>JAOXYF010000009.1:8522313-8537314 GCA_028565775.1 Sternarchorhynchus goeldii
TTTAATTACTTTTTTTTTTTTGCGCCCCCCCCCCCTCCCCCCTGTCTTTATTGTGACCCTCTGGACTATCTGTGAAGGATACAGTAACTTGTGATTGTGTCATTTAGATGTGTCCTATAGTTTAACCTTTTTTTTTTTTCTATTTTTAATCCATTTTGTTTATGTAAAATAATGCCACTGACAACCAAAAATTATTCTTGGTAATCTTCTCACTAACATTATAGGTACAGTTTCATGAGAGAAGATTGTCCCAAATTTATTCCTTTATTCCACTTATTTATTTCTTTGATGAATTATAAACCATACTTATTTCAATAAGGTGTTTGTTTACATTCAGTAATGCACATTACAACATGAGGTTTGATTTTTTTTTATTTTGAGGAGTTTTAAGGAACCTTAAATTGTCCTTTAACCTGATGGTTTCATAGCCATCAAGCTCTTGCGCATGTCCGAAATTAAGAGGGTGGATTAGAGGTTTCTCAGGACTGAAAGAACAAGTTTTGAAATATCAAAAACTGCACTTGTCTGATCTCATAGAATTATGTTTTATCTGTTACAGTACATTTTATTTACCTCAATTTCAGCTGTTACATTTTTAAAATATAAAGATATATCAAAGTTACCTGGGTGAGTTGATGGACTGGTTCTGTTTAACTCATAATTTTATTCATATGAATGTGTGCCTGCCTTCCCAGAATGTTTGTCAAATACTTTTGAAGAAGATAAAAATAATAATAAATGTATGTGCTACTTGTCTTTTTCCAGAGATAAATGACTTATTGCAGGACCCATGTTTGACAGAGCATCACTGCAGGAATATATAATGTGTGTGTGCTAGACACTAGATGAATGTACAGGAAAGAACACTTAAGTAAATAAATAAACAAATGTGAAGTAGGATGCCTTCAGAGTGCCTTGATTAGACTGTTGCTGATGGAAAGACATTAGAAAGGATCTCTGTGCTATCTGTCTTTAACTACAGTTCTCCAAGAAGAAATGTGTGCACAAACTCAGAACTCAAAACCATGTTCAACAAAAAATATTGTATTTGAGAACATATTAGTCAATTCCATACAGTGATTTTGTTGTCCTCTGCACTGGGCTGCATTATGACAAAGTGCAATATTGTAGCTGCTCTGTTTTGGGTTCTCTTTGACCTTATTTACCACATTCTGCTGGCAAAAGCTGCTTGGCTTGGTAACTTTTAATATATAATATATAATGTCACCAAGCCAAGCAGCTTTTGCCAGCAGAAAATATATATATGTGTGAGTAAATCTTTTGCATTTTTTGTACATATCTCTGACCTATCCTGTGACTGTTTTAGCTATTGGCTAAATATCGCTTGACTAAATATGTTCAGCTGTTCAAGGTTAACTGCATTCACAAATCGATGTCAGTATATTTTTGAAGGTGCGAGTGAAAAGAGACGGGATTAACAAAGTTGCAGAGACTGATGACCGTGGTGAGGTCTTCTAGGCTGTTGATCAGTTTCCAGGTGATTTTCTTGTCTTTGCAGCATTACTGACATGGTATCCTATGTGCACTCATATAGTCAGATATAGCTATATATATATATATATACAAAGTTAAAGATTTAAAGATCTTTTGATCTCAGCCCTAGCATAATCCCTTCACTATTTCAGTGCATTTTCATAGATCTTAACCTTTTATCAGTCTGCAAGTCCTCTATTTTACTGATAGCATGACGGGATATGTCCTGTATTTTGGTGGATGTCTGTCTCTGTACATGTATACTTGTTTAATCAGGATTGCACTGACCTATAACAATAGGCAGCCTACTTTGTATGTCCTGTTTGTTTTTCTTGAGTGTCATGTGGTAAAATTGTACATAGCTGAATAAAGACAAAAAAAAACCTACAATTTTGCTATTTACACTCATTATGCAGTTTGGACCCAGTTCTTTGTAAAAAAAAAAAAAAAGACCACTTAGTTTTAAATGGGGGGTTGCAAATATATACAATGATGTTTATAGCTGAGATGCACAGTAACCAGAAGTTTCATCAGTTTGCTGAAGATTGAGATTTTCATGGACTCCGGTTCCCCCTGGTGATTAGTGAAGGTATGTCACTACTGTTGGAAAGTAGTTATTCACAATATTCATGTTTTAAACACTGTAAATTTAATGCATAAGAAAAAAAAAATCAAACTATTTTTTCAACACGACACAATTTACCATGCATAAAGATTTACAAAAATAGGAAATGATGCTTTTGTTTTGGAGAGAACATGGAGATATTTATGCAAATACATTTACAGGTCTTTCAGTGACAAAGTAGCAGGCTGTATGTTTTTTCTGGTGACAGCTTGGTCAACATGCACAAGTTAAGTCAAGAGGGTTATTGGTATAATCTGGATCTGTCAAAGATAATGGACTGCTGTACAGGTCTGAACACAGCCTTGTCATTGCTAGTAGGCACAAAATATATTTGATATGCATAAAAACATTTCAGATGTCCATTTTCTTACATGACAACAAATAAGAAATGCAATGAAAATAAATTTCCATTTCAGGTGGCCAAGAACAGCAGACTTTACTTCATCATGCCACAAGGGTAAACAATCTGAAAAAACATACTACAACATGGTACTGGTCATTAAACACTCACAAATAGTTCAAATACAAATGAAACAAACAGTTCCATCTCTCTTTGGTTAGAGTTGATGAAATGTCAGCTCAGAATGACATCTGCATACTTTTTAAAAAGTAAGCAAGTCAAAGGACTGTTTCTCAAGGGGGGGGGAGATAGCCTACAGCTACACAATTTGTTGCAATTGTGAAACATCGAACAAAATAATTCAAAACCCATAGCTATCTGTATTTTGTCTTCTCAAACATTTTAGTGTTACACTTTAGTATAAGGCACCCCTTCCTTTACATGGAAACACTAACATAAATTGCTTATTAGTATAACACTGATAAAAAGCATTTAAGCATCTGTAGTAATGCAACACTGCTGAGAAAACTGCAGAATGTTTAAATATATGTACTTCCCTTTCCTCTATGGCATGTAAATGTTCAGCAAACATACTATACACATTTAAGCACATCACATCACAAGTGTACTTTCAAGCCCTTTCCATTCATTCTACATGTTGAGCAGTGGTTTATTGTGAGGTCCAGTGGTCACCAACCCTGTTCCTAGAGATCAACTCCAACCCTACTCCTAGAGATCCACCATCCTCCTGAGTTCAACTCCAACCCTGCTCCTGGAGATCCACCACCCTCCTGAGTTCAACTCCAACCCTGCTCCTGGAGATCCACCACTCTCCAGCGTTTAAGCTCAACCCTGATCTATCTGACTGCAGCCTTCACAAAGTCTCTTTAGCTGGATGGAGTACGTTAGATTTGGGTTAGAGGTAAGGCCTGAATGAAAGCAGGTCCAAGCTGGTGAACACCTTCCATGTCCGAAATAATTTAGACACACTTGCAGAGCAACCCTACATGTAGAACATGTAGTTTTACAAGACCATAACTGCTTTAACTATCCATACTGGAAATGACATGAATGTGTGAAAAACACATTCACTTTAAAAGCATCCAAATCACAGGTACGGGGGAGTTAACGATCTTGTTGGAAATTACAATGAATTAAAACATATGGTTAGGCTGCATACATGATATAACACAAAAACGGTGGTAGTTTCACACTGATAAGACAGTTATGTTTTGGACGGTCACATTTGGATGGGAAAACAAAACAGATTTTATGAAAGTGGATACAGGAGCCATTAACTGATGCAATGCTTGAACACAACCAGCTAAATCTAAAAGCATACAAGCATGGACATTATACATATTTTCTGATCTAAATTCAGAATTTACATTAGTGTTTTATAGACAAGCCTGGTCACTGAAAATGAATAACATTTTCTGAACCTATACAGAGAATAATTTACAGTGACAGCATATACTACATACTAGAGCAGCACTAAGATAAACTCAAGAACACACATAAGCTCTTCATGTCTTATGTACAATGGCTTATAAAACAGTGAACCATAGTGTCAGAGGCTGGATAAGCCTCCATTTAAAGCCAGAACTGCTACAACAATGGTACCAGAATGAACCTTCAATACGTATGCTTGCAGTATTCTGTTTGCAAACTGAGGCCTTAGTCCTTGGGTGATGTTTCAGAAATACGGATATGTAAGGCACTAACGTCACTGGAATGAAATTCAGAACCTTCCTACATTATATCAAGGTGCTATTAACAGTCCTGAGGAATCTTTCTTCCCAATTAAAAATGTGAGAGAAACTCCACAGAACTGCCCATGTATTACCTCAGCTTTCATCTGCTACTATACCTGGTAGACCATTGGGTGAGGAGCTTATGCTGAGCATTAAGGCCCTGGCTCAATTAGTCAGTGAAGTTGAAGAGTGCATTTCTAACTTGAAAATCTGATATCACTGCTGACAGGACAAACATTGTGTGCAGGGGAGATTGACACGGGACAGAAGCAGGTGTAGGAGCATTTATAAGAGTGCAAATTTAAATATTCTTCCATCATTTCATCAATACACTACACCCCACCCTCCCCAGGCAGCCTAGACTTTCAGGAGTGCCTCCTCGAGAAAGCCACTGGCAGTGGATGCTTGGGAGGGATTAGTTCCTGTGCTTACAGTTTGATGAATGGGCCGATCTGGCTTGGTGCTCTGAGTTTAGGTGAAGAGCATGAGCTGGAGGTTAGAGAAGGAGAAGTGGAGAATGGTGGTGAGCTGGAGAGGCTGTCTGCACTTAGAGAGAAGACAGTGGAGATGGCCACATCCACGATTCCTTGACACAGCTCTGGGTAAAGCTTCCTAAACAGGACAGGAAAGGAGAACACTGCAGCAATGGCCCCAGATTTGAAAAAATATCTTCATTGTGATTGACACACTTCTATTTAAGAGAATCAAAAATACTAATAGTTTAAATAAACAATTGTATAACTTTCTCCATTACTGCAGCATGGTATATTTGAGCCACACAAATTAATTTGACCAAAGCATGACATAAAATGTTATAAATTGACTACCACCTCTGAAAAGTCAAAAGTAGTAAAATTCCCAATAACTCACAAGTCTGAATCAGCCAGTAATTTGTAGAACTTCCTCAATATGATTTATATTCTTACACAGAATTAAATCAAATTTTGGAAACACCCTGAAGTTCTCAGATAGGCATATTATAAGAAAGTCAAAGAATACTGGATATTTTTAAGTGGAAAGGATGTTTGTACAGATTTAAAACTGAAGAATGTGATTCAATGATAAATACAAGAGCAATAAATAATTTTTTAACTGTACGCAAAAGTGTAGACAATGTAAAGCACTGAGTACTGACTGAGCACAGGCGGGGGCGCCGTTGATCTCGATTAGCCACACTTTAAAACTCTCGTCCAACATAAAGTCGAAGCCAAAGAGCTGGAAGCTTTGGTAAGACAGGTGCTTGGTGCTGATCGCAGGCTCAATGCATGTGAGGCAGCTCCTGGTTCAGACAGAACATCCAGCACTTAATGAAAGACTGCATTGCTGTACACAGAAAGATTTATAATGATGTCTATGAAAACCAGATGTTCCTCCACACTGAGAGACACAGCTGCTGCTTGGTTATTCAAAGTGGTGATTGGACTGCATGTGCGAATGGTACCGGTCATACCTTATTATCTGCTTGATCTGAGGTAAGATGGACGTCTCTATGGCAACATTGTGACTGCTCAGGAGGTACTGTCTGAACTCGTCGAAGAACATCTCGTTACCCTCCTCGTAGCGTCCATAGTTCTGTGAGTGCTCCTTCTGGATGCAGTGATTGGTCAGGTGGCTGGTCATGTCCTGGAGGTCAGCACTGTTGTACGGCTCAGAGGACGTTCTCAGCACACCCTCACGGTACAGGTAGATGTTGTATTGATGGTCAAGAAGCACCCAGCTCCTAAACACAGAGGATTAACACATCATGTTTAAAAAAAAGGAATCTACTTTTCTGCCCCATACTTGCACTCAGACCACAAATACACTGACAGGAATTTCAGGTGGTTGCAGCTCTTCTTACCTTATATCAAATTTGCGATGACCTGGTTCTAACAGCAGTGGCTTCTCCAGGTATTTCTGAATGACATGAACTTGTCCTTGATTATCAATGAACTCAAGCAACTGGTTTGCATCATGAGATATCAAAATTCCTGCTCCTATGGAAAACCAAGATGACCATGGTAAAACTCATCACTGTACACCTGCTACTCCATGATGCTCATAAACTGTGAGTGTAATACCTGTCTCAGACAATTTCATATACAACTTGCAACAACTCACTACATTTCGTATAGACGTTACAATGTGGAAAGCCACATCACTGCAAAGTTTACTTTATACTCAAAAAGTTAATATACACCACAAAGGGATTGACAAGAGCTTGAAAAGGTCAAACAGGCGTGTTAGCAGGGAAACATTATCCTGTGTTGTGACCCTCCACAACTGCAGTTTAACACATGTAATATATAAAACGCTTCGCCAATGAGTTGCAAGGCAAACCTAAAAGAATTTTGCTTTCTTGAGAGCATTTCTGCTCTCTTCAAAAGTTCACCTTTTGCTCCAGCAGACGATTTAGCAATCCACACTGTTCCCTCCCCGTTTTCCTTTTTGGAGTGATAAGAGGCGAGGAAGACCTCACGCTCATCTGTCTTAGGGCTGCTCTTCAGATGACTGAGACCGTTGGTGGCAGGAGCCACAGGAGTGTTCAGGTTGGTGGGGTAAATTATATAAGATTCAGGAAACCAGCTGCAGGAGTCTTTCAGCTCTGGACTCATCTTTATTAACCTACAGTTTATGAAGGGAAGCTATAGTCAAAAGACTAAACTTCAAATAAATGTAAAAAGGTATATTTGCAGAATAACTCAAAACAAAGTGAACAGTAATATGGCACAATAATAACTTCAGTTATTTCTAGCTATACTAGAATACTACAGTTGCAATTATTAACTATGATGAATATTTAGTACATTATAATGCACATACATTACAATATATGTATTATAGGGGAAAGAAAACATTTTCAATTAATTACATGTAAATGACTATATATGAAGGAAGAAAACACCTTCAGTCGTTTGGAAAAAGATGAAGGACACGTACTTGACCAGGGAAGCTTTACGACACAGTTTGTCAGCCCCTCTATAATAGTTCACGAGCTGCATCAGCCCTGGCTCATGACCTGTGGAAGACATGGTAGTAGTTATATGGTGACAAATGACAAACATTGGTTGAACATCTGAATACAAATCCACTACAGAACCACACATTTCTACAATTAACAAATCACAATCAGCCATCAAATACTGATAATGTCATAAAGGTGATAATGACACATATGCCGTAATGTCAGGGTAAGTGGAGTTCAAGAACCTGGCTGTTGAGAGGTGCTAAAGCACTAATAAGAACACAATAATAACACATACATGGACACGGACTGACAGAATACAACATATAACAATGTAAGGATACTGACTGACAAGAGGTTAGACAGTCTTTTGTCTTCCAGATACTTGAGCTCATTTTGGGATTACACACATTTTCAACTATTTCCATAAAAAACAAATTACTGAAGAAAAGCTAATTTATTACTGGGCAGGTAATATGAGATTACAGGGTTTCTTGCTTTTCTCAAAAGGAAAAAAACGCGTATTTTTAGTACTAGTTTTCTAAATGTAAACTATATCAAAGCTTTGGTTGAGATTAAATGAACATTTGAAAGGTTTCAGATATACAGGCACATAAAGGATTATTTACTGCGTCCTAAAACGTCGTCATACGGCACTATACATATTAGGGATCACAAGTATGTTGGAAAGTAATTTCCTGTATACCTAAGCGTCCAAAGGGTAGTCGGTTTCGTTCTCCCAGCATCAAGTTGAATCGAGGATTATCTCTTTTCAGGCGTTTCCATTTTCCAGTAGAGATGAGGATTTTGGCGACTTCAGCATAAACGCTGCTGTTGTCGTCTCTTGTAACAAATGTATAAATTGGCGCAATGTTGCTCATAATTGCTTGCTATAATGTAACACACTAGCTAGCCAGAAACTAACGGTCCTGTCCTAGCCGTTGCCAGCTAGCCTTGTCTCACTAGCTTGCTAGCCACCTAACGTTATCTGTCTCCCAACAAAGTAGTCCGAGACTGGAGGTTCATCTCGGAAGTGGATGACTTAATGTACAAGTAGCTACTTATCAAGCTAATTCAAGTCGCCACTAAGTAACCAAGTGAATTCTAATAACCGCACACTCCCCTCGAACAACATAAAAGGTAATCGACGACCGATCGATTGTCAAGGTTCTAGCTAGTCAGCTAGCTAGCTACGGATCCTGAATATTAGGGTGTGACTCCTTTGCTGAGCTTCTGCAGATACACCTTCCTAGTGGATGGCTTGGCTATGTATTAAATGCTAATGTGGTGAATAGCTAGTTAGCTAGCTAAACTAGCAGGCTAGCTAGCTATTTTTTCTGTTTGAGTATCCTCGAGCACAAATCAAAAATATAATTTCGGAACTTAGCTAAAAACATAAAACTATGATTATCGTGTGACAGATAAGCAAATTTGCTCTTTAAGGTTAGTAGACATCTGTGGGACCTCCTTTTTCCATCCAAACCCTCATGATCTGATGTGATCAAGCATGGATTACCCACAACGCAGCCCTGAAGAGCGCAAAGGATTATGGTCGTTGTAGTTGAAAGTCATGTTTCTCTCCCACATCTGCAATGGTACTGTACACCACGCGGTGGCACCATGAACCTAGCTAATCAATACACCCGCGAGCCAGAGGAGCACCCGAGAGAGGAAGGAGCTGGTACCAAAGGCGGCGTTGAAAGTTTTTGTGCGACATTTATATAGGCTATGAGACTGGAATAAGATACATTAATGAATTGTGTAACTTTTTAAATACAAGAAATAAGAGACATAGATAACTTTGGAAGGTAAGTCATTATTTTCCCCACAAAAGGGAACAGGAGTCAAAGTATCGCTGAGAGATTGTAGTTTCTAGTCGGTGACAACGGTTGTGGAAATCTATTTAGCCAATCAAGCTATTGGCTAGCTTGCTATAGCTAGGTAGCTAAATGTGTTCCATCGAGATAGCTGACAGACTAGCTATCTAATGACATTATGCCCAGTTCTGAGATTGCAAGGTCTCAAAAGTCGTATTTACGGGGGGTCAAATGTTCTTGTTTAACGGGGCTTTGAAGGAAGAGGACTAGCTACTTACAAGAGTGCTTGTTTATGAACATTAAACAATATGAACATTTCTTAGCTACTTACCCTTCTTAACCCTTGGATAGTTATACTAAGTCAAAACAATAAAAGGAAAACTAAATTAAATAATTATGACGTTTAAAACGGCAGCTAAATTAAAATGTCATTTGGAGATGAATCATTCATTCTATTTTTGTAAGTTGTATTATGGTATTTCCATATTCCAAGAAACCATTTAGTAATGTTGTGTGGTCACTTATCTAACCCTACACATAATTTATTAATCCTATGGCCACTCCTTACACAGGCTGGACGAGGCCAGACATGAGTAGAGCACACCTGGATGAGTGGCAGAGAAGGTCCTTTGACATTTTGTCTGGCGCATATACACCTGAACAGACGGCTGATGCTTATCGGGCACACATTCTGTCCATTCAGTATGCACGGGCGAATGCAGAGCTCTCTCCGACTGGAGCTGCCAGCCTGCTGAGAACATACACAGAGCGTTATGCTGCCCTGCTGGACTCGGACGACCGGCACACAGGACTGAACAACTACGCCGACAGCATACTGCACCTGGCCCGCAACCAGAGAAATCACAGCGACAAATGGAAGTCGTCCCTAACGACTGAAAGTGTGTTCAGTCTGCCGTGCGTGCAGAGCATGATGCAGGCTGGAGGTGACGAGCTCCCTGTAGAGTCCACAGATGCTGACATCACGTTGTGTGAGGAGGTCAGTAGCAGTTGGAGCAAAGGTAATGCTGGCGCTGGCGCTGGTGTCATTTCCGAGCCGCCACCTTCCTGGCCCACACCTGTTCCCAATGCTGAAGTAGACAGTAGGTTTAATAACTTAGGAAATGGTGCTGCAGTGAGGGCCAGTGGCAGGGAGGGAGCACCCACAGGCTATTCTTCAGCCTGTAATATCCCAAGAGCCCATGCAGGGATTACACCACTCTTTGGTCAGAACCCACATAATTTCCCTATTAACTCTGGATCTTGTCCACAGTCCAGTGTTGGTAACCCAAACATGTCCAGTACAAACAATCACCAGTCTATGTTCTTACCCTCCACAAATCCCTCCAAGAGGAAGAACATATACAGTTCAGGAACTGAAAGTAACAAAGGCTCATTCCCACCACATGGAGGACATGAACTTGGAGGCGGTGGACAAAGAAGGGAGGAGATTCCAGGCACTAACTTTAAAACAGCTCGAGAGCAACTTATAGCTGACCAGCAGAAAAAGCATTCTCATCAGGGCCAACGTGCCTCTTCTTCTAATATTGGCATGGTCACCAAAAAATGTCTAGGGGCAAATCGGCCACGGGGGGCCTTCTCTAAATTTGTCTCACCAATGCCAAAACAAGAGGAAGAAGGCAGTACTAGGGATAATGCACCACAAGACACTCAACCTGTTGATGAGCGTCTGAAGAACTTTGAACCAAAGATAATTGAACTAATTATGAGCGAAATTATGGACCATGGCCCACCTGTTTCTTGGGATGACATTGCTGGTCTTGAGTTTGCCAAAGCCACCATTAAGGAGATTGTGGTGTGGCCCATGCTAAGGCCTGACATTTTCACTGGTCTCAGAGGTCCACCTAAGGGCATCCTCCTGTTTGGCCCTCCAGGCACTGGGAAAACACTCATAGGGAAGTGCATAGCCAGCCAGTCTGGAGCCACGTTCTTCAGCATCAGTGCCTCCTCCCTCACCTCTAAGTGGGTGGGTGAGGGAGAGAAGATGGTGAGGGTGCTGTTCGCCATTGCTCGATGCCACCAACCAGCAGTTATTTTTATTGATGAGATTGATTCCCTTCTTTCTCAGCGCACAGACGGAGAACATGACTCATCTCGTCGGATTAAGACTGAGTTTCTTGTTCAGCTGGATGGAGCTGCCACCTCCTCTGAGGATCGTATCTTGGTGGTGGGAGCTACCAATCGACCACAGGAGATTGATGAAGCTGCTCGCCGTCGCCTTGCCAAAAGGCTCTACATCCCCCTTCCAGAGGCTGATGCTCGGCGGCGCATAGTGACTAACCTCATGCTAAAGGAGAAGAGCAAGTTAGGAGCTGATGAGCTTGAGAAAGTGGTGATTGGCACAGAAGGGTTCTCAGGGGCTGATATGACACAACTCTGCCGGGAGGCGGCGCTTGGTCCAATCCGCAGCATCCAGCTCAGTGACATCGCCACTATCACACCTGAGCAGGTGAGGCCTATACTTCACTATGACTTCCAGGAAGCTCTCAAGACTGTGCGCCCCAGTGTGTCTCCCAAAGACCTAGAGCTCTACGAGGAGTGGAACAAGACTTTTGGCTGTGGTCGATAATCACTCAAGCTTCATTTTTTTGTATGTGTTTTGTTTTGAAAGTTAAAGATGTTTGCAGTTTGTTTCACCTTTAGCAATGTAAAGTTAAAATAAAGCTGTTGCCTTTCTTGTCAGTTTTGATTTTAAAAATCTCTTGAACATTTCTGAGGTTGTCCTTTCTGAACCAACACTATCATATGTCTGTTCTATAAAATGTGAGAAAATAAAGAAATATATTTATAAAATATGTCCTTGTTTTCTGCCACTTTCAGCTTTATTTTTTCCTCTTAGATTTTAGATTTATTAGTTGTGTTGTCTTTTTTTTTTCTTTTTTTTTTTTTTTTACTTATGCACAAAAACATGTGGATGTCTATATTTGACTGTAATGATGTGCATAAATAAGAGTAGGATAATCTCATTTTGCATAACTGCCTTAGCGCTCTTAATTGTAAAGCTGCTCTGTCCTGAGTGATCTTGACTATTGTTTCTTCCACTCTGTCTTTAATTTATGGCTTTACCACTCGTGCAGTAAGACCTTACTGCGTGCTCTTCTGCACTCCTAGAAGTATGTATGTTATTCTGTATGTCATTTTCAAGCCAGAACAAATGAAGAGTGCAAGTCAAAAGAATGCTCTATGTATGAGCACCATTTTGTCAGTGCCAGGTGTATTGTATGCGAAATGCAAACGTAAGAATTTGGTCCCAAGCGCATATAATATGTTTGGTCTTACTGCATCACAGATTAGTTACAGCCTGGGTCTGAGATGCATTTTAAAACAGTTTTATGCTTATGAAAGGTGACGGTGAGAGAAATACTTCAAATGTTATATGGATGTTAGTGTGTTAACAATCTGGGTGTATAGCAGATTCATAGAATCATTCAAGGAATGGTTAAATGGGGAGCTGGACTTTAATTTGTGAATATAACAGTTATTTAAATTTAGGGCCCTGTGTATATGCTACACATGAATCTATCTTGTTCTGGAGCTGCACTGTCTGGACTCAGCAGGTCAGCCTTAAAATGGGGGAACTTGGGAAGCAACTGATACATTTAGCCAAATTTGGCATGCTTCTCAATTTTACTTTCCTGTAAAGTGGAATGGAGCAGAAACTTTCTTCCTTGAAATACCGAGGAAATCTGCCAAGTTTATAATAAAAGGGAACAATGGCTACGTATGTTTTATTTAGAGTGCGTTAACTAAAGCAGATCTCTAACTGAGCATAATCTTGACTTCTCCCATCATGTTCACTGGTATTTTACAGGTTTTCATACTTTGTTGGTCCTGTGAAGCTCATTGCTAACTCCCCTGTTTTTATGTCTTTGTAAGTGGATCTGGCAGGGGAAGTTGGGCAATGTTGCAGGCATTCTGGTCTCATGATAAGAGTTACCCACAGGCTAAGTCTTGCATGGCTCTTCCTGTTGTTACTGTTGCCATGTGGTATGGGACAACATTTGGCAAATCTGAGAAAATTGATTTTATATCTTGGATGTGGTAAAAATGTAATGACTAGTCAAATTCCTTTAGTGGATGCTATTATTTACAAATGGAAGAAAGCGAGCTTTGTTGTGCAGTAGTTCCCTTACTTTGGGCATCGGAAAGAACCGTCCGAGAATTAAGTCAGAACTTTTTGATGGACACTGTTTGAGAGGCAATGATTAGTACTAATGTTTACTTGTAACTGGGTGTAGAATGTTTTTGTGGGTAGTTTAAGTATTAACTATATCATCACATGGCCAGAATTCCCCCAAGGGTTGGTTAAGTAGGAGGCCAAATAGATCCTGTAATGTTACTTATTAGAGGTAATGGTTCAGGGTTTTCCCCTGTTAGTTCACTTGTTAAACTGGAGTGGTTAAACTTACTCATGAACATAAATTCAAGTGGTTCGAATACATAAATACAACTGTTATTGGTGTATTTTTTTTTTTAAATCTTCATCAATTACCACTCTGGGTTGACATCAGCTGTAATGAAGAGCCAAGGAATGTGAGGAATTGAACCCTGTTTCACCGAAACCAAATCTGTTGTTGGTATACTGAGGTAGATATAACATTACGAGATAAACTTTAAGTTTCTTAATGTAAATGAGTGGATCAATTCAAGCATGGAAATAAATGTTCTGATTTTTGTGATATCTAGTGAGGGAGAAATGGAAAATACTGGGAATCACAGAAGATTTAGATGTAAGTATTCCAACCAATCTATCTCATCCCTCACAAATTATGAACCTCAGTAAGAATACTACATATACTGGCAAGTCATGTCAGGTACTCTCTAAACTATTAATTATTGGGGTTTTTTTGGTTTATTTTTTTATATAGGTAAAGTCATTGTTGAAGCTTATAGTCTGAACCCTAAATAGTTGAACCTGTCACCCAGGTACTTCTAAAAAAGTATGCCTGTATTTTACTTGGATACTATGAGACATTGAACAGAATAACTAAGACAATGTTATATATAAATAAGATAAAGTGTTTTTTCTGTGGGTGAGTATTTTGTGGTGGTGGTGGGGTGAAAACAGTTTTAAAGAATTTACTAGTTAATTAAGTGTCTTCAGGAAGTATTCTCATGCAAGTATTCTGTGAACATTGGACGTAGCTTAGAGGCTGAGTAATGTAGTTGAGCTTTGTGTCCAAAGATAGTGTGAGAGATGGCTTCCATGTTCAGTGATGGAGAGGCCATGACTCATGCCTGTAGAGAAAGTCTGATTTTTTTTGTATTTTTAAGTAAGTGTAAGAAATCAATGTGAAGTTGATGGGTTTTTGTATTGCATTTAATAGCAATCAAAACAATGATCCATTATAAAAGAGCCTCATTTGAAAGATTTCTTTCCTCTTTGAGCAGTGGTATCTCAGCAGTAACACTGCACCATTGCACAGGTGAACTTCACCTAAATACCAACACCAGATATTAGGATATATGGCATAGCTTTTTCTATTTGTCTCATATTTATTGAATGGAAAGTAGCTAGGCAATGG
This sequence comes from Sternarchorhynchus goeldii, assembly GCA_028565775.1. Taxonomy (NCBI): domain Eukaryota; kingdom Metazoa; phylum Chordata; class Actinopteri; order Gymnotiformes; family Apteronotidae; genus Sternarchorhynchus; species Sternarchorhynchus goeldii. The sequence goes on from JAOXYF010000009.1 coordinate 8,536,831, forward strand.
GGACCTTTGTTTGGCAAACCGCCAGGCCTACCTGGCCTAAACAGTGCCTGGATTTATTTGCCTGAGCAAGGATTGGTAGTTTACATTACCAAATAATTTGGTTGAGTACTAAATGCTCAAGTGAATCTATTGCTGTACAGATTTTATTTTACTTTAAATTTGATTACCATTAAGTTCTTTCTTCCTATGTGTTTTCATCTTAGCTAATTTATTAATTTATCTTCTACAATTATCAAATTAGATCTGTTTTTTTATAAATGCCATTTCCCACTGGCTGTTCAGCCTAATAAATATTTTTAGACTATGTAAATCAATTAAACATGTGGAAAAATGTTATGCATATACTGAGCTATAATAGTACAGTAATCTGTTAATAAAACATACTGATTGGTGTGTGTGCGTGTGTGTGTGTGTATATATATATATATATATATATATATATATATATACACACACAAATATATATATATATATATATATATAT
>JAOXYF010000009.1:8537414-8569810 GCA_028565775.1 Sternarchorhynchus goeldii
ATATATATACACACACATATATATATATATATATATATATATATATATATATATATACCCAAACATCTCAGGTGTTAAAATGTGTCTGATTTATAAACTCTTTGGTTGCCAGTCAGAGAGAAACTGATTATAGATTGTACTCACATGAAATGAATCGGTCATGTAATTTTTATGAAACAATCTTAGTAAAACTGGAAACCCATGAAAAAAGGGTTTCATTTATTTTTCATCTTTTTGTCAAGTCGGTTAATTAATATTTCAAGGTCATGTGGTTGGCTACAGTGCTGGAACTTTGTAAAACTAGCCAGCAGTGCAAGTATTGAGTGTATCCCTGAGGACTGATGGGAGGCTTTCAGAACAGCAGGGGTAACCCACAGCTGCAGTGGGAAGACAAGGCATTGAGAATTCTTCTGGAGGTAGGCAGTGTTCTTCTATAAACTTTCCTTTTGAATCTTAATTGCACTTTATGTGCCCTTTATGAGATATTCTTCAATAGACTTCAGTGTGGCTCACTTAAACACTTCCAACACATGTAGGTGCTCATTAGATGATTATTGCAGCATCAAATTATTAGTCCAATAAAACCTAACCTTGATTTTGCGTTTTGTTACCAGGGGTGGGGTGAATAGGAAACCTGCCTAGCATTAGTTTTGATGGAAAGGAGAAGTGAGATTTTGGATTGAAGCTGATGGGGTGGGTGCTGGCCAGATTATTCCTCTCATGCAAATGTGCTGTCTCCACCGTTGGGTCCCACTGAAGCGTGGGGACTCCGCGTTGGCTACAGCTGCTTCCCGTTTCCACCCAATCACACAGGAGCCATCTGGATGTGTGTGTGTGTGTGAGTGTGTATGTGGCTGGCAGCACAAAGCTGATGCCATAGTCCTTCTCTTAGCAGTCCATGTGCACACACTCAGACATGGTCTATCTGATGTTCATTATGGGCATAACAGGTGTGTCTTGGACGAAGCACATATGTTGGAAAATTCCAATTGCTTTTCTTAAAACATTGTCAAATACATTTCATTACAAAGTGTATACATGGTTTTCCATGGCCCCGGTGCCATTAGGATCCTATTCTCAAGTTTATAAAAGTATGATGTCCAGGTTCATGATTACAAAATATACGTACAACCTTTTTACAAAATACACATTTTTACAAAATATACGTACAACCTTTTTACAAAATACACATTTTTACAAAATATACGTACAACCTTTTTAGTTTTTATATGGAACATAATGTTCAAACAACAGTTCAATGATGGTGCCCCAGAAATGAACTAAGAAAATCAATGTTTGCTTTTAAACTGCTTTCGTGATGCTCATCTTTGTTATGACTGCCCTTCTATTTCCCCTGGTATTTATTGATTTATATACGTAACATTTTATACTTATTAGATTAAATGTATTCATTTTCAATCATATATGGGTGTCAATCATTTTTTTTCCTACAAGTGGTTTAGTCTGACAGGAAGCAGCTCCTGCTAGGGTTGATGGACATTTAGGTCAATTATTAAGCAAGGAATGTCTGATGCAATATTGAATTTCTTAAACATTTTCTTGGTTTTAAACTGAAGTTTGTTTTTTACTGCCAAGCATTATGGATCTTAATTTGAAGGGAAAAAAAGATTAGGTATAAATAGAAAGCTCACACACTCATAGATGTTGCACAAGTGTAAAATATCTTTTATTGATATTTAGCAAGCATTTATGTTCTTAGGTACTGATGCTATTATGCAAACATAAAGTACAACCTAAATTAAATAAAAGCAAAACATGAAGATACAAAAGAAATAGTTGACCAAAGATTTCTGCTCATAATACATAGAAAGATTACAGTTGTACGTCTGTGGGGTTTTGACAATGTCTCAACATTTACAATCATTACTTCAGCATATCTTTCCAGTCACGTTAAACTTTTTTGAATTCTGACAAAAACCAGCTCAAAAGAATAAACAACATCATAAACATTTTTGGGCGTGTATTTATCTTCAAAAAACTGCTGAATGGTTCTCCTCCATTTCCATTTTCAGTGTTCTGCATTTGGAAAGAATTTCCTGCCTGTACTGCTTGGTAGCTCTCACAATTGTAGAAAAATAGACAAGACAGTGAAGTCTATTTACATATATTAAATTAAAAGACCAGTGGAGTTGTCCAACATGCATACAGTGTTCAGACAATGAGTTAAAAAATGATGAGTTTGTGTATGGTGTATAGTTGTTGACTCAGGGTATCTGTGTGTGCTTGTATTTCTGTGTCAACACATCCTCTTGTATGCTTAGTAGCGGTGCTCTCCACGTGTTATGTGTGAGGAAAACTCATAGCGGTCCTGACTGCGGTAGCCACACAGATTGCACTCAAAGGGGTCTCGAAAGCCATGGCAACCCATATGGATGGTGTACATAACGTGGTCCAGGAACAGCACCCTGCAGTGGAGGCAGCGATACGCCCTCACCTCCTCGCCCTCACTGCTCAGCACCTTAAAGCCCTCCGTAGCCACTCCCATGCCCAGCTCCATGCCTGCTGCACGCAGGGCCTCGAAGTGCCTCTGCTGCTCCTCCTTCACCAGAGGCAGACCTCCATTCCTCACGCCAGGCGCCATGTGGTTTGTCAGGTAGATGAGACCCGCTGCGGCTGACGTCGGCCCCCCTCCCCCGGCTGCGCGGTCCTCGTTGTTGCTCTCTGTGTCGGTGGAGTCCTGGCCACTTGGGCTGGGGGAGCCGTCCTTCTCGCTGGAGGCTGATTTGGACTTGGAGAGCAGGAGCAGGTTCTCAGCTGCGCTGTCTTTTGCTGACAGGCCATTCCCCTCTACCTGTTGGGACTTGTGTAGGTTATAGATAGGGCTGACCACCATGTCGGTGGCAGTGCCGGGCGGAGTCTGAACGAGTGGTCGAAGAGACTCGGCTCCCAGGTAGCTTATGGCGCTGTTGATGGCTTGATCAATCACATGAGGCTGCATCATCTCTCCTGAACTGCTTTCAAAGGAAATATCAACAAAGCGCTTCTCATCTAAGAGAGAGAGAAAGAGAGAGGGGGAGGGAGGGAGACAGAATTGAGATGATACACTGGATTTATTCATGTTCCATATAGTTCCATTCTTTTTTGTTTAAATATATGGAGCACAATTATAAATTATTTCAAAATATAATTCCAAAATTATATTTGAAGTATTTGGGTCCCAAAATAAAATAAAATTTGGGTCCCATTCTATTTCACAATAAAAAGAAGCAACAATGAAATACAAAATACAATGAGTAAAAATAAAGCATATCTTGCTTATCTTGTTCAGATTTTAAAAAGGAGGTTTGATGATTTATACGGAAAAATACAATATACTTTAGACACATACTTAACGTAGTATTTCATATCCAGGAATTATACAATTATAAATGTATTCTTATGTATTTGTCATAAGCTGCATTTACAAAAGAGGAATGCACATATTTTGTGCAGTAATGTTTAACTCTCATTTTTAGAAATAGGATACCTTCCTTTACACATAAAGAAAGCAGACTGCAACTCTTACCCACAAACTTCTGTGGCATAGAGCTCTTACGCTTTGCTACATTGCTAGCTATTCTGTCTAGCACCAAAGCCCTCTCAGATGCAGCCGGTTTTAAGTCTTCCCTTTGCTCATTCTGGCTGTTCTCTTCCTTCACTATAAAAAGCAAGACAGAGAAACCATGTATAAGATTCAGTTATAAGCACCTATTCTGTCTGATTACTGTACTGATGTGCCTCCTCTAAACTTTGTTAGGTAAATGAACACCCTTTTTTACCCTAAACTTCCTTTTCAGATTGTGCCTTTATCTTTTAATATTTTATTTACATTCTGTCTTAACTTTACTGCCGCAAGAATATTTTTGCAGTATTTCAGAAAAATAACTACTTTATGCAGGCAATGAACCAATGGGGATCAGTTTAATATTCTGTGGCTATTCAAACTTTTTGAATCAACTATATATTCAAGCAAAATAGAGAAAAATCTGCTACCAATCATGCATTACAGACCTACATAATACAAAGGATTTATTTTCACAAAAAGTTCATTCTGCTTTTAAGTGTGATCCTAGTGTAGGTTCACAGCCATTAACAGCTGTGCCGAAATGAGGAGAGACCTAATCTCTGTGTTCTGACCTGGATATATGCTGTTCTGAAGGCCCATGCACTGTAGATAATTGTGACATCGCTCCTTGTGCTCTTCCAGTGAACTTCGCTGCTTGTAGCTGCGGCCACAGTAGGCACACTTGTGGGGCTTTCCAACTGTCAGTTCAAAGGAAAAATAGTGATACACATGAATACAAAAGCATAATAATGAGGATGCAGCTCGTTTCACTAGATAAAATGTATATATAGGGGAAAAAAAATTATTAAAATTAGATTTTTTTCTTTCCATAAAGTGAAGAGCATTAGTTCGGTTTACCCAAACGGCCATGAACAGATCTGAGTTAATAAAACTGTCCCGGACAAGGTACATCAGGAAGTACAGTCTTTCACAGGATGAAGGCAGAGGTTGTGAAGCGTGAGCACCTGAGTGCGTGCGAAGGTGTCCGGTGAGTGCATCTCTACGGCGACAGGCGTAGTTACACAGATGGCATTTGAACGGTTTCTCTCCAGAGTGGAGCTTGATGTGTCGCAGTAGGTTGCCCTTTTGCGTGAAGGAAGCACCACACTGACTACACTGGAAGGGCCTTTCACCTGACAGAAAAACAAAACAAAACATGGAGACATAGTCAACTAGTGCAGGTCACACCAGCAGATACAGTGATATGTGCACATACTTTTTATTTAGGAAGCTACATAAAATGCTTAAAATGACATTCCATTCTATTTCATTTATACAACAGCATTTACTTTATAATTTAAACTTTATACCTTAAAATATATTTCTTAACAGAATTTTATGGATAATGAACTACATTGAAATTAAAACAAAATTAAAGACAATCATAAAATGGCTGTTTATGCCCTTTATGTATTAGTAGATGCAAATACTATGACATGATATTCCCTGTCTAACATTTCAGCTGTTGGAGGAAACCTTTTTATTGAAAGGGTTCTTTAGTTGAGGAATGCTTTCCTATTCAACATTACTGAGTCTGCACCTTGTTTTAAACTGCTTTTAAAGACTGTAACTGTCTCTGTTTTGAGCATGTAAACATTTGAAAATGATCTCTGTGCTGTATGCACTTTTTAAGTTAGTTTTTTATATGTAGGTATTAATGTTTTTCCCCAGTAACATCTTTTTTAATGTGTGCATTTTGTAATATTGTTTACTTTTTGTTTTTAGTCATGTTCATATTTATGTCATTTTTAACAGTACTAGTGTTTGAGTGAAATCATAAAATCTATATAAATAGTCTAGGCAACGATGGTGATGATTATCATGAATAACAGCAACGATAAACAAGTGCAAATGATGGAAAGAGTTTATGTCTTGAGGTAGCTGGGAAGAGTGATACAATCTGTAATTGTCTCAGAGTGAGATATATCAAGTGTTACATGTTTGTCGTTTGCACTACATGGACAAGCACGCAAGCATGCAAACAGTTCACGAGCATGTAAATGGTGAGCGTTCGAATTATTACTCATCGAGACCAAGGCTTCCATCTTGGGAGCACTATTACGGTTTGAATTTGGGGTCACTGTCCTACACCGCTCCACAACGCTATAACATCCTCAACAACGGAGCGACTCGTGGCAAAGCCCAATCAAACACGCGAGAAGAATCTCGCAGAAGAGCGCCACTCTCCGCTTCGCGCGCTCTGCCTGCCCCTGCGCCCTGACTGGCGCTCTGATCGAACAAGAGGCTTTCAGACTCTGCCTGCCAGTTTCGTAATGCACCACTGCCTGGGTCAATTTGATCTGAAAATCTCATTTTTTCCTCTTCTTCAGCTCTAAAATAAGAGCGGCCCATCACAATGCAAATGCAGACCTCATTTAAATAAAGTGAAGGAAACACTTTGTGTTTGAGAGCCAGTCTTCCTGATCAGCGCCTCTGGAATAAACCAATATCCAGCCTCTCCGCGTGTTGTGGCATTCTCGGAGAACGGGTTTAATACGACCCTCTCTTCAAAAGCCCTATAAAATAAGAGTCACCACTGAAGCAGCAAAACTACGGAAAAAAGAAACTCATTAAAAAGGCATTTTAGGAGAACAGTCTCACCAGCGAATATTTATATTTAAATAGGAAGCGCTTCATTATATCTTTTATTATAGGTTCTTTTTGCATTTGCATTAGCCCTCTATTCCTTTCTTCCACTTTGGGTTTCATTAGCTTCTCAGGCGCGGAAGCTAAGTGCCTTTTTGAAAAATGTTCTCCGCCACTGGTTTGGGTTCATTACAATGGAATATCAATCTTGAGTAAGAGAGAAAAATAATACTTTGCTAATTTTAATTTAGTAGAGGTCTCTTCCACCCTAATTGTTGCTGTTGCCCTCAACTGTAATTTAGATACACAGATTTTTTTTTCATTTTAAAACTCAACTGAAAAGGACTAAATGAACAAAATACCAAACTAGTGAAAGGAAACTTTTAATGAACACGAAGAAGTTAAACTATTAATATTTGAGCCTTCTTCGTGATGTAAAGTTAATACTACTAACAGTACTAATGCTGTACAGCAGTCCAAAGATTTTGTTTTCCAGTTATTTTGTTATCCACTTATGTTATCCACCTATTCAATGCTTGGACACAGCTTATTTCAAACTGTTTGGCCTAACCTCTTCTTTTTTGCCTGTCATTGCAATACCAAAGCCAAATTTTGTGGTTGCACATTTAAGATGTGCGAAGACTAATAAACGAGACCATTCTCGCATAATGCACTCCGCCTGAGGCTGTCTCCTCCTGCTCTATACCTGCTCTTGCTCTTTTCTGCAAGGTGCATCTTGCATGTTCTGTGCATCCTATCCAGCCCTGCGCGTTGTCAGCTCTTCTGTTTTATGGGTGTGGGTGACAGTAAAGGGAGGGAAGAGTAGATGGCAGTTGTGCTTACCAGTGTGGCTTCGCTTGTGCACCATCAGCACATTGGGCCCAATGCAAACTATTCCACAGATATCGCACTTCAGCTTCCCGTTGGGGAGGCGGATGCCCCCGGCCGTGGGGTAGGCGGCCGCTGGCTTGCTGTCGTGGCCTGCGTGGGAGCCGTTCACTTTGGCCCCGGAGCCATCGAGCATGCGCAAGTCCTCGGCAACACACTCCTCCTCCTCTCCATTCATGTCAGCGGCCAGCCCGTTCTCCTCGTCACTCCGAGCCTCAACTTTTATAGTGCAGGCTGGAAAAAGAGGGCAGTGGGCCCGTTTAGTGATGGTCACCCTCACTACAGCTGCTGCTGACACTTTCATCTTAGTTCCAGCATAGCTGAGCATTCTTTGCGCCCCAGAGCAGAGGCTTCAGGTTTTAGATTCAGGCTATAGGCTTTGGCAGTATATTTCCTTCTGTAACTCATCTGACTGTGCTGTAATGTTAAGGAGCAATTTTGAGGAAAAATAAATGGGATATATGTACATGTTACTGCCTTTTGGCTTTTAGAAATAGACAGCTGTAAAAAGAAATTCCCTTTACATGTTATAGTACGGACTGTCCTATCAGCTTAGAACCTCTAAAACAGCAACTGAATGACATTTGACTAAGAAAATAGAGTACACTTTTAGATGCTATTTTAGATCTGTGTAAGAGCTGAAACTGGGTGAGAAGAGATTACTGTGTTTTTTCAGCACTACTAATTCACCACTCTTTTGGGTAGGCCAACAGTAAAACTCCTATATGAGTTTTCTCACTCAGGAATTGGGAAATTTAAACTCCATGCACCATCTTTCTCACCATCACACTTCTCTGAAACGAATGACTGATAAACAGGAAACAGAAACACAGGAAGCACTGTGAAACTGTGGAGTGCAGCGGTGTAAACCAGACCAACAAACCGTGGTAAATACATACGAGCTCACAAAAACTCAAACCAAGCACTGACATAAGAGAGACTACAAAACTAGATGCCATAAAATTAAACAGGGCAATTAAAAAAACGACATTTATCTACACTTATTTTAATAAACATTTTGCACATATTTAAACCTTAAATGTGTTGAGACAATAGATAATGATACAGCACAAAACGGAACAATAATGTTTGATGAAAACAAAAGTCCATTTGTAAGTTTCCCAAAAGAACTGAAGCCAACCACAGCACAACATAGTGATGATCACTCTGAAAATTCCTAACAGTTACAATTATTTAAAATTTACTGCGCATCAATTAATCCAGTCTGTCTAAAGGGTTTATAGGACTATAAATTGGTCTATTTCAAGTAGATGTTGCTGTGACCCAGAAACAAGCATAGGTGGGTGAGTGAGGTTGACATTTTATCATATAAGGTTTCACAGTGCTGAAATGGTTCTCGCTGAATTTGGCTCCTGTGGTCAACATGGTGCCATGTCTGATTTCCCCACGCCTTTTACCTCAGTTTGTACAGAGTGAAGAGGAAGAAGTGGAAATAATGAAATATAGGAATCTATGGGGAAAGGGGAAGTAACAGAGCCAACCCAACTGAAAAAAAGGCCAAGAATTATGGAGAAGTGACAGAAAGGGAAGCACAGACAGGGAATTGTGAAGCTGTGTAACTGAAACAGTGTTTTTGTGGGACACAAAGGTTTTTTCATGTACACTAAAAGGATCAGCAACTGTGTCACATGATTAATACAAAGAGCATTACAGCAGCGGTGCCTTTAAGGTCCAAATCTGCTCAGTATGACAAACTACACATTTATTTAATCTTATAATACTAAAATATATCAAATTGTTACCAGACCACCTGCTATCACTATATCCATCTAAGGAAAAAGGCCCCAAACCACTTAAGGAGAGTGTAACAGTTCATTCTAAGACCAAGAGGAAGTTAAGTAAGTGTCAGTCCAAAGATGAAAATATGTGATCTTACTGCAGTACCTCACTCCATAAGAGAAAGGCAGCAAAAACAAGGGTGTAGACTAACACCCAGATTATCATCGGTCTGATTGGAACTTTTCTGTTCCATCAACATATCACTTGTACCAGAAACCATCCAGCTACCTCTCAAATTATACTAAGGCATGAAAAAAATGGGAATACCCTGTTATCAATATCATGAGGCCACTCATATCCATGTGGACATATGTGCTCCCTGCAGTGCCACTGAGGTTCGTCCAGTGTGACCTGTGCTTGGCAGAGGGAAGTAGCCTTGCTGGCTTGCTGAAGTCTCTCATGGATTTGGGGAAGTTGTGACTAAACTGGGGATGGGAAGAGGAGCTTTTACTTTATATAATGTTTGTCACACATCCTAATTTACCCTTTTTGGGAAGCAAGTGTCAAAACCCACAGGCAAGGACAAACAAAGAGCAATGCACTAGTATAGATGAGAACTTCATCCTGTTTCCACAAACTGACACATTCATGAACCAAGATTCTATGAAATATCAGAAAGTGGTCTTACAGTCATCTGAAAACTTGGCATATTCACAGAGGAAAATTACTAAAAGGGGGGTTAAGACCGGCGCCTATATGCAGTAGTCCTGTCTGTGTAAAACTGGGTGTAAGCTACGTTCCTCTCAGAGCGCTGCTTATGTTGTCTCAAACTGAAAATAGCTTTGTACTTGCTGTGGAGCCACACGCTTAACCACGGCTCTGCTCGGTGTGAATGTGTGTGTGTGTTTGTGCGCGTTTGTGCGTGCCTGTGTGAACGTGTGTGTGCGTTTGTGTGCGTATGTGTATGCTTGTGTGAATGTGTGTGTGTGTGTTTGTGTGAATGTGTGTGTGTGTGTTTGTGTGAATGTGTGTGTGTGTGTTTGTGTGAATGTGTGCATACATGTCAACTTTGATAAGAAGAAAAAAAGGTCCTGCTTCTTTTACATTTTCAGGAACTTCTAAGTGCTGGTCTGTAAAACAGCAATAGCTTGTAAGCTGGGTGACTGAATGATTTGTGTAAGCAAAAAAAGGAACAGCACTTAAACTCAGGTCTATATCCTGTAAATTTGTGTAAGGACATACAAGCTATTGCCATTAAAACGTGATAGAAAAAAAAAACCATTTTCTTTGCCTTAAAGGTTTAGCAGCTAATTACTTTGTAAATGGTTTTGTGTATTTACAGCATATATGGACTCAACTTTGAAAGTAGATGCTGATCTTTAAAAGTTTGATCCTTAGATATTTGAATATTTCACCTTGTAATTAGGAATCTAACATTACGTGACTTCTTTCTGCAAATCTTCATATACAGTTTCATGTACAGTTTAGTCCACTGGCAGCACTGAGCCCTTAAGACGTCTGTGAAGCAGAGCTAAAGCTGAGGGAAGGGATAGCAAGGAGCATCAGTTTGCGTGAGTTTTCTGACATGTTCTCCTTCCTGTCGCAGTTACACACTGCTGATCGAAGAGCTCACTGCAGCCCACTGGTAAACGATGAGTGCAGATAGCGATTGCTCCATTACCAAGTTTCAGCTTTAATCTTAGAAGCAGTGATGCACTGCAAAGATATAATAGTCACATCCTCTCACACACTGGCTGATTACATCTTCAAGGACAGTACATACATCCATGTACACTCACACACACACTATGAAGGCAAGATTTAAGATTATTTGTAACCTCTGTCAAATATGCTGTTTTAAACCAACTATTCTGCAAAATAAATGGGTTTTTTTGGCATAAAAGTTTTCTGATAATCTCCTGAATAATAGACAATGCAGACAATATAATTTTGAAGACTAAAACACATGACTAATCAATAGGAATCTGTCCCAGAGTCACATAAACAGCAACATACGTATGTAACCACTACATCCTCTGCTTTATGACCTCATAAACAATATGTAATGTGCCTGATTTTAGCCACCAGTATGGTATAACTGATTCATATGCATTTGCAGTACACTAACCGGCATTCTGTGGTATTGCTGGAACCACACTTTCTTGTGGCATACAAAATACTAATTGTAAAACCAGAACTATAGTATACCATCTTCAGAAACTTCATACAATTTTGGGGTTTTGCAGTCAAAAAAGACTATTACTGAGTTGCAGCCTGGTGTTTCTTCAGTTGCATCTCTCTCTCTCTCTCTCTCTCTCTCTCTCTCTCTCTCTCTCTCTCACTCTCTCTCTCTCTCTCTCTCTCTCTCACACACTCTCTCTCTCTGTCTGTGTGTGTGTGTGTTTCTCGGCAGTTGAAGTGAAAGCATGGCAAAATGTGCAGGTGCAGAGCCATGTGTGTGCTTGTGTATGTGTAGTGATGCTTGCCTGGTGATGCTCCTGGACATTTTATCTCCCTGCGTGAGTGTTGAAACTGAGTTCTGGCAAGTTCTTCTTAGGAAACTCTTGCACATCCTATTTCAGTTTCCTCTGACATCTTATTTTTCTCTCTTTAAATTACTGCAGCTTCAAAGTGTTTGGGGCACACACAAGTGAAGCTAATCTGGAACTACTGGAGGGGAAAATTCCAAACTAAAATACATCAAGATTTTAAACAGGCCATCTGCTAACTTCAGCTTAGCCAGTTTCATTGCTGCACACATCACAGCTTTTGTGTCTAGTTAACGCTCTTCGTGCTCACGTGCTCTATGCTGTGTGTAGCCATTGTTCAGACACCTTCATGCTAAAGTGTCTTACCGTAGTTACATTTCCGTTTTCACTTAAATAAACCTCTGAGACATTCTCTTTTGCACTACTGGTTTTATCCCAAAGCACAGAAATAAATACAAACAGACAGAATCATAAATCAACCTGTGATCTGAAGTTAATGAATATTCAGTCAGGTGTGGAGATTGTATATTTTAATTACACCTTTTCATTGTTAGGGTAGAAAGAAAACTAAAGTTTTTTCATTGACTTTTGATCTAAAATGACCATACACCAGTCTGATAATTTAATGATACAGTTGGTATATTTTAGTACTAGTTATTGAATTGAATAAAAGCAAAGTTTATAGACAGATAAACTGTGTAGAACTGGCATTATGGTGCCCTGCAATATTTCTATGTATTCTACATGTTTAAGAATTAATTCACAATATATTTATTCAAGTAAAACAGATTCTGCTTAGATTCTGCGTGGAGGAGTGTTGCTTTAAAGTGCAGTCTTCTGTATCCTTTTTTTTAAAAATTTCTGCTCTTTTGTGTTGTCTCACAAAACAGGGAGACAAGCACGTTAATCTAATTTAACTATGGCTTCATACCATAAGTTAAATAAACCTCACAGAGACTTCAACTTGATCAAATGCTATTCTGTATTACTAATTCTATTTGATATAGTCCCTACACAGGTCTACATCTGCATTATCTAATATTTCAAATACTTTTACAGGAATAGAAGGTAAGAACACTTCTCTTACATATAGGGCAATTTTTGTCCGCTTGCTTTGCCATACAACATATATCAAGCTTCACCAAAGAACTGGGCTACTTGTCATATTTAGAATGAACAGAAAATCTAATATTACATTTAAAATAATTGTTTTGCTTTGATGAAGTTCAAGCTCTTAATTGCTTTAATTCTATGACGGAATTATGCATTTTTTCCTGTGAATTAGTTTTTAATATGAAACGTAAGAAGACCTTTTTGAACTTGAATGCCATTCCAAACATCACTGGTTTTTACATTCTGATTTTATTATTCTGCATATTTTGTGGCCTGCATCAAACTTGTGCATGATGTATGAAGAGCCTTGGTAAATCTGTTCTGAATTGATGTTTCTCAGTGCTGTGTAGGCCTCACTCACCAGGTGGTTTGTCACTGCGATGGTTGTGCTGGAGCCCAGTACTGGTGGAGAGATCTTCTGGGACTGGCATGGCCTCCTCTTGATCTTCTCCTCCCTCGTTAGTAACAGGACTGTCCCTTCCTGAACAGAAAGAGAACCTCAGCATAAAGATACAAGCATACCAAGCTGCCCATGCTCACAATACAGTTTCTTCTTTATTGTTGATTAAGTTGTCATTTTGAAACTCTCAGAACTAGACTTCCAGAGTTTCAACAAAAACATCAATGTTTTTCTGTTCAGAAAGAGTTACTGTTTTGTGATGTATTCAACTTTAAATGTGTTACCATCAAGAGTTCAGTATGACAATGTGTTCAATGGGACATGACAAGCTTGAACCTATCTCAGCCATCTTTGTTATGCACATCAATTTCAGCCTGTTTAGGACTCCTGTAGGTTCCAGAGCAATTAAAAAAAAACACCTTCCATTTTCTTTTTCTCTGTTTTCCTGGGGAACATGCTGTAATCAGCAATCTAGATGTCACTGAGCTCATTTGAAATCTATTTTGAGGCCATCACTATGAAGCTTTGGGTTTGTTGAGGTTTACTATGGAGCTCTGGGTTTGTTGAGGCCTACCACAATCTTTCATCGCTGTGAGTGTATAAAACATTGCTCTACCTGCTATTTGGGCCATTTCCTGTGCCTCTTCAGTTTCCATCCTTTGCAGGTACTCTAACAGGAATAAGTGAAAAAGAGAAACAGATGCAGGATGAGGACAGACAGAACCAGACAGACACAGAGAGAAACAGACACAGAGGAGGAGACCAGGATAGAAACAGAGAAAAGTGTATCAGTTTCATCAGCACCTACTGTTACAAATATAAGTCTCTAAGAGAGGGCGGTTAGTGATTAAAGGGGAATGCCTTTTCTTTGTATGTCTCCATCAGCCCCTGCAAGAACGTCCCATTCTACCAGCAGACACCACTGTCCTCAACATTACATTACAAAGAACTACAGACACTTTCATTACCCTAACTGACAGGCCAGCTAGACTGAGAGGGTGCATGTGCAACTGGGTGGTGGGCTTTGGTGGTGGGGTGTTGGGAACTCAAGAGGAGGCTTTCAGACCACATTTGTTATTTATTGTTAATTTCCCACCACATAATCATCCAAAAATGCAAACTGACTGCAGCAAAATTAAGCAGAAAATTAGATGGCCCTGGGTCACGAGGGAGGCGGGTATCTGGCAGAGGCAACTGATTGGCACTCGTGTTCACTCTAATTTACTGAGCATGCATGGGTGAGTCCGGCAGTCCATGTCTCTCTCTCTCTCTCTCTCTCTCTCGCACACACATACACGGTCCAGCCATAGACAGAAACAAAAGGTGAAGTGGACACAGAAAGAGAGAGAGAATTGGGTGACAAGTAAGAAGGGTGACAAGGATAGTAAAGAGGAAGGCGCACAGGGAGTAAAATGAAAGAGAGAGAGAGAGAGAGAGAGGGAGAGAGAGAGAGAGCGAAAGCAAGTGATAGAGGAAGTTAGATGCAGAGGGAATGAGAGAAGGAGAAAGAGTGGAAAAGGTCAAAGTGAAAATGTGTAAGATGGGGACGGAGAACAAAAGCTCAAGGACAAGACAAAAGGTAGTCCAAGGAGTGGACACACAGAAAAGGTAAAGGGTGACAGAGTGCAGTTTTTTCCACAGGAGGAGTTTAGTGAGGAGCGCTTCCTCGGGCCAGGCCTGCATCTCTGAGGAGCCACCAGTGCGCATGGCCCTATTAATAATGCAGGAGCCCCTCAGGCCCGCGGCAGATGGCCACCACAGTCTCGGCCTCCTCGGTGCCACTTCAAGACGTTCCCGCTGGAGGCCAGCGCCTAGCCCCGGCCGCCACACAGGGAGAAGTGAAGCTCCCGAAAATAGCCAAGCAAGCTGAAGCGAGCCCCTGGGAGAAGGGGAACCTGGGCCTTCCTGTTTTCACAGACAGATGGCTCCACACATTTGGGACGAATAGCGGGAAGCAAGTGGCTGTTCGTCTGTCGCAATGCCTCAGTCTTCCTGAGGGTGACGACTGCGCATCAGCTTGCTCGCCCAGGAGCCTTGTGAGGGGCCAGTAACTATTGATGGAATTTGAGGGCTACTTTTCTTTATGCTGATCTGACCACTTTGACGTCTTGGCCTGTTAAGCAGGAATGCTTAACGTGTGTGTGTGTGTGTGTGTGTGTGTGTGTGTGTGTGTGTGTGTGTGTGTGTGTATTTGTGTGTGTGCGCGCATGGGGCAGGTGTGACGGAATTCCCCTTGTGCCTCTTTTCTGGGTAGCTGGTGTGATGGGACATAATGATACTTTGGATAAAAGAGGGGCTAGAGAGAGAGAGAGAGATCGAACTTTCACTTGACAGCACATACTTTAGTTCTGGAGCATGTCTGTAAATTATGTGTCAATACATTTACATATATGTAAATAAGTGTTCAAAATATATAAAAATACAAATCATTTTCATTTTCACTTTGAATTCCTACCACCTTGGTTCTTGTGATTTACTGTTTCTAAACTCAGTGCAGTATTGAAACATTATTTGATTGTTACATTTAATTTTTTTTATGGCAGACAATAATACATATGACAATAAACAGAAATGTAAACTAACAAGTAGAAGAATGTCAATGATAAGCAGTTTGAACTATGAACTTCAGGCATGTTCCACATAGATGTTAGATAGTTCCAGGTTTTATAAAAGCATTGATATAAAAAAGTATCTTTCTACCACTGGTATTAATATTACCATGTTTCTGGGAAAACATTTATGTCGCTAGATGAAAAACAGCAGTGAAGTATTAAATGATTTTTATTAATTAATTTATTGATGGTTCTTTATCACACATACTTAAAAGATAGTTATTGTGTACAGTCAATAAAACTGCATACTCCTTGTATATTCCATATAATACAAAGTTTTATATGGAATTTAACAAGGAATTCATTTAATACTAGATTTGAATATTTGGACTGTGTTACATGGCAGACCAAGGGCAGACGAATCTCTTCTAATAAGATATTACCCACTAACCCCTCAACCCCTCAGTTATATACCCTCTTATATAACTATCTAGTACTAAAATTAAAAGTTCTTTCAAATGAAAGTTTTTCAAATTAGAGTGCTTTTGTCCTGTTCTCAAAATTGTTTTTGGATCTGTTACACACGTGTGTATTTATGGACATTGTGGTGCTATACTTTCAATATATAACCTGACACTCGAGAGATACACTATGGTTAGCTTTGTGAAAGTAAAAAAAAAATCTTTTGCAGATGTGAATGTGAATGTGTATGTGTATTTATATATAAGTGTGCATTTGTGCACTAGAGAAAGAGAGACACAAAGAAAGGAAAAGAGGGAAAAGAGAGATGCAGTACTAAACATGAAAACAACAACCTCAAGAGGAGAAGGGTGGAGACTACGTACTACAAAACCGTTAAACAGACAAAATGAGCCAGCTCAGGTCTGAGACATTGAGAGGTGAGAAACCCTTTCCTAAGCACTACTTGGAGCTAAGCAGTTTCATTTGACTCAAGGTTAAATTACAAGAACATGAGTCAAAATAAGTTTTTAGCAATAAAAACTTCTGCAGGGGTGGAATTGTGGAATTTTTTCATTGGGGAAGATGAAGGAATATTTCAAGCAAACGTAAAATTCTTGGTAAATTCCCTAATTTCTAAATACATCTGTTGAATAATATATCAGGGATGTTCCTTTCTCCTAAAATGCCATGCAATGTGCTTTACAGGATTCACAATTTCTCATTTAACGTTTTCACCATTATGCACTTACACTGGTGATTATGATGTGCAAGGTGTATAAAATAATCCATTTCACTTTTCTTTTGGCACTTTGTTTTGCAAATAAAGGTAACTTTAGAATCTGTCAAAAGATAAGATTATCTTTTGGTAGATTGCAGTAATATCTGTATGGTCACCTTTAATGGCAAACAAACTGACTTTTTAAATTACAGTTTTTAATAGAAAGCTTTTAGCTTCCAGCTTTCGTTTTGCTCAACAAGAAAAATTGTATTTTATCATGTTTAAACGTCATTAAATAGGCCAATGTCATTCAATTACACTTTCTTCCTGTTTTTAATGCATGTTGCTAGTATGTGTTAAACTGCTGATTCATTTTCAAACTTTTCAGAAAGTGCGTGTACAGTTAAAAAATGAGCTGAGCTTTCCTAAGTTTAGGAGAATGAGCAGGGTGCTGTTCAAAATATCTTTACCGTTAACGTGATGACGGTCTCCAGTTAGCCACGGCAAACATAAAACTACTATAGGAATAAGTTCTTCAAACCGGGTACCCACTGACTGACTTGTCTTGCATCAACCGGAATTTCAACACAGTTGCGAGTGGCTGATGGGGTGATTGGTACCTGTCAGAGATGATGTGCAAGAACTGACAGTGAACGTTTCGCTAAAATAAAACGCTTTTACAGAAGGCCGCTTTAGAAGGCTAATTTACATTTGTTACACATCACTACCCTGGCATTCAACGCAGTACTCCTAATAACTCTCTCTCTCTCTCCCTCTCTCTCTCTCTCTCTCTCTCTCTTTCTCTCTCTCTCTCTTTCTCTTTTCTCTCAGTATTTAATTAATTCTAATCTTTTTAAAATGTTTTAATTTACGTAGCATACATACATATTTAAATAGACTATGTATTATTTCGCTTATTATTTAAATAAAAAATAACGTATATCATGATTTATATACTTTGTTTTATGCCGTATGTAGTACAGGCATAAAATACATCCATAGTCATAATCGAACAGTAATTTGCATATGTTTTTCACATATTTGAAAAATCCCAAGTTTATAGTACACCTTATTGGTTGAAGTTATAAAAGAACAAATACAAGGCATATATTTTTTAGCTTGTTGACCACTGAACATTGTTAATTTCGCATTTATTACATATTTATACAGTTATTTTCTCCGGGTTTATCTCCGTTTGTGCCTTTCTCGGTTTATGTGCTGTGAGAAAGACTAATCAACATAAGCATTAAAGTTTCTTGAATAAATGTGTAAGATATTTTCATGCGTCATGCTCACAAGTTACGTTGAATCAACAGCATACAGACTCGTACTGCTTTACTTCATGTCACATATAACTTACAATGAGAAGTTTTTATGTTTGCAAATACACCGAGACAAAAGTATGTACCTTGAGAAAAAATGCTAGTTACATTTATCTAGCTTATCTAGCTTTATAATTATAATTTTATTAGCACTTTACCCTATAAACATGTTGTTTTTAATAGGCTAGAATTTATCTATAACAAGTTTAGATTGGCTTCTGTAAGATAAAAATGAAATAAGTTTTGCTCTGTTTTGGAGAACTGTAACTTAAACTATTAAAATTTAAGCATGTGTGCAAACAGATTAGTCTAAATGTACAAAGTCATTCAGATATTAGTAGCTGTGTGAAAATTCACATTTTAATTAAAGAATTTTGAACGAAATCCTGTTGTTGTTCAAAAAGGATGTTCAGAGCACAAGCGGAAAGAGCAACAGGTGCCTTAGTACAAGAAGCTTTACGAAGTAAAGCCGCCTGCGATTCTCTGTGTATATAATACTTCCCAAATATGATAACCAAAATATGTTGTACACTTGTTTCTTAATGACTATGCATACAGTGAAAATAAACTCGCTTTAAGTCCAATATATATTGAATATTGGGACAATATTCCTTTCTGGAAAACTGGTGGAAGATTTCTTGTGTTCTTTTCCAAAATAAACACAAACCTGTACTCTGATAGGCTATTATTGGTAAGCAAGGTAGGCTAAATTGATTTAATATCAATCTGTTCTTATAACTGTACACGCCTTTTAACTCTAAAGACTTTGCAAGCCAGTTGAGGATTTGAGCGGCGCTCGCGCACCTGCTGCATAGCCTAGTTCAGGACTTTTTTTTTTCCATTATGCCAGCTTTTCTCGTTGTCGTATCGGAAAATTCAAAACTTTAACTCAGCTTCAACTGAAACTGCCTTGTATCTGTTTGTGTTGAAAAGCACGGTTAAACAGACTGTACCTGCTATTCCTTGAGTTTGTAATATGAAGCTCTTCCAGCTGTCCCCCGCTCCATGTGCAGAAGTTCGAAGCGCCGCGGCAGCACTATGGAACTCTGCCCTCGGTCCCTCCCCTCTCCACTGTACTTCCTCGTTCCAGTCTAACATTGCTAGGTTTCTGTGCTCATGCGAAACATTTTTCAAGCTTTTATTCCAAATGCAGTGTGTGTCAGGGAGTCGAGGCAGCAGCCCTTGGCACTTTGCTTTGTGTCGTGCCAGTAGAAGCTGACACCCAGTAGACCATCACTGGCAACCATGCATGAGATGGGATGAGGCGGGCAAGGAGATGGACCATTCATTTGTTTATTATTTATTTCCCTCAGAGGAACAGAGCTCTTGCACTGAAGCTA
This sequence comes from Sternarchorhynchus goeldii, assembly GCA_028565775.1. Lineage (NCBI taxonomy): Eukaryota > Metazoa > Chordata > Actinopteri > Gymnotiformes > Apteronotidae > Sternarchorhynchus > Sternarchorhynchus goeldii. Next base: position 8,556,590 of record JAOXYF010000009.1, read on the forward strand.
TTCTCTTGTTACCTGACTTTACTAACAATGCTGTGGGTGATGATAAGAATAAATGTATATTATATAATTTACCATACAAAAATGGGCTTTTAATGAAGCACTTTATAACTGAGTTGCCATTTTTGATATTATAGCACAGTTGCTTGTCTCCAATTTGTACTATCAACAGTGATTTTTCTCTACTGGTCAACACATGTATATTGATTAAAATTGTCAGCATTTTATTTGTTGTATTGGTTTAAGCATTTTCCCCACTGAGTTCATTGGGAATAATTTTCTGATGCACACAGGTATCTTCTGATAGTTTGAATATCAGCTCAGCTCAGAAGAGGTGTGTCATTCAGAAGTGCTTCACTGGCATGAGCTTAAGTATGCTCTGTTTTCTTCTCATTTCAATTCCCGTTTTCAACATCCAAACTTGATAACAAGGCGTTTTTGTTAAATAGCATTGTTTGATAGAGTATGGACTGTAATATCCTGGAACCAACTGAAAACAGTCAGAATGTGTTAAAATCACTAGAAGGCCAGATCTAACCACCAGATTAATTTACTGACTCTTCTCATTAATGCCTACCCACTATAGATATTGTGTTTCTCTTTATTTTACCATTATCTCTGCCCACTAATTTTGCATCCAGTCTGTGAGCTGCACTTAGTAGTTTCCAGCAGTTCCAGTAGTTTTAAAAGTAAAAAACGAACACAGCTTCAGACTCCTTCAGTCACTTCTAACTGTCAGATAGCTTAATTAAATAACAACCTATACACCAATATTAAAATCTTTTTTGTCAAAACAAAGAAAGTTATTTTCAGTTATACAATAATGCTGTTATAAATGTAGAAGCCTTGGGACCCCTGGTGTACTGTGGAGGGATGTGAATCCATGATTTGTGTCTGTGATTACAATTACAGATATGAGGAAGTTCACCTGTAAGTATGACTCTGTACGACTATGACACTGAATGGGTATTTGGAAGAGAATGCAGGTAAAAACTCTGAACCTTTAAGTCCATTATTATGTTTCCCTTCTTTTACATATGTTACTTTCCATCTTTTACATACGTTTAGCATACGTTACTTCCCATTGTGGTCTGATCCACTTAAAATTGCCTCTGCTACTGTTAGAAAATTTATCATTTGACTCACATTGAATATGCAGATTATGCTGCCACTAATATTCCAAAGATATATGGTTTTTGCATTAATATTTATAGAAAATGTCAATAAATAATGAGATATGCAGCAGGTTTGGTTAAAATAAATAGACTCATTTCATTCCCGTGTTTTGTCATTATATTGTAAAAGTTGTTTCCGGTACACTGCTTTATAGCTGCATCGGCAAGGCAATAAGGTAGTGAAAGAATTTTTAACTTTTCTCTCCTAGTGATCCTGGTGTCTGACCCTCCCAGGTTGCCATATCTGAGGAACTGCTGGTGCATGCACTGAGCTGCTGAGTCATGTGAAGTAGGAGGTAACTCTTATCTCCCGACAACCAGGAGGACTTTCTCAGGCAGTTGGTAATGTTGCAGTAGTGGAAGCATGGACGATGCCGGCTTACTGCTACCTGCGTTTGGATCCAGTATGAATTCATTGGACATTCTCTGGGTCTTTTACCAACTGACCATTGTAAATGGCATAAGTAGTAGTGTCTGAAGTCTGTAACATTGTAGTATGGTGGTGTGCTTTTAGCCTGGATCCAGAGGCCAGGCAGAGGGAAAACTAACGGGGAGCATGAGTCAGCAAAATGTTGCTTTGGCTCCAATCAAGACTTGCAGAACTGAACATGGGGCTCCCAAACCAAAGAGATACCAGCAATTCCCAGTGAGTCAGCAAAACACAATGCCTGACAGGTTAGGGACATGGAGTATACAGAGACATTCTAAACTCTTCTAGACCACACAGTATATATTCTGCTCTGGTATTTGCTAGTCAGAAAATATAATGGTGGTGACCCAGTCTTTCCCCCAGTTGTTGTTTTTTTACGTTTACGAAGGATTTTCCAATGCCAGAGCAGTTATTATTAATTTAATCTGCAATGTTAATATCAGGTACTGGCACAATGTCCTCATACAGGATATTTTAGGATTTACCATTACTGTGGCCTGAGTCCCACAGTTATAGTTGTACTGATCTAATAACACATCTTTGAGGGCAATATTCTATAGCAGTGAATGTTATCTTGTTATTAGATGTTAATGATACAGCCTTAGTAAAAAATAGATCTAACATTTAAATCAATAACTTATTTATTTTAGAAAAACAATGTTGTAGTTTTAAATAAAGCCTAAAATACAAGCTTATTTCATAACAAGAACAACGATTCTTATTGTTTTATTGTAAGTTTTTTTTTATACATATAAAGGTTTGCAGGAAAAAAAAAGTACAGATAAGTGAACATGGTTCTGTGGCATGTTCAGCTGCACCTGTGCCTGCATTAAACCATTCATACTCTTCCCAGATCACAGCAGTAAGAGCAGAAGAGTACAATTCAGCACAGCCTGGTGTTAAGGAACGAAGTCCTAATGTCCCACTTTCTATCCCCAGGGACTGGGACTGGTGTGCCTTAATCCCTGGGATGTGGCTGATGATGATCCGTTTTGCTGCAGCTGTATGATGCTGTATAATGATTAGCAAAGCCTAAATCACGGACCACTACGGGCCGCACATTCTGTTGAGCGCTTTATAATGTAAAATGTCTTATGTAGCTATGCTACATAACTGATTTTCAAACAACGTCAAACAAACGTACTATACCGTGTCATATTCAAGGATTGATAAACAAAATAAACCAAAAATATGGGTTTAGGCTATAATGCTGTTATGCTGCTAAAACCACCTCCTCACGTTTACTGCAGAATGGTATAGTAATTATAACACATTAGATGAGATAAATTAGTATCAATTTGAATAAATTGATAGACAAGAGCAGCCTATTGTTATTTCATGGATATTTAAACAGCCTCCATTTTAGAAGCTTAAACAACATGTAATCCATAATTGATTTAAATGCGTAAATAGGTTATAGGTGTGCAGGACTAGTAATTATGTTAATAGTCAAATTTATTTAAATTCTCAGTCTGGAGCTGAGAAATCTCACTTCCTTCGGGAAGGCATTATGCAGCAAGATGTCAGACTAAATTAAATTTTTCTGTGCACACTAAAGTGTCAATTTCCTTATGGTAATCATCTCTTGGAATGGATGTGTCACTGGAAGGAGTCAGGCATGCTTGACATTTACCCTCTTTATGGAGAAATGACGAGAAAAAAATCAAGAGGAGGGAAAGAAATTAATCTTTCGCCCGAGTGAGTATCGAAAAGACCCTAAAGGACTGCTGGTGAATCAGCCATTATGTTTGTGACCCCAACATGAAAATTGAGCTAATAATAAGAGAAGGAATGGCGTAGGATCCTGGAGGAAAAGAAGAACATGCAAGCCCACTATTGCCGTGGTTCTGTTTTGATTTATGCAATTACACTGAGATCCTTGTACAAAACTAAACAGGTGCTATAATTCAAGAAGTAAAAAAAAATATCTGACATTGTTTAATACTAGTTTATCAGGGCATGATTAATGTGTAGTGATTGGAGGATTAGAAGCAGTTGGCATGAAAAAATAGAATTCTATCCATTTATTTCCAAATTTCTCTTGGTATAGAAATTGTATGTTAATTAATAAACACACACAAAACATGCATTCTGCTTCAATATATTTTTATGCATTGGCATGTATAATGGCTCATCTGCTGTATCTCTTCAGTCTGTTCTTATTAGGGGAGAGAGAGCCCAGAGAAAGAAACTTGAACCTTGTGATAGGAAAAGCATGCTGGGGGCCCTCCTGAAGTCAGAACGTCCATGGCCCCAGAGGTGGATGGTAGTTATCTTCTAACCACATCTCCATCTCTGGACATGCTGTGGACCGGGCCAATCCTGTCATGGCTTTGCTCTACGGCTAACAGACAGGAACTGTGAGCTCAGTGTGCAGTAGAGGCTGCACTGCCTTCACCCAGTGGCACCTGACGCACACTGAAAATAGTTGAACTGTCATTCGCCTGCAATTTTCAGCACCTGCATGATCAGTTTTTTGCTTTAGTGGCTCAGGAGTACATGTTCCTGAGTAAATGTTGAATCAAATTCAACTCTCAATATGCTGTGTTTGGTTCTAGTAAAAATATAAAACGAATACAACTCTAAATAAAATGATGTGTAAAGCATTTGCCATTGACTCTTTCAACTGAAAAATACAAGTAAATCTATTTAAGGTGAATTGTTCTACAAGGGCATCATCCTTTAGCCTTAACTATGTTTGTCTGGGCTAGCTGAGTTAAATCCTGAGTTGTAAGTAAAGTACAGAAATGAAGTTTATGGGGGAAACAGGAAACCAGCACGTTCCTATTTCCTGTCAACAGGTGAAGCTATACTGCCATTCTCTTTTCGTCTCCAAACCACAGTTCTTGGGGTGTTGAAGTAGACACACATAACCTTTTTGAGAAACAGCAGTTTTATTTTAATCTTTCCTACCGTTGCATACATTCCTAAGATGAAATTTCATCCTATTTGTTTAATCTAAAACATAATAAAGTCCCTTTTAAGTGTAAAGATCCCAATTGCAACATTTTCTTCTTTCCATTAATACAGATAAATATGTAAAAGGATCTGAAAAAAAATAATATGCAGAAATAACTCTTTTTTTGCACACACAGACACAAACACTCACCACACACATATTCAAAGTGTAATACAATGACATATCCTCCAAATTCACAGAACGTCTGATCTGAATCAAGGGAAATTATGGTAATGAAACATCTCATTATCCTGAACTCACAGAAAATCAGTCATTGCTATCACATCATTATATATCTATTCACTAATACAGATTGGATTTCTTGAAAAGTCTTTTTCCACTTTTTTAAACACTTTGTTACTTTGTTTAATGTTTATTGCCTTTTTTGTCCTGGAGTTAGATTTAACAGCGAAGATAAGGATTGCCTGGTGGGACAGTGGTGACCATTCTGGACAGAGGGGCCTTGCGACCATAGGATGTGGGGATTGAACTGCTCCTACAAATTACACATATTAACCACAGTTAGGCAAGTGCAATACTGGAACTAAACGTTTTCGAATTACTGTTATAATCAGTATAGCAAGTTGTACATCCTTCAAACCATCTCATCTCAAAACATTATGTCTGTATTTGGAATTAAAAGTAATATTTTTCCCCAAGAGGGTTAATCACATTTCAATCAAAAACAATTAGGAGAAAAAACAATAATCTTGTTATAAAAAAGAGTGGAGAGTTAGAGGAGAGGAAGCTCTTGAGGTGCTGGCTAGTCCTTTTCTCTGCTACAAGGAAAAGCTGGAGGCCTGCTTTATCAGCAGAGGAAACAGATTTCAGAGAGCCAGTAGCTCCAGGAAAATGGATCTGGGTCGAGCAAAAACCACGATTACCACCAGCAGCTAGAGCAGTTCAGCTCTGGATAGGACCATCTGGAGAAGGCTGCTCCAAAAGCCGGTAAACCAGCTCTTCAGAGACCCGGCTAGGAAACACGGTTTCAAAAAAAAAAAAAAAAAAAAAAAACCCAGTCCCTGGGCGAGGTGTTTGGTTTTCCTCCAGTGCCTCTTTCAGACACCTCCTCCTTCTCCTCCTTCTTCCTCTCTGCTCAAGCTGCACATGACCCATTCCTAGTCATTCTGAAAGCTGAGGACGGTTTACTGCTGCCTCTGAGTGAGAGGTGATAGACTGTTACTGGGCTGGTGGGCCCCCCGTCTCAGGCATCCTACACCATTTGCATTGACACTAATACAATAACTTTTTTACACCCACAGTCTTCCATAATACTTTACAGCAACAGATAAAAAACACCCAAAAATGTAAATTCAGACCTTTTTACCTTTTCTGTTTACAGTTCCACATTTTCATGATTTACAAGCACCTTTCTGCTGTCTTCATTTCTGTATCCCACACATACATTGGTGTATTAATGACCTCTTTAACCCTTGTGTTTAAATCATGTTTAAGTGCTTTAAATATGCTGAGTGACATCTCAGACACTCATTAGTGAGAAAAAAGCTACAGGCTGCAAAGAGTTGAAGTGCTGCAAATCTAGGCCAGGCACAGAGTTGTGTTTCTAATAGAGCAAAGAACATAAGAGAGTTACACACAGGCATACAATGCAGTGGCAGTCCTGTTATTGTTTATGATACCATATTTCCCAGGATAAACAAATAACCAAACAAAAAATAAACACAATAAAAACGTTTAGAGAAAGAGTCAGTATGAGTGTGTGTGTGTGTGTGTGTGTGTGTGTGTGTGTGTGTGTGTGTGGTGTGTGTGTGTGTTTATGGCAGATAAAACAGAGGCAGAGAAAGAAAGATGCACACAGAGGTATAGAGAGAATACTGAGAGAATACTGAGTAGTGATTAAGCTCTTGTTACTTAGTATTCATGTGATGAATGTCTTGACACATAAAAAAAACCTCATTTTCTCTTGCTTTATTCTGAATTACAGCTTGAAGTGCTTTTCTAACTGTAACTGTGTCTCATATGAGGGTAAATTGCATTCAAAAGCAAACTTCAGCAGAGGCTCGTGCCAGAACCTGTATGACCTTCTTGACTAATTTCAAGAAATACTGCATGACACTGCAGTGCTGCCACCTGCTGAGCTAATGTAGTATTACACACAAACTCAACTCCACGTGGTGCTGTGAGGGGAGTTCTGCATTGGCACAGACAGGATGAGTGCACGTGCCAAAAAATTCTGAACATTTCAGGAAGGAGTTAATTTAACACTTAACTGACAAGTAAATATCTGCATATTTTTGCTTGTATTAACATCAGCCTCAAGAACTCCAAACACATAAAATGCATACATAGTCAACCTTTAAGGTACTGCCTACACCCTAAATGTAAAGTCTGATCAACAGACATTGTAGAGATTGTAAGCTTTCATATGTGAGCAGTAAGCTCACAGCACACAAAGTGTGTGTGCACTGTTATACGCGGGCCTTACCTTGCAGTGTGATGAGTGGGTACTGGAGAGGGCAGGCTAAAGGCTGTGTGTGGTCTGTCGTGCACAGCTTTACCTGTGTAACCAGGGATGGTGGGACGGCTTTGGAAGAAACACAACACAGCATCAGTGCGAGTCTCCTAACGGATTGTTTATGCTGAGATTCTTCTGTATCACATCAACATGGCGCCGGTACAGAATTTGCTAGTGCAGCTTGATATTTGTACATGCCCATTTCTGCATGCCTGCGTGGAGTACAAACACGTGTTGGTCACCTACTGGGCTGTGGGAGTGTAAGGTGGCAGAGTAGTGCGTTGCAGTGTCAGCGGATTGAAGTCCTGCTCTGGCCTGTCCACATTGTCCATGTTCTCAGAGCCCACCACACCGCTGAACAGGACGGAAAGACATGCTTAAGCATTAACTTAAGCCACAAAATGGACAGGCATTTTCCAAATTTGTGAACTTTTATGGGGACTACTCTTGTACCTCTGTGAGTGCTTACCAATATAATGGAATTTGGCCCACTTTTGCACATGGGCTAGTGCTGATAAAACAAAGAAAAAGAAAATTAAAAAAATGTCATAAAGGTCCAGTTATTACTTTGTCTTTCAGGTGTGTTTGTTTCTAGATTTGTGAATGTTTTATATTGTGTTTTAGATCTGGTTGCCTTTCCTATTTTTAGTTCTTTCTCTGGATATTATTATAAATATTAATTATTATATCTTTATTATATCTTTCATGTCTGTGTGTGATATGGTCAGACCTGTCTACATGATTAATAAATGTTGGTTTTAAATCTTCTGCAAGTCTCTGTGTGACAAAAGCTTAAAATGTACCTTAATGTCTTCACATCCCTAGTTCTTAAATTCCAATCTCTATAAAAGTCTCTACAAACCTGCTTCTGGACATTTACTTCTGTGTTCAGTTATATCATGGTGGCAGTACATAAATTAGCTGAGAAAATGTCAGTTATTACAGGAGCTCAGAGAGGTCTGAATGTAAAGCACACATTTGTAAAAGTAGAAAAAAGTATGCAAAACACTTACAAACTAATAGGTTTCTTCATATTATGTGCAGCACGAACTTGATGCCTATTCCAATGAGGTCCTATAGTCTTGAAGGAAAATAATAAACCTTTAAACATGAGGCAAGCAGTACAGACCCTAGAGTTCTAGGGCACACCTAAATCCATATATGTGCAGTATCATGACCTAACCTGCCATAGTTCTGGCTTGGCATGGTATCTCTTCATAGAGAAGCGCTGATTTACAGGGTCAGCCATTTTCTCCAGAGTGGTTGGTGGAGGTTTGAAACGAGGGGGTAATTTAGAGTCCCAGTCTATGTCTTCATAAGCTCTAGAAAGACCATAGCCTCATTAAAATGTATCACGACAGTGAAAAAAAAGACTTCTGAAATGATAATAGCTTCAGTGCAAAGGTTAAGTGAGTGACTGCTCAAATACAGAAATCAGGTTCCTTGTACCTTATGTAATTACCAACACACTGGCTATAGTATTGATTTCACATTAATTAAAGAAGGAAATGCTATGGTTGAATGTATCCTACATTTTTCAGTTCTAGCCTGGAATAAGGCAGTTGAAATAGACATTGTGGGGTTTTTTTTGGCACACAGCATCAGATATATCTGATCTAAAACAGACAGTGGTTTCTGTGTTAGCATAACATCTGCCTGACCTGACCTTTGAGCTGCCGACGTATAGATATAGTGCTGAGCTGCCCTGTTCTTCCAGTCAGCGAGAGAAGAGGGACATGCTCCCTGCGTTTGTCCAGTGTGTAAGACAAAAAAAGATCGGTCATTGAATAAGTCAATGAATGAATGTAAGATTACTGTAATTTATCTAGTTCCAAAAACTCAAAAATAATCTAGATTCCTTACTTTTTAATATAAAACAATAATTGTTTTTTTTTTTTACAGTCTACAGGCGTTTCGGTGTCCATCATAATCATCTTAAGTATTTTAACATGTGATTTTATGACCGTTTTATACTTACCTTATCGAGAGTTTTGGCAGTCCACGACATTTTTGCAGCACCTGTTTCAGGGTTCATTCTGCTTGTCCGGCCTTGTGAACAGACGAAATATCAAAGGCGAAAAGCGCAATGACTCTGTAGGCTTACTTACCTAAATATTAGGATACAGTGACCTATTTTGCATATGTAAAGTCAAAGTACCAGGTGTATCGTATGGAAGAAATAAATTTACCTTCAAAGCTCGCTTGCATGGTTAACTCCGATTTATTTCTAGAGTTCCAGCACTTGTCGTCAGAAGCATCGCATATCACAGCCGAAGGTCTGATTGAAGGAGTCTGTGGTCTTTCTCTCGCGCCAGCAGGGACCCACAGGTCAGACGGAGCATAAACTCTATCAATAAATTTGCTCCTGTCCTGCATTCTCAAATCAACCTCTGCCCCGGCGCTTAGCTGACCGGAGCAGGGGTCAATCAACGGCACGTCGTCGCGCATCGGTGCCATGGGAGAGTTGTAGGCAGGTGGATGTGCCATCGGGTTGAACTTGATGAAGGCAAGTTCGTCGTTGTCAGTCAAGCTGTTAAAGTCATATCGACCCCTTTCGTAGGGCAAATTCAAATGTCTACATAACCAGTGGCTCATTCCGATGCTACTCTGAATGGGTCGTATTAAGAGTTTTGCTCTGTGAAGACTGGCGTGGCCCGGAGAACGTGCAGCCGTGTCCTCTTCCATCAGAACTAGCTAGTTAAAATAACAAGCGGAGACTTGATCTAGGTTAGGCGATTGTATTTTCGGAATCATTTAGCCTATAGCATGTTCTGCTGGAGACAACGATATAATGTAGATTGATGGCGACATAGGTCTATTTTCGCTGACACTCGTTGCCTAGACACTGTCATTTGTTTGCCTTTGTTGGCGGCAGGGGGTCAGGTTACTGACGGATGACCTGTACCTTAATCATTCGCATGTGTGTTTAAGTGAAGATGTTAGACGAAATGTTATGTTCTTACCAGCAAGAGGTAGTGCACGCTTATGATAAAATCTTAGTTTGAGGCAACGCTGTTTGAGACTTGGTCACTTGGCAACCGACAATTGCAGATATTATTCACTAGGTGGGGATCATGAGACAAGAACGGGCCTATGCCGAGAAGACTCGTAGGCCCGTTATAAATTGTCTTAGGTTTGCCCATATTTCGAGACAATCCAATGTTGAAAATCTTTGAACAAGTTTCTGATAAATGTGAAAAAGTTCCAGGTACAATCTTTTTTTTTGTTCTCTTCTCAATGAGATTTCACACAGCCAGATACTGTGGGTGCTTGATTGAATAAAATTCTAACATTCACTGTAAATGTAGAAACTGTATGTATCAATGTACAAAGGATCTGTGTATTATTATGTATTATTAAGTATTTTTTTATATATTTACAATTCCTCATTGTAAAATCTGCATCTGGGAAGAGAGTGACAGTGATGATGATGATGATGATGATGATTACTATTATTATTATTATTATTATTATTATTATTATTATTATTAACTAAGATAAGTTTGTTTTGACAGGTTATCTTTGTCTGTTACATATGAAATGCACCAACAACAGGATTTCACTGGACTGTACTAATGTAGTGACAGTAAAGAATCCTGAATAAGTGTTGATGGCTGATGTTAGTCTTTAATGTAAGTCTTTAATATAAATACTGAACAAATATCCTAGGATTTGTCTGCAGGAGAATCTGGGTTTTAAAAATAGCCCAATTAATGTTACTTAACAGGGGAGTAGGGCATGTGCAATACCCACTCAAGTTAATTAAGTTGAAAATCTGCTGTGCCATTTCAACAGAGTGGAGAAACAATAAAAACAATAGAATAGCTCTCTTTTCTGTGTAAGGCCACATTCAGGATTGCACTTGAATAATTTACACACCTTTTTTACAGGCCTGATACTGCCTCAGCACTGTGTTTAAAGACAGACGCAATGGAACAGTGGGCAGACTCTGTGTTACTCCATTAAATCCATGGCCTTGCTTGCCTCAGTTCAAATTAAAACATGAACATCCAAGTAGACTGATGTCTTTAGAATAATCCATGCATCTAAGTACAACATTTAGGGAACATATATTTAACATTTTAAATGTAGCATTTAAGTGTTAAATATCCCCAAAAATAATTACTAAATGAATGACTACACTTTGAACATGACATAATCAGTTGTGAGAGTAAAAATCAGTTCATTTTTTAGTGGGCTCCATATGAAAGATAAAAAGGGAAACGCTGAATGAATGAATGAATCATGATTAATGTTTGGGCAATCACAAACAAATAGGTATATATGTTATTAAGAATGAACAGATAGCTTCAGGCTATTGTATAATACTGTACGAAACAGCCCAAGGTTGTGCAGCATTTTTTGGATGCAGCTGGTTGGGAGTGGGGTGGGTAGGGCATTTACATACTTACACACACACACACACACACACACACTGTAGGACTGGAGCAGTCTCTTATGTTTTGAACTTCTAAAATTTCTAATAACTTAACTTGTAAATAAATATCCAGAAATGCCCTGTTAACATTTACATACTTTAGAAAACCTTCTAATTGTTGTGTGGGACATTCGACAAAGATTTGTTTCTAATTGCCTAGAACATTCCTGCTGCGAGTATCCTTAAATGCAACATTCCTGTACATATTTACGGTTAACGTTACTTAATATGGTTAATACTGTGGGTTGACTGAAAATGTCTTTAAAATTTTCATTTTGAGTTGTTTATTTATAAATGTGTTTTAAAACATTATTTTCTGGTGATGATGTGTTTTTGTATAATCAGTCTGTGTTGTTCCTTAATTTCATTCTTCTGGCACATGTCATTTGCTCTGCCATTGCTGCTGTGCTGTGTTTTTGTAGCCTGCCATAGTGAATGAAATGAGGTGAGAGGCATGTCAACCCTGAAACAGCTTCTCTTCACAGTAAGTGGTTTGATCAGGGACTTGCGGTCTGCTCAGAGCAAGCCAGGGTCAAGTCTCCAACTGGTCAAGTGGCCCGGTTGAACTACCCTCCACACAATTTCCAAACCTTGAAAAAGACTTTAAAAGAAACTTCTAAGCTGTTTTCTGAAGTTCTATGCACTCACAACAGCCGTGCCATCTTCATGTAACAGGAATACTCTAAATACTCAGTAATGCTGTTCTTTAGCCCACAACCTCAGTGTTGTTAGAATTTTTCTATACTACACCTGTGACATTTCCAGAATGAGTCAGACACATGCAGACCTTTAAAATGTATTTTAATGATGCACGCAAAGTCCAAAATCATCATTAGAAGCCAGATAAGGGTCAAAAACCAGTGAGACCAAACACTTCCCCCCCTCAATATCCAAAGAACAAAGACGAAAATGACAATCCAAACCATGCAATCAAAAACAGGGGGCAAAGGCAAAAGACAAAAAAAAAGACAAAACAGAATATCAAAGCAAGGTCACACCAGAGGACTTCGAGAAAATAATCGCTCAGTATGCTTCCTGTGAAAGATGGCAATACTTCGCAAAGTGTACCTGCATGAGTCCAGGTGGCTGTAAAATGAGGAACAGGTGTTCTCAGTAATGGGGAAGTGGATTTAGGGAAACCAGGTGGGGAATTCTGGGATAGGAGCTTATGGAGCAGGGCTGCATGACACCACCAATAAAAGTAAGAAATATATTCATTTACACAGGAACTTTTGTGAAGCATAGGAGCAAAATAACAAAAAAAATAAATAAAAATAATAACAAGGCTTAGTTTAGCACCCCACAATTTAAGTACACTGAGAAACTATTATCTTAAAGCTATTGGATATTGGTGAAGCTGCAGAAAAGAACAGGGCACAAACATTTTTAATATATTGCTATTGAACCCATTCTTCAAATTTTTTTTAGTAAACAGGTTTTTAGTAAATAATGGACTAATGGATTTATTATCCTGACAAAATTAATGTAAATGGAATTTTTACACTAAAAGAAACCATCTGGTCATCTGGGGTAAATGAACTGCTCTTACCTCTGCCATCTGATACATCCCTAGTGTACCGCTCTTACTTCTGCTGTCTGATTCATCCCTAGTGTACCGCTCTTACTTCTGTTGTCTGATTCATCCCTAGTGTACCGCTCTTACTTCTGCTGTCTGATTCATCCCTAGTGTACCGCTCTTACTTCTGCTGTCTGATTCATCCCTAGTGTACCGCTCTTACTTCTGCT
>JAOXYF010000009.1:8569910-8582306 GCA_028565775.1 Sternarchorhynchus goeldii
GTCTGATTCATCCCTAGTGTACCGCTCTTACTTCTGCCGTCTGATACATCCCTAGTGTATCGCTCTTACTTCTGCCGTCTGATTCATCCCTAGTGTACCGCTCTTACTTCTGCTGTCTGATTCATCCCTAGTGTGCCGCTCTTACTTCTGCTGTCTGATTCATCCCTAGTGTACCGCTCTTACTTCTGCTGTCTGATACATCCCTAGTGTACCGCTCTTACTTCTGCTGTCTGATTCATCCCTAGTGTGCCGCTCTTACTTCTGCTGTCTGATTCATCCCTAGTGTACCGCTCTTACTCCTGCTGTCTGATTCATTCCTAGTGTTTTTCTGCCCATACAGTGTCTCATTCCATCTCCTCATTACAATTCTTACAACTTTATCTGTTCTCCGTCTTATATTCTCTTTTTGTACTACAAGTTCATGCAGTGTGAGCTCTTTATTAATTATTTACCTAATACCTTTGCCAGATATAAGGTTATTTTTAGTGTGAGAAATTATATCTCTAAAAAGAGAGAATGTCCTGCTGCTAAAATGGTCATTGCCCTCTCCTCCTTCCCTTTATAGCATCTCAGGCCATTAAAATAGCACCACATCCGTCCTCTGGTGACTAGCAGCAAAGCTGCTCTTTTGAGCAGGTCTCATTCATCCAGATAAAGAAATTCAGCTGTGACAGAGAATTCTTTCTTTGATTTTTGTACTTTGGTCAAGGATTATTTTCACTCTGCCTGTAATTGGCTGAATATCATGAACTTAAGTGACATTTAAGATTCCAAAAATGATGAGAGGTGGGATTTTAAAAATGTTGTTATGGTCTTTAGTAAAATATATGTTTTATCTGTAAAAATTATTATTGATTCATTATTCATTTATTAAAAGCCTGTGTTCAGAAGGTCTAGATGTGATTAACAGAACACACACATACACACACACACACACACATACACACACACACACACACACACACAAACACACACACCCACACATACAAACACACACACACACACACACATACAAACGTACACACACACACACACACACACACACACACACACACACACACACATACAAACAAGCACACACATTTTTGATCATAAACAATTATAAGAAAACTAATGTGTAAGAGTCAGTCTATCCATGAGTCTACAACAGTACATGCTACAACATTTTAAAACTCACCCTCAACCTTCATGTTTTACTTTGTTGTAGATTACGTTTATGGTTTCAAACATATCTGATGAATCATTTAATGATCATGACACATAGAATAACTCCTTCACTTGCTTTATACAGACTGCTGACTTTTTTATTAGAACATCACAATACACACATGACTATACTAGCAGTGTCATTTCTATGGGATTTATTACTTGTATGAACTTGAACGTGACAGGGCCAAATATCAGAATGAAGTTAAAACCATGCAACCATCTTTACCATAACCCTGCAGAGGGAGCCTATTGAGGGAAATCGGGTGGAGCCATTTTAGAGTTATTTTAAGAGGAATATAGGAAATACAAGATAATGCATCCCACAGTGCAATACTGTTGTAGTGGGCCAAAGCGCTACATTACCACTAAAAAAAATACTGTTACACTACGATAGCATAGCTGTTTAGAGTACCATGGGTCCTATAGAACTATTCTAAATGTTTTTTCAAGGTTAGCACACTTAAACTGGGTAGAGGGTTGTTAAGTGCATAGGGCCACTGACCGGTTAGAGGGCTGACCCTGTTTAGTTGTGAGCTGACCCTGTTTAGTTGTGAGCTAACACTGTTTAGTTCTGAGCTAACCCTGTTTAGTTCTGAGCTGACTCTGTTTAGTTCTGAACTAACCCTGTTTAGTTCTGAGCTAACCCTGTTTAGTTCTGAGCTAACCCTGTATAGTTCTGAACTAACCCTGTTTTAGAATAAGAACAAGTTGCTCTTGGGGTGTGATCCTCTTACTCCACTTGTACTATGGTGGCGTAAAGACACAACAAAACATACATAACTACATTCTCTACACTTTTGTTGTATGTAGCAAATGTAGCATTTGGGAAACGTTTCATTTGGTTAATGCTGTTGGCTTTTGGCTAAATGTTAATGTGCTATCACCTCATATTTTGACTTTCTCACATCTGTTAATGTGGTGTTTTTGCTTAATGTATTGTTTTGTCTCTTAATGTTGTTGTGTACTCATCTTCACTTTGCTTCCCATTTGTTATTGTGCTGTGGGCCATTACACCGTCCACTGTCTCCCTCTGTACAGAGTTACAGAAATGACATATAAGATCACCCCTCAGCTATCTTGTCCATACACGATGTATCTTACATGGCATCCACTGCACTGTCCTGTTTGTTCTGCTGAAAGTTTCAAAAAATTGTTGAGTTAATGAAAATGTTGCAAATGTTTAGTTTTATTTATAACTCCATGCCCTTGGCTTTGGCCTTTGCTAATGACTGTGCTTTGTGCCTGCTGTGCATTATTTTGCTACTCTGCAATTGGCTCTTCTTCTCTCCAGTGCCCTGCTGGCTTCAGCATTTGCACACATTTAAAAAAGAAATCCTCCCATGAAATTTCCCCGAGCACCTGAGGCAGCCTTGTCCTGCCTGTCTCGCCTTGGGCACTGTTTGGTTACAGCTCTCTTGCCTTCCATCCTTGCTTTCTTTTCTGTGCCTGTCACACTCAATTAGTCCAATGAATTAATGAGTCTGACGCATTGCCTGTTTCTTCAGGGACTTGTGAAGGGGAATGATATCTGTGAGCTGTCATCTCCCCTGGATATAGAGATGTTTGGACTCAGAGGGTGTACTGCTGCAAGCTCCACTCGTGGCTTTGCCCATCCTAGGCAAAGAATGCATTTCTCAGAGCAGACAGCTCGGATGACATACAGCCATTGTCAGCATTTGAAGCAGCTTCAGGAGGAGTTCAATCCCTGTGTTTGTGAGCTGTCAGCGCATAAAAACATACATTGTATGATGTTCAAAAACAAACAGCTTTAGAAAACCTGAAGCAGTAGACTGAAAACATACAAATTAAAAGCCCCATTCAGCACAGAACTGCAGGCTGTGGTATTGACCTCATTATGACCCTTCAAGTTGAAAAACACAAACCTGAGGAGAGAGCACATATAGTTGACTTGAGCTATCAGCCTCTCAGACATGAAAAGCAGCCAAGGATATCATTTGAGTTTACACCACAGCATTATTTAATGAACCATTTTAAACCACATAAATCATACAATATCTTTATTAAGCATTAACATGTTTAATGCTATTTGGACATAACTGAATCTAAATCTGTAAATGTTGCTTATCATAATGGCTGTGCTACTCCCTCAGTTTAGCACATAGTGCTTTACAACCTTTTTGCGCAATCGTTTAAGCAGCCATTCTTTCTACTGTGCAGTTGATCTGAATTGTTCTTATACAAACCTGTGTCCAATTAAGCTTCAGAGACAGTAAGATGGTCCACCTTACCCCATTAAATCGCTTCCCAATTCAGTTGTTTTGCAGTTCACTAACAAGTACTACATTTTCACAGCAACTAGTAAAACATGGATCTTGGGAAGGTTAAATGTTTTTTTGTGCAATTAAATTAATTTAGATGGTTATGTAAGCTTATCAGCGCATGTTTAAACTGGTATTAATTTATGAGCCCCTCTATTAAAGGCAAATTTTACATTATTAAAAGTCTTGGTAACAAATTAAAAGTCTTTAGCACTTAATTATTCCAGGATGAAGTACTAGAGAAGGTGAATTGTTGGGTAGCTTGTCCTCATTGAAAAGATCATACCCATTGCTGCTTGCAGATGTATATTTTTAGCACTGTCATTGCCTAAGGTGACAAAGGAGGCAGAGACTCTGAATTTGGCCTCTTTCTCCCCCCATTGTCTTTCTATACATTATAATACAGCCAACAATTTCAATTAAGGAGTGAGAGGTGGCATTAGATAGGCAACAACTAGAGTAATGGACTTTTTCTGTTGCTTGGAGAAATGGCCGTGTCTCTTGGGACCCCTGGGCTTCCATTATTAAACTGCCACACAATTGCTCAGCCAAGCTTCTTTCATTCCCCTGGACCGTTGGCTGAAATTACCTGGGAAGAGAAACTTAAACGCAACAGAAGGAGCCACTCAAGCGAATGCCATTCTCTTAGCCCTTTAATTGCTGTCAGGTATCAGGCCCCTCATTTAAAACATGTCAAATGCAGGTGTTTTTCCCTCCTGACACACATATGCTCCCCTGTGTCTCTTTTGCCATCTTAAGTTGTCCAACAGAAGTGTTTTTTTTATCAATCTTATATGGGCACAATACAGCAACAATCTCAAGAAAGTAAGACCCATTTAGCCTTGTTGCCACGTACAAATAAGGAACCACATGAGAGTATTACAATCTCCCTTATTAGCCAAAAGGGGAAAGGGGAAAATCTTCTGGATATTAGCAAATACTGGATACTAGCATTCCTTGGGGCAAGGAGAGAAGAGCAAGTTTCATGTTAACATGACCTCATGTTTAGACAGCTTGACATCTAGTTATGCAGACATCTGTATCAAAACAATGCTCTCTCCTAGCAGAACCTCTGCGAAGCACATTCTGTATTCAGGTCACAGCGGAGCGGAGAGGAAGGAGGCTTCTCCCCGAGCACACACTGACTCTAGCGAGGAGGAGGATGTGCAGGATTAGACTTCCTGCTCAATCACTCTCCGACGGAGCCACACACCAATCAATAACATGCATGGAGAGATGCAACAGGTCAGCCCAACTTACAAAAACAGATCATCAATAGCTACCCACTTCTCTGCTTCTGTCTGAAACGGTTCAACGGTATGTTTTCCCCATTTTAATGACTCTATTCATTAGCTTGGAAGAGCAGAGAAAAAAAGTGGGGGTGGGGGGTTGGAGGGGGGGGGACCAGACTCATAGCAGACGAGATCACACCTTCCACATGCAGCAGTCTCCTCTGCCGAGCTCGCAGCCGGGTGGCGTCAATAACCAGTCAACAAGCAGGGATGTGCAGCTGGCTTTAGTGAACCAGGCAAAATGGGATACTGACAAGAATGAGCAATGTCTGTTTCAGTTTATATCATGGTAATCTTAAAGTCAAACACTACCATAAAAATAAAGTTGGCAGTTGTGGTAATGTGGTAAAGTGCTACACTGATTTTTATGTAGATAACTAATAGCATTAAGACTTCAGAGGTAATAGATACTGTAATTACATGTACACCAGTATAAATCTTAAGCTATTTACACAAGCAACAATAATACAGAAATATCAGATATGAAACTAGTAAACTGAGTAGTGTGAGTGTCCTCATGGATCACTTTACATAGGCACAAAACTCAGTATTGTATTGGTACAAGTGGAAGCTGCACAACTATCTATTCATCTTAAAATATTATGACAAGGAATTGAACTCAAAATTATATCCAGTCTACTGTTTTCTCTCTCTGAATGTCTTTGCTCACAATGGACAGCCACTGATAAATTAGATTTGTGCTGTCTCAACCCTTTGATACTTTTGTACCCCTGTTATCCTTTTGTGCCATTTTCAGTAGTATGTAGTAAATGAAGAAGGTCAGTAATGGAGTTTTTTGTGAGGTTGTTATTTCCTTTGGCTGAGTTCTAAGCGGGTCACTGTGAGTAGAACACAGTGCTTTGTTCATTCCTCAGTGTACTTACAGCACCACAATTATTTGAGAAATTACTCAAGGAGTTGGACTGAGGAAATAGTCTTTACCATCAAAATCTACATATGTACCAGTATAGAATTGCAGATGCAACTTTGAATAAAGACTGAATCTCAAGAAAAACTCAGAATGATTGACAGACGGCTGCAACAGGACATCATTCTTGAAGGAACTAATTTAACTACAAGTCAGACATGTGTTGAGGGCAGAACATTTGACGTCATTTAAATAATTGAGGTTAAGGGTGGTGGGTTATTGTTCCAAGCAGAGCATGGTAATCGTTCTGCTGTCCTGCAACAGATTTTCTTCATTAAGCTCCTCCCTCTGAAGGTGGTAGGTTCTAACTGGGGGATTCCTTTTCTAAGAGGAAGATGGCTTCCTTCAGTTTATTAGTCAGTTTACTTAACTGGATTGTTGTTGCTTAGATAGCCTACAACAGTATGCTACAACAATTGTTAAGGTAAGGTTATAAAATGCTCAGGCCAAATATTTTTTGATAATGCAACTTTTAGGAAAAATAAGAGATTTAATAGAAAATTTAATAGAAAACTTCAGAATACAGGCCCATGTTTTTGTGCTGTTTATGTGTATGTAGTTGGTTTTATTTTTGCAGTCTAATTTTTGCTATGTTTGCTTTACCAATAGGGATTCCGATTCCATCCATATGTGAATCCATGTGTGAATGCTCTCAGTACATAGTGCATAGTGTCATCCTGCTATCCTCCTTTGTTATGGATTGGATGTTGTCTGTTACAGTATGAGAACTGGAACAGAGGAGGGCAGCAAGAAAGAGACGTGATGAGCATGAAGCATCGTAAAATACATCAATGGCAATTATGTAAATGTATAGGGGTATCATAGCCTACAAGAGAAGCCATCAGTGAATGCAAGTTTCCGATCCATTCTTACTGATCTGGAGTTCAGAGAGGCATGTAGATGGAGAAGGACAGATGATAAGGGACAGAAAAAGATAGAAGGGTGGATGTGTGGGCAAAATCGAATACTTCTACACTAAACAGCTTTCTAAAATTGTACTTCTGGGGATGATTAGTGTGCCTGAAATCTTAGTTTTCACTGTTAGTAATCGATGAGTGCCTGGATTATATATGCCAGGTGAACATTCAAAGTTCACAAAAAACTAGACACTATTCAATCCTGTGATGTCAGCATCACTAGAGGTTTAGTTTAAGTCAAGCATGGTGTAAAGCAAACTTAACAATACAAAATGGCAAATCCTGACAAAGTCATTTTAAAGAGTAATTATAATGTTTAATAACATACAATATTTAATTTGCTGATTATTTTTCAATTATTAGATAAAGTTTTTTCTAAGGTAATATAAGCCAAAACTAAGGACAACATTCTATATTGGGGTTATATGATTAGGATGTTTAGTTGTTATGGGAAGTTCTGTAATAGTAAAGTTCTATAATGGTAAAGTTCTATAATAGCAAAGTTCTATAATGGTAAAGTTCTATAATAGTAAAGTTCTATAATGGTAAAGTTCTATAATAGTAAAGTTCTATAATAGCAAAGTTCTATAATGGTAAAGCCTGTCCAAAACTTTCCACACTCATCTGAAAGTATGTGAAGAGAATTGTGAGAATACTATTAAAATTAAGTGCATATTACCCAGTGTATGTGCATATTACCCAGTTTATCATGCACCAGTTTACAGGAAGAGACTCTGACTGAATTTGTTTCCATCTAGGATTCCAAATAAACTATTTTATAAACTAAAATAAAAATTTCTTACAAGTATCTAATCTGATATGGCATTACTGTAGCACTCTGGGAGATGAGGCAGGGAGCATTTGGGTAGAGAGCAATATGAATGAAAATCCAAAATCAGGTCACGTGGCCACGAGAAACGAACAGAAAACACTGAAAGTAGCATGTGCCAAGAACACAAAGAAACAATGTAGCAATGTAGAGGGTAAATGCAACAAACTGTAAACATGAAAATAAGATTACAAAAGGCTGTTTATGATAACAATGACTAACAAGACAAGACAGAAAGACAGGAATAAATAAGTCAAATTAGGGGAAATGAGACAAAGGTGAAACTATGGAATGATGCATATATACAAAACACGAGACAAGATTAGAAATAGAAGCAAAAAAACCAAACCATATGGCCCTTAGTGCCATAGAAAGTGTGACCTTAAAGCTCAAAGGGGGGAAGCCGTGAAAGACCCCCCCGAACCACCCTCCCTGTAAGAGTGACAAGACAAACAATGACAAGATAATCGAGGTCAAAGACAGGAGCGGATTATAAAAAGAGTGCACCACCTCTTTTAATCAGAAATGTAAGTCTCAATTGTATTATTTAGTGTGTATATTGTTGTTTATACTTTGGTTTAATTATTTTTTTAATTAAAGGTATTAGTCAGATTATGTGATTCACTTTATGTTATTAGGTTGCTTGTAAAGCTAACCTGTATTCTCCAGCAAGAAGTATTTCATATTATTATGCATAAGCATTCCTATTTCCTAAAGCCCTCTAGCTGGGCCCCAGGATATGTGTTACTGATAGAGGGATATGCCTGTTGTCTGGCAACACTGGATCAAAGAGAGAAACTGTTCAGGATTCTAGAAGCATAACAGACTACAAAAAATTATTTTGCTAATTAATTTAAAAAATGTATGTAATGACACCAAACAGTCATAATTCATTAGTTTTTTTTTAGTATAATCAAAAATGACTTAATGATAGATTATTACTTAATAATTTCAACTGTTTGAGTTTGCTAATTTTGGTAGGAAGTGATATAAAATCTGACCTTTTCATAAGGCTATCAAGGGGGGAATACTTACTTATAGAACAGCTGACTGGAAAATAAATTTCCTGTGCATATAAACAATTATTTTACTCCTTTTAACTGTGAACTAGGGGCTTTAGAGTATAAGAAATAGTTGTAGCTAAGAGGAGGCATATGGTATGATGGAGTTTATTTAATTACCCCCATTATGAATGCAATTCATAATCTTGTAATATCACATCACCTGCTGTTGAGGCAGGTTGTTTTACCACTTGTATTAAGAGTGAAGGGTGCTCAAACATCTGAATCATCATTCTTCAAAACACACCAACTAATTTACAGAATGTCATGAGAAGGCTGTGTATGCGTGAGCGCTACTCTGACTTTTGGGGGTATTTTGGGCATCATCCAATTAGTGATGCAATCATTTAAAGATTGACTGATAAGAGAGAGACAGGGATGTCCCATATCTCACTGAGCACTTTGAACAACCAAGGTGAGACGGAACAGGTTGATATTTTGAGCAGGGCTCTATCTTTTAAAAAAGACAAAACTGGGAGAGTATTCTTAGTTAATGTGACATGCAAATTTAATTGTACACCACTATAATAACAATAAAGACTTCTTAGAGTGCAGTGTAACTTGTTTATTTGAAACATGTAAACACAAATACAGTAACAGTTCTTTTTAAAATTCACTTGAGTTTTAGAGCACAACAAAAAACTAAGATACAAACATCTGCAAGCTGTTTTTTTTTTTCCCTTCTGATTTGCCTAAAGGGTCCACACATCAACTGAGCCATGAAACATACTGAAGTGTGTCTGACATTGTGAGTGACTGTTGAGTACAGCTTGTCTTTCTGATGTCTGACAGTGCTTTGCCTTCATCCACAGTGACAGCTGCTTACTCTCCATACATTATAATGAGTCTGACCCTGTAAGATTCATGACCACATATCAAAATACAGTTACTATAAAAAATATCATTTAACTGTAAACCGGATGTTCACCTCTTGGCTCTGTAGAGTTTAGCTATACATACATAAATAAATATCCTTTATTACTGGTTATAAATCTTAATAGAAATTTCATGTAGTAATATAGCTATCTGTCCCCATGCCCCTTGAACTCAGGACTATGTATCTAGCACTATCATAAACGTGGCACTTTTCATGACACAGCATGAGGAATGTAGCATTGCGCACCCAGGCCTCCCTCCCAAGGCTAACTAACTGCCTGTGCTACATGCTATTTGACAGTCTGAGGTCATACAGCCACGAGCTGTCACATCCAGCTCACGACAGACATAATTCCCCCGTAATGCTGGAGTGCTGGAAGCCTGTACCAGGCTCGGAGCTGCTGTGCTGGGCTGTTACCGGGCCCAGTTGGGCTGGGCCATCTTCCCTGACAGCTGTCTAGGTGAAGGCCGTAAGCACTGGCTGCCTTAGCTGGGTTGGCACTCGTTCCTGCTGCAGGTGGCCTGCCGCTCGATGCGCCATGTCCCTTCTTCGTAGGTGCAGTAGCAGATGGTGCAGTCATCAATCTTCACCTCGCGGCCTGCAGGTATCACGGCCATGTCCGCATAACAGTTCGGCCCTGATCGCACAGGTTAGGCAGAGAGGCAGGCAAGGCTGTTAGTCAATGTTAGAATGTACTTTACTGAAAGTCTAGCCTGCAGAAGAAGGATGGATTATGACATCCTTTCCTTTCCTGAGCTCTTAGTGTTTTTTTTTTTCATTTTGGTCACCACCATCCTTTGCAGTACCTTGGGACTGAAATGGTCATACCATTAATAGTCCACCATTCATTTTTCTCCGTCATCTGCTGCACCTTATCAAAAGCAAGACACAAACATAAATGGAACCTGAATAATCTCTTTTGCCCTCAAGCCTGGATGTGCTCCACTTCAGTGGAACCACCAACAGACAGGAATCAACATGGAGCTGCTCATCTCCTGTATCTTAAATGAGAACCTCCTACATGACAAAATCTTATGCACAGACACTGGAGACTCCTTCCTTTAGCTTTAAATAAAACATATGAATATTATAATGTCAGGGCAAAGATAATTATTGAAAAGAGGGATGAACCGAAGGTGTAAAAAATAGTTGTGAATTTTAATAACCACCATCTATCAAATGACAAAACATGTGAAGTACAGTAGCACTGCACATTACTGCTATTTATAGAAGTTCAGTATATGCCCAGGTCTTTCACTCTTTCCAATACTTTTAAATAACCGATATATTGATCTCAACATGAAATCAACAGCTTCCAAGTCATCATCAAGTGCTCTCACTTATCAAGGTTTTATTCAATGAAATTTAGTTTTATATACTAACAAGAATGCTGCTTCCTAACAAACAGTACCAATTCCCTGTAATTGCAATAAACACGCACAAAATATCCAATTCTAATATATAATCAAATAAAATAAGAAACAGTACAATATGTTGAAATCCCATAAGAAATATATAAACCCATAAAAATATACAAACATCACTATGCAAAGCAAATATTCTAAATGTAGAAATTGTAAGAACACATCCAGCTACCACTGAAGTCTAAAAGAAGGTTTTGAAGGCAGGCAGACGTTCCTGCTTGGTGCCCAGTGTAAGGTAGATTGCTTGTGATACCCCCCTATGACTTTCTGCAGTGCTTGATCAAAAGGCTGAAATGAGTCGTTAAAGGAACTAAGCACATGAACTGCCATTTTCTACATGTTGCCTCAACCTTTTCAGTTAAAAAAAAAAAGTCAAGTATGCATGATTTTTCCTTCAAATGATGACACATTTTTCACAAAATAACAAAAGCCATTTTAATTGCCTCTGTTCTTTATTGGCAGGCAGGACGAAACCAAATTCAATCTTAGGTCTTTGTTCTGAGCCTCTACAAAGGCATTATCATAGACAGAAGTGGCCCACCTGGGTAGGTCTAGGTGCATCAATCTGCATGAATATTTGATAGTTGCTGTCAAAACATCAGCACAGTTGTATTTATAATGATCTCACTCTGAGCATTAAGACTCCCTCCTGAATATCGAGTCTGTGTATGGAAATGCCACTGTCATACCTGATTCATCAACACCGTTTTGCATCTCAGATTAACCCTGTGGTTTGGCACCTTCATTAATACAGTATGACTGCTGTATGTTCTTTAATTATTGTGTAACAAGATTTTTTTTCAATATTATAATATGATGAAGATGAGGAGAGGGAAAAAAGAAGCAAAAAGACGAAGGGGAAAGTTGCCAGGACCCAAACATAAACAGAAGGTTTGCCGGCATCTTTGTGTTACTGCTGAAAGAGTTGCATAATCCAAACCCTTCTCTTCACTAAGTATAAAAGCAGTGGTGTAGAGGCTAAACTGAAAGGGGGAAATGCCATTAAAGACTCTTTGGTCTATTTGGGGATGAGTTTTTTTCTTTTATGCTTCAGCGGTAATTGAGATTAAAGAGTACAGGTGGAGCAAAGCTTGAATCCTGAAAATGGCATCATCTTTTATATCTCATTAGAGATGATGCTCTTAAAGAGAGTCCAAAGCATCGCAAATGGACAATACCTTCAGAATCACAGAACAGATCTCACTCTAATGCAGATCCTTAATATATATGCATTAAAAATGAGGCTAAATGTCCTTGCTTTGTATAAGTGCTGGGGGGAAAAGACTTTCATTCTCTTTTCAGCAGTGGGAGTAGATGGAAACAGAGCCAGGGTTTCACTAAAGCACTGATTATTGATTATGCCATTATAATTAAAAGACATGTTTTTTTGGATCTTCAGCAGCTATAATTTAACAGCAGTTAGTATAATAAAATAATGTTTGTTCCTGTAACTCAGTATGCAATAACAGCGAATACAGCCTATATCTATAGTGTTTATATATCATAACTGAGATGCTGAACTCAGTATACTCAATGGTGTCCGTCTGTCTATCTATCTATCTATCTATCTATCTATCTAT
>JAOXYF010000009.1:8593049-8653859 GCA_028565775.1 Sternarchorhynchus goeldii
TAATGCGTTATAACTTTGATCATTACATTATTACATTTAACTGCATACTTGAATTTCTGCCGTTACTAAAGAATATTACAGATTTTGAAAAAACTGGTCTATAAAAGGTTGCTGGTCCGATTTCACAAATGATGATTTCACATGCTCAGGTTGGCTGTATTGCCATGAAAATAATTTTTTAAGGTATACAACATACTACATTCAGGACTACACTTGGCAACCTGGTGCATCCAGCCATGCCAGAACGTATTCACATCATACACTCTCAAGGTGGATCTTGGCCGCACTGAGATTTGATTCACAAAAAATCCACATATTACAGAGGCTCGGCTTGCATTTAAATCAGACGCTAAATGTTAAACGAACCCACACATCTGGCCGCCATCTGGGTACTGCATTCATATATTTACCTTGAATCGTTTCTCATTAGTTTCTTTATCCACACATCACCCACAGGCCCACAGACATGTCAGAACATGGAGGAGAACAACACGTAGGGTGCTGCCGTGACTCCCAGCACTGTGGACAGATGCTACTTCATAGGCAAAACTAAAAAAAAAAGTTCATTTTTGAAGAAATTGTCTTAAAATAGTAAAAAAAAAACAAGGTTATAGCCAAACTTCACTTCAGGTCACAACAAAACACTTAACAAAGGGGCAATAACTTCAATGTGTGTCTGTTTAATAATGAAACAGAATGTGATAAACAAGAACAAAAGAAGAGCTATTTTGTGTACCAGCACAAAATATAATTATAATGATCTTTTTAATTATAATACTGAGTGGGAAAATAGATCCATGCTCATATCTAATCACATAGAACCATCCACATACATGTAAAGCCACATGAAAAAGACAGGTGCATCCATGTCTGATTTTATCATCTGTGCATCTCATATAAGAGGAAAAACTGTCTTCGAACACTAACCCTGCAGTATATTGCATGTCAGCTGAATATTTTGATTTTATTTTGCATGACATATTACACGATATATGTAGGATATACTAAACATGATACATTATTACATGACTGTTATACAGGTCAAACTGTGCTTTTTGGTCTCCATTACTGGTTCCATTTTATAAAAAAAGAACACTCTGTATCGGTGTTCAATTTTAGATGGACTTACAGTATTGTCCGTGAATGGCTTCACTAATCCCCTACTGGAAAATGACACAGCGAACTAACTGGGTGCAGTCACGACTACATTTAAAATATTTCACTAAAAAATATTTTAATGTTGGAAAATCATTACCGCTTATGTCACACACATTTAATTTGACATTTCAGGCTGTTCAAGGGCCGTGAAGATGGAAGCACATGCAAGCCCACGTGTGGCACAGAGATATACTTCTATCATGCTGACTTTCTGGGGAACTGGGAGGGGTGGTAATTGAACATACTACAGGCAAGTCACTGCAGTCATTTCTGAGAACTGATTTTCACTTTGCTTACAGGAGATGGGGGTGACTTGAAGGGGGTTTAGAAAAAAAGAGAGAAAAAGACAGAGACTGAGATGGGGGAGGGGCTTTAGAGACCCAGAGACTAAGGGATATATGGAGAAAGAAAGAAGGCGAGAGAGAGAGAGAGAGAGAGAGAGAGAGAGAGAGAGAGAGAGAGCAAGAAAGAGAGAGGGAGAGCGCGAGAGGAGGGGGTGACTCACCGCTCTTGCACACTGGGCAGCACTGGTCAGGCTCATACTCTGGATCCACACATTCTGTCTGTGGACAAGCCGAGACGGAGCACAGGACCTCCCCACTGGGCTCGCACCGACACTTCTCACACGGAGACACCTTCACACGCACGCACACACACATGCGTGTGGACATGCATTCACAAACACATACAAATGAGCATGAAGAATCATTTATATACATGCACACATTTTGCAAGGGGGTATGTTCAGATCTTCCAGGGTGAAGAAAGCAATCCTGTGTGCATTATAAATGCAGGGGCTCTCTGTCGTACATGTGCTTGCTGATGCATTCATGTAGCACAGTGCAGTGCCTTTGACGCTGTACAGTTACAGTCATGGCCTCCTCTTTATCTCCAGGGACAAAACATGTGAAGCTCGTTTGCTATTAGTATTTGAGAAAAAGGGCACTATCTTCTCATTTGAGCTCGTTTGAGAACCTCCACTGGCAAAACAGACCACAGCTTGCCTCTCTATTCCTACCTAAATAACGCCTTCATTTATGAAAACACTTTCTGCAGGAACTGACTACAGGTCGACGATCTTGTCTACATTGGGAAATTCATAACCAGATGTTATGAGATATGGACGTTCATGATCATAGCTGGTCCTCCACCCGCCTCCCTAGGTGGCCAGTGACCTGGGGCCTCTGCACACATTTTGCAAGTACTTAGTTCCCTCCACCTCGACTGTAACTGTTGCAGCCGCCTCCTGCATATTCATTAGGTTCGGCTGAGCAGGAGCACTAAATCCTGAATCTTCCCCATTCCCGAATCTTCCCAAGTCTTTGTAAACAGCGATGATGCTGACTTTGGGGATAACCGCAGAGCTGTGGTGGTGCAGGCCTCCAAAGGCAGAGGGAAAGCAGCGTCTTGCAATGGAAAGCACAGACAACAAACAGCTCTCTGGCAGCACGGCAGGGTGAGAGCCACCATTAAAAGAGTCATTTGTAAACCTGCTGCTGCTTTCTGTCTGATGACACAAGATGCATCGGAAGGAGGCTTGTAACTAATCAGTGAGCAGCATTATAATGGTTTGCACCAGAACGGTTTCACCCCAGCGCAATTCTGCATACTACCTTTTTTCCCCCCCTTATGTTACCATTTACTTCTATGCAGCAATTCAACACCTAAGGCTCACAGAACAGCAGACAGAACAATGATGTTATCTTGTTACAGGCCTAGTTCCAGGGAGACTCTACAGGCTCAGAAACATCAATGGGTCCCATGAGGAAGACTGAGACTAAGAAAGGAAAGAAGAAAAAGAATGCAACTCTCTCTCTTTTTTTTTTTTGGTCTCCTGCAATCAATAGAGAATCGAGATATGATGTGCACATATTAGATTATTTCAACTTGACAGAAGAGTCCACTAGAGCACAAAAATTCAATTCAACTATGTGATGAGGAGAAGTGCAGGGAACAAAAGGTCTAAAGTGAACATTTTTTTTTTTCTGTCACAAAATAAAACCACAGGATGGTAAAATAAATAAAGTTATACTAAAAATAATACATTCAAAATACCTCAAAATAATGGCAATTATCATTTTTGCATATTCATGCAACCACACCCTCATGAAAATTCAAGATGTTTTGATATGTAAGATAATAAAGCATCTGAATACTAATTTAGATTGTAATTATGGCCTAACCTTAAACTCTTCTAGTGAAGCATAGGTCTTTCCTCGAAATTCACAGTAGTTCTTCTTCTCTTTGCACTGAGGGCAGCACTGGCTGGTGTCCACGCGCAGGCAGCGAGGGTGCACCTTCGGACACTCTGGCTGGTCACACATGGGACCTTCATCTGTGCACAGGCAAGGGCACGTGGAGGGTCCTGGAGTGAACTTCTCCCCAATCGCAAACATGAAGCCCGTTTCGTCCATGCAGCCCTTGCCCCTGTAGTCGGGATATGCATACTCATCACTGGTCTCCCGCGAGGCATTGGCCTCTTCTGTGGGTCCCTCATCACGCTGCTTCACTAAGTCCTGCTCATCCCAGTCCTCCAGTGTCTTTGCCTGAGGTTTGAAGCTTTGCCTCAGTTGGCTCCAGCTGGGTCTTGCTCTGCTGCTGCTGGTTCTGTTGCTGCTCTTCACTCCTTCCAGACCAAGATTGTTGATCTCCTCCAGGTGCTGCTGGCTGCTGAGGTTCAGGATGCCCTCTCTGGTGCGGGCTGCCTCCAGACGTTCCCTCTCCCCTTCCCTCGGCACTGGCACAATCGGACCGCCCCATGCCCTCGCCAGCAGGAGCCAGGTTACAAAGATAAGTCCTGTTGTCATGGCAATGGAGCGTAACATTTCTCCTTCCCACCACCTGCACGGTGGGGTGACGCCTGGCTTCACATAGCACTCCTCACACAGCAAGTATGGACGGGCCCATCTGCAATATAATAAAGACTTAGACTAAGGAACCGTTTCAAAAGAATCAGTCAGAATAAAACATGGAGACAGCACCATGGACAGCACCTAAGCCAATAGAAATCCTGCTACAGTCGTTTTCAGCAAGTACAGCAAAACTGTTGGCCAAAATCAATACCACAGTAAATGCATAACACTAACGAATTAATGTACATCAGACAGCACTCCAGAAGTAACACAGCACCCTCATTCAAAACACCTTCTATTGATTTTACCGTCCACTTCAAAATGGTCGTGACTGCACTACCTGAAATTGTTTCTGCCCATTTCCTTTTGTGTAGGAACACACAACTTGAAGAAGCTGGAAATGTGTGAAACCTTTGAGTGCAGTCGCACATGATGAAAGCAACAGAAGCAGCAATCTTACTGCTTGAAGCAAATCGCTTCAAGGATTGGAGAGTTGAATCATCAGCTTTAAAATCAGTTAAGGGATGAACAATGAGGTTAATTGAGAAATGCATCTGAACTGACTGATTGACATAAACTGGGATGGGATGTTATTAATCTGTTCGGATACTGTTCAGGTAATCTGTTCTGTTTCCTTTTTGTCATGATTACTGATAAGACCAGATGTTAATTACAATTTTCTCTATGTTGAGAAAAAATCAACAATTAATTATATAGAGCATGTTGATGCAACATACAGACGCGCAGAATCTCCTAAGCATTGCTTAAGCACAAGCACATTCGTAATTATCTTTAGTAGAAAACATTTCTGTATTTATTTTAGAATAACATCCAGAGATTGCATGGGAAAATGGATTTAAAAAGACATTGTATTAACCTGCCAAATACTTTGAAAGGTTGCCAAAAGACTTGAAATGCACGGAGTAACCGAACGCCAGTTAGGGATTTTAAATCATGCCATGCAAGGTTTCAAGGAGGCACAATCCCCAACGAATAGACGGTCAAGGCTATTCGTCTGCATGCGTCTTTTTGGTCATCATTTTTACATGCGAAGTAGACACAATATGAGAACAGACTTTGCCGAAACTAAAACGATTAATTATAGATATCATTGCAGCCTTTGCTTTTTACTGTCGACTGTGTTACCAAATCGATCTGTTTTTATTCTGACATGTTTAACGTCTGCACGCAAATTACTTATGCAGCGCACAATGCCGATTTACAGACTTAACCAGCCATGCATCTAACTTTATTATTCATTTTAGAAACATATAAATGTTCTGACAGAACCGCATCGCCATAATATTTCGATTATATAGCAATACCTGTATGTTTCCGCTGCTGTCTCAAAGTTGTCCTTTTTAGTCAGTTAGAATCTGAGATGTTTAAAACCGATACCCTTCAAGCCAGGTGTTCCTTAACAGCACGACTGTACAACCTACACAACCTCATAACTGCGCTCTCTCCACTGTACACGCTATATAACGTTCCCATTCTTCGACCGGGGGGTTGAGGTAATTGTTCGCCATGCGCGATAAATATTAAAGTTGTGTCGTTAACGCTGGCGACGGAACTATCTCTGTCAGAGTGTCTTCGGTATTTGCCCGCGAACTGAAAGGAGTGGCCAGGCAAAAGTACTCACTTTTGCTATGGTGACATAAAAACATCAGTAGCCTTACGTCACATATTGTGGAGTTAGATTAAAGAAAAAACACTGCGACCTTTCCAGCCACCAGGTGGCATGTTCTCATACCTGATTGACAAAAGCAAAACTTGAGAGTATTGTAGTTTTATATCGCTCTTCAGTATGACATACTAATAAAAATTATCTGAAAGACATAGTCGGCGTTCTCATAGCAATAAAGCACTTGTTTCACAAACTGAAGGAGATATTTAAAGATTTTTTGCGATGCCCAGCGTGCAGCGGTCGCCGAAGGCCCCTGGGAGACACACTCACCCGGAGGTCTGTTATCAGATGTGAATAGATGCAAAGAGTTGCAAAGAAAAATTAATCAATATGTCTCAAAGCTTTCTACACAGTAAAACTGCCATACCTATGTTGAGGTGATTGGGTCCATTTAAAGAAATGTTCTTCATATCCAGCACATGTTTGCATTATTACAATTGATTATTCAGACTCAGTAACAGGACATCAGGCTGTTCATGGGGTTGGAGGTGAAAATTCTTAATTCAGCATTAACAAAGAGGCAGAAAACATTCCAGTGGAGCTCGGCTGTTGGGTTTAGCCTCCTTTTCCAACCCCCCCTCCCCACCACACACACACACACACACACACACACACTCAAAGAGGCACTCTTCAGCTTGCACACTTCATCCCCATGCCTATTAGAACTATTGATCCGGTGCAGAAATATTCTGCATTTGCATTTACCATGCAGGCATGATTCCAGAATTGTAGTAGTCAGGGTTAGAGCAGTTGCTCTAGCAACTTGGTTCCAAATAGCTGATGTCAAAGCTGCTTCACTGATGCTGAATTGTATCTCTGCTTGTCAAGAAAGGGACAGAGGACAGTCAGTGACTGTCAGTTCAACCCACTGAGGCAACGGGCACCAGTGCTTCGCTCCTCTCAGATCACTGCCCCAAATAAGTCTGTGAGGAGATCTGTTCTACAATACCTGTAAAAAGGTCACATACGGGCAGAGGTGAAATAAAGTTTAACCCTGATAGGGAAAAGTAATTCATCAAAAGGACACTTAGAAAAAGCCAGTGAAGTATGAATAACGTTGTGACTGTATTTGAACGTCACAGTAGTAACCCTTTTCTCATCATAGCATGTACTGCATTTGAAATGGAATCTGTGGACATCTTACCTGTGCGAATGTTCCTTCACTGCATCTAATGTTGTATATTCGGTTTTGTACAAGGATGAATACTTTTGGTGAAACACATGAATGCATACTGAGGACAAGTGGATATAACGTTATGCATCCCATGGGTGAAATGACTACTGAAGTTGAATTAGATTTATTTTCTTCAGTCAAAAAAGTTACTGAAAATTAAAGGAGAGACCTCTTCAAAGAAAAGGCATCGTTTCTGAGGCATTGTTACTGTGAAAATAAACAAATGCTCCCAGAAGAACAGATTGCTCCCAAAGTTTCAGTTCTTGAAAGTACAGGCTTACTTCAACCATAATAATTTATACTTTAACACTGCATTTCATTAAAAGGGCTGCAGTAATGTAGAACAGTAGGATCAGCAGAAAGAAATAATGTGCTACAGTTAATAAGTGAAAAATTGTTAACATATACAATTAGTAATTATTTTCATCTTGTTTACAGATCATAATTCCAGTCAATATTTCGGTGCCAAATTGATTACAAAACACTGTATTATAATAAAAAAGCTGCCACAGTTTAATTTAAGAAGATATGTTAAGATTTACATTTACAAAGAAAATAAATGTAATTAATCTTACACCAACAAGACTATGTGGTCAGTGAGGTCTAAAAACAATCTAAAACAAAAACCCTAAACACACATTTCTTTCACTGAATGGTCATAAAATTTCAACAAATTTAAAAAATACATCAAACAAGTCATTACTGTGGGTAAAATACCCCCCTCCACACACACACACACAATTAATGAATGAACAAAATGCTTATCATGTATCATGGAGGCATTTCTGAATAACCATAAGTTGTTAATAATCCTATAGTGCTATGGGGAGATCCAGTCAGGGTGTTAATGAGAGGCTGCAGGGTTGACATGACTGAACAGACCCCAAGTCATCCAGCACTGCAGAGTCCAGGAGAGAAGAGCATCCTCAAATGCTCCCGAGTTATAAGATGATACAGTTCAAAATACATATAACCCTTTTTTCAGCAAATGGGCTATACTGCTTTTATGTGTTTCATTACAATCTTAGTGCCTGCACAATTAAATAGTTTTTTCACAGTAGAAAAAAAATCACTACATTACAATATCACATAACCTGCCTTGCTATGAAGTTAAT
The DNA here is from genome assembly GCA_028565775.1 of Sternarchorhynchus goeldii. NCBI lineage: Eukaryota > Metazoa > Chordata > Actinopteri > Gymnotiformes > Apteronotidae > Sternarchorhynchus > Sternarchorhynchus goeldii. The sequence goes on from JAOXYF010000009.1 coordinate 8,601,036, forward strand.
TTACAGACCTAGTGCTGTGGCTTCCATGTAGTATTTCACATTTCAGTGCAACTATCAAAATATTATGACCTGAGACTACAAAGAAATTATGCAGTGATGGACAGTGTACGCAAAAAAGATGGAACATGAACATTGTTCAATAAGACTCCAAACAAAGGCTGAACAAATGGGTAAAAAAAACAGCTCTGCATTCTCTAATATCATAATTATGATTTAAATGCATTCACTCTACATAGGAGTACTTGACAGAAATTGAAATGAACATGTAAAGAGCATGAAGTGTAAAAAAGGCTTAAAATATACTCAAATTCCGTGACCATGGTCTCACCGGCTAAGAATTAAAAATGGGAAAAATAGAGCATCAATGTAAATATGTGACTTGAGACTGAAATTGCAAACATCTCTGAATAAGATGCAAAAGAAAATACAAGGACATTTGAAAAGCATTTCATCTTGTAACTCTGTCGCTATTAATTTGCATAATATTGCATAGAAATATACAAAAAAAGGGTTGAGGGGGAAGAAATGCCTCAACCCTCAAAGTTTCAGAGAAAAACAAAAATAGCAAAAGCAAAGTCCGATGGGAGCGAGAGATCAAAGGCTGTCAATTCTGGTCAGTAGGGGGCGAACTTCTGGCGCTCAGATTTTTTGACAGCGGACGAGACGGGGATCTTTGTGGCGTAGGGAGTGAGGCCCGGGGCAAGGCCCACCGTGGCAGCAGTGTGCATGGCCAACAGTGGCACAGTCTTCATGCCAAGCAGACCAGAGAGTGGTAGGGTGTAGTGGGCGCTGGGGAGGGAGGGCATGGCTGCGGAGGAGTGGACATTAATGGCGGAGGGGGTGGCAGCCAGCACAGCCATGGAGGAAGGGGTGGAGGCAGAGGCAGGAGAGGCAGGCTGAGAGAAGCTCAGGCTCAGGTCACCAGCAGAGGAAGAGGCGGCCTGGATGCTGAGTTTAGCAATCTCTAGACTGGACGCACCGCGCACAGACATAGTCCCAACACACAGAGGTGAGGAGGGAGGGTGTGGTTAATAGAGGGTTAGTCCAACAGGGCAGAAAAAATGTGGGTGTGAAATGGGGCGGAAGGAATAACAACAAAACCGAATCAGTGAAGGTAATGTTAAGTGTTACACAGCCAAAACAATAACAAGGATTTCACATGCCTTAAGTATTAATAAAGCTGTGGAGGCCCAACATAGGTGGGATTAAACAGAAGGATAGAGCATATAATTTCATGTTAGGTTAATTCCGGCCCATAATCCCAGCTACACGTGTTCAAATCACTGGGCTGTGTTTGGGCTGTCAGGGGATGTCCTTACCTGGCACTGATGAGGTACTGGGCCAGGCTGATGCTGGCTGGGGAGCCAGTGATGGTGACGTGGCGGACAGCCGAACCATCTGTGGCCCCAGCTATTTTGATATGGGCTCCAGACATCTGGCGAATCTCATTGATCTTAGTGCCCTGTCTGCCAATAATGCAGCCTATGAGCTGACAGGAGATGACAGGGTGAGTGTCAGATAGCATATGTATGATTCAGTGTGCACCTCTGAATACTAAAGAGGTCGAGAGGTAGTTCAACTACATCTGAAATGATTTTAGATATAAACCACAAAATGCTTCTTTTAATATATAAATTTGATAAATATATAAAGTATAACAATACTTTAAATAAATGTATAATAGTTTGAATATATAAATGTTCCCACTATTGCTATAGTAAGACGCTATAAATTATAAGGTTCATCTTGAATGAGTGATTACAAATGCAGTGACACGGGTAAGAGAGACAGAAACTTTACCAACAACTGTAGCTACACAGGCTTAACGGCAGGTTTCACCATATCTCTCAGGTTATTACAGAACTGTCACAAACGCTGGCAATCAGTCCCATTACACACCTGGCAGTTTTAAAAGGTAATACACACTCTTCGTGTGATGTTTGCTTGCACATGCAGACTTACATCGTTAGGTATGGTTAGCTCATGAGAGCTAGTGGCAGCAGAGCTCAGACCTATGCAGGAGAATACAGGGGAAACGGAAAAATCCACATTAACTGACTAAATATATCATTTTTGATTCGGCACGTATTCTACAAGAAATTTTCAAGATCACTGCTCACACCAGTGCAACTATTAAAAAAGAATGTGAACCAATTTATCTGATGTATAAACGCAGCAGGGCTATGCAAACAGATGAGTCATGAGCAAATTCCTGATTAATTTGAGAATGCACTGAATTAAAACGCCTTTTCAAAAAATCATCTCAAACATCTACTCAGAGGTGGTTTCTCATAGAACAGTGCCTTTTTCCCATAGTGCTAATCATGTCTGGCCTGATGATTCGTGTGTGGATTTGCTGCTAAAAATGTGTGCAGAGGTATTTAAGGGTCGTTGGCTAGAGGGCAGGCTGGAATGAGCAGGTTAGGGATGAAGTGTGGAAGCACACGGGAGAAGAAAAAATACTGAACCAATGAAGGCTGGGAGCAGGAAATACATGTTTGTATGCTGAGTTAACATACAAGGACAGGAGTTGCATCAAAGATCACTTAGTTCCAGTGGTGCTGTCACTCACTCAGCCCAGTGCTCCTCATGACAGACAGCAGCAAGAATAAATCCACTTGAACAGTGTCAGTCCATGAGCTGCGTACCATAAGCTAGGCTTTCTGACACGTGCAGCATCACAATTACCTTACCCTGACATGGATTTCTCCACCCATTTCCTTAGGATGGAGAAGCCGAACTCGGCGTAAACACATACGAAGAGAAAGAACAAGAAGAAACCAAAACAGAGAGTGGAAGCAACAGATGGAGAGAAAGAACCATAGACAGAAAGACAGAAAGAGAAACACAGACACAGGTATGGACATAGATGACCTGCTGGAGTGATGGAGGGAGAGAGATTTCCCCAGGGGAGCATCAGGTACGTACCAGGGAAGGCAGGGTTGCTCTGCCCAAGGGAGGTAAGGGGAATATGCTGCATAGCCAGCTGGTGAAGCTTGGTGAACTGCAGGGTAGGAAGGGAAGTTAGAACTAGCCAATCAAATGGAATTATATCAGAGGAAACTAACATCTATAGACAATACACAGCTAGTCCATAATTCCACAATTAGAGTTGTTACTGGAGTCTGTTACTTATACCCCCCCCCCGAAAAATCTGACATAAATATGGTCCTGTTATCTGATTAATACACGTTTCTGTGACATAGTCAAGGGTATGACAAAACAGTGGGGGACAAGGTGTTAGTAACACTAGATATTAGTCATTCAAATGCCAACGGTCCTGGGTGAGAAATCAGCTTCGCAACACTGATGCGTTCAAAGCAGTTGCTGCTGTATTAGCATTGGCTCCAGTGTCTTAGGGAGGAAATTGAGATGTGTGGAGGGTAACGGGTGGATGACGTGGGAGTGGGTGGGTGCAGTACAGACTGAGGTGAATGGTGTGGTGATGATATGCAAGAGGTGACCAGCGGCTTTGAATATATATCAGCTTTGAATAAGCAGTAGCATTGTCACTCACGTCTTGGGGAATGGCGTACGGTCCTGGAACAGCAAAAGCCTGCACACACAGACAAAAAAAAAAAACCTTGACAAAATACGGCTGGAGCAGAATGAACAACAACATTAGAATGGAGTAGGGTCCTCGGTTTGTGGTGCAGTAGCACGTGAGCTGATGAACCACCACAAGGGGGCACTCTATGAAAATATCAGGCAAACAGAAGTGTTTGCCTGCTGAACCTGGCCAATTTGATGGCAAATATGTTCTAATACCTGCTGCATTTCCAGACATGACCAAAACGGGCAGTTTGGAATCATATCAGCGCTTTCTGTCTAAAACGACAAAGATTCTACAGCTTGCTGTAGTAATCCTTCACACAGTCTGTCTAAAGGTCATGATTGTTTTAACCTATATGCAGCACCTCAAACAAAACGTAGCCAGCGAAGACCTTCTAGACTAAAGGTCACAGCATCCTAAACATACTCTTATTTCTCATGTCTCGTAGTCAAAAGAGGAGGGAATAGAATAAATAGCACAGAAAATAGTAGGACAGAATAGAATAACATAGCATTTAGAATAGAATAGAATAGAATAGAATAGAATAGAATAGAATAATGCTATTATTACTTTTGGCAGAAAACACTGGCAACAGCCTTACTGCTTTAATTAAAACAGATCGTGGATCAGCCAAGGCACAGAGCGCAAGGCTTCTCCGCACGTCTGAGAGAACGGCAACATTCCACTGGCCTCTGTGGTGGCTCCATTACTGATGAGATCTAAAAGCAAGATTTATTCAGTCACAATGATCTCAGCGCCATTAGCCCAAATATCCACACTACAGCTGTGTAGGCATTAATGTTTAAGTGGAGTCAGTGAATCCATAAGTGTACTGCCTCCCTCATTTAATTCAGCAGCTGCTCTGAGGAAGTCGGCGTGGGACCTGTGAGATGGTCAAGGTGCTCACCGCTGCTGCATGTGATTGGGAGAAGGCTGCCGGACTGGAAGCACAGGAGGGTTTGGGTCGATAAGGAATGGTCGCTCCTTTAGGTGGTGACTACATGCAGAAGATGAAGAGACAAGCGTACATCCAGGAGCATGTTAAGAGAAAGAGGACATGTTCGCTAAAAGAATGCATTTTCTCAATTCACACAGTATGTTTCCACTTCCACAAGAACATAAGCAGCAGAAAGAGTTGATGGTCTAGACTGAACAGGCCTAAGCAGCTGGGAGACCCTCAAAGCTCTGGATGACAAATTACATACAACGGAAACCTCTGAAACATATGCTGAACAAAATGAAAAGCAATTCAAATGAAGCAGGTAGGTGAAAATGATATTAGATACAATCCATACTGTGACAATGTTGAAGCACTGGGGAAATCATTCATATTCATTTCTGAGCTGTAGTTATTAAATTTTACTCACACACGCAGACACACACACACACACACACACACACACACGCACCTCCATCATGACGGTGCAGATGTGTCTCACACACTGTGTGATGGCATGAGGTGTTCCTGAGATGGTCACTGCTCTCTCAGTAGAGTCAGGGAGCAGATCTCCAGCTACCTGTACCTGTGCTCCTGTAGTCTGACAGAAACAAAAGTTTTTATGAGTCACATAGAAGCCCAAGGCACAGAAATTGCGAAGAAAATGAGCATTTTCACAAATTAAATCATAAATAAGATACCTTTGGGTGGTATATTGTATATTATAAAATCTGTATGCCTTTACATTTTACAGCACAACAGAGTGACATTCAAAATGGCAGCTCAGTACAAATCTTCAACTGACATTGCCATGCCATGTGCAGTAATTTAGGCCAAGTTATTTGGATACCCTATATAAATATGAATCTATTTGGGCCTTGGAGGGTCATCTTGTCCTAGACATTCAAAGCGACCGGGAATTCATATTCACCTGCCGCAGCCCTGAACAGAGAGGACAGCTAAATTTGTCCTGTCAAATTCACCTGTAGAAATGCAATTTTTCCAACAAAGTTCACCATTCCACTATCTAAAAAATGCTAAAAAAGGGAGGGAAATAAGATTGCATCGCAAATTATAACCACCTCTGGATTGTATTTTTTCTCCTAATTTTAAGGTTTGATAACTGTAAAAAGTAGACATGTGGAGTGCTTTGAAAGGGAGTCAGGGGGCACAGCTCTGTTGAAAACACAGAGAGCTTTTACCACAGGAATACAAAAGCTCCGTCTTGAATAGACCAATTAATCACATGGAACTGAAGTGTTTTTACTGGGCATGTAAACAAAGAATTCTGTGTGGTAAACAAATCACCATGCCACCATTCATCGTCTGACTCCCAGAGACCCTTGTGACACTCGCTCTCCTTAATCCATTTGGTGTCAGATTAAAGCTCGTATCTACCTCTCTGATCTCTTTGATCTTGGAGCCTCCTTTGCCGATAAGTGAGCCACACTGACTGGCAGGGAAGACCAGACGTAGCGTGACTGGGGGCCTGTTCATGGCTGGACCGTCAGCCACGCAAGCTGGGATGTCCTGCAGCAGAGGGGCACAGCGCGATCATCAGGAGTCAGCCTCCTCGCTCCGCACCCTCTGATAGCATCTAATTAAAACTGATATTAATTCCAGCCTGAGATGCTGGATAAAGAAAATTAAATTACAGCCTGGTCCCAACGAGGACAGCATGGCAAGTCTTTCATACATCAACTGATTCAAAACACGTCACATAGGAGAATTCCTTTTACATTCTAAAGTGTTATTAGATTTTTGCTTCAAATGTTCTGAGTCTTAATGAATGTCAGTGCAACAGGGAGGGGTGAAGTTAACTTCACATAATGACATTTTTTGGTACAATACAACATACTTCCTCAAACTTCTTAGCAATCATGGCAGAAGCTTTGAAAATGACTTCAGCAGGGCCAGTGATAGTAACAATGCGCTCTGGACCGGAGCCATCAGAGATATTAATACGAGCTCCACTCTGAAATAACACGGAGAAAAAGATGCACATAAGATAATGAGTACAGTGTGCTTCTCTTTAGACTGTTACTACACAGCATATATTCAAAGTGCCTCAAAAGCTCTTGTGCTTAACAGCTTCTCTCTTCAATCTTGTTCAGTCTTGTTCATTCGCTGTGCCTCTATTATGTAATGCAGTTGATGCAGAATATTAACATCATAAAAAAAATATTTTCAGTTTTTCAATAATTTGTAGCAGATGAAAAAAGAAATATCTTTCATTAACAAGCCCTGTAAATGCTACACTTACTTCCTCTCTCATTTTCTTGACAGTTTCCCCTTTCTGAGAACCAGATGGGAAAAGAAAAATACATTCAAAGAATACATACAATCAATATGTTAACACAATATAATGAAGCGCTGTAGCTACACCACTGAATGGCATTAAAGTAAGACCAACTATGTTTTGTAGTACACATACCTTTCCGATGATACTACCCGCTTCCTGCAAAATAATTCAACATATAAATAAATATACTGAGCTATTTAGCATAAAGTGATGAAACTATTTAATAGAATAGAGTCATAACATGCTTATTATAGAGAATTATATTACCGTTTTACTGAAAGAAAGCAAGGGCATGTGTGCTAATTGACTAACTAACAGCTGTGAACTGTTATAGCAGCCCAGTGTTTGGTTTAAACACAGTCGCATCACACTGTGAACAGATGTTAACTTTGAAGCTTTTGTACACTATAATCTGTAATGCCACTTCGCAACAATTATTTTCAAAATGTTCTTTCATGTGTGTGACGGAATTTATGCCTTAGCAGAGTATCTATTAGAGAAGAGCTAAAGTTGAAGCAGCTCATAGTGATGTATAATGTAAGGGTCTTGAGTCTCACCTTTCCATGCATTAGCAAGCGGATAGTGAGGGTGACATTTAGCCCTCCCTCAGCCAAGCCACCTCCCTTCTCATTCATATTCATAGATCGTGATGATTCTGCTTGCTGCTTCACACTTTCAGACAGGCAGGCTCTGTGCAGACAAACAGATAACGATGTTAGCAATTCAGTCAAACCCAGTGGATAGCGTTCTAAATGCGATTCAGTAAGCAGTCTCACTGGTCTCAGCAAATCCTCAAAAGCTCTATTGGATTATCTCAGTAACGTCCCCTACTACAAACCATGCCATGCCAACCAATCTATGCATAGGTGCTTTTGTTTCATATGTTTGTTTCATAATGTTTCATAAGAGCTAACAGGAACAGTTTGTATATTGTTGGGTCTGAGGTCTCTCTTGTTCATTTCTATGTTTAAGCAAGACTTATCATCTTCTGTATCTAAGACTTGAGAATAAGCATTCTGAGGAACTATACACAGGGGTGAAAATGGAAAAGGACTTGTATTAGCTCTCCAGATGTGTCTGATCTTATGCAGTAACAGTTTTTGTTCCATTTTGCTCTGATAATGGACAACACGGTTGTACTTTGCTTAATGAGGCTGTGCCTTCACACAGTAGGGTTAATTTGAATTCTAAGAGACACAGAATAACAATAGTCTGCAGGGTTTCTGTGTTTGCATTGTTCTCTCTAAAATGCAGATCCTTACCTGGCCTGTATTTTTCTAATACTTACATGGGGCTTGAAATAAAGAGGCTGTTCTCTCTGCTGCCATGTGTGAGTCAGCAGGCTGGGAACAGACACAGTAACAATGAAGAAAGATTTTATGAAGATTTAATTAAGAAAATGTTTCTAAATGTGCTTAATTATTATGATCTTAACTCAGGAATAATAAACAGAAATTTATAAAATAATGTTGATACAGCCTCAGTGGTTATATTTAACTGTTTAATATTGATAATAAGACAGATGGAGGCCTAACTAACCATGAGAGGTTTGCAATGGCGTAGAAAGTCTTTGTACTGGACTTTGGTTCTCTGTTCACTTTATCAGGTGAATGCATCAAACAAACAGCACCTGCCTTGCCTAATCCTATAGGCCAGGATTTATTTGGCTAATGCTAAAACCCTTTTGACCCATTTCTGTCTCCTCAAGCTTGTCAGCAGGACCCGCTTCATCAGAACCACTCTGCTATGTTCCAGAACAATGCTAACAAGCCATCTGGGCAATGATCACCTATGGATTTTGTTTATTTACTCACAAATCAAATAATCCTTGAAAATGTGAACAAATGTGCCCTGTAAATTCAATTAAATATTATGACAGTGTTCTTGTTTTTGTCTGAAAAGTATAGAGAAAGAAATATTTTTTACATTTCACTTAACCATCAATTTGTTAACAAATCAGAATTTACAAGTACTTTTTGTTGAGATAAGTAATATATTTAATACATTATAAAGCGTTCTTATATAAGTGTAAATAAGTTCTACATTTGCATATAACTTACACATGTACACATATTGGTTTTGGTCTTTGGGTATAAGACAAATAAGGCATAAGAACATAAGGATTACATGTATGTAACATACATGTAATCCTTGCATCTATAAAACATATAATACAATTATGCACAATTTACAGATACATCAGTTTGCTGAAGGATCATTATCGTTTTCTGATTATAATGTGTAAATAAGTCTATTTGTTACTATCCTTCTGGAAGCCTACAAGTATGACAAGAAGTTTTGTTTCAAGCTTGCGAACTGACCTGCTGAGTCGATGGAGGTTCAGGCAGTAGGCTGGTGTTGGTCACTTGCTTTTCACCCCCTTGTCCTCCTTGTCTGTTCAGCAGTCTGAATGAATGTGTGAGACTCCAGTGGCTATACGGTTTTGGGAATGAAGAATTGCCTTCCTTTGTTGTCAGATGTATTCAGAAAATGGACAGATGGCCTTGTGCCCATAGTTCTGTCTAACTGAGGCTAGCTTTACTGTTCCACCCCTCCTCCCCCCGGCTTAGCCTTTGATAAACCCTTACAGCGGGGCAAGTGAGCCTGGAGTCCCTTACTTTACCTAATACTCTCACAGCTGGTGCCAAGACAAGAGGGGTTCTTCATCAGGAGAATGGAAGTCAAGCGAGCAGAAATAAGATGGCCTCTTCAACAGGTGTGCTACACTTGGACACTGCTTCAGATCGCATGCTGATCAAGGGATGAAAAAATCTGAACCTCCAAAGAAAGCAGGGATAGACCTAGTTGACTACATTAATATAGACCCTGCCAGCTAAATCAGTCTGCTACGGAAAATACTGTCAAGTGACTTGACAGTTTAGGACTAAGGAAAATAACTAAAAACACCAGTAAGGTAAAGTTTGATTCTCCAATTGCAATCTCCAAACTGATTGCATAACATCATTGTGGATGAGAAACCATAGTGCATATCTGTCCCTCCCCCAAATCCCAGCATCCATTTCTGCTAATGAGGCCAAAGCTCTGTGAAAACAATGCAGCCTTTAAAAGACAGACATGCATTCAGTTCAGCAGCCAAATTATGAAGTGAGCGAACCAGTCGAGCGCAAGTGGCATATTTAATTACTGCCTGCTGTTTGGGAATGATGGTCACTCTCTCCCATTCTCTTTCTTTAAACTCCAAGCCTGTCCCATAAAATCATGTGCTATATGAAACTCATTTGTGTATGTTTTAAATAACTACACTTTATATTAGTATATGTCACGCCTAGCTCCTCAGTGAAGAAAGTTGCTTTGATTGAATTTTCCAAGCATTCTTGCTTTTTAAATAAACTTGCTTGTCACTCACACCTCACTCAAGTGGTGATAACATGCCACCGAATGTTAAAACCAAAGCATGGAGCTCATCGAGTAATGTGCCCCCTGCAGAGGCTGTTAGCATGCAGGAAATGGTAATCGGTCAGCATCACCAAATGCTGAATGTCCAAGGATTCAAGATCCATCAACTTTTAGCCAGCATGAGCAGGCCAGGAAGCTGTGTGGATGCTCTCTCTGTGAGTCCTCTGGCAAGGACTGGAAGCTCAGCTCACTGTGCCACTGACATATTTCAGTGTTATAACATGGCCACCCCAGAGATGTACGGCAGGGACCCTGAGTGGTGAGAGGGTTTGCTGGTGCAATGTGAGCTGTAATTTGTCTACCAGCCACTCTTACCGGATGACACCAAGGTGGCATTTGTCATCAGTTGGTACTGCACTCCTGAATCTCCTGTTACAGCCGTGTTTTGTCTCAAACAGGGCATTTGCTCAGTGGCTGAGTATTACTTGGAGTTCTGCTTCTTGACAGTGGCAAGGTCTTGGAACAAAAAGGTTGACCTTGCATGAGAAAAGGAGGTGAGAACCTAAATGGTTGATCATGCCATCCTTCTTGACTAACTTTTGGAGGAAAAACAGCTCTCCATCCAATGCTGACCACATCTACCTACATCAATCCCACTGGCACAGGAGAACGCTCCTCAGGATGAGCCCATGCTGTTGGGAGGTGCCTGGCTGTCTTCGGATGAAAAAAGATATGCACGGTTGCACCTCTGTTTCTCCTGTGGCAGTGCAGACTGTGATTTCTTTTGTGACCTATTCCCTCCCCCCGGACTGTAAGACTTCAGGCCACAAGCTGAGCAGCGTTCCATTCACTTCCTTCTTTTCCACCTTGTTCTCTAGCATTACACATGAGGGGTGTTCTGTCCCTTTTGTAGCCCTAGTGGACTCTGTAGCAACAGGGAACCTGATCAGTCGATGGTTGGCCAAGGAGGTTGATGTGAAGGTCCTGCTGTTGCCATCAACGCCTTACTGACTCAAGCCCCTAGTCCTGCCTTTCTTGCCCTTGTTCTTCCATAGGGCTGAGTGACAGTGCCTTCTGTTTTCCAGTCATTCATTAACAAGGTTCTTTGGGATTTACTAGGTAGATTCGTTGCCTAAATTGATGACATCTTGGTCTATTCCTCCTCCCTGGGCTAACAAGTCCGTGACGTACATCAGGTCATTCACGCTCTTTTCCAAAAACAGCCTGTACAGTCCTTGAAAAGTGTGAATTCCACCTGGATGAGGTTAACTACCTATGCTACATCACCAAGGCTGACACTATCTCATGCCAATTTGGCCCAGAGGTAGGTAGCTAGGTGTCCTCCACATTTCATGTGTCCTCCCTTAAGTCGATCACTGCAGGTTCCCTGGATGTAGCTGGTTTGCCTTCCAGCCCTCCACCTCCATGGGACATCAGAAGGGGACAGGCTTGTTCACTTAGCACCCTGTTGAACTCCAAAAGAGACAGTGGAACATTACAGAATTCGACGGACTGGGAGGGATATGGGCCCATAAAGAGAAGGTGAGTGCTGGCCAGTCAAATTCTTAAGCTTGCCCTTATCAACCTATGTTCAGTGGGTCCTTTGAGAGGGTGTGTACTGTCATGCCCTGATCAGCATCCAATCAAGACCTCACTCACTCTAGCACCATTCACATCACTGAATCACTTTCCTGTTCCCAATCACCTATTTATTGATTATTCCCCTCACTTGTTCCTCACCACACCCTTCCCTATTTTATTTCACAGGAGCCATTTCTTAGCGTTTCACGTTAGCCTTCACAAAAATAATGGATAGCTCGCTCAAATGGTACTCTTTGCATGTCACAGTATCAAGTTTTGCCCTCGACCTTGCAAGATCTCTGTAGAAAACTACAAAAGACTACAAAGAAAAGTCTATCTCCCTTCTATTTTATTATGCCTTAATACTCTCCTTGCATCTTATATCACAGACTAAGTCAGAAAATTCAAATGTGCTGACGATAAACTGCCAGATTTTATATAATGGCTCTTTTATGTATCGAAATTGGTTTTTTTTTCTTTAAGCTGCCACAACCTATTTTCATGTTTTGCTATTCGCCGTTTTCTTAGCGCAGTAGGCTATTGTAAAGGTTAATCATAATAAACCAAGTTATCGAGTCAAACGTAGTTACTTCAAAGAAATGAATGAAAAGTATGTGCTAAATCATTATAAAACTAAGTTTGCTATGTGAGAAGATTTGTCATTTATCACGTAGGATATAGCAATGTACTTCCTTATCCATGTATTTAGGTAGGCATTCCATAACACGTAGACTACTGGCCTCATCTCCATATTAGTTCTTTAACAATTTCAGTGCCAATCGGGCATGATTACAACAAATATATTTCACGGTCGACAATAGTGCATTTTCTTCATATTTTTGTTAGCTATATGTTTTATGAAGATAAACGCAATTTCCTTCACTAATATATGGACTTCGGACTCGGATAATGTAGCCGACCACAAAGTGAAATGACATGTTTTCCGACTACGTTGTTAGCTGACTGGTAACCAGCAAGTTTGACATTTCGAGATAAATGGAGGAATGGAGTGAATTCAGTCGACTGTGCTCTTTTGAGAGTTTTAAGGAAATTTGGTCTCATTACGGTTTCGGCACAGACCAGAGAAACCTAATACAGCGTGAATTTACAAGGATAAAAGGTAATCGCTTGTCGAATAGTCAGATATGTCTGCTTCCTTTCTTTCCGAACAGTATTAGCCTGCAAAAGGTTTTTGCTTGGTTTCAAAATCATATCAGTGTTTAATATCTCAGTCAAAATATAGTAGTTATAAAAATATATGGATTGCTGGAAAAGTAGTAGCCAACTTTTTTATACCGTTTTTTTAAACCGTTAAAACTTTTTTAAACGGTTAAAACTTTTTAGTTAGTTGTGTGTGGTTTGAGCGCCTTCTGTTGGTTATCAGATGTTACTACCTATGAAATCATCTTTTTCCTTTTCCTTACACAGATATTACATACCTTGATCATGCAGGTACAACGCTCTTTCCCGAATCACAGATCAAGAAGTTTCATGAAGATATAACCAGAAATGTATATGGTTAGTCACTATCATAAGTAAATAACTAATAGTCCTAAATCAACTTTTTTATACTGTTCAGTATTTCGTATTTCTGGTTGATTTTTTAGAAAACATATTCTAAACATATAGACCTAAACATAAGATGCGTTTCTAACTAAGCATTTCTCTCAGGTAATCCTCACAGTAACAACCCCAGCAGTCAGCTGACACTTGACACAGTAGAAAGTGTCAGATACAGGTACTTAATTTTGAAATAATATGCCAAAGTAGTTTATTTTGTTGTGGATTGAGTAGGGTTCAGTAATATTTAATAATGTGTAATAAGACACTCCTTAAATGAATTATATCTTTATCATATGTATATAACCTAAAGACACAAATGACTAAAATGGGAGCTACTGGAACAATTTTGGTGTATTGAAGGTCTCATGTGGGCATCACTTGGTGAAATAGGTGTTCTGGCTGCTATGTTAGAGCATTGGCTATTTAGTTAATCAGAGGACGTGTTTGCCACTTTTGAGACCCAGATTCAAGCCCTGCGTCTGGTTTCTGCCCTCAGCCTTTACCACAAAGGGATTTGTATGTTTAGCAAAATATTTGTCTGTGGGAAAATAATTTGCAACCCCAGATGCTGAAACACATTAAATCACAGGATGCTTCATCTGTGAAAACCATTTGTCAATCATCCAGGACCTTTTAGGGGTTCTTGATGCAAGGCTATATTATTTTTAACATACAGCCCTGAGTGTTATTTGTACTTCTATAATGAGCTACAGAAATTGTTCAAAATGACACACAGTATAATAAATAAAGTGAATAACTTGGAGTCCAGCCTTAGTGGGACATAGCACTGTAATTAACCATTTTCTGTCCTAATGCATCTGATAATAAGCTGGCAGGTTGAATTAGGTATATTTAAGCAGAGCACACAGCTAGCTTTTCCATGGTTCAGTAAAAGGGTTTGTGAGTAGCACAGAATTACCTGGGTTTATGCATTAACAGCTCATAAAAATGTGCTGTGAATTCTAGGCAAATGCTGTCTGCTTAAACAAATAACATACAAACAGTTCTTCTTACCAATTTTGAGCATATCTTTTATTCAGTCGTGGTCTAGAAACATTCTGCGTGTCTCTAGCAACAGGCCAGGGGCAACCCACTACAGTTCTAGAGGGACAGAGTTTAGTAAAGTTCAACAGTTTCTCTGCTCTAACACATCAATTTATTGGTTAATTAGCAGTTTTAGCAGATGTGTTTGAGCAAAGAAATCACTGAACCTTGCTGGACTCCAGCTCTCTAGGACCAGAGATGGACCCCCTGTTGCAGTTAAGTGTTCCAGTCAGCATAATATGATTGAAGAGGTGGGTTGGAAGTGCCTTGCTCTATAATAAGGTACACAGATTGGTCACTGATTGAGTTACTCTTCAAAGGAGTGTTAATGTGAATCACTGGCCTAATAAACAAATGATCAAAGGCCCTTAGAAGAATGCTAGAAATACATAAAGTTGAAAAAGGCTATAAAAGCATTTCAGAAGACCTGCATACTCACCCCTCCACAAGTATGGTATGAAAAACTGGAGACCAAGTTATCAAGACAAAATTAGTTACTTCAAAGGAAGGAATGAAAATTATATTTTAAGGCAACCACTTATCAGTTAATTATCAGGGCTAGCAGGTTGTGTTTGAGTTTTGTATGCCAAACAGAGGAGATTATTGGACTGTTGCTATAATCTGTAATTGTGATGTAGTGGAAGATTCAGATACATTTTATGAAGAATTAATGCAAATCCAGATATTTCCAATGGTGTCTTGCAACTGGATGTTGAGGCCCTCCAAGACTATATTGTGTCTAAAAGGCTTGATTCTTGACACTGGGTTATTTTGGCCTGCAGGATACTGGAGCACTTGAACACCAGCCCCGAGGAGTACTCTGTAATCTTCACCGCTGGCTGTACTGCTGCCCTTAAACTAGTGGCTGACTCTTTCCCCTGGGTGTCTGCCTCAGCCGAAGGCTCAGGAAGTCTCTTCTGCTACCTCACTGACAATCACACATCCGTGGTGGGGATCCGTGGAGTGACTGGCCCTCAGGGAGTTGGAACAGTTCCTGTCTTACCTCAGGAAGTAGAAGCAAGAGCCCAAAATAACCCAGAGACTGGCAGTAGTGGGCATGAATGCTTAGTGCCCCATCTTTTCTGTTACCCTGCCCAGAGCAACTTCTCTGGGCGGAAATACCCACTGAGCTACGTGAGAGGGATTCAGTCTCAGCGCCTCTACCCAGCATGCGAGCACAGAGGTCGATGGTTTGTTCTGTTGGATGCTGCCGGCTTTGTTGGCTGCTCGCCGTTGGACCTGAAACAGCACCCGGCTGATTTTGTGCCCATCTCTTTTTATAAAATGTTTGGCTTCCCCACTGGACTCGGAGCCTTGCTGGTAAGGAATGAAGTGGCTCGACTGCTGAGAAAGGGATATTTTGGCGGAGGGACAGCGTCTGCTTATCTGGTGGAAGAGGACTATTTTGTTCCAAAACCAAATATGTTTAGCAGGTACTGCGGAATGAAAAGCTTGCTTCTCTGTGTTTATGAAAACATGAAATTAATTTTAGCTCTCATTGACTGTATTGTTTAATTATGTTTTTTTGTATGGACATAATTATTAGATTTGAAGATGGCACTATATCATTCCTTGACATTATTTCTCTCCACCATGGTTTTGATACCCTCCTCAAAATCACTGGTAAAAGTTTAAATCTTTCTTCTTAAATTATTATCATAAAAGTTATACAAATTATTACACAATAAACAGCATTAATGGTGATTGTTTTTGGTCTCTAGGAGGTATGGAGAATATTCAGCTTCACACCTTTGGTTTGGCCCGTTACACCTACATGATTCTGTCATGCTTGCACCACAGCAATGGGCAGCCTGTGGCCCAGATTTATTGTGACAATGAGTTTGAGAATGCAGCTGAGCAGGGAGCTATCATTAACTTCAACCTGCTGGACTGCCATGGACAAGTGGTTGGATATTCACAGGTTAGTCATCTGTGGAGGAAAAAAATTGTTCTTGGAGTGTTCAGACTTTCAGACTCTTAAATTTATTTAAACAAGATTCAATAGTTACAATTATTTCCACAAGACAGACACCTTATTAAGGTTATTTTCTCAGCTCTGTGCTTTAGAAAATCCACCTATGTTTTTTTCCTCAGGTAGACAAAATGGCCTGTCTGTTCAGTATTCACCTGCGCACAGGCTGTTTCTGTAACACAGGAGCTTGTCAGGCCTATCTAAACATCAAAAACCAGGAGGTAAAGAGTAACTTAGAGGTCAGTGAGAACTTCACAATCACATGATATGAGAAAAAAGGACAGAAGGGTTACATATTGCACGCAAATTTGCCTTACTCTCTACAGCTATTACTTTTTGACATACAGTATAATTTTTAATGACAATGATGACTGTCTGTCAGATCTGTTGTGTTCATTTTCCTCCAAGGCTGGTCATGTGTGTGGAGACAACATTGATCTCATTGGGGGCCGGCCAACCGGGTCCGTCCGGATATCTTTTGGGTACATGTCATCATTTGAGGACTGTCAGAGATTTCTAAAATTCATCGCTAACAACTTTGTGGCTAAACCTCTGAGACTGGACCAAGAGAGACTAGCAAAGTTACAGTCAGCTTCAGCAGCAGAATGCTCTTCTTCAGAGGGTCTGACCACAGCACTGAAACCTGGGCCTGGAACGTGTGACCTGGATATTTCTACTCCTCCCATTACAGAAGCTCTGGAACGACAGGCTCTTCTAAAGGCTGAGAACAACAGTGGGAAGACCTGTACACTGACAAATATCTATATATATCCTATTAAGTCTTGTGCTGCATTTGAGGTACAGTAAGCATTGTTCTATCTTCAGTCAGAAAGCATTTTAATTATTAAAAGCAGCGTCTTACTTGGTGATATTTAATTTGTATCTTTTTTTTCTGAGCTACTTTAAGTACACTGTGAAATAAAAGTTTAAAAAAAAAATCACTTTACCTGTCATAATTAGAAAAAAAGTGTTACTGTATTTATTCTTCTGTGTATGTGCTTTCCAGGTAACAGAGTGGCCCTTAGGGCCACAGGGCCTGATGTATGACCGCATGTGGATGGTAGTAAATGAGAATGGAGTGTGCCTGAGTCAGAAGCGAGAGCCAAAACTGTGTCTCATCCACCCACACATATGTCTAACCTCCAACACACTGTGCTTGCAGGCCTCAGGTCAAGCGTGTCCAAACCTCAGTGGCTACTCAGCATTACCAACTTCACACAGCCATTAGTTATTTATCTCCAACACATGGTTAGAGTGTTAAAAGAGTGTTCAATGTTATCTTAGGTATGGATCCTGTTTCTCTTCCCCTGGAGACCAGTGATAAAAGTCCTGGTACAAGAACCTGTCAGAGCAAGATCTGTGGTGACAGGTGATTTATTCTTACATGTTACTGTTTCTGTTTGATAGCCCAATGTAGAGTATAAATTCATGTCTTGTGAGATATATTTCCGGATATGACAATTTTTAAGTCTTTTGAACCTGCTAGTAAAATGACAGAAAACGTCGCCCACCCCACCCCCTGCTGTTAAACAACAAAGGCTTTTAAATTACAAACATGGCATATGACTGCAGAGGCTGACTGGTGCAGTTCGCACATATATCCAGCTCTGTATCAGCAGACGGCTTTGAGACCTGCGGCAGCCATGTGACTGGCTCAGCAGAGCTCGGCTGGGCTTTAAGCTTCGCCTGGATCGTTAATTAGTCGACCTCTCTCTTGTTTCAGGGTGCAGACGGTTGACTGTGGGGTGACAGTATCACTTTGGCTCTCTGAGTTCCTGGGAAAACCTTGCAGTCTTATTAGGCAAAGTCCTGAATTTGCCCGGCATATGAAAATGGCCCAAGAGGAAGGTACAGTAGTGCAGTATAGTAAGATTAATACCTTTCTGCATATCTTAAAATAGTAGCAGTTTTAATTAATAATAATAAAAATTTGATTAATAAAATTCACTGGATTTATCTAATTGAATTGTGGACAATGTTGCTACATTAGTGGCTTCCTTTAACAGTGACATAGACATTTCATTTGTTGCATTAATCTACATTACTTATTTTTTTAATTAGCTATTATTTAATTTATTAAACTGCACGTTATCTAGAATGTTGCCAATGTGCTTTGTATTTTAGCAGAAGTGCCATGCAGGTAGACTTGTGACATTTGACTATAACTCTTGAATCTGATGGAAGCTGTAATACAGTCCCATGATTTTATACTATGTAGTTAGTAGTTAAAATGCAGTATTGTAGACATCTTTGTTAACATGGTATAATTATTGATAATTTAAAGGTTGAGTTTATATGTGGATGTCAGTGAAAGTTGTTTTTGATGTTGATATGATGAAGACTAATAAGAATGATCACTTTGCATTAAGATAATAGACTGCAATGCTAAATCAATGCAGCTTTCCATGTTGGTTTATTTTACACCCATTCACCCATGTAGAGGCGTGTCTGAACGTGTTCTTCGTGTTGTGCAGGGGTCAGCCCTGCGGCCCTCTCTCTGGCCAATGAGGCCCAGTTCTTGCTGATTAACAGAGCTAGTGTGGCCCTTCTGATGGATTACATCATCAACAGGTAGTGACAACAAAATTCCACTAAAAAGGGCAAAGGATATCGGATAAATACATTATGAATGTGTGGGACTTTGGTTTTATGTTTTGTTGTAGAATGAGTTTACCAAAGCCCTGCGATGTTCATTGCCTTTGGCTTCCCACAGACAGGATGCCTCATGTAATGGCACCCCTACTGACATTATGCAACTTATTCATCGTTTCCGAGCCAACCTTGTTGTATCTGGCCTGGATCCGTTTGAAGAGGAGGACTGGTCTCATGTGAAACTAGGAGATGCACAGTTTCAGGTTAGATTCAGCTATGCTTAATGTTACAAGAACGGCCGTGATCGTAAACAAATAAAGTTGTATGTCTTAGGGTTTAAAATACATAAAATATCTTCAACAACACTCAACGTAGAAATGTTTGAAGAAGCCAGATGACACTGGAGATAGAGTCTTGCATAAATGTACTGTTTTGTTAAAGGTGGCTGGCAGATGTGGTCGCTGTCAGATGATTGGAATAGATCAGACAACTGGCATTAGGACCCAGGAACCTCTCAGGTCTCTAAATGAATGCCGGAATGGCAAGGTCAGTATGTCTAAATGCATTATTTGATGTTAAACTATAAATGTAGCTGATTATTAACTGATATGCTGCAATTTGAAATGACTTGAATCACTGGGGAAATTACAGGCCTGAGTAAATTTATGCTGGGTTTTAAACATATTTTTGTTTTTTGTTGTGTGTACATTGTATTAATTGTGCAATGAATTTACATACATTACTCACTTTTACAGTCAGTTTTAGCTCTTATAGCTGCCTTACCTTTCACTCTTCACAGGTGACCTTTGGTGTATACTTGCTTCATCAACCACAGAGAAACCCTGATGCATATCTTGCATTATCTGTTGGGTGCCATATGATTACTCAGACACTAAAATAAGCAAATGCATTTTCAAAATCTGAAGTAACTCTGGTATTCATTTAATCTGTTTCTGGAAAGTGGCTGCGTAAGGTTTTCATCGGTTTTCCACTAAACATGATGGCACCCTGTAGGATGGCCTGAGCACATGCTGCCACTCCTGGATTTCGTAAGGCTGTGTATATGTACACAAGAATTTTATTCTGTGGAGCATGAAAACAATTGTGCTTATGTACTTAATGTTTTTGAGTTGTAATTACTGTCAATTATTTTTTAATAAAAAAATATATAGTTACTAAGAATTTGTTTCTCAAGTTTACCTGGCCATGAGTTACACGACCTAATTAATTTCTAAATCTACAAAAGGTTGCACCTACATCTACCAAATGTACAATCTACAAAAATAATAAAGCCAAAGTGTATTGATTACCGATGCCCTGCAGTGGGTGCTCTACCAACCACTTCATATCCTCTAGCTCTCACTGGAGGGCTGTCTAATCAAGGCCATTCGCTGCAGTAAAATTTTTCTTGTTTGTGAAGTGCTGGCTCCTGTGCAGAGCCACTCCTGGATTTCAGAGATCTGCCCCAAAAAAACACCAATCCTCCCCAGACATTTCCCTGCTCTTGTCCAAGGACAACAGCGGAGGGGCTGCAACTGGCAGCTGAAGACACATGCCTGACCAAGAACCTCGCTCACTGCCAGGTCTTCTGCTGATAGGAGCAGTATTTTGGGGGGGGGGTTTTTCTGACACTTGAAAAATCTATGCTAACATCATTAGCTGTCCGAAGGAGAGCTCTGTTTTACACAGTGTATTTTGCAGCTCTGTAATACTTTTTGATAAATAATTTTCCTGCTTAATTTGTAGTATGCTGCTGGTAATGTGTCATTTAAGAAAATTAGATACAAAATTTTACCTAACGTTTTTTCAAACGCAAAGAATGCATAATGTTAGAGTACTGTGAGTACTGTTTTTTTGTGAAACTGTCTTTCTTGCACAATATATAGTATCTGTAGACCATTATCTGAGATGGTGCGGCAAAGACAAAAATTTATGTCTTAGTGTCACAAAATAAATAAAAAATATACGACTAATAAGCCATGTGATCATTTCAGAATAAGATGTTGTGTTCTTTTTTCTTTTCTTTGTCAGTGATCTGGTTTTGCTTCTATTTACTGAGAAAATTCATGAGATGATTTTTTGACATTGTCTATCCAGTGTCAGAATGTCACAGTGCTAGCAGAGCTGCCAGAGTAGAGTTCTTGTCATGCTCTAGGACCAGGACACTAGAGGAAAGATACAAACATTCTTCATGTTTAATGGTGGACCTGGTGACACAGAAACTGATGCACAGTGACAAGGAAGCAACACAGAATACAGAGCAGGAAACACAACTGGGAACATTAAAAATGGACACAGTTCTGTCTGTTAGTCAAATGCCACAAGTCTATATGCCAAAGCCGAGAATAGACAGCATATATTTGCAGACTAATCACTGGACAGTGGGGAACAGGTGATTAGTATTCTGGGAGTGATGAGCAGGACAGAGTAGCAGTATTTATTTCCATGCCTTGTCTTAAGTGACAACTGCTTCATAACCAACATTTCTAAGCAAGCTTTAGCACATGATGTACTAAGCACTCAAACTAAAGATGTAGCTCTCTGTAATAATGGGCCATGCACCCACCACAACACTCCTTTATTTCCTTTGTGCATAGTTCTGGATGTTTTTTTTTTAGCTTTGCTGTTTTGCTCACCTTGTGAATTAGAACATCTATTCATGTGTAAAAACTTTACAAAACATTCACTCCCAAATTAAAAAATACATCCTGTTTTCCAAGTTCCATCCTTCACTCTTATGTAGTTAAAAACAAACTTACATACAGTCTTCTTTCTGGCCATTCTAATCAAACTGTAAATAATATTAGAGTTAATATTATATATACTGAATTTGTAATCTGCTCAGATTTAAACACACTATCACATATGAACCAGAATCTAAATTTTCCTGTTAATCTTGTTATCCTGTTATCTTAATCCTATTATCCTGTCAGAATACCGGCAAGACACTAACCTCCAGATATTTTGTTTGTTTTTGGAATTTCCATGATAGCAGACTGGATTTTGGATTCAGCAAGCAAAAACTAAAACTGACCATCTAGTCTTTGGAGTTCTGGGTGTTATATCACTCAAAGGATAAGCAATAAATCACTACTTTGTTATTTAAAAATATTTCCCTGAATATGTTTGGAGAGAATGCTCTAATGTTTAAATGGTCCATGGAATTCTTTAAAGCTAACTGTCTACATTCTAGATGGACAAAACAACAGTAAATAATACTTTTGCAGTTCACTAAATTTCACATCTACTTTTTAGAACAATATATTTGCTTACAGTTTATGATAAAAATAAGTCTTTGTGGGGTTTTTTTAACACATAAGTTCTGCGTTTGATATTTCTGTTAGAGCACAGGATGTGGTGCACAATATAGTCAATGACATGTGGCCTCTGCCTGAGCTCAAGCGTTTTAGCAATAATCACTGTTTAACGGGTGTATACCACCCATAATGTTGCCATGCCGTCTCCATAGACAAACACTGACAATGGAATGGGTCATGCCGAACAGCTCATAGGATTCCACCTTTGCTACAAGTCGGTTTGTGAAATTCCTGCCCTGGTACGTCTGCCCCAGTCAATTGTATATGCTATTGTTGTGAAATGGAAGTGTCTGTGAGTCATAACTGCTTGGTCACGAAGCGCAAACCCACAGAGACGATGAGTGCTGACGCACGCAGTGGGTAAATGGCCTGTCCTCTTTTGCATCATTCACTACAGAGTCCCAGACTGCCTCTGCAAGCAATGTCGGCACAGGAACTGTGTGGCAGGGGTTTTATCAGATGGGCTCCCATGGCTTTATCAGATGGGCTCCCATGGCCGAGCAGCTGCACACGAGTCTAAGACCACTAAATGCAATGCCAGTGACCAGTTGGGGTGGTGTGAAGCAAAACACTCTGGAAAAGTGCAAACATGATGTCTGTAGTGGTGGATCTCATTTCTCTTTCTGGCAGTGTGATGGTGGTTTCTGGATTTGGCATAAGCCAGGAGAATGCTACCTGCTGGAACGAATAGCACCA
The DNA here is from genome assembly GCA_028565775.1 of Sternarchorhynchus goeldii. NCBI lineage: Eukaryota > Metazoa > Chordata > Actinopteri > Gymnotiformes > Apteronotidae > Sternarchorhynchus > Sternarchorhynchus goeldii. The sequence continues at coordinate 8,623,950 of JAOXYF010000009.1, forward strand.
ACAGTAAAGTTTAATTAAGGAGGGATAACGGAGCTGTATTTCAGTATATGGGCTAGAGCCATTAGTTTCAGGTTGTTTTAATGCTGCAGCATTAAAGGCATTCCAGACAATTATGTGCTTCCAGTTTTGATGCATTCGTTTGCATGCATTGCATTTGTTGCAGGACTTTCCCTGTGCGCAAAGTGAGGTCCAGAAGTTGTGGTCCAGAAACTCCGGTAACGTGGATAGTGCTCTAACCTCAACCTCACTGAACACCTTTGGAATGAACTGGAATACTGATGTGAGCTAGGCCTTCCCATCCAACACCACTGCCTAACCATGCAAATCCATTTTTATGTACATGGGTACAAATGTTCGCATTCACACTGCAAATTCCTGTTTAATGTTTTCCAAGAAGAGCAGGTGCTGTTGAAATGGGGCTACACATTAATGTCCATGGGTTTTGGAAGGGGGCGTCCAACGAGCCCATATGGGTCAGGTGTCCATATACTTTTGGGCATATAGTGTAGTTTGAACCTAAAAAAGGGCAAAGTGCAGAAAGCAAATGCACAAATGCAGGGAGATGATGCAAGGCGAGCCTTAGACCAGGTAAGCAATACAGACAGCTGCTATCAGTAGAAAAATGTAAAAATGTATAAATGTAAAAGTAAACAAACACAAACACCTTCACATCTTTTTCTCAGGTGCTGTACAAGATGGCATACACATCTCATGCATATTTACTGGCCATGCCAGCTGCATAAATCACATCTGAGCAACACAGACTACTTTTGCAATGGATGTTCATCAACCTCTGAAAAGAAATATAGACTTGTCAGCTACTAAATAAAATGACTTGCCTTAATTACTTCCTGTGGAAATACATAGAACTGAGTTATGACTTCCTTTTAAATTCCATCTCAATTCATGATACTGTATATATATTTGAACAAATAAGGTGCATAAGACAGGAAATTTAAACTGAAGCATATTCTGTTAGTTAAATAGTGATGTTACCCTTATCTACACTATATTTAACTACATAATCTGCTTTCTTCTCTGTATAGTGATGTATAGTTATCAGCTTGTGTGGAAACGTCTCTTTCTCATAAACCATATGGTCTTTAAACAGTGATAAGGTCACAAAATGGAGTCATGTAGTAATTGAACTTTGAGAGAAAAATATCCCTGCACTTCTTACCCCCTGCTATATTGAACTATATATACACATTGTCATGTTTTCGTCTTTCACTACCACCTTCCCCCCTCCCTTCCTCAAATGTATTTTCTATTTATTTTTAGACCTCAAGGCTACAGCAAGGAGTCTCCAAGAACTCAAAGTCAAAGTACATCTGAGTTATAGATACTTCTCTCTATCCTAACCCTCCTTATTATTTCAGTAAAACTTGTCACGTTGTGGGTCTTGCATGAATGCGGGGTTGTTTTTGGTGAATTGTGAATTGACTCCAGTCCTGGAATATATACATGCACCCAGTCTTCTTATGGATTTCTGTGCTTGGAATTGAAGAAATGGATTGTGTGTAGATACTGGCAGTGCGTACATTAGAAAATCCATCAGACTTTAGCCGGGGAAACTAAGCAATATTGAAGAAGTCTAAAGGTTGTAGTAGCAACTATAATGTAGCTTTGGTAGGATAAGATTGTTGATAAAATTAGATAAATGTAAATAGTTGACAATAAAGGTACTTATAAAAAATTCATCCCACATTAGTATTACCCAGAAATGAATAAATCGGCTAGTAAAAGCAGCTTGAAGTATTTATACATTTAAATATTAAAATCTGCTCAAGTAGTACTAATACCATAGATTTATTTATCATTTTCCCCTTACAAACATTGCCATTTACATTAGAGGTTTACTTATTTTGACAAATGCAGTCCACAAATAAAGAGAAACATTTCTAATCATTTTATTATTCAAATAATCAGAAGCATGAAAAACATTATGGATTAAGTAGTGTACATTTATCAGTCTTGTTGAGGATGATATATAGAGGTCTTCAGCCATGTGAGCCATGTTTATAACACCTGCCCTTCAAGCCATGCCTGAGGGAATAGTCTACCATTCAAATGTCTCTCTGCATACTAAAAAGATCATCTACAGAAATACAGAGTATCCCAACTTTCTGTCCAAACCAATAAGTTTTTTCAAAGCCAATGGGTTTAAAAAGTGTATTTTTGCATAGTGCTTTTTTGCATATCGTTTCAAAACAGGAATATACTGAACACAAAGAAAACTGTGAAACATTTAGAACCTGAATGACTACTTGTTTCTGTTGCCATTTAGGAGGTTTAAGATCTTCTCATTTCATTGTACTGCATAAAATCTGCTTAAGCTCAAATGGCAAAATGCTTTCTGAACTAAATGCAATATGTTATTGTATTTATTTATTTTGCATTTATTTTTAATTTAGGATCACTACACTACACACTACACACTACTACTTTCAATGATGGTAACATCTCCAACATCTGCAATGCTGCTTTTTGAAGAGATAGCAAGACCTGCTTGACATTTTATGCATTTTGCCTTTCATCCACATATAACTTTACCTGGATGCTTCAGAGACCACGTCACATCCCACATAAACTAACCACGGTGATCCCTAACCAGCCTGGTTACTAGACCTGTGGTTGACTAGACCTGTGATTAACTGCTAATACGTTCAACACCTCTCTCTGGTTTGTCTCACATATCTTTATTATGGACTATCTGTGCAAATCTGTAATAATCTAAGTTGTATATTCCATCTGCAATTATAGCTTTACTATCTGGATGGAAGCACCCTGTTCAGGACATGCTTAAATGCAGTAGGTGATATGCCACATGAGCATGCATGAGCATATTCTGTTTACTGAGAAGCTGGTTGACCTGCTGCTCAGAAATGGTGATGAGTGTTGGAGAAGAGGGCGAAGGTGCTAAGGAGGTGAGAATAAGTACATGTGTGGTATGACATGTTTGCAGGCAGGAAGTTGCAGGCTACCTCTAGTTAGAGGTAGATGTTCTTTGTGTATCAAATCTTGAAGAGAAGTTGCTGCTGGTTTAATAGCAGAGTGTCTGCTGCAATTTTTGCAGTTTGTAATTGGTGATTGTTTGCTGTCTTCACCAGTGGAGGAGCAGATGTTTGAATGGAATAACTGCTCCAGTTTTTTCCCCATATTTGTGTTGAGCGGTCCTTGTCGAGTGCATAATTAGCACTTTGGTATACACTGCAGTCGCCACATTCCCGTAGGTCATAAGTGAAATATATTCCATAAAGGGAAAAGCATGTCAGACAGTTAGCATAAAACATTCTCTTAAAATGATTCACATTTCACTTTTTCGTTTAGTTCAATTAAACTCCCTAGTGCTTGCGGAAATCCCTATGGCCTACTGTACATGGCCAGTTACGGTAACTGCTAACAAGACACGATTGAATGTATACGGTGTTTATCTATGAATCCTTTCTATGTATGTGTAAGCCTTAGCCTATGTGTAATAGTTTCACATGAATGTACAAATGTTTCACTTGTGTATGACCGCGTTCAAGCTACACGCTCTTTAGCGATTCACGGTCATCATGCGCACTTAAATACGAATGAGATTGTAGGCGCGATATTACGGTATTGTTCAATGCAAACAGTTCAATACGGTATTGTTGAATTAATTTACTTGCATCAGTAAATTAATAATGCAAAAACAATTCCTCTGCCACCCAGTAGTGGTACTCCTTTGCCACTACGGCAAGTTGGATCCCATTCTACTGTTCCACTTTTTAAAAATTCATATTAAAATCATACTACCCTAAGGTGAATTAACATTTCATAAAGGCTAACTTTGGTTGGCTGTTTCTCAAAAATTTCCTGTAATTTTTCCTGTAACACCTCCACTGCCATGCAGTAGCAGCACCCCTTTACTACCACCGGAGAAAGTTGGAGCCCATTCTAGTATATCAGTTTTTTTTTATATAAATCCATACTAATATCACACTAACTTTAGGCAAATTAACATACTTATCATTTCATATAAGCTGATGTGGTTGGCTATTTCTTTTAATTTTCCCATAATGCCAAACAATTCCACATCCACCCAACAGTGGTATCCCTTGACTATTCCCATATTACTGAAGTGCTGTACAGTTCTTGAAATAGGTTATAATAACCTTTAGGTTATTCATAGGTTATAATAACCTTTAGGTTATTAATAGGTTATAATAACCTTTACTGTTGGTGAGTGGACTGAGAAACTGGAAAGCTTTAAGAATCTATTCAATTCAGGTACAAAATGTTGTTGCAGGTGTCTGTGTGTGTGTGTGTGTGTGTGTGTGTGTGTGTGTGTGTGTGTGTAAGCATGTGCAGTATGCGTTCAGATGAGGCCAGGTTCTGGGGTGATGAGGTACATATATTCATACAGTATGTGCAGAAGAGGACTGAACAGCAGTGTAAGTATAAATATGATGTAACATATGTTGCAACAAATTAAAGTGCATAAGTGCACTGACTCCAGGAAGAGCAGAAGCTTTTTTTACACAGAAGGATGAAGTCAGGTATATACAGTTCTGTGTATATGACAGTGTGTGAAATAAGGTGCGTGACAACCATTTAATTCAGATGTATGTGAGAGGAGTCCTTGTTTAGGAAGTGAATGGTCTGGGGAGAGAAGCTGTGGAGGTGGTGGTTAGTCCAGGTCTTTAGGGCTCTCACTCTAGGCCTCTGGGAGAAAAAGTGACTGGGGTGGAGGGGGTTTAGTTACTATATTTACTTACTCCTACCCCATCAACCTACAACCAATGATAGAAAAATAAGTTCGGATGAAGGTTAAATGTGTGTAAAACTGATTAATTTTATCTGACTCCAAATTACATTCGTGTAGTGGCTTATAAAAACACGTGTTATAAAGATATGAGAATATGCGTAACCAAATTTACAATTGTCACGGGTGGAGTTCCTGGGAGCTGCAAAAAGCGAGACAGGACTCCAGGGTGCGATATAAAAAAACGTTAAATTTCGGTTTCGTTTTAATACAGACAACAAACCAACAACACTTTGTGGTGGGGCATTACCCAAGAGACCATTGTGCCTTTATCACCCTTATCTCTGTGAGAGATCAAATGTATACATAGCATTGGGGATAGATGGGCAGAGACCAGGGTTTGGTCTACAGGGGTGAGAAGGACCAGCCATGATATGCATTGCTCTCTGCCTTGTTCTGGCTGTATAGAGATCTTTGAGAGTGGGAAGCTTTGCACCATTTGTTGCAGCTTGGCCTGAGAAGACACAAAGCCAAACCAGACAGAGATGGAGGATGTGATGAAGAATTTTATAATGGCAATGTAAAACTGCATCAGTGGTGCTTGAGGCACCAAATTTCTTGAGTTGGCGCAGGAAGTAAAGGTGCTGCTGGGCCTGGTGAGAAGCACCAGTGCTGAGGGAGAGAGGATTTGATGTGGTCACCGACTATGATTTTCTATTCGACTGGAATTTGTGGATCCAAGGGCAGATATAGGGTGCCATGTTGAACTTCCATAGTTTATCTAATAGGATGTCAGAAATTATAGTGTTAAATGCAGAGCTGAATTCTACAAATAACATGTGGACATGGATGTAGGAGAGAGCCAGATTATCTACTGACCCAACAGCTCTATATGCAAACTAGTCATATCAGTCATAGCTTTGAGGTGCTGAGGTAAAAGTCTCTTGAAACACCTCATGACTAAAGATTTTAGGACAATTAGTCAATAGTCATTCAGGCAGGAGTTCTTCTGGGAACTGATGTAATAATAGAGGCCTTAAAGCACACAGGTCAGATACTGGTTGACAAGATAAGTGAATATGGGGGAAGTTATTTAGGACAGTGCCTGAGTGTTGCCAGACAGACATTGTTAGAGCCAGCTACTTTCATGATCTGCTTCCTGAGGACACAGCTGACCTATTGTTCAGTGATTGTTATAGGAGGAGGGTTGGAGGGAGCTGGGGCAATACTGGTGTTGTGAGCTGATGGGGATTAGGTGTACAGAGGCTGCAAAGAGTGCAAGGCAGACAGACAGGAGTTAGACTGGGAGGAGGAGAGAGATATCCTTTGTACTTCAAATCTTGATTAAAGAGTACATTTTGCGTTCTTTATTTAATGCCATTGGTCGTACAATAGAATCTTCCCAGACTTGCAACGTTGATAACCAGGGAGTAACACACCTTGTAGCAGTTGAACTGATTTGGCGTTATAGGAAAATTCAGAGAAACAACTGACCAATATCCATCTATATGAAATGAGTGTCTCACTACTACCCATAGTGGCAGCAGTGGACACATGGACTGTTTGCTTGTCTTGTTAATCACTCGTTTAGGCTACGTCTCAGTCTGGTGGCGGACATCATTGGGTTTGCCACCTGAGGGCAGTTATGTCATTATGTTTGTACCTATTTATTCTGTGCTTCATTTCATGAATGTTGCTGTCATTATTATGTTGCAGGTTTTCTCTTAGTTTGTGCACCTTTCGGTTCAGTTTTATTGTTCGTTAAACTTTCAGTCAGAGATCTGCATGTACTTCCTTTTATGTTCTGTTTTTCTGCATGAATATAATAAGGATAAGGATTTGTGAAAAACTGCTACAGTAGAATCTGTCAAAACTTGCAAAGAGATAACCAAGACCTACCACTCGTATGTGGAACTGTTTGGGCATTATGGGGAAATTCAGAGAAATAGCTAACCAAAGTCAGGGTAGTTTGATTTTAATATGGACTTATATTAAGTTGGGACAGTAGAATGGGCTCCAACTTGCCCTAGTGATAGTAAAGGTCCACTACTTCTATGGGGTAGTTGAATTTTGAGAAAAGGCCAGGCAAAGTCAACCTATATCATAAAATTTATGTTATTTGCATAAGGACAGTATGAATTTGATATATATTTATTAAAAAGTAGTACAGTAGAATGAGAAATATCTTGCCCTATTTATAGACAAGGTCCACAACTCTCATGGGGTAGTGGAAATGTTTAGGCATTATGGGTAAAAATTGAGAAAAGGCCAGGCCATGTCACCCTATATACAATGGTAATTTGCATAAGGGCAGTATGACTTTGATATGGATTTATTAATAATTTGTAAATTAGAATGAGCTCCTACTTGCCCTATTGATAGCCACGGGGTACCACAACTCAGGGGCAATGGAATTGGTTAGGCATTATGGTAAATGATTGAGAAATTGATTTCCATAATTTATTTATGCTGCATTAATGACATTAGGGCTGTAAACTTGACCTTTGAAACAATGTTACAAAATCACTGTAAAAGCCCTATTTTTTGTTGGCAGTCAAGCCCTATGATAAACTATTGAGAAACATTACATAGGAAAAACATTTTGCAGTGCTTATCATATATTTAATTATGTTACGTATTGTGTTTAATGCAATTATGCAAATAAACGAGTTAAATCTAGTATATTTTGTATTTATGAATTTGGTAAAATGTCTACACAGACATTCGTTGTTTATCTTGCTTAGAGAGCGATAGTTTGCGTTGAACAGCGAAATACCGTAATATCGCGCATACAGGCTAGGTAGGATTTAAAGCGCGGATAAACGCGAGTAGGCTTTTTTGGTTCCAGATGTTTTAGTTTCCACCAATGAAAAACGTTTTATCGTTTCTTTATTGTACCGTTAACTTTGGAGTAAAATAAGAATTAATCATTTTGGGGGTAAAATAAGAATAAGACTTCTAATAATATTTTCGGTTTAAAAAGCTGATTTCTTTTGCAAATCCCAGCCCTGGTAGATGATGTGAGTGAACTGGAATAGTCTTTATAACGTGATACAGCGCGTTAATGAAACGTTCGTAATACATATTTCTACTTATCTTAGAATAGATTCACTGACCTCATATCCCAGAAAAAAGGTAAACTGTATGTTGGCTTCTTCGGTTAGATCATGTTAAAACACACCCCTGACGTTTCAGCTAAATATCTCGACGTGCCCCACCCACCGACGAATGTACCTCGTTTCCTGGTCAAAATATATTATAGAAGTACAGAAGGGCAGTTCTAGCTAGTATCAGTAAGTATCTGAATTCTCATTATTAGCTAGCTTGCTTGTTTCATTTTTTGTTTTTGCTATCAACGTGAAATGTAAAGGTGGACGTCGTGTATGCCGTTACTATTCAGCCCAATCTTGACATGACTTACATTATTCGAATACGAGTCTTGTGTTCGTGTTTAGTTTAATTGGTTAATTCCTTCCACATTTCATTTGGTTTATTCCTTCCAACATAACTAGCATATGGCACAATGGTTACGTCAACTGTACAATAAATTAGCTAGTCTACACACTTCGACGAACTGTAGAAGTTCAGCCCTATGGCCCTAATTTTTTTTAAGCTAGCTAGCTATATTGCATGCTACGTAGGCGGTTTCTACTACGGCCTTTGCTGGTTACTATTATAGTGCCAGACATATATGATCGTTCGGTTATAATTGCTTATAGTAGCCCATTCTACTAGTTACATCAGTTATGTGGTTAGGGACTAGCAGCCTATATATAATGTGTAATATCCATTTTCCTCCTTACATTTCCATTAGCCTTACAGTATTCCTTCGTGGGTCTTTGTAGGCTGACAAAGCCTGCTGACTTAATAGCATTTTACCCACTGGTGGTAAGATTTCAAAGACTGTTGTGAGCAAACCAGAATAGAAGGCTTCCTAGTGGGATAAATAAGCCAGTGATGTATTTCAAAACTGTTGTTCAGGTGTTTTGTCACTGTGCTTTCCATGCACAGAGTTCACCTATTGAGCTGGTGAGAATAAGCTCACATTGTCCTTGAACGCGTAAGTGGCAGTGTGAGCACAGCCTGTATGCTGAAGACCTACTCTTACTTGCATAGTGACAGAACGAATCCATTGATAGAGTTCTGTTTAGGTATGTGCCATTATTCAAATACACCGATACCAGTTTCTGTGCCTGTGAAATGCAAAGCATGGTTTTCTAGTGTATTCCATTTGGGCTAGCCTTTATTCTGATGTACTTATTTTGCTTTGGGAGAGTTGTAGCAACATAAAAAGCATAATTATAATAATAAATTATCAATATAGTCATGTGTGGCCAACCACAGGTTCAAGTACTTTTCTGCTCATGCTTATACTTTGTGGTAGTGCTTTACAATGATGCAAATTCACCAGCCTCTGTGGTTTTATGTGGGGTTCTGCATCTCTGAGGTGTTGTACCAGTTTTTTTTCTGACAGACTTCATATTTTTTTGCTCCTAATTTATTTCTATCCAGTTTCCAGCTATCTGGCAAGTCTCCCCTATCACATGATCTCTTAATGACAGGGTGAAGGTTTTCTGTTACGCCCATCATTACGCCCATCATTATTTATCTTCCTCACCCCTCTACCCATACGATCGTGACAATCACTGTGCTCATACAGTTAATCAAATATGCTCATTTTATTATAGGCACTGTCCTAGCTGTCACGTTCTGTTGCCATTTCTGAATATGGAAGTAGAACTAGTCCAGGTGACTGTGTGTGTTGCACATTTACAGTAACAGGTGTCATGGGACATGGGCTTCTTTTATCTGTTACCCCCCCCCCTTTTTTTGGTCCCCACTTTGGTGAACCACACTTTCTAATGTGGTTACAGAACGAGGTGCAAAAGTACCTTGTTCTGGTTTCAGAAATAAACCAGGGTTGGCAAATAATTATTTCACTTTATTAAACATTTTACTTTTTTGTTCATTTTTGTTCATTCATTTTTGTTGAAAGTTGCTGTATAATCACTCAAGAGTTTCTGGAACACAGATGGTCGTGTTTCCTTTGTTTTTGTAATGTTTGTATTTAATCAATCCAAAGATTAGAACCTTCAGAATTTGTTCATGGTCATATTTTTACTTATTAATTATTTACTTTATTTACTTACTTAATTAATTATTTACTTCTTCCTCATGATGATGGTGTTTTTTCCCCAATTATCAAATATTAGTACTAATATGCTAACATAGTATTTCATTCTTTCTTCAGATAAAATCATGAGCTACCCTGGCTATCCACCTCAGCCTGGAGGTTACCCTCCACAGGCTGGTGGTTATCCTCCACAGGCTGGTGGTTACCCTCCACAGGTTGGTGGTTACCCTCCCCAGGCTGGAGGTTACCCTCCACAGGCTGGTGGCTATCCTCCACAGGCTGGTGGTTACCCTCCCCAGGCTGGTGGATACCCTCCCCAGGCTGGTGGATACCCTCCACAGGCTGGTGGATACCCTCCACAGGCTGGTGGATACCCTCCACAACCAGGAAATTATCCTCCTCAAGCAGGGGGATATCCATCTCAGCCAGGCGGCTACCCACCCCAGCCTGGTGCCTTCCCAGGGCAGTCAGACGCCTTTCCTCCCCTTCCAACAGGTATGCCATTCTCAGGGTGACTGGGTTACTATGCATGGTCGGCATGGTAACCAAAACTAGAATGTATTACTGGTGTTTCTGGTGTTAGTGAAAATGACACATCCCAAATATAAACTCGTGTTGATTTAGCACTTAGCTGACTGCCTGACCCAATTCTCACTCAGTATTGACAGCTTGTTTTTTAGTAATGAAGGTTGTTTTGATAGTAATGAATAAAAAAGTGAATGTGAAACTAGCCACTGTGGATTAGAGTGATTATTTCTAGGAATGGCAGCAAGTTCTGTTTCTTTTTAGCTTACTGTCCCAGTGCATTTATAGTACACATTCTTGCAGACTTAAAATGTATAAACTTGATTGCACCTGCAAAAAATGTCTAAGTTCAACATGTGAACAAAAAAACATGTTGTGCCTGTTTTGTGAGTTTGACTTCTTGAATATGCAAATTAGGGCATTTCTGCCTAAAGGTGCAAAATACAGGGTAGTATCAAATGGATTCATTTGGCACCTGGAGTGTGATTTAGCCTCAGCGTATTGTTCAGGATGGAGATTGCATGTATCAAGTAATACAACTGAAGGGCAGGTAGTGGCCTTTTGCATGTTTTGTTGTTGTTGTGATGAGAAGGTGATTGCAAGAAGACATGCTGAAAATGGTTTATCACCCATATCGGTTGATAATAACCATATGACATTATTTAGGCTGTTTATTGTTTAATTTCCCTGTAGTTGTTTCATATAGTCCAACTGCATGTCCACTAACTAAAGATGCAAACTGTGAAGCAGTACAAGCAAAATGTTGCTTACAAACAAAATTTGGCATCATTGTAAATCAATTTTTTGTGGGGAGGGGGTCAATTTGATTATTGATTCCAGCAGTGATATGACCATAATTACTGTGTTACTATAGCTCAACTAAGTTTTTCTAAAGGTGATAATTGCGATTTATGTGTGGGGTCTTTTCAGAGATTGTATTTTTTTCATCCATTGAATTATTATTTTTTTGTTTTCCCTGATGTTCTAATAGTTTGTTTTGTTTTTTTATCAAACTGATAGTCCGACACTTCCTTAAGGAGTTCATAGACATCAGTGTCTACTCATCATGCAACTTGAACAGCAGTCTAACCCTTTCCTGAGGGCTATTGCATTTGCTTTCAGTTAAACTCAAGAGGAAAGATAGATTCTTAGCTGCTTCATTTGGAAACAAAAAACTAAATTTTATGAGTTTCATATTTTTATGTTAAACTGTGTTTCTTTTGACAAAAGTAGCTTAGCTATTTAATCAGTATGGGGAAAGGGTTAATTGTTTACTGTTTAGAATGAAAGTTCTAATGGATTAGTTATTAATATTACTCATAGTAATAGTTGCTTTAGTTATTATTTATTTTCATCTGTAGCTGAGGCTGTGAGATCATGGTAGGACACATGATAAGTCTGTATCAGGGATTGGTCGCCCAAATTTGTGCTTTTCCTCTATTGGACTAAAGTGATTGTGAGTAGGACACCAGTAAGATTTGTTTGCTAATTGTTTTTTGCTTGTACTGCTGTAGCTTTAATTAAGCGATGCCATCAAGTGAAGCTGTATCATCAAATGGAAATAACAGAGGTTTAAAAGAACTCACTCTTATTTTTTGAAAGCAGTTTTGCTCCAACCGTTTTCTAATTTATCATCTTATATAGGTGGCTGGGGAGCACCTGGGGCTCCTGGAATGTCTTCAATTGGTCTTGGTAATTTGTCCAATCCTGGATTCACTGCAGGAAATCTGCCTGCAATGGTAAGTCTTGTCTGCAGTAGGGGAGACGTTTCTTAGAAAGAAATACAAGCAAGAAACACATAATTATTAATAATTTAATAATCTTAAAGGAATATATAACTTTACCAAAGGCTACTTTAAAGCTGCATACATACATACAGACGCTATTCATAAAATTAGAATATCATGAAAAAGTTTATTTATTTCAGTAATTCCATTCAAAAAGTGAAACTTGTATATTATATTCATTCATTACACACATTATTATTATAATGTTATTATTATTATTACTACATCTTTGGGTCTCTCCAAATTGTCCAAAAAACTACTGCTGTCTCACTATTCTCAAGAAACCTGGTTTCTTCCCTTGACAACTACAGACCAGTCTCCAATCATCTCTGCCTAGTCCAAATCAGTGATAGGGTGATTACCATAAATGTAAACGTTTTATTTGGCATAAACATTATCTTTTAAGCTTTCCAATTTGATGTATTTGCCCTGTACACTACTAACATAGCTTATTTGAAAGTCAGTAACGATCTACTTCTTTCTCCTGTTACCTACCCTTTACCCTTAGCCAGGAGGAGGTATGCCCCAAGGGCCAGGAATGGGATACCCAGGAGGGCCTGCCCCTGGCCAGCCAATGCAAGGATACCCTAGTGCCCCGTCACCTAACCCCTCCGTGCCAGGTTACACACAAGGTCCATCACCTAATCCATCCATGCCTGCCTACCCAAATGTGCCCATTTCCAATCCGTCCATGCCCAGTTATGGAGGAGGTGCTCCCGTTGTCTCCATCAATGTAAGTGGACCCCCCCCCCCCTCCCATTTATGTAAGGGATCTTTCTCCTAGATGTTGCCGTTCCTAAAGTCTAATGTAACATTGTCAACCTTTGTACTTGTTTACTTTGAATTATTGCTGGCCTGTCTTCCTACATTCAGCGTGGATTCAGAGGAACAATCCAGGACTTCCCTGGAGCTGATCCATTTAAGGACGTGGAGGTTCTCAGGAAGGCTATGAAAGGCTTTGGTGAATATCTAATGCTATATCCTTATTGTTGGCTTCTCTGAACCTGTTCCTGTATAAGTGGCTATTCTGCAACAGTACTGTTTCACTGCGTACTGTGTTACTTGTGTACACTGTGTTACTGTGCTGTGTACACAAGTACGGTTAGTTTGTCTTCGTCCTGTTCTTGAGGTTACCTTGTGTGCACTACTTTTGAAATGAGCGTTTGTGTGTGGCCTATTTTTGCAAGAACATTATTGCACTGTTGAATGAAATTTGTTTGCGTGTGCTCATGTTTTGAACAAGAATTCAGCTGGTTTTCCCTCACTGTAGGCTTTCTGCTAATCCCAGGGACAGAATGAATATTCTTCAGAAAAGTAGTCATTTATGAGTTTCTCTTCTGAACTTTGGCTTTTATGTGAAAGGTGACTTTGGCGTGTTTCAACAGGCACTGATGAACAGGCTATAATTAATTTGCTTGGAAGTCGTTCCAACAAGCAACGTTTCCCACTTGTGATTACGTATAAGACTGCATACGGGAAGGTAATTCTTAAAACATTATTTTCTTTGCTCATGAAAAAATGGGTATGTTTTAACTTGTTTATTGTCTTATTCATTCTTGTGTTTACATCCCTGTCTCAGCCCAGAACATTCATGATTTTAAAATGCTGAATTTGGCCGAGGCCTGTATGTAGACTGTTGTGAAAGCACATTATACCCACAGTATGCAGAAATGTTCCTTTAGTAACCATACAGCTGTGACTGATCTTCATATGGCCTGTTTTCCAGGATTTGATTAAGGATTTAAAGTCTGAGCTATCTGGGAACTTTGAGAAGCTTGTCCTTGCCATGTTGAAGAGTCCTGCTCAGTTTGATGCTTCTGAGATTAAAGAGGCAATTAAGGTTCGTAAGTAATTTCACAATGGAAGTATATGATCAAATCACAAGATTCTTAAGCATGTCTTTGTTTTTTCTTTACTGTGACATGGACAAATTGTGGACAAATGTTATGCCTAAACACACTGCAGTTAGAATATGAAGTTGGAAATTACAGTATTAGTATGAAAGGGATATATTATACATTTTACTTCTGAAGTGCAATTTAAAAATTACAGAATATATAATCTTTATCAAAGGCAAGAGCCACAAGCCCAAAAACAATTTAAGGTTATTTAGCTTTTAAATGCTAACCTGATGTGGCAGCCCATGAGGTTGTCTCCAAAACCTGAGCTTTTAACAGAGGAATGAAGAAGGTAGGTGCGTGGGAATATTCTAGCATTTAACATGTTGATTCCAATACGTGACAGGGTGCAGGAACTGATGAGGCCTGTCTGATCGAGATCCTGTCCTCTCGCTCCAACGCAGAGATCAGAGAAATCAGTAAAGTCTACAAAGCTGGTTTGTTCTCATGCCATATCACTCCCAGCAATTATTGATACGATTTTCCATCAGGACTTGATCCGAATCAAAGGCAGCACTAAAAGTGCATTTTATGAAATCTGAGGGTCTGCTACATTTTTCCAGAATACAAGAAGTCGCTGGAGGATGCCATCGCTGGAGACACCTCAGGGCACTTCCGTAGATTGCTGGTTTCACTGGCTCAGGTACAGTATAGGTTGGTTTTTAGTGGTTTTAACGGCCTGCCAGTGTCCCTTTTTGCATATCTAGAAGCTCTGTTGCAGTGCTAGAGAAAAAAAAAGTCCTGGCATTTTCTCATGACACTGCAAGTGTTGTTTTAAGCAGATCACCGTATTTTGATTTTACACTTCTAGTCAGATCACAAAGCCTGTGCTTATCAGTTCAGATTAAACAACTCAAGCAGACTTTCTTGCTATTTGACAGTGACACTTTCAAACATTTTGCTGATAATTACATAAAGTTAAATATTGTGATTAATACATAGCATTGAAATACCATTTGCATCATTTAAAAAACATAATATTACTTTTCCCCTCCTTCATTTCATAGGGCAATCGTGATGAGAGTGAGAATGTGGATATAGCATTAGCCAAACAAGATGCTCAGGTAATTACAAACCATTCTTAACATGCTATTCTTCAGTCTTAAAGACTTTCAAAGCATGTATACATTGTATTTGTCTTCAGACTCTCTATCAAGCTGGAGAACATAAAATTGGCACAGATGAGTCCAAGTTTAATGCCATCCTATGCGCTCGAAGCAAACCTCATCTTAGAGCAGGTAATTCATTCCCTTTAAAAATTGACAATAAAGGGGAAATGCTCCCAAAATAAAAAAAAATGTATTGATTGAATAATTCTCTTTCAGATATGAAATGCATTCTGAGTACTAAACTTAATATGCCGAGTATATAGCAATACTAACAATCTTCTGTTAAATATATAGTTGTTGAAGCTTAAAGTACAGAATTAGTCCATCTCTGCATTCATGATTTTTAACCTGATGAAGTTTGTTCCCAGAGTTTAAATGAATAGAAACATGGTAAATATTTAATAAAATTAAACTACTTTTACTGTAGTTTAATTTGATTAAAGGCATGGTTTAACAAAAACTGTGCCTAGTTTTGAAGCATAGTTTAAAAAAAGCTTTTAGCATATACATGGTAATTTAGAAGGTTTGAAGCATAGTTTAACAAAAGCTTTTAGCACACACATGGTAATTTAGAAGGTTTGAAGCATAGTTTAACAAAAGCTTTTAGCACACACATGGTAATTTAGAAGGTTTGAAGAATAGTTTAACAAAAGCTTTTGCCATACACAAAGTAATTTTGATCATTGCCATATATTTACTCTCAAATTGAAATGAATGTTATACTGTGATGCTCCCCGATTAGTCCAAGAAAGCCATTCATTGTTGAAGTGAAATGGCAAAACTGCCATTTCAGTGGAGACTGATGGATGATGTTATTTTCAGTGGATGTATTTATTTATGTCTCCAACTGAAACTAATCCTCACCACTGATATATAAGAGAATTTATTTTCTGCCAAACCAAGTCTTTAAAGTCACAAGCTAAAATTTTCAGATCAAAGTGGCAACCGTGACTCATCTTTTCTAAAGCCCTAAAAGAAGGTACTTTTAAACCACTTATGCAAATACAACAATCCTGTCACCAGATTTACAACCTCTGAGGGGTTTGTTTATTTGCATCATACCATTCGATTTTGACTCCTAGTAGAATAAAACAGTTATATTGAATACTGGTATGTCTAAAATGCACTGTTTAGGATAATTAATAACATGCCATCGAATGAATATATACAAAAATGTTTTTACAAATTCTTGATTGTGACTCTGAGAGGATTACTTCTTGAATTACTGACAAATACAATCTTGTACCATTCATAAGTTCATAAGCTGAATGGACAATTAGTTTGATTGGAACATATATATATATACTTAGATGAACTAAAAATAATATGAAATTTTGTGTATGTAATTAGTAATTTAGTTATTCATGATCACTGTCAACACACACAAAAAACTATAATGGCAGATCATTTCTCTTTGTTCCTCAGCAGCGCCGATCTCTAATTAATCGAGAGCTTTATTTTAAAGGAAATGAAGCAATGACTAATCGTACACATCAGGTCTCACAATCTTGTGACACTTCCCCTATAAGAACAGCTTACAACATGCAACTGTGTTTTAGCAACACTGGTTTTGTAGTTATATTTTTGACTAAGACCTTAAAAGAGGTACAATCCTGTTTCGTTTACAAAATTACTGCTTTGAAATAAGCAAGTGCTGAAGGTTTCACAAGCCTTCAGGTGATATGATTGATGTGATAATGAGAGCACTGTGGAAGAACTGCAGCATAATTTTGTCAGCAGTGTTCATAGTCACGCCAAAGGTTTCAGTAGCTCTGTGTTGGTGACAGTGTTCCAGGAGTACCAGCACATGAGCGGCCGAGACATTGAGAAGAGTATTGAAAGGGAGATGTCTGGTGACCTGGAGAGTGGCATGCTGGCTGTTGGTAAGCTCTTTGTCTGTTGCTCATTCTGTTTGTCTGACTTCGCTGTGTGATTGTTAAGCTCCATTCACAAGACATTAAACGCTGTGTGGTAAAACGTAAGTTGCTATGCATCTCTGCAAGCTTGCAATGGTGTTTTATTTTTTTTATTTTTTTTTTTTACACAATATCAAATTATGACATAAACAGCCATGACAGTGTTAGCATCTTGTATGCTAAATCCTTTGTAGCATATTATCTCAAATATATGTTAACTGTATATTCATCCCTGTTTACTTATTAAATATGATTGTGTAATAAAAAGAAGTAGCCACAAATAATCACAATAGTCTTTGAAAGTAAAAATTTGCTTTAACTATTTTGTATTTTTCACAATGCTCTCTATTCTGATGTCAACTCCCAGGCTAATGGTAAAAATATATAACTTCATATGGAGTTCATCAACTCTGTAATAAACACCGACCATTGCTGTGTTGTCTGGTCCATTTCTTGGGTGTATTGCATGATGGTTTTTTTTAAGTGTTATGCTTAGGAAAAATGGAATTATGCGCGTGTGTAGTTTCTTGTGGGTTCACATTTTTTTAGTGTGTGCTTATTATCTTTCATTTCTTACCCCCCTACACCTGCCTTGCCTTCTCATTTTGTCTGGATGGTTTGGAAGTATATATATATTTGTGAGTTATTGTAGAGAAGACATTAGGTCGTTCGTGTGTTTGTTGTAGCAGGTTGTGTTATGACACAGGCACTTTGAAGTGGTTGTTCTGATTTGTAGTTGATTTTGATCTTGATACTATTTTTCTTTACTATTAGTTGATTGTCATGTAAATTGTTAATGATATAAATGGACTTAATTCAGTGTGTACTATGTTATTATACCTTTAAAACATTTTTATTCAACATTCAGAGCAGTTTATGTGTTTTTAGTATGTTTTGTCAAATATTTGGCTTCACATTTACACATGATGCAAGAAAGATGCCCTGGAATTACACCTTATGGAAATATATGGGAGTTTCATTTTTTTTGCCCCATTTTCACCTATGAAATCAAGTATTTGACAAAATACATCCTAAAATCATATTTAATCTATTCTGAAAATTGAAGCTGTATTCCTTTTTATGAATTCTGCCTTGGGGGGGATTTTACAGGGTGACAATTGCGTGTGTTGAATCTAAAAATGTTTTCTTGTCTGTAGTGAAGTGCATTAAGGACACACCAACCTTCTTTGCCGAGAGACTCAACAAATCCATGAAGGTGAGGCATTCATCTTCAGAAATGAAGACATGTCTCTCACATACAGCTAATAAATTAAAACAGTGCTGTCTAAAAGTTTGTGAACCCTACAGTGATGGTCAGATATTTGGTAAAATATACTAAAATAACCTTATTGGAGTTGTCCAGGTCCTAAGGATGAAAAGGATCTTAAAATTCCCACCACCATGCTTCAATGTTGGGAGGTAATTTAGGTGGTATGCAGTGTTGACTTTTTGTGAACATAGGCTTCTTCCTAGCAACCCTTCCATTTAAGCCATGTTGATTGGGTTTTCTTCTTATTGTGGAAGCATGCACATAGATATGGGGTTGCTTTTCATCATCAGGGCCTAGACAACTACACATAGTTCTGAGAAACATGAATTCTGAGGAATATTATAAAATCCTGGAACATAACCTGAAGCCATCCATTGTGAAGTTAAAGGTTGCCATAAGATAGGGCATGCAACATGATAATGATCCAGAGCATTCCAGCAATACAACCAAGGAATGGCTAAAGAAGAAGATTTGTGTTCTGTATTGGCCCAGTCAGACTCCTGACCTAAATCCAATTGAAATTATGTGGCAGGACCTGAAGAGGGCAGTTCATGCCAATCTCCCATCTAACCTCTTTCAACTAGCTGCGTTCTGCTAGGAAAAGTAAACAAACATTCCCCAAAGTAGACGTGACGGACTGATAAGTCACTATAGAAGCCTTTGGTTGAGGTTATTCCTGGGAAAGGAGCTACAACATCCTATTAACTGAAAGGGTTCACATACTTCAGCACCAATGAACTTTGAGTTTTTCTCCAATCAATCAGTTTTGTTATATAATATAACTATTTTTTTAGTTTGAGTCCATTATTTGGAATGTCAGAGAATTGGGGTATAACAACATTTTAATAAGGTAATTTTAATATATATTTTTTTAACCATTGCTGTAGGGTTCACAAGCTTTTAGGTAGCATTGTGTATATGAAATTGTGGGGGAAGGGTGGCAGTATTTATTTTTGACTTCCTGTTTGTGAAGTTTTAGAGCTAACATTTCAAGTCAAAATGGCTTGCTTGTGCATGCAGGGACTGGGAACCAAAGACAGTACCCTGATTCGCATTATGGTGTCTCGCTCTGAAGTGGACATGCTGGACATCCGTCAGGTGTATGTGAAGAAGTATGGGAAGTCTCTCTACAAGGACATCCATGTGAGTAAACCATCCTTCTAACATAACTGTACCCTCATTCTTCTTGGGAGATTCCAGTGACAGCATTAGTATGTGGTGTTATCATAGTAAAGACTGCATATTGATCTACAGTGTTGATTCCATTTCAGTGTGAAGTTGTTAGGAATGAGTGGTGTTAATTGTTGATGCTCTCTGGGTTTGCAGGGAGACACCTCAGGGGATTACATGAAGCTGCTGTTGAAGCTTTGTGGTGGAAATGATTAGGGAGCTGCAGTTTTCAACATGTCCAGGAGGATAAACATGCCATATTGTATCTGTATAAATCTTATCTATTGCTATACTCTGGGGGAAAAAAAGAAATATATGAAAGTGCTTCACTACAGTTGCATGCTGTTGGCATCATTTATATAACTGCCAATTTATTTAGCTAAAGTAATGTAACTTTTGTCTTTTATACAGATCTTTATTTTAAAGGGAGTATTTTTCTTCAGTCATGTCATTTGTGCCGAGTATATTCTGCTTTAGGTTAAAAAAATTAATAGTTAAAATATTTTTAAAAGCACTGGTATTGGGAATGTCATATATTTTTCTGAAAAAAACCTTATGAAATAGACATTGTTATTTGAATTTTATATTTTAGCAGCTGAATACCAAATCAGTGTTTAAAATGCACATCAGTTCTGATAATCTAGTTAAACTCCCCAACAGGAAATGCTTAAACAAAAAAATCTAGATAGACAGATGTCAATATATTCCTATTGAAAAGAAGAGGTATACTTTTTGTGTTAAACAGTTTGCTTTGTTTTCCCCATCTGTTTTGTTAGACATGAATTGCTAGCAAGTACATTGTTAAAAATAAATAAATAAATAAATGAACAGCCATCCAAACGGCATGTGAAACTTTAAACTTTGCTACTTTGTCTATTCTCTATATGTTGCACAACCAATATTTATGTTTCCAAATGTATACACCAACTGCACCTTATTTATTGGAAACACCTTGTAGGCGTACAACTGGAAAACATAGCCCACCTGTTGTCGTGTACAGGTTGTATTTGCCATGGTAAGTTGTGATTATGTAGATTTTGAAGTGCAGTCGAATATGAATGTGACGTCCATCAAATGAACTGCGTGTGACTCAATGATGACTCACACTTTTCCCTTGTACTCTTTTCTTGACTTTAGACTGCATGCAGAGACTCCACTCAGAACACCATTACTGTACGTAATGTAATTAGAGGTGACTTCGTGTCAGGTTGAAAATTAAGGAATGAATGGGCTAGATGACCTGTGACCAGCAGATCACATCAATATTGCAACACACGTGCATCTCTCCTTCAGCAGATTCATTCAATAGCCGTTTAGCTAAGCTACCAGTAGAGGGCAGTGTCGTTCTGTTGTGATCCTTTTGTGATCATGTTATCAAAACCCAGTATTTTATCAGTTTACGTGTTGTTTCTTTCTTCTGCAAGTACATAAAAATCCTATTATTTAGTAATCCTAATTTTACTTACTGTTCTTAACTTGACACTGAATATCGTTCCCTGTTTTGAAATATTCTGTTTTGAAAAATTCACTGAATTGGAAGATAAATCACAATGCCAAAAAATGATGTAGTGCATTTTATATCAGTTGTGACTGGTTAAACTTTGATAGGTCTGTCTGTCATTGGAATACCTGCTGTGGAAGAAAACAGGGTAGTTAAGATATTTTTCTGCAAGGTCTTTTATCTAATTGCTCTGCTTTTAGTGCATGTTCATTTTGCTGTGCTTGACTTATATCTATTTCATTTCCTTGAATGGATATCATGCACAGTGCAATATCTCTTTTTTTAACTTGCAGTTTAATTTTATTTAGCTTTGACTTCATGTAATGCACTTTTTGTTGAGTTTGTTGGGTTTACGGAGGCTGATCACAGGCCGAGAGGATTTTAGCCATAAACACGGCACAGAACCCAGACTGGTGTGCTGCAGATTCAGCCCCTCACCAACACTAAAACTGTATGCTGAAGTTCCATGTGTGTACAGTAATGTGCTCTGTAATTTGGTGGTTGTTAATTTTAGCCTGGCATTAAACCAACAGTGACTATTCTTTGACATCTCTCTATTTCTGCTGTTATAGTCAGGATATCTTCCTTTAAAATAACAAATTTGCTGTCTCAGAAAATTTCTACAGGGTGTATTCTGTTTTACTTTTATGTGATGACTTCCTTGCTCTGCTAAACAAAAGTATATCAGTAAAGTGTAGGGTTTTTTTTTTACATAGATTTTACAAAATACAAAATCTTTCAAGCTCCAAATAGCCATGTGGTCACTAAACAGAAAACCTGGGGAAAGCCTATCCTGTACCAGCCCGAGACTTTGCAACGTGGCTGCAGTCTCATACCGTTGTGGTTTGAAAGACTGCATTGCTGCAGTCCCCAGTATACCCATCCGCCCCTCCTTATTATAGCAGCATTAAAACACCCTAAATTCTAGTTTTCTTTGATGGTTAATTATAACATATGCTGAGCATGTTTTCTGTGCACGCACAAGCTGTGTTTATGACACAGGTACCCCAAATAAGTGGCCTTCTGGTCCCAAATACTTTGCAAAACACTTATTTTTGCCTTGTACACAGTTGTTCTGTGTGTTTCCAACCTTTGCTCTTTGAATCTTAAATTACTGGCAACAGTATATGATCGCAATACTTGCCACTTGTACAGTTTTCTTTCATAGCTATTTCAGTGAATAGTAGGGGTGGGCACACTTGGCCATACTGAAGATCCAGATTAAGACCAGTATAGCAGGTTCACTCAAAATGACCATGTGCTACGGTAAAATCTTTCATAGAGAAATAAGCACTCTTTTGCATATGTTGTGTATTTGAAGATTGAAAACTCAACTGTTCAACTTCTAGTATGTGATCGTGAGCAAGACATCCATCTATCAAAAGACAAAACATCAAATGACGTTTGGTCCCTACGAATCAAGCATCTGAAACATATACATGACAACTCCGACTACTAGCAATATATGAGTGTAAATATGAATGCATGCATGAATTAATTAATACATTTTGTGGACCTTGTGTGACAACAAAATATCTTAAAATGTTTTGTTTTGATATTTGTTGTTTTGTTGATATTACGATGTACAGCATCTATGGATCAACACTTGTACATCAGGAATTGCCACGAATTGCTAATGCAATGTCTGTATCGTGTCATATACGTATCAAGCAAGCGCATTTAACTTGACAATACTTAAAACAGATTGATCACTGCCCCAATGTACCCTGGAATTGAACACAACAAATAGTTAAAATCATTTAAAAGAGAAACAGAATACAAGTACACGCCCATTGAGAAAAATCAGGTGTGTCTGCGTAAATCTCCGCCCAGTTTTACCTTACATGGCTATTGTATGGAGAGTTGATTGACAACAGGCAGCAGCTACTGAGCTGCCGAGACATGGCGGAGCTTACAGTTTAAGTAAGGAACGCCAGCGGAGTTGCGTTAGTTTTGCATGTAGTTCAGTCAGAACGTTGCAGAATAAATGGCAAAGAAGAAACTGTAAACGTGGAATGACATGGTCTCCGTGGAACTGGAGAAAATGGAACAAGTTGCTAGATGTAAGTGAGCTGGAGAAATGTAGCTAGCTAACTAGCTAGCTATCGCTGTTTAGTGCAGTCAACAGCCTCAGGCAACAAATATGGCTTCGTGTGCCTTTTTGCTCTATATAACAAAAAAATGCTGTATCAAGCCATCATATATCATGGCAGTGTCGCTCAAATCGTACAAGTGACCAAAAGGAAGGAAGTTCCTGCTTCATTATCGGGGTTCTGTTGGAATTGAGTCGAGGTCAGTGTCTCCACCGATATAGCAAGAAGCTAGCTAACGATAGTTAGCTACGGAACTACACGAACTGCAATGGAGCCGAAGCACAAAGAGTTGTTACACCAGTGCCACCAGAACTTATTGGAGTCCATCACAGATGCAGAACATCTGATCGAGTTGCTGAGTAAATCCGGTACCCTCAGTGAGCGGGAGAGATACGAGTTGGATCAGAACTGTTCCACCAGCTCGGAGAAAGTGGACCACCTTTTGAAGATGCTGATGAACAAGGAACGCGACCATTTCCTGGACCTGTGTGTGGCACTGGAGAAAACGTACCCTCACCTGTATTCTGCCCTCTTCACCAACGGCGGAGCCCCCGCTGAACATTCTGGTAAGGCACCCAGTATATGCCATCACATCCCAGAAATCAGGTTAGTCTTCCGGAATGCCTCTTCATGCCTCAGTATCAACGCAAGTTCCTGACTTTGATTTGGTTGTTTTATCTCTATCACAAATAACATGCGTAAACAGTGGACATCTTGAAGCTCAAAAGCTCCGAAATCTGTGAGAAATGTCCTTGCAGTATATGTAAAATCAGAAAGCATGAAACCATTAAAACTGGGCTCTGTTCTGACCTGCTATGAATATTTCATCGATTTTGGGCAGTCCATATAAGTTGTCTTAAGTGTCGTCTCAGGGTAACATTGTAACCATTATTAAGAGAAATGTCACTGTTCTTTTTTTAATACTTTTGTATCGATGTTTTAAGTCTGCATGATGAGCTTTTTTTTTTTTTTTTTTTTTTACAGAGATCCGCACATGTAGGAGAGTAGAAATATTGACGCCACTTGCAGAATGCAAGTTAAGTTCTGAACTTGGTTTTGCTCAACCTCACCTGAGTTTCCGTTTGATGTAAGCCTCCCCAAAATGCCTAGAGCAAAGGTCACTTGGAACATTTGAAATAGTTTCTCTGGCTTTACTCTGGCAAGTGTTCTTCCACATCACGTTCAGTGACGACAAGCATGTGCCATCAGCACATCCATGCAGAAAGCAGGCTGTTTCCATGGAAACGCTTGCCATGGCACATCGATCTGTACATGCATGTGCTGTGTTCACGACCTATGAAATGGCTCTCGAGGTCCCCTGCATTCCAGGCAGGGTTTGCCGCTTCCGCCCCGCTGCTCTTCTCTGGTGTTTAGTCTGCTGTTAAACATTAGTTTGAGATGGGGATGAGTTGGGCCTGAGAGCTTGGGGTTTAGCCCTGCCATTTAATCCACGCACGTCATCTGATGACGTGTGGCTGATTTTGTTCTGATGCGGCAGATTTGCGGCCTTTGATGCTGTCGGCTTCACAAAATGTTCAGTGATCCTGAACCGAGTCAATTGAGGCAAATGAATGTAAGGTCGTAAAACTCGGTGTAGGAGTCCGTTAATCGAGAGCAAAAACAACATAAGCAAATCGTCGTCTTAAAAGGGCGGGGGGGGGGGGGGGGCACGGATGCTCTCTGAGCACAGCCATGAGCCCGCCATGCTGTTTCTGTCGGCTTAGAAGAACCACTACAGAGGAGAGCTGTCAGCTCACACACATCAAAAGGTTTGTGCATGCGAGCACACTATAAACCGCACACGCACTAGAAATGGCGATCTGTAAACCGAATAAACGCTGGTCCTCCAGCGTTTGCTTCCCCTCCTCCTTGTCATCTTTGTCCCACATTTCTTGAATCTGCATTATTGTATAAGTCCTTGGAGCAGTGGTAGAGTGTTCTGGGAGGAAACTGTGTTAGTCTGCATTTCCAATAGATACTACAGAGTTATTCATTTGTGGATGGCCTTTGTTCTACAATCTAAGCTCTTTCTTTGAGATGTGCATTATTCTCCCCTGCCACCAGCATGTGTTAAAGTTTCTGCAGTGAGCTTGCACCAGTTCAGGTCGAAACAGATTTTTGAAATGCGCTTTTCATGATCTGTTCTGTGGTTAGTCGTTTTATGTGATTATTGCGTTAGCCGTGTTGGTAAGGGACTGGGCCAAGCCTGGGCCCTCTGCCGGCTCTCAACACACATGAAAGACTGAGTTTTTGCTCTCTATCATTTACTGACTTTGTGTTCCATCTCTCTCACTTGCACTTGTGTGTGTGTGTGTGTGTGTGTGTGTGTGTGTGTGTGTGATATGAGTTACACTGATGGTGACCTGCTCCTTATTGAAGTCATTCTCTCAAGCTGCCACTGCTGAGCTTCAGCTCTTTTCTCTGCCAGGCTTACACACACGCGTTTACAAATGCCCCCAACCCACCCCCCAGGTCGTGGAGGAGGGGCAGCTGTGGTTCAGTGTCGTGGCAGCTCCAACTGCTCAGCATGCAGCCTGGAGGAGTCACAGACTACGTGTGATGGTGCGTGTATCGAACACCATAGACCGTCATAAATCAACTTAAATAGTGAGGCGAAAGATCAATGTTGCAAATCAGTCTCGTAAAGGAGAGTAATGAGGTTTATATGTGGAGGACGATAATTGAATAGCTGTGTTGCAAACAAGCACGTTTCCAAGACCGAAATGAGTTGGAGTTCATAGTAATCAGTTCATAATTTCTTTTGACTAGTTCTGGTTTAAGTCCACAGCACTTTGGGTCATGTGCTTATGTGCATTTTGCTCTGCAGTGTAGACCAACACCAGACTGTAATGTTGATTTAGATGCTTCCTGAAGAGGTGATGCCAGTATGTTTGACTAACCTCCTCCTCTGCTGTCCCTCGACACAGGAATCATCACTTGGTGTGATCTACATAGCAGACTGTTTTTCCAAATGGGTGTTTGTTGTGTAAAATACAGTAGGCAGATACCATCCATGTGCATTCAAGTCGAAGTGATTGGTTCATTTGACTTGTCCACAGCACACCCCAGAATGACTCCTCCGTGCGGTCAGACGGAGGGTCAGGCAGAGACAACAGGCCTTTTGTTTTAAGCCCAGCTACGCAAAAGTGCACAGTCAGCAGCTTGCTCTATTGACAGACCATAGGGGCTGTCAACTTGGATCCCAGTAGATGAGACATGTAGACGGGGGGAGTTACGGTGTGGCAGTATGTCACAAGGGGTGCTCTTAAAGCTTCCCCTCTGGAGACGGCTCGGGGTTCTCTCCCATTACGTTTCTTGCTGCAAATCTGTGAGATTGCCATGTTTATGATCACTTTATAGTGTAGTGATCAGGATTTATGTGTTTTGATCTTTATAAGTCTACAGTTGTTAAATTTCATCACAACTCTTGTTTTGAAAACTTGTGTTTTCAAAGCTTGCATATTTGTAGAAAGAAGGGGTGGGTTGTGGAGTGAACAAGCATGTACGCTTTCAGAGTGGATTGAACCCAAAGCATTATTGAACTTTTGTACTTCTGGGGTAAAAAAACATTCGATTTACAATATTTTATGTATTAAAATGTATTGATTTTATACTAAACAGATTGGTTTGGCAAAGGAAAAATACATTTATTTCAGAATGCTGCAAAGTAGCATGTCTGTGCAAAAAAAAAAAATAGTCCTATAAAAATGATTTCTAAACATTAAAAAAAAAAAAACTGCCTTATATAAAGTCTTTTTAAAGCTTAAGGCTCCATTGAAAGACTCGGAGATTGAGAGGAGTTTCAACAGTACAGTTTTATATTTCCATTCATGGTATTTATACTGTACTGAAATCACACCAGGACTAGTTAACCTATACAACTAACAAGGTTGACTTATCAGTTTACAAGCCCATGCAGTTACTTTTCTTGTCCGTCTGGTCTGCGTTTTGTGGTCAAGCACTGACATCGACTCAGGATGCTATGAAATATTCAGTTCCTGCTCGGATACAAGGTCACTTCAGATCCAAAAAAAGCGATTTTAGGCTTGCTGCCTCCCAACATCCTTTTCAAGGACGGGGTAGCCTGTGTGTGTGTGTGTGTGTGTGTGTGTGTGTGTGTGTGTGTGTGTGTGTGTGTTCGTTCATGTCCACCATCCACTCACCCTCCCGCTCTGATGCACTGAGCGCAGTGCTCCCCGTTGACGTATGCCTACTTCAGTAGCCGGGACTCACGAAGACGACTTTATTTTTGTCTAGCAGGACATGACTCAGTGTACCTACTTGGTAAAACCGACATGCTGCTAAAGCTGGCCAGCGTGTGTTTTGTGTGGACTTATTAGTATTGATTTAGTCTTTGTTTGTTTAATTCTCCCCTCTTGTGCCTGCTGATCGTTTACAGTAATTATAACAGAAATTTTTAGAAATGATGATGTATCTGTTCTCCATTAAAATTGCAGAAGTAATTTTTGAGCCTCGAGTCTGCTAGCAATCTTACAGCCCCGCTGCACTCTACCACTTTGAGCATATTGTCCGCCAAGAGGCAGGGCTATCAGAAAGGACTTCATTACCATTTACAAGTGTTCCCAAGCTTCTTAATTACCAGGGAAGGCGCAGGAAATGCCACAGTCTAAATGCTGGTTGGGAGGGAATGGAAATAAACAGCACAGCACTATCCCCCATCAGTGCTGGGGTCTGGATTGATGGCTGGCTACATCAGAGCTTCTTATAAAGGCCTCGTGGAAGCCGGCCCGCTAATCTGCTCCAGAGTGACTGGCTGGACATGTGCAGCGTTTAGTAGGTGAAGGGCTGCTGATGGACTTGGACGAGGGGCACACCGCTCTGCTGCCTGTCCCGCGCTGCCTTTGGAGAAGTGCGTTTGTCTGGTTGGGCCCCGTATAAGAGTCGGCCTAAAGAACCGAGAGGAACACGGCCGTCTGCTGCAAGTGTGTTTGCAGTTTGTTTTGAACTTGTTGGAGAAGCTGCGAGCGGCTGCCGCAGGGAGCTTCGTGCTTCCGTGTCTGAATCCTCGCTGTCGTTCTGTGGGCCAGGCCAAACATATTTTTTTTCTTTTTTGCCATGCGAACTGCATTTGATGCATCTGTCCTTGTTTTTGTGCTGACTGGTAAAGTGTAAACTTGGATTGTAATGGATCGTGCTATACACCAAAGCTAGGGCAAATCTGAATGCAGCCAGTTAGCATTTTTGAAGGACTGCCTCTGTTGTAAGCGAGCTGTTGCTCACCCCAAGGTGACAAAGTTAACACAGTGCACTATACTTGAATCACGTACAAAATGAGTACTTCCAATTTTTTGTTCTTTAGTGGTATGAAGGTCCTCTATGTGTTATGACCATTTAATAACTGTTTTTACTCTCACACCTACACTTTCAAAATCTTTTGTGGAATTAAACATTAGGTTGGTGGGCTGAATGCATTCACTGAAGAACATGGGGCTTTTCTGATTAATCGGGCATCTTTTCACTTGCTTTGGGTACCGCGCAGTTGGGCGACTCCGATCGAGCAGAGCGAACCTGACCACTTAACCGCAGCTTCGCCTAGAACGATCAGATATTACAGGTTGTTGATACGGTTGGTCGTGGTTATCTGTGCGTCAGCTGCTCAGGAAGCGGTGAACATCACAGAGGAACATCACAGAGGAACTTGCCCGCAGCAGAGGTGCTTGTGGTGATGGCAGTCGTGGAAATCGTGAAATGTGGCGCTGAGATTAACGTGCTGCCGCCACCCCCGTTACCTCCCGTCTTCTGTTCTGCCTTTTCATCTTCCATCCCCAGTATCACCTGTTCTTTGTGGTCCAAGGATTACCTGATGTAATTTCAACCATTATTGTAATTGGTGACTATTATATTACATTGCTGTCCAGCCTGATTTTCAAAAGTGGGAATGTCCCTTAATTTGTGTGACATCATCTGATATGTGAGAGCCCAGCAATGTTGGTTCTCTTTACCCACCCCGCTCACCCCCCACCAGAACTACTGTAAACACTGCCACATCACGTGACCAACACCTACTCCTGATTGGCTGCTTCTTCTGAACCTTGCCCTCGGTGCCACAGCCTTGCCATGTGGCTTCATGGGAAACTGCTGGCTGACTGAACAAAGGCTTCCTGGTCCGGGTGGTGCCTCTGCTCCTCAGTCTTTCAGCTGTCTGTAGCAGAAAAGGGGCGACTCTGAGCTGGGCTCACTCCAGATTTAATCAAACAGCAGTGGCTCCTTACAGCAAAGCAGGAACTCGGCCAGAGTCGGTTTGATTTAGAGGCCTGAGATGTGGGTAAACAGAATCGTTTGTCAGGCTCTCTCTATAGCCCTCTCTGCAGGCCTGCCATGATGAACAGGTCTGCCTGACAATAACTAAAGCTGACAGTAGTTAGCGTAGAATAGCAGCTGGGAATGATCAAATATGGTATTTGTGCATTGCAAATTGTTATTAACAGACTCAAGTTTACTGCTTGTCCTTTGAAGCCATATGTTTGAATCATGTTATTGTCGTTTGTTGAGATCCTCTGATTAATCAAAAAACTTGGAAAAGCAGATTCCATTTTTCCCCTCTAAATGAAAGCACTCCGAGTATTTGGGGATTCTTTATTAGACTATTTGTTCCCTGTTCTGAATGGTTTCCTCCCCTTCATTTCTGACATGTATGACAGCTGTTACTTGTTCTGCTTGGAGCTATTTTTCCTTTCCCCCAGCAGGATTTAAACTTCACTGAGGTTTGCCATGGCGACATGTTTCCCCCACTTTCTGATGGCAGAGGGGGGGG
>JAOXYF010000009.1:8662800-8677703 GCA_028565775.1 Sternarchorhynchus goeldii
CAACCCCCAGTCCACTCCTCAGATGTTTTGATCAAGTGTAATTCCTCAGTGCCTGCGGCTGTTATTGGCGTTGATCTGAGGGTGGGGCTCGTGCGCTGGTTCAGGCTGCACGCTGTCAGAGCAGATAAACATTAGCTCGCTGTCTCGCACGCCGCCTACCGCCGCTCTGCTCAGATGAAATTTTCAGCATCTCTTCTCTGTCACCTACCAGACGAAAGGGCCTGGTACTTTGTGATGCCTCTTCCAGATATTGCTGAATAATGCAGACGTCGTACGCAGCCGTGCGATCAGTTCAGTTTGTCTCAGAGAGCTTTGCTCCAACCCTCGCATGATCAAAAATCTTGTTTGTCATATTGCGTTTGTTTTGTTTTTTTTTGTTTTTTTTAATCCGCACGTTATAGCGCTCATTTGCATATACTGTTTGGCTTGTGTGAAAGAATCAAGGAGCTTTTTAAATGTTACAAATCCCTGTTGTTTGTGTACACACACACACACACACACACACACACACAGCAGATTCTCTTAGAACCTGATCTGAGAAGAAACCGACACGTTTAAAGCTGGTTTCTACTTGTATCGGACAGAAATACAGTAAAGTGGAGCTGATCTGATTTGCAACCCGACTCCACCAGAGGGCCCCGTGATTGTTCCAGAAACATACATTTCTTGGTGTCTTACAAACCTCCTGAAACATCGCTGACAGCGAACGCCAGAGAACAAATGTTCCACGTTCAGTTCTCTGCGATCGCGGTAAACCTTGGGCTCCGCCAGCCGAGTCGCGCGGCTCAGGCGTGTTGATTTTGTGCACAGAAACAAGACACTGCCACCATGGACATGGAGCGGGCAAACAAAGAGATCGAGGTTCTGCGCAAGCAGTGTGAGGCCATGTCGCAGGAGCTGAAGGAGGCCGTGCAGGAGGCGGAGGTGGCCAAGTGCCGCCGAGACTGGGCCTTCCAGGAGAGAGACAAGATTGTCGCCGAGCGCGAGAGCATCCGGTATCCCCCCCACACACACACACACACACCACCCCCCCACCCCCAGCCGCTGGCTCTCCCGTTCTCTTTGACTGTGCGGCTGGAGGCAGGTTTGTTGCGGGCTCACTGCTCTGTTGTCTTCTGTGCTGTGTGACAGGACTCTGTGCGATAACCTGCGCAGAGAGAGGGACCGTGCAGTCAGCGATCTGGCCGATGCCCTGCGCAACCTGGATGACACGAGGAAACAGAAGAACGATGCTGCCCGGGAGCTGAAAGAGCTGAAGTGAGCTGCTCTGTGCCTCTCCTTCACCCCTCTGCTTTTTATCATGTACTTTCTTCCCTCTTTCCCCTCTTCCCCCTCACAGATCCTTTTGAAACAGATTCATGCTGCTGGCCACTGTTCCTTTGCCTCGAGCGCCCTCTAGTGGCTGGCTCATGTATGGAACATAATTATGCTCTTCCCCCACCCCCTCTTAAAACTACTTTAAAGACTTTCAGAGTTTTTAAAGTCAGGGATGCCCTACGGGCTTTGCTCTCATTGTGCGTTGAGCCCATGTATCTTGGTGACGATTTGCCTGTATCCTCTATTACTTAATCCTGTTTATATTTCCATGTTTTCTGGCTATGACCTTGCTGGTTCTTTTATCACACTTCTCTCTGGTGTGTGTTTATTCCCTATGTACCTTACAGAACGTTTATTCAGACCACACACACAAAGCGATAGGACTCTAAGTATGTCTTGTCTGACTGACTCTTTCTTCTCAGGATCGGCAAGCAGTGTTCAGAATTACAGCTGCACATTTGTGTTTTCTTTGGGCTCAGCCGTCATGGAGAGAGGGGTGTCCGTTTAATAGGTCTGGGGTGAAGAGTGAGTAGGGTTGTGGACTGAGGTGACGTGTGTGTGTGTGTGTGTGTGTGTGTGTGTGTGTGTGTGTGTGTGTTCTAGGGAGAGAGTGGAGTGTCAGAGAGAGAAGGAGGCACACTTTTGTCCGTTGATTGCACACAGCTCGCATGATTCGGCCATAGACACCGACTCTCTGGAGTGGGAGACCGAAGTGGTGGAGTTTGAGAAGGACAGGGTGAGCTCCTCAAATCAAATCACAAATCTCTCTCTCTCTCTCTCTCTCACCTCATGTGGACAAGAGGGGCGAAGACAACGTTTCTTTCCTTTTTTTAAAACCTTTTGTTATCTGTTCCATTTTGAGTGCGATTTCTGCTTTTTTTTTTTTCCTCTGAGCAGGATGACATGGATTTGAAAGCGCTGGGGTTTGATATTGCAGAGGGAGTGAATGATCCATATTTACCAGGGGATTGTGGGATTTTTGTGACCAGAGTGGACAAAGGAAGTATAGCGGATGGTAGACTAAGGTAATTTTTTTTCTATTGAGCGCTCTCCCGATAATGCCGTAAGGAATCGGTACCTGCTCAGTTCACTGTCCATTGCTTTGGCCTAACCAGCCATGCCTTTCTCGTCCTAGAGTGAATGACTGGCTGCTGAAGATAAATGACATCGACCTAACCAACAAAGACGGGACGCAGGTCATCAAAGCCGTGCTTAATGGAGGAGGCGTGATCAATATGGTGGTTCGAAGGAGAAAGTCTTTAGGTGGAAGACTGGTTACTCCTGTCCACATTAATCTCCTCGGACACAAAGGTAGAGCTTCACTCCCATTTCCCAGGATGGGAAAGAGTGCAGAGTAAAAACCTTCCCCTTATGTGCTCCTACTGTCATCAATAACTCCTCCCCCTCTCTGCTGACTCTCCACCAGACAGCGGCATTGGCCTGGAGGGCGGAGTCTATGTGACAACTCTAGCAGCAGGAAGCCCAGCCGCCAGAGAGGGCTCGGTCACTGTCGGCGACCGTCTCATTGCTGTAAGTCAGCGAGCACTGAATCTTGAATCGCTGAAACTATGAAGCTGCCTTTTTGTTGACTGTTAAGGCGCTGACCTGTTTTTCACAGTTCCCAGACTCTTATCCTAATAATGCTTTAAAATAAACAACTGAATTAGGAAAATGTTTAAACACACTGGACCAATTATGCCAACAGCCATTCAAATCCTTCACCAAAAATCTTCAGCAGTGCTAGACGATGTGCAGAATCGCCATACTGATTGGTAATGCTAGAATAGAAAACCAAAAGTGCATCCATTTGTAGTCATCCACTGATGTGCTTTTGCCAGTAGGTACTGATTTACACTGTACATTTGTGTAACATTACACAAATATACTTGAATTCTAATGAAATGTAAAGTGTGTGTGCAACATGCATAATGCTGACTGATTCCTCTACTGAGATTTCCATCTAGATCTTTTATTACTGAGGTTGAATAATGCACATCGTAATGTTTGAGTGCAGTATTAGAAGTTCAGAGTCTATGACCCAAGACCCTTTTTTCATCTAGTTTTTAAGAACATGAATGCGCATACATTAGCGTATTAATTAGTGTATTAATGCGCATATATTAGCGCTCGGGCTCTGCCCACGTGAGCAGTGAAGAGTGCTGGTGCTGTTCTTTAAGGAGGTGCTGACCTACATTTCCCCTTGTCAGATAAATGGAATCGCTCTGGATAACAAATCGGTGACGGAGTGTGAGGCTCTGCTGAGGGGTTGCAGAGAGTCCCTCAGCCTTTCCCTCATGAAGGTGTGTCTGTGTGTGTCGTCTGTGTGTGTCGTCTGTGCTGTGTTCTTGTTTCTAAATATGGAGATCCAACTCCCACATTCCTGTGTAGTTCATATTTGTGACAGCCCAGCCTATGAATTGAAGTACAAGCTTTGATGCATTAAAGAGTAGTTGTTCTGCTTCAGGCTTTTGTAATCCCTGTCAGTTGTCTGGTTTAGATGGTGTAATTTGAAGCATTTCTTATGTTCCTTAGAATAGTAGAAACTCTTTGTGTGTGAAGTTTCTACCGTCAGGGATAAAGCTCTTGTTCCTGAAAAGCCTGCCTGTAAAAATCTGTCTCGCGGCCAGTTCTTTCCCCAGAGCACGTCAGGACAGAACATCTTCGAGAGCCTGCGGGATGCCGACAAGTCGAACGGCAGGGCGCACGCGAGCGAGGTGCACTGTCGCAACGGGCGCAATCTCAAGCACAACAGCTCCACCCAGACGGACATCTACGGCGGCGAGGCGGGTGGGGGCTGTGGGGAGAGGAGGAAGCCCTGGGCCGAGCCCGACGAGGGCGGCTACCCGGAGCGGAAGCCCTTCTCCGCCTCAAGTCTGCGGCCTGCGTCCGAGCTGGGCCACGCCCGCTACGCTGGCAGCGCCTTCCACGAGGTCTGCTACACCCGCAGCGACACGGCCCCCGAGTGCGTCGTCCTGGAGACGGCGCCCGACAAGAGACACAGCGGCGGAACCTGGCCCAAGATGGTGGTGGGGGTTGCCTTGGCAACAGAGAGCCCCGCCCAGCTCTCCATCTACAAGTCTCCCAAGCAGAGGAAGTCCATCTTCGATGCCGACGCCTTTAAGAGGCCCGACACGCCCTCTAAGGTGGAGTACTTGGCCGGCCATTCGCCACAGCCCTCCCGAACGGACGGAGCCGCAGCGCCTCCGCCTGCACCACCCACGCGCGGCGACTCCTTCAAGTTCAAGCCCAAGCCGGCGGGAAGCTCCGCGTCGGACTCCACCATCGCGGACGGCAAGCAGGGAGACCGCAACGGCAACCTGTACTCTGCGGAGGGCGGAGCCAAGACGCTGAGCTCGCGGAAGTCCTGCGAGGAGGACATCGGGCGCCCGCGACCCGAGGAGCACGACGTGAAGCGGCCGCGGCCCAAGTCGGCCCCGGCGCTGCGCCGCAGGATGACTCCTCAGAACATCCCCCTGCAGAGCTTCCAGGTGAGCGGGCCGCTGCCCGGGCCCTGCCGCCTGCTCCGACCAGCCTGGGGCTCCTGCTGCGCTGCCGCACGACCGCCCTGCGGGGGGCAGCAGAGGGCAGAAATGCTAAGCTGTGCAGAAATACTGTCATGATGGGTCAGATGTTGCATAACATCATGCAGCACGGTGGGAGGGGGGAGATGTACTGTGAAGTATGTTTTTCCTGCTATGTCTGTGTGTTTACATAATTCGTGGCGTGCGTGTGCGTGTGTGCGCGTGTGTGTGTGTGTGTGTGTGTGTGTAACAGAGCTACTCTAATGATGGGGACTGTTTAGAGCCGAGGGATGTCTTGCGCTCCTCTCCTAACCGACCTCACAGACACAGTGTGGGCTTCGTCCCTGCCATCTACAACGGGACGCTGCCACCCAGTGAGTCCCGCGCCCTGCGTTAATGAACAGCCTGAGCGCTGCTCTGCTCTTCCTCCCAGCTGATCTCTGCTCTCACTCCTCACGCTCTTAGAACGTAATCCGTAATGTTTTGTTGTTTCAGTTTGGTAGTGTGGAATTTTGGTGGGGTTTTTTTTTTTGGAGGTTTTAAAATAAATTATTTATAGGAACTTGCATGCAAAACCATGTATATTGTTGTAAATGACTACATTTAACTCATCAAGCACAATAATGTGCATCATGTAATTTGTTCCGTTGTGCATATCATGTCCTGAGAACTGTAGCTTTATGTATAACCAGGACCAGGGTGCCACACAGTATCTCGGGTGACATATGCGCATACAATATGCATGGGGTTTGTGTGATAATGAAGTCTATTTTTACCTGATTTGAATATTCATCATTTGGCCAGGGAAGCTGATTTGCGAGCCTCCCTGCCGTCTTCTCATCTGTTGCCCAGAGCAGCTGGGTTCGTGTCCGGGGCCGAGGGCGGAGCCACGAACCTTGGGCTCTGCCCCATGTTGAGCTCCACCAGGAGATCATAGCTTGGTGGCAGCCGTTCCCTTAGAAACGTGGAGGGGGGGGGGCGGATAGGGGGTTTGCTCGAGCTGTTTTGTTTTTTTTTTTTACCTGGATTTGTTGAACCTGCAGACTCCGCCCATCGAGGCCTGGCTCCATGCACCGCGGTCACGGCTGTGATGAGGAATCCCGTTTACACCGTCCGTAGTCACAGGGTGCACACCAGCAACTGTCCCTCCGTCGCCAGTCAGATCTGCCACCAGCACACACACACGAGGTCCGTCAGGCCGCATCTCGCACACACCGCGCTGTATCCCCGCAGGGAACACGCACACTTCACTGAAATTAAATATGACCCCACGTTCAGAGGTTTGGTGCAAATTAACCTTGCATGGAGTTGGTTACAGGAAAAAAAAGGATGCAGTTTCAGTAGTGGACAACTTGTAATCCCAAGAGACCTGAATGTTCTGCAACCCACATAATGAGCGTTTGCTGAAGTGACCTGTTCTCATTTGTACAGTGCAGCTTAGTCTGACCCCCTTTTTTCCTTCTCTGCTTGTGCGTAATTCTTGTTCTTCCACTCTCCCTGCGTCTCCCTCCCTCCTCCCAGTCCCCAGCACCAGGGCCATCTCAGTCTGGACCTGACCCAGAAGAGGCCCGTTGAGTGTTCGGAGTCATCGCGCTCCGGTCGGGCCTCCTCCCACGGCACAAACTCTCTGCCGTCCAGCGCCCGTCTCGGTCAGTATCCACCTCCTCGCCCTGTGTCCCACCCCCCCCATGTCCTAGCATGGTACACTCTTGGCTCTCGGGTCTCCTCATTTAAAACGGGTTGCTCTGTTTGCATTGCAGGCTCGTCCAATAACGTTCAGTATCGCACGGAAAGGATCAAAATCCCCTCCACCCCCCGGTACCCGCGCTCTATGCTGGGCTCGGACAGAGGTGCTCTCCTCTTTTGTAAACGGTTGTAATTTTTTTGTTTGCGTAAGGTTTAATCTTTCACTGAGACATTGTGTCCAGGCTGTTTGGTGGTGTAAATAAGAATAAGACCTCGTGGATAAGAACCCCTCCACAGGCAGCGTGTGGTGTGTAATCGTGGAATGACTGGGTTGCCTGTGTGTGTGTGTGTGGGGTGCAGGGTCCCTGTCCCACTCGGAGTGCAGCAGTCCCAGTCTCATCACACCGCCTCTGTCCCCGCTCAACCTGGAGACGTCCTCGTTTGCCTCCAACCAATCGCAGAACTCCATCTCCACGTTGCCGCGCATCTCCGTCAGCCCTGTGCCTGCAGGAGAGCACAGAAAAGACAGGTCTGCTCCCATCCACCCCCTCAGCAGCCCTTCCGCACTGTTGCCAAGCAACAGCGCGCTCTCAGGTCTAGCGCAGCTGTTCTGAGCTCAGGCCTCTCTCCTTTTTAGTTTTCTAAGCTCCGTGTGCTGGGGTAGACTCAGTATCCATCCCCCCCCCATACTTTTGCAGAATGCAAATGTGCTCATTAATGTACTCCATCCTGTCCATTAGATGTTCTGATTTTCTTCATGGCGTTTGTGTGTCGCTGTGTTCATCCAAACACATCTGTCTTCCTTCGGTGTGTCGAGTCTCTGTAGGTTTTCACACGTCGTCTCTTCTGCCTCTGCCTCTTCCCGGGACCCTTTCAGATCTCTGTACCGTAACAGGTCGTTTCTGAGAATCCCTCTGGCTGCTAGGCCTCGGTTCTCCTCTCTCAGGAGCCTGAGGTTTGTTTCCTGCCAGTCACACAGGGGGGATGCTTGACAGATCTGCTTGTTTGCTTTTTGTGAACACACACAGCTGCATTCTGAATGACTGGCTGGTGGAAATCCCTGCTTGTTTGCTGTGTGCGTAAATGTACTCGGACCAACTTTAGGCCGATTGACTGATAACTGCCATGTTCCAGTCACAGGGACCATGAATTATCATGCGATTTTTAATATGAATGGGTTCATCACGACTGGACCTGCCTGCTTTTGCACCAGTCAAGTCGGTCACGGATTGAAACCATTGGATCTGGACTTTTAAAACGGATCGTGAGTTGAGCAGTAGATGGTTGATGCTGCACTTCATAGGACCTTGTATGGTCACTGCAGTACAAAAATCTTTCTCATGAGTTTATTTTGCATGTGTTGTGTTGGCACGTGAAAAGATCCAGAATATTCTTGGTCAGTATGAAAATTCTGTCTTCTTAACAGATGACATAAAACAATCATTTGTATTCATCACTGATTGTGGGTTTTAGAACACTTACAAATCTGTTATAGGCTATTAGTTGGTGCATTGGTTATTTATTTCTTAATTAAGCTGAGTGGATCCCGTCTCGGTGCTGGTCTTTGTTGGTAGTGAGTTAAGAGTACTCCACCTTTCTGGATCTTTCATCTTTTCATCGTTTCTTTCGTGCACACACCCTTTGCTTCATGGTCCTGTCCGATCCCGTAGTGAATCCCGTGCCCAGGTGCATGCCCTCGCTCTCTGGCTCAGGGCCGAGTTTGCTTGTGTGGACAGCTGCAGGCCACGTCCTCCGGAGCAGCGTCCCCTGGAGCAGCGTCCCCTTGCATCCAGCGTTTCTGCTCCCCTTCAGCTCTCTATTACCTCCCCCCCCCTCCTTTTCAATCAACTGCCAAGAGAGCTGAGAGCAGTGAACGAGGCCGGCAGGGCAGCGGGGAGGGCTGTGGCACCGCCGGGGCCCAGCACTGGGACGCGTTGCTCTGGGACGCGGGTCGAGTTTTGAAGGAGACCCTGACCTGCCGTCTGTGCTCCGGCAGGCCGTACCTGGAGGAGCCGCGCAATGTCGTCGTGCACAAGGGGGCCGAGCCCCTGGGCATCTCCATCGTCAGCGGTGAGAACGGGGGCATCTTTGTGTCCAAGGTAACCGGAGGCAGCATTGCACACCAGGCAGGCCTGGAGTACGGGGACCAGCTCCTGGAGGTCAGTACCATAGCTGGAACTTTTTTTTTTCCCCATTGTGGTTCAGCACCATTTTTACAAGCTAAGAATAGTTTGGAACCAAGACACAACTCCCCAGAGTATCCCTGATTCTTTACCCACCAGGATGCAAGAACAGTGCTGTGTAAATTAGGTACTGTAATAAAAAGTTATCATTTTCTCTCATGGATATTACATAGGTTATAAACACTCCCGTGTAGGGCAACGTCAGGCTCGTAATACTGGCTGCCTGCTTAGCTAGCCAGTGTTCACTTATAGCCAGCAGGCTAACCAATGAGCCGGCTAGCGTTTGCTAGGTGAATTACATAGCTTTGCCATTTTCTCTTGGTAATAACGTATGTCTTGTTTTGTCAATAAGTCCAAAAAAAAATGTTGGCCCATGGGTTTATTTGGCCCATCAGAAATGTAAACAAACCCATTCTGCAGGCGTAGTTTTCCACCAACTTCCCGAATGGCAGTAAAGTTATGCAGGCAGAAGCCCCGTTAGCGTAGCGTCCGTCGTGTGACCGTGACGTCTGTGGTCGTCCGCAGTACAACGGCATAAACCTGCGCAATGCCACAGAGCAGCAGGCTCGCCTGGTCATCGGCCAGCAGTGCGACACCATCACCATCATGGCACAGTACAAC
Organism: Sternarchorhynchus goeldii; assembly: GCA_028565775.1. Lineage (NCBI taxonomy): Eukaryota > Metazoa > Chordata > Actinopteri > Gymnotiformes > Apteronotidae > Sternarchorhynchus > Sternarchorhynchus goeldii. The sequence continues at coordinate 8,672,129 of JAOXYF010000009.1, forward strand.
CCCCACATGTACCAGCACGCCAACCACTCCCGCTCCAGGTAACGCCCGCCCCCACCCACTCCACACGGCCACGCCCCCTTTCGCCGGCCGCGGGTTGTGACGCCCTCTGTCCCGTCGCCGTAGCTCTCGGCTGGAGCCGGCGAGCGCGCAGCCCACTCCGCAGGGCAGTGGGACCGCCACCCCGGACAACCACTCCACCATCGACACGCTGAGCGAGCAAGACGAAGGCACCCTCACCCCCTCGTCCAAGCAGACCACGCCCACCACTAGCCCACACAGTTTCAGCAGGTACGCGCGCACATCAGCGCAATCAGACCATGAAAAGATAGATAGATATATATATAGATTTTATAGCAGTGTGCTGCTGTTTGTTTTTTTAACACAATCAAAACAGTTTAGTGCATCTAATCTGCATTATCAGTCTGCATAATGAACCGGTAAACGAAGCGCGGTGGTTATGTCACAGAATGTCATCGGAGAGCTCCAAGAAGCTTGCGGAGGTTCGCGTGGTGTCCGTGAGGAAGACCCAGGTGGAGCTGGGTGTTCAGGTGTGCGGTGGGAATCTGCGCGGGATCTTTGTGGAGCGGCTGGAGGAGGACAGTCCTGCCAGGGGAGTCGACGGCCTTATGCCTGGAGACATGATCCTGGAGGTGAGAGGAACTGCAACCACAACATTATCGGAAACATCCATGTTTACTAAAGGTATAATAACAGGTAAAGATCTTCAACGTGTCCAAACCTAATGTCAGTAAATGCAAACATGGTGCTGTACTGTTTGAACCCTGTGTGAATGAATGTAGTCCCGCTCATCAAAGATGATCCAGATCCAGCCAGTGTAGCACGTGTCCAGATAAAGGCCTTTTCAGTTGGGGTTTCAGGAGTTTCTGTCTTAGTGGGCCTGTGTCTTGCATTCATTTATTTGTGTGTGTTATTACATTTAGCAAGCTAATTCAGCAGCCGTAAAGATTCCCTTCAGTTAACTTTAGATTCAACACAATACTGTTTGTGTTTTGTGCGCGCGTGTGTACGTATTTCACCAAGTGTTCTCATCTTTGCTCTGTGCAGTGGATCTTTTGTTCTTTGATTAACAGTGAGTGAGTGAGCTGCTCTGGCCTGTTTCAGAGAAATGCTTTGTTCTGCACTACCAGGGCACTTGTGTGCCACAGCATTGTTCTCCATTGATCACCTCTCTTCTCTCTTGCTCCTGGGTATTTCTGTCTGAGGAGAAGGGAAGAGGTCATGTCCTCTTTCTGGCGTGACTGGCTGCCGCTGGCCGTCGGATGAGCTCTGCCTCGTCCCGACAAAGCAGACGCGTCGTCTCGTCTTGAAAACGCGTTCAGTTTTGCCTCAGATGGAAATCAATAACTTTCCTCAATCAATAACTCGTACGTTGCGTGCCAAGTGCGGCCGTTTCCTCTCCGTTGGCGTCATAGTTTCGGGAAATGTTTCGAGATCGGGGGGTAACAAAAAATAAAAAAACAGGCCATTCCCCTCACCTGTCGCACCGTTTCGTCTCTCTGTGTTGTGCCTTGCTGTGCTCTCCAGTATAACTCGGTGTCTATGAAGAACAAGACTGCAGAAGAGGCCTACCTGGAAATGCTCAAGGCAACAGAAACGGTCACATTCAGAGTCCAGCATCGCGCGGACGAGTTCAACCAGCTGAAAGACACTGCAGGAGACGGATTCTACATCAGGTAGAGTGGAGCAACAAGCAAGCAGTGCTTCATTTAACCTGCACGACTGCTGCTAGGGTTCGAGCTGCGCTAGCCGCCTGCACGGGTAATGATGGCGTCTTCAGTGAATGTGGCGGATTTGACGGGGGTGTGTGTGTGTGTGTGTGTGGGGCAGGGCGCTGTACGACAGAGTGGCTGAGAGCGATCTGGACCTCTCCTTTAAAAAGGACGACATCCTGTACGTGGACGATACACTACCCAAGGGCAGTTTGGGCACCTGGATGGCCTGGCAGCTAGATGAAAATGCACAAAAGATGGAAAGGGGGCAAATCCCTAGTAAATACATGTGAGTGAAGCACAGCACAGTTACAAAACCTGCATGGACTTTGTTGCGGTGAAGCATGATATCGGGACATGTCAAAGGTAATTGGTAACACTGCACGTGGTGTGTGGAGCCTTGTGACCTGAGGTGTGTGTGTGTGTGTGTGTGTGTGTGTGTGTGTGTGTGTGTAGGATGGATCAGGAGTTCTACCGCAGGCACAGTATGAGTGAGCTGAAGGATGAGACAGGCTCCAGCAAAACACTCTCGGCTGCCGCGCGCAGATCTTTCTTCCGCAGGAAACAGAAGCACAAACGTAGCAGCTCCAAAGATGGCAAAGACCTTCTGGCCCTCGACGCCATCAGCACAGACTCCATTCCGTTTTTAGAAGGTGAGGACCTGCGCCGTCCTGAGCACGGTGTCGGGGTGCCGCAAGTCAGACGTTGTGATGAGGATAGAGTCTGGCGATATTTTCATTAGCTTAAATTAAAAGATGCGAAACACTGACGCCATTTGTTTGCATTGGTTTTAGCGTGGTCCTGCTCTAGCCGAGCTGAACAGCTCTTGAGTTGAACAGCTTCTTTGTGCGTGTCTGTGTGTGTGTGTCTGTGTGTGTGTGTCTGTGTGTGTGGGGCCAGACTGTGTGAGCCTAGCCTACCAGAGGGTGCAGAAGGTGGACTGCCAGTCTCCCAGACCTGTGCTCATCCTCGGCCCACTGGTGGACCCTGTTAAAGACATGCTGGTCCGAGAGTCTCCAGGGAAATTCAGCAGATGCATACTGGGTAAGCGATCTGCACCCCCAGCAGCAGCCCCCAGCCCCCGAGTTCCTGCTGGGTAATGCGTTGGGAGCTATGAATGTGAGGGTGAGCTGACCTTGTCTTGTGTGATGATGCAGAGGTGATGAAGGCCTCTCAGCAAGCCATCGAACGAGGAGTGAAGGACTGCCTCTTCATTGATTATAAACGGAGGAGTGGTCACTTTGATGTGACAACTGTGGCCTCCATCAAGGAGATAACGGACAAGGTGCGTCTCTTACCTTTCTCTTTACCTTCATAGTGAAATAGTTTTAATTCGACCAGATTTTGTATGAAAATGACTCATATTAATAATTATTATAGTTTTTTGTCTTTATTTTTTTTTAATTGGTCTGTTAGGAAAAGATCAATTTGAATATCTTTACTTTCCAACCTCGGGGTCCTGCTTGCTACATAAAACGTGGGTCTTTCTCACACATTCTGTTGAGGAATTTGCAGTCATAAAATAATTAGACTTTAAAAACATCTCTCTGGTGCAATACAAAACAGACTTGAATATTATGTAAAATGCAGAGCTCATATGCTTATTATAACATACATCATCTTCTGATCGCCTGTCACGGAAGAAAAAAAAAATGCTTAAAAGCCTAATTGTCAAAATAAGACACTTTGACGACAAACAGACTTGAAATAGAAACCTGATTGTTGGTTCTCGGGTAAAATCCTAAAGATCCAGTCAGGTTGATTAGTACCTCGTCAGAGTACGTAGGGTGTAGGATGTATCAGAGTACGTAGGGTGTAGGATGTATTGAAACATGCATAGAAACTCAACAGCCCAAACGATGCGTGAAACTACGTCAAAACGAAAGCTCGGTGTCGCTGGATACACGGATCCCAGCCGAAACGAAAGGCAAAGGAAAGGACGTATTTTTAACGTAGGAGGTGTGTTTACGTAGAGGATTTCCAGTTTGATCTGGTCCTTCCTGTCTTGTTAATGTTAGCACTGAACTGGCTGGGAGGACGTTAAAGCCCATTTCATTATTCAACACAGTGCACATCACTCCAATACACTCTGCATGTACGCAGATGTCTTTTAATGACAAAAGCGTTAATTATTTTTAAATACATCGTTAAAGTTGTATTTTCAGTTTCCAGTTTATGGTATTTTTATGCTCTGAATCAGGAATTATATTTTGTGCGTATAGATTCATATTTTGCTCATTCAAAGGTAAATGGGCTTCATTAAACGACGAAGTTATAACATTTAATTTGCGTCATGAAGGGGGAAAAACTATTCGAGTCACTTGGTTTGTTTTAGAATCAGCCACAAAAATGTGTTGATAGTTGTTTGGTAACATATAAAATAATTTCTGCTTAAACTTGAATTGAAAATGAAAGGCTATTATTCCATTAATTATGAAAAATACAAAGATAAACTAGATATGATATTCTTTTCATTTAGTCTTGATTCTGACATTCACAGGTTTCTGTATGACATTTTTGTAGCTTGACGTGCTTCAGACAGTGTTTGAAAACGTAGTCCAGGCTATAGTCCTTGTGGGCGTCTTTAAGTGGGCAGATTTTAAACTATCTAACATCCCCTGTATCTGTGTTTGCGGCCATTTGTCGTTCATGACTTGAAGTTGCTCTGTGCTGTGTCGTGTTCTCTCTCATAGGACTGTCACTGTTTGCTTGACATTGCACCTCACGCCATCGAACGGCTTCACAGCGTTCACATTTACCCAATCGTCATTTTCATTCGCTACAAAAATGCAAAGCAAATAAAGTAAGTGGCCACACCCTTCCCCTCACACGCTCCTATTAACAAAGACCTTTCCATTTAGAGGCTGAGCAAAAGTATTTGGCTAGTAGTCTTCCTGAGACTAGAACCTGCAGTTCTCTCGTCCTTGTTGGGAATTCCTATGGCCCCAGTATGTGACGATTGACCTCCCTAGACGCCGCTAAAAGCCCAGTTGGGGCGCTTGGCTCCAGCCAGGCCGTGCGCTCCTTCCCCCCGGGGGCTGGGAGGTTCCTGTCAGAGGGAGAGGCTCAGCGATGCAGAGTAGTCTACAGCTGAGCGAGCCACCGGGCAGCCAGAGCAGCTCAAGCTGCTGGCAGGAAGCGCACGGCTTCGCCAGCCCGGCTTGGCTTTCCGTAAAACGGGGAAAGTCCCAGAAGAAAAGGCCGGCCAGGCACGGCTGCCAATCTCAGGCCTGCGTAGAGCCCGAGGATTCACGCTGACCCACCACACTGCTGATCCGGTTTTACTGCAAGAAGAACAATCTGCCTCTGTATGATAACGTGCGTTACACAGCTTCACAGAAAACGCATCGTATTTGAGTGCAACAGGACTTCAAACGGCATCCTTGAGAGGGAGGCACAAGTGTGCCTTTAAATTTCAATCTAGGCATACATAGAGTGACACAGATAACTAATGGTGGACAATTATCACAGTAGAGCTCCACAAATTGCAGAATTCCCCCGAGCTGTAGAACCCAAGCCTCCTCTCTCCTCACTGTATTGGACTTGGGAATAAAGCCTGTCCATGACCTGCTAAAGAGCACTAACTATAACACTGAAGGAGAGGTTCCCTTCCCTGCTGCGTGAAGGTGCAGGCAGATACACTCTATCTGTCCCTATGAGCCACACACTAGACTCCCTAATTTTATTGACCAAACTTTCAAACACCTGGAAACTCAGTCCATTTTATGAGTCTCTTTTTATGTACAGTCATTTGTGTGTGCAACTCCAACTACTCTCTCTCTCTCTCTCTCTCTCTCTCTCTCTCTCTCTCTCTCTCTCTCTCTCTCTCTCTCTCTCTCTCTCTC
>JAOXYF010000009.1:8677803-8715573 GCA_028565775.1 Sternarchorhynchus goeldii
ATCCTGTATTACCTATACCCCCCCCCCCCCCCCCCGCATAACAGAGAACCGCATAACATCTCTAGTAGCCAGATATTATTAATCAGTGTTTGTCAATACCACAAAACCTAATCTCCTTTAATTTCCTTTTCCCTGACTTTAGCGAACAGTGATGGTTTTTTCAAACTTCATAAAGAGCAACCATTATGTCTGGTTCCCTAACATGACATTAAAGAAACTCTTTCTTACTGTGACTGCTTTCCTCAGTGTCTCTTAGCTATTACTGAAAGACATATTGCAACTTTGTGTTTTGGTTCTTTGTATTTAAAACCGTGCTCCATCATTGAGGTACACTATAATTCACTTTTGCCCATGAGTGGATAATCTTCCAGTGTTCTCTTGCCCCCAGACAGGGGCATCATTATGACATTTGGAAGTGGAAGCAATGGGTGTCTTGGTCATGGAAACTTCAATGATGTGGCTCAGGTGAGTGTGTCATTCTCAGGGGAGTGTCTCTGTGGACTCTTCCAGTACACAGACACACCTCATATGTGACAGAATTAGAATTAAAATACAAAACTGAATTATTTATTTATTCATATACATGCCATCTAAATGTCTCTTAACTCACTGAGAAATCAAGCATAAGGTCAGTAAATTAATCAGTTAATAGAATAATCCTGGAATATCAAACCCTAACAGCTGGAGTTCTTTGTACACTATTCGATTTGGTGTTGATAACTTGGGAAGCACAGGGTCTTGTGCTTGAGCACCATGTTATCTGAATCTCAGTATTATACAGTCAGGAATGTGCCAGAATATATTCCAGATTATGCAGGAAGATTGGAATTCAGATTAGAGTGAGGAAATGAAAGGGCTGCTGGATCGTGCCCAGATCCTTGGGAAAACAACAGCATTGCATCAGCCACACTATGTAGCAGTGAAAACCAGCTGTAAAGATCCAGTCCCTGAGATTTGACCTACTTAATACAAAGCATACTGATGACATTTGGAAGTGGATGTAATCCTGTGACAGTTTCACCACAGTGATCCACATATGCCTGCCAGTCTGCCTGCCAGACTGTAACGGACATTTTAATTTGAGAAAATGGGATTGTGAGCTGCATTGTGTTTTAAGAGGGATTATTCATTAAAATTTCCAGGGATATTTTGCCAGGGACTAGTCTTCCTCTCTCCATGGAAACCTGCACTGGAGATGCTCTCTTTTTTTATTTGTCAGTAGTATATTTATAGTCCAGTTGGAAACCTTTGTTTGGTTTTTCCTAGCCACGTCTTTTTGTTTGTCTGTGCGCAGCCCAAAATAGTGGAGGCGCTCCTGGGTTATGAGCTGGTTCAGGTGTCCTGTGGTGCCTCCCATGTGCTCGCTGTGACCAATGAGAGAGAGGTCTTCTCCTGGGGCAGAGGAGACGGTGGTAAATGAACAGTGTGACATGTCCACCTCCTGCTGGGCCCTGCTGTGTTCCTCTCAATTGTCTCTACGGCAACATTGCCTGCCATTCTGGGCACTGTTATATATTTTCTCCTCTCTCTCTCTCTCTCTCTCTCTCTCTCATTCTCTCTCACTTTTACTCTTTCTCACTCTTTCACACACACTCTCTCTCTCTCACAAGTCAAGTAAAATGTGTTTCATTAGCATGACAGGATATTATACCTATATACCTACCAAAGCAATACAGTATATGTAAATATATTGTTAATATACAAATCAATATGTTTTAATAGGATTAAAATGAATAATTAATGAGTAAATTAAAGACAAAGTAACCATAATCTATAATAACAACAAAAATTAGTAGAACATCATGAACCAAAATGAAATACAGTGAAGTAAAAAACAGTAAGATTACAGTCTAAACAATTGTGAATTTATCTGTTATGTTATGGCAGCTTTGTATAAATTCTCCTGCTAAATCTACAGTCTATCACTCTTTTACTCTCTCTCTCTCTCTCTCTCTCTCTCTCTCTCTCTCTCTCTCTCTCTCTCTCTCTCTCTCTCTATCTCTCTCTCCAAGGGATTATGTCTGCTCCATTGTGGCGGCTTAAGCTTTTGTTTTGATGTAATTGTTTGAGTGCTAACGGCATTAATGTCTATTTTAATGACACCGTGACTGCACGATTATGGGTGTGTCAGCTGAGGGTTTCCTCTTTCTGTGTGCCTTGTGTAGAGAACTGAAAGATCCAATCTATCTACGGGATAAGGTCTCTCAAAAACATTCCAAGGAGCAGTACGAGGTTGCCCAGAAGATAGAACAGGAGTACAGCAAATTCTTTACAGGTTTGGATTCACTTGCGCCTCCCACCCTTTGCTCACTCCAGACCGAAGACGTCAGTCATTCTGTTTGTGATCATTTCGCGGTTTGATGTAAACAGCCATATGCTTGTTTTGGCCCCGATTGTTTCTCTGGCAGGTATCGTCCAAGGAGGCTCGTTGCCCTACATTTGCACTCAGATCGTGACTATAGTGGATCAGGAGCAGAGTAAAGTCCTGTGGACTCCGCAGGGTGTGTCCTGATTCTCCATAGATGTCGAACCCAGCCCTCGCAGCCGAGCGCCTCTCACACCCGAGCTTACACACACTACGCTTTACACTCACGCTACACACAAAGGTACACTACAGTGAGCATCGCCGTTATATAGTGATCCTCTTCGTTGTTGTTCATTTAATTGTTAACATGTTTATGTTTAATTGTAAAAGAGCCTATTTGTATGTGAGACTGACTGTTTGTGAGTGTGTGTGTGTGTGTGTGTGTGTGTGTGTGTGTGTGTTTTGCGCAGATGCAGGATTATAGCACTGAAGTTTTTATTGTTTTCCTTTGGTCTTCCTGTTGGACATCTAATGATTAGTAATGCTGCATCTAAAATACTTGTTTACAGAAGAATCAGTCCTTGAATGTGTGCTCTCCCTTTATTTTACTGAAGTTATAGCCCCCTCTCCTTCCCAGCCCAACAATCAGCCCTGTATTCTACCCCAGATTGTACCAAAATGCCATGTGTATCTCTATACATCAGTTAGAGTACTGAAAACTCATTGTGGATAAAGACTAACTTGTCGTAAGTTTGTTTGTGTAAACGTAATGGCCGTTGGTTTGTGTCGTAGTGCTTATATTTTGGTTTGACGTGAACAGCAGCCAAGCGGTTTTTACGGGCCAAATGGAAGTGCCTTTGGAGATCTACTGAGCGTATGACAATGGCATGTTTTTGAGGTGAATGGCTGGTGTTTGAAACTCCTCAGATTGCACTCCAGGGCTAGACAGACCACTGTGTTAAGATTCTCATAGAGGAGAATATATTTAAAAGTGAACATAAAATTGAACACTTGTACTCGTGCATACAGTACTGAAGTACAGGCACTCACTTAACCTGTATGTGTGCATATCCGTATATATAATATAGGTAGGCAGAAATTTCAGTGTAGAAGGCCTGCACTCGTTTTCCAGACAAAAGGACATTTCAGACGGTCATCAGCTGTGCAAGCATAGTGCTTCTGATGTTCTCAACAACGTCCACTACTCTGGAAACCTTGTGTGCTACACTGCAATTATAATTAAAATAAAGTTGTATGTATTTTTACCAGGCTCTCAGCCTAGGGGAGTGCAGTGGGTGTCCAGTCAGGTCTTAGCAGATATAAGCATGTTCTTTTTGCATTTTAATTGTTTTTGCTTTTGTCAGTCACTTTTATTTGTACCCACTGAGAAGCATCATGGAAGGAAGAGATGCAGAGTGAATATAATTGGGTCTCTTGGGCTAAATCTGTTTAAATGTTACTCATTTTTCATCAGTTTTTTTTTTTAAGACCCACCAGTTAATCTTGTGCCAAAATTCCAATGTGTCCAATTATTTTATTTTCATTTTGCACTTCCAATGATATGGACCCTAAACAATAGCTGTTCTTAGGTTATCAGTAGAGGTTAAAAATAGGTACTATACTTATTACTTTTAGATTAATATTCATTTATTTGTATCACTTGTTCCATACATTTCATTAATTGCCTCTTCTTAAATTAGAAAAAAAAGAAACATTGCATTATTAGCATTCTCATTTAAAAAGGGATTTCTTATTGCACAGTTTTCTTAAAGGAAAATCAGTCCATATGTTGACTATTGGGTTGAAATTAGGCATTTGGTTCCAGTGACTTTGTGTCTAACTTTTTCTGAATAGGTAGCATAAGGTTTTAAATGAGAGGGATTCAATGCAACATGGCTGTTTGTAGGACGAATTGCTTGAAGACAGGTACTGTTATGATTGGGACTTTCAATATTATAAAAGAATGTGATTTGTATAAAAATGTTAAAGACATTAACATGAGAATAAAAGTCATTTTCTGTTTCACACTGTTATTAAATGAGTCCAGGTGATGACTGAAAAGGTCTCTTCAGTCTCCTGCAGGCTGAACTCTTAGCCATCCACCGTTGTTATACCCTTTGGAAAGAGCTCAGGCACATGCAGGAGATTGACAGCTGCTCTAATTGAGCATGGAATTGTCTCATTGGTAAATCCTGTTTTGAGCTGTTGAAATGTCTCCAACCATGAGGAAGATTGGGGAAGATGAGGCGTTAACTGCTGGAGCTGGTGTCTGGTAGATCTTTGAGGCCATGCAACTGCAGTTATTTAATGAAATATGCCAGAGGTGTGGGAAGGGTAAATGTTGAGGACTTTGGTTTTTGTTTTTCCTTTCTGCTACATGTTCTCAAATATTGAGATACATATTGGTCTCTGAGCCACATTAGACATGCGCTATGTCAAAGTTGTGATTTTACCTGGAATTTTAGCGTTCGGCAGTGTAAGGTTAGTTTTCATACATTGGTAGTAATGGTGAAATGAATACTGGGAAAAACTATGCACAAGTGGATATACTATTGCTTCGTAGAAAATACACGCAAGTTGACACAGAAGTACTACTTAAACTGCCAGTAAGTTAAATAAATTCACTACTCAAGCAAACTTGCATGACATTTCTGATAACCGAGTGGTTGTACTTATTTTCTTTGTAGGTAAAGAAGCTGAAATCAACAAAAGCTATTTATATTTTAACTAATTACTGAAACTATAAATCTTGAAACTTGGTGTAAACCTGCTAAGGAAAATATAGGGGTGTTGGCAGTCCTGAAAGGCTGTATCTTATCTTATCTTTGGTTTGGTTTGGTTCCATCCCTCTGTTCTATTAAATCATCTGGCCATTTGAGCTGTAATATGCACCAAGTAGAATATTCCCATTCCAGACATTTCAGCTTCACCACAAGTACCTCCACAATTCATCAGAAGTTTAAAATTTGATGCAAGTATTTGTGGGTGCTTGAATATGAATAAAAAAAAAAACTGCTTATATAGATATTCTACAATATGAAATGAATTGCATGAAATGGGGGTTTTCCCCTCTGTATTTATTTTTCTGACTGTCTTTTTCCCGTATCAAATCTGTTGTCAGTGTAAAAGCGACTAAGAAAATGGACTAAAATGATTCTTTTATGTACTGTATATTGTATGTATTGCAATGAAAGTAACTGAAATGTTTCCTCATCAATAAGAACCAGGCCTAAGATCTGTAAATTCTTTTGAGACTTGCCTAATGTAGCCCTATTTTCAGTTTCATGTTTTCAGTTCTTAGTAGAACAAAACTGCTGTTTATAAGAAGCGTTAAATGATGTCCATTTTATTGGCACCATAGATTAAGAAGCTTTTAAACTATTTTTATGCTGCTTAAAAACAGGAGAATAAATGTTGAATCCTGTCTCACAACTTATTGTGTTCTAATATACATCCGGTTTCCTTTTTGTTTGTTCATGCAGTGCTGGATCTGTCTTTGCTTATTGCTGTGCTGATGAGCAGATCCCGATCATGCAAATGAAGGCATCTCCTTCTTATCCTCATTGGCCACGTTAGCTTGTCTCACAGCACCTCTTAAACTTCACAGTTACATGGAAGCCTTCTGTATGCCTTCAAGCTTCACGCCTGTGTAATAGCATGTCTTGTTTCCCTGCTATGGGTATCCGTTTCAAGACAGCTGCTGACAACTCTGCTGAACTTGAGAAGATCCCCGGCCCCGATAGCGATCTTTGGAGTTTAGCGTATTAAATGGGCTTTTTTCACCTTTATTTGAAATGGCAGACAAGTAGCCTGGCTATACTTTATCCCATGCCTAAATAGCCCATGCTTCTCTATGTACGCCAACTTCCACACCTTGGAATGTAGACGGATTACCACCTGAGAGGGTGTATACTGGCTGCATCTGTCCACAGTGACATACTCTTCTATGGGAAAGGGTTCTTCAATACTGTTAGATGACAGCTGGGAAAAGTTTCCAGGAAGATGATCAATCCTGGATCCTGTTGCTGTCCATAAATAACATGGTAGAAGTCCTGCCAACTGGTGAGCTGCAGGAAGGGAACTCTTCTTCAAAACAAAACTATGAATATCGTTATTAATTAAATATTATATAGTAATAATTAATATTAAATATAATAATTAAATCAGCATGATTTATTTGGCCATATATTATGAATTATCTCGTAGCCAGACATACTGCAATTGATGGGCTGCACAGGATATCGTCCTGTATTTAATAATAATACATATTTATTTATATATTTGTTAAAGGGCAACAGGGCTCTGAGGCATTGCATGTTTTACTCTACCAATGCATTCCCTTATTTGCCCACTAGGAGGTGAAACAGCTGGTGTCTCCTCGCTACTGGTCAACCAGTGTTTATCTGCCCTCTCTTGACAGAGAATTACAGCAAGTCAAAGTACGGTTTAAAACAAGACGATGTTTTAGCAGAGCTTGCAATATAGGCTCTGTCTCTGATTTTAAATGTTTTCATTCATGCCAGTACCATTTGAATTTAAATAAGCCATAAAGAAACTTGAAATATAATTCAAAATTATAGCTTTATCTCGTCTCAAACTGTTTATCTATCTACCTGTAGAAGAGTTGGTCTTAGCTGCTATTTCTGTTTAAGCAGATGGAGTATCTCCCACACAGTAAGCCATAAATCTTCTTCACACTTCATTCATGCTTAGCACTGTTTGTATTTTCAAAATAGATTAAAGGATCTCATGACAAATACCTTTTAACGCTGCGAACTTAATTCATATAATGTTAATAATCAACATGATGTCGCGTGTGCGTGTGTGAGAGAAAGAGAAAGTGAGTGGATCCCTGCTCAACAGGTTTTTAACTCTAAATCTGTCTAATTGCAAATGAAAGGACAGTATAGATCGTGAAATATCCAGGAATTATCTGAAATAATAAAATTCGTTGCGTAATTTTATAATTTTGAAAAGGCTGACAATATTAATTACATTTTAGACATTGTTGCGACATGTACAAAGCACTGTCTCATTGTAACCTGCTATGTCATGCAAATATATATGACATATATATGACAAAATTAAGTAAAAAAACAAAATTTAAAAACTGAAAAGAACCAGGAAAAAACTGTCCTGGAGCGGTTTGTGCTTCTTTATTATTATGGCTTAGCTCCGCCTTCCTACCTGTAAATCTCCAAGCAATCTCTGAGCTAGATCTGACGGGCTGTATCAGCTGGCGTTGTGGAAACACAGAGGCAAGTGGATGGGGACAGCGACGTTCATCGTGTCAGCTGTTATTGAGCGCGAAATATTAATGAAAACGTTATTTGAACAGGTTTCTCATTCGAACGGCGCACGACTAGAAGATGTTGTCTTTCAACTAAAAACGTTTCAGGACATTGATTAAGTTGACGTTTCTGAGAAAAATACCGATTTGCTACCACTAAACGTGTCCCTGGATGGAAGACTGTGATCTTGGACGCGCTCAAGCTGACTGAAGAGAACGGAGAACGGTTTATTTTGATTTTGTAAAACCTTAAAGCTCGCGACAGTAACGAAAAGTGGCATCAGCGGGCACAACATGCATATTTGGTTTAGATTGCATTGATTTAGGAAATTTGGAAAACCACTTAAAATGAAAACGTAAGTCGTCACTGCGGATTTAAATGTCTCGTGCAAAGCGACGCGGACCTGCGGTTTCTCTCCAGTGTGCGTGTACGACGACAGTTTTGGCTGAAAAATATATTTCATATTGAGGAAAATTGGATAGAAAAATACTGTTGAGCGGCGAGGGATATTTGAAGCAATATGGCTGATGGCTGGGTTTGGGGGCGCTGGCAGGAGCTCTCCAAAGCTTCTAGATGCTAGCTGTGGCAGATGGCAACGTTTCCTATGGCAGCAGCGGCTCTATAATGAGTAACAATATCAATTATAATAAAAATCCGGACTCTTCTGTCTCTATAACCAAGATAGATGTGATGATCCCGTTTTCACCAGACGTACCTTGTGACAAAAATGGCCAGCGCATGTGGTGGGCATTCCTTGCCTCATCCATGGTGACGTTCTTCGGGGGTCTCTTCATCATCCTCCTGTGGAGGACCCTCAAGTACCTGTGGACTGTCTGCTGCCATTGTAACATCAAAAATAAGGTAACTAACCTTTCTCGTTAGGTTCACTTATGGGCTATCATGAGAGTGGAGCCTGGATATAATCTTCCCTAAAACAACAACAACAACACTGGTTTACTGACTACGTATAAGAACGAATTAATTCATATTTGCTACGTTGGGCCAAGAAGAAATCTGATCCTTTGCATAAAAGCTTCATATCATATTTGTAAACTTGGTAGGTCTACATGATCAACACAATATCGGATGCTGCTAACCAGATCTTATCATTTAGGCTTCATATTTAATTTTATAATGCCATAGTCCAGAATTTCTTAATACAGATTCATTTCAGTGTGTTTTGTCGTTTGAATATGAACTGTTTGACAGAGAGATGTACATGTGTGGGCAGTTTTGCTTAATATCCATCAAGATGTTACATATTGTAGCCTACACAAGAACGGTGCCTGACAATGATAGAATGCTTTGCGTGAATTTGTGTCTTGTGTGTATAAATTAATCATTTGTGATTATGATCACCATCTGACGCGGTTAATGGATAACAGTGCAGTATTTATACAACTATCTGGGAATGTTGGGACAGCGGTAAAAGAAATTACCTAGTGCTTCTCTGTTGACCTATATAAATAACGTGTGCCCACGTTTGTATGAAAGACAAATTATTTTGTGTGCTGAAGCTCCTCCCATTCTTCCTGGTGTGGTAGTGTGTGTTTATGGAATCCCCTTTATATCGGAAATATGATGTTTCAGTGTTTGATAAAACCACAAGGATCTTTGGTAAGGTCGTATTGGGTACAGCTGCGTCACTCACGTTCTTCGTGGTCCTGCATGACTGGCTGGCACATCGTGACATTTATAACTGTTACACATGAATTCTCACTGCTCCTTTCAATATAACTAAAACGAGTCCTTCCAGAAATCATTTCACTTCCTACAATATCTGGTTCCTCAAGTTTATTAAAAGGAAAGTTTAATTAAACATGCTTTATGTGCTCAAAATAGTTAATAACTTGAATCTGTGATGATTTGGAATCAGTGAAATGGGAAGTAATCAAATGTCTTGTGAACAATACATGGAAGCAAACTAACTTTTGCAGGACTTTGTTTCAGAGGTATTCTGGCCAGTGTTCTGTTACAGTGGTTAATAAAAAGTAGTTTAATCATAGACTTAAATCCAGAATTCAGACATTCAAATTCTTGAGAGCATTTCAGTCCTCATTGACGTGTCTACCAAAATGGCCTGACAAGTTGGAAGCAGCCCAGGCGCCAGATTCACTTTGTTAAATCACTTTTCGCCCTTGTTGGAGGAGACGGACGACGACGTTATTTCATTCGTTTGGAATATTTGTGTGTAACTATTAAACGTACGTCAGTTCATACAAACTCCAGCCTTACTTAGATTATCAACTGAGTATTGTAATATTCTTCAAAGCAAACCAAGACGGGTCTATGATAGAGTTTACAACACAACAAAATGCCAATATACCTTCGCTTGGGCGACATGCGGTTTCAGCTTGGGTGGCGGCTGTGAAGGCGTTTGGCGACTTGTTCAGTTGCTGGACAGAATCAGGCGACTAAGTAGTTGTTTCACTGTAACATGATATTATGTATTTTCTAATAACAAATCGAAGCCTTACAGTATAATAACTGTACATGCCAGCCAGCTAAAAGCTAAGCTCACTTGATAAAAACCGAGTAAATCCTAATAATTATCAATCAGTGAGGATAACTCAGACCGAGATCGAAGATTACCTCCAAGGTGAACTGTCAGGAATTTACCTGTTTTGGTATTGTAGTTTATCGAACGTAATTAAATATACTTAAGCAAACGCATACATTATTCAAATATTAAATGTTAAACTAGGGGGGGGGGTGAGTCAGACTAGACAGCCTAAGGATGGGCCTAGTTTTCTGTTATTTTAAAAATATGTTTATGAATATGTGAGAACCATTTATTTGAAGAGTCAGTTTCTCACACTCACATGGGCTCTGAACTTGTTATTTATTTAAATGAAAAGGGTTAATGACGTCTGTGAAGTCTCCAGTCTTCATTACCTTTTAATTACGTACATGAAAAAGCGTTCCAACAGAGCAAACATCGGAAACCGACACGTGCCTCTACCTCTTCAGACAGAGCTTGTTAAAACACAATCAGCCCTGTGTCTCTATTGTTAAAACACAATCAGCCCTGTGTCTGTATTGTTTTGCAATCAGCTACACCTTCTATTACTTTGTAGGCCTTACTAAGGAGTCAGGGCCACATAACAAATAACAAGTGCGAATGCTGCATTTTATTTATTTTATAACTTGGGTGTGCAGTGCATTGGTAATTGTGTATTTGATGGAGACCCATGGCCACTAGATTAAGAACACAAGCTGTGTGTCACTATATCCCGTTTCTATGAATACATGAAAATGGAAGGGAGGAAGAGAACTGCAGACTCTGGCGTGGTTCCTGGAGGAAGGAACTTCTAGCAGGGTGACTTTGTGGCTGGGCTTTGACATGGGTGCAGGGGGAGTGTGCTTGTTAGGAACATTAAGAGGGTGAAATGTGATCCGTGGCACAGCTGACCGGAGGAGGCAGGTCTTCTTGGCGTGGTGCTGGTAACGGGAGGGAGGGGGTCTGCTGGGGTCTTTTGCTCAGACGGAAGAGACAGACAGAGAGACATCCTGTGGCATGTGCCCGTCATAGCTCAGCAGTGTGTCGTATAGCAGAAGCTATGCTGGAACGAACGCTACTCATAGCTCATGGCTTTCGTGACTTAACAAAGGTGCAGCGTTAAACTGTGTGGCTTGGATATTTAGAGCAGCCCTGTTAATAGCACAGACCACCTGAGACTTGCTGAATTGCACTTTCAGGGACTTGAGTAGAGTGTAAGGTCAGGATGTTTAATGAGCTTTTCTTTTTTCTTTTTTCTTTTTTTACCCATTCATGTTGTTTATTTTCTTCTCAGTCTGGTTACACAACAGAGAAGGCATAGTGACTTTCTCTTAGCTTGTCTTCCCTGAGGCCAATCACTTACCCCTCAGCTAGAATGAGTGAAATGGAGCAGCATCAATCTATGTGTTGTAAAAAAGGTAAATAATGCAAGACTAAAGAACTTTATGAGACACTTTGAAGCATGATATATGCACAAAATACATACATTCATGTTATGGATACTGAAAATAGATCCATAATGAAAAAATAGATAGATACACAATGTCATATCTGATTATTTTGCTAATAAAACTGATTTTCACGTAACAGTTCGCAAGCTTTTTGTCAACAAACAATTGAAAATGACATTATCTGACAAGCAGTTATTACTGTTAGAAAGACATGGGGAATGATTTATAAAAATATATTGATTTTATTTGCCCAAATTAATTATTGTTCTGCTCTGCTGCAATCTGTTTTTTCTCTTTGACAAATAAGATATTTTGCCAAAATATTTCTCTTTTGAAATAAGCTCTGCTCACTAATTAATGACCTTTACTTTTGTAGTCTTCTCTTTCCTGGGGCTTTTATGGAAAACAGTTGCCTAAGCCTTCAAAACCCCTCAGACCAGAGTTAGAACCAAACACGCACTTATCTTTTACTAGACTACACTATCTATAATAAGGGCGTACAGACCTTCCCGTGTCCAAAGGCTAAGCTTTGTTTGCCTTTAATGCAGGCAGGATTGCCGGCGTGTACCCAGTGTGTGTTTGTTGTGTGTGTACCCTCTCGTGCTTGGCAACACGCCGGCTGCTTGCGAGTCGACAGGCGAACAGCACACACCCGAAGATCAGCTGTCATTCTCTCTCTCCCCTCATCAGGGAGTCCAGCACAAAGCCCTTGGGGTCGGAAAGACTCTAGTGTGTTCGCAACAGGAACGAGCTCGACTATTTGCATTCTAACACAGCAGGTTTTTGTATGAAATCCCAAAAAACAAATTTTATTTGGGAAATCTGTACACCTGCTCATTTGTGTAATTATCTAATCAGCTAACCATGTGACAGCAGTGCAGTGCATAACATCATACAGACGCAGTTGAAGAGCTTCGGTTAATGTTCACATCTAACATAAGAATTGGAATAAATTCTGCCATAGTTGTTTGTGCCAGACTAGCTGGTTTGAGTATTTCAGTAACTACTTATTTATAGGGATTTTCATGCTAAGCAATTTGTACAGTTTGTACAGTTTGTACAGTTTGTACAGTTTACACCAAGTGGTGCCACAAAACCAACCAGTCATATGGTGTGCAGCAGTTTTGGGAGGAAAAAATGCATTGATTGGTGATCGGGGAGAATGGCCATTCTTATTCAAACTGACAGAAAGGTTATGGTAGCTCAAATTACCATTCTTTACAACCATGGTGAGCAGAACTGCATCTGAGGACGTGCAGCGTGCCCAAACGTAAGGTGGATGGGACACTGGCTTGCCAAAGCAGAGCAGTTATATATTAAAAACATTGCCTGGTCTGATGAACATGCGACATACCAGTGGTAGAGTTCATATTTGACATAAACAGCATAGATCTTTGGACCTAACCTGCATTGTGTCAACAGTGATAGTATGGGGAATGTTTTCTGAAGACACACTGGGCCCCTCTACTAGCGGTGTTTGAACTCTACAGGCTATCTGAGAAATGGTGCTGACCATAGGCATCCATTTATGGCCATGAGTCACTGTATAATGGCTATTTCCAGCACGATAATGAAGTCAAACTGGTTCCATTATTATAACAATGAATTCCCTGTACTGTACTGGACTCCCGAGCCACCAGATCTGAATACACCAGAGCACCACTGGGACGTGGTAGAATGGGAGATGCACAGTGGGAATGTGCAGTGTACAAATCTGCAGCAATATAGGAATCATTTCAGCTTGGACCAGAATTACAAAGGTGTGTTTCCAGCACCTTGTGAATCCATACCACAAAGAACAGAGCCTGTTCTGAGAACAGTGGTCTTAGACAGGATTAGTTTGATCTTCCATATATCCGGTGAGTGTAAGAGTGTACAAAGAAGTCAAGTTCAGTAAAGTGGTAGCTCAGTGGTTAAGGCACTTGACTAGTCATCAGAAGGTTGCTGGTTCAAGCCCCACCTCTGCCAAGTTGTCACTGTTGGGCCCCTGAGCAAGGCCCTTAATCCTCAACTGCTCAAGGTGTGTTCAGTCACAATTGTAAGTCGCTTTGGATAAAAGCGTCAGCTAAATGGCCTAAATGTAAAGTATTTGTATGCAATAAATGTTACACATGTATAACTATATCTACACCTAGTGTATCTTTAAGTGCATATAATATGAACATTTTGATAGGAAATTATAGCAAAATTGTTATTCTTTCATGTATCTTTAGCTTCCTCTTGTTTTTTTAACTCTTGAACACTCCTGTAACTCCTGAACACAGCATTCAAATTTTGGCATATTTGTTTCTTAGTTCTTAGATCTCTGTCATCCTAATTTTGGAATTTTTCTCGTATGTTGTCTGTAAGTTTGCCTACGTGGTCTGCAGCTTGTATGTGTGGTCTGTTGGGTTGTGTATGTGGTCTGTAGATTGCGAATGTGGTCTGTAGGGTTGTGTTTGTCATCTCTAGGCTTGTGTTTGTACACAGTTGGCTTGTGTGTGTGGCCTCTATCTTGTGAGTGTGTGCTCTGTAGGCTTGTGTACATGTGGTCTAAAGGCTTGTATATGTGATCTTTATGCTTGTGTATGTGGTCTGTAGGTTGTGTAAGTGTTCTGTAGGTTGTGTATGTGGTCTGTAGCTTGTGTAAGTGTTCTGTAGGTTGTGTATGTGGTCTGTAGGTTGTGTAAGTGTTCTGTAGGTTGTGTATGTGGTCTGTAGGTTGTGTATGTGGTCTGTAGGTTGTGTAAGTGTTCTGTAGCTTGGCTGCTGGCTTATTTCCTGCTGTTTGTCGGTAATGAAGTTCTTGGGTTTCTGTCTTGCTTTGTTGCTATTGGCCTGCTGGGCCGAGCAGAGGAAAGCATGACCCATTACTAAACTTATGTGCTGCAGGCTGTAACCGATGTGCACACTGCTGCTGTGGCTCCCTTAGTATATCTTGATAGATGCACTAAAAAATTCTTCAGATTTGTTCACTTTTGTCACAATTCACAATACACCCCAATTTGTACTGTGAGGGGTATACATAAAGGGTAAAGCCATCAATCAGACCATACATGTCGAACCCAGTGTAGAAATAATCTACACTGCTGTTAGATTAATCAGAAATAATCATGCTGTTACATTTTCTTTTCCTCATCACTACACTATTTCTCATGGATACACCACCCTATACCATGTGGCACCACTCTGCGGAGCCCAGGGGATGCATTCCAGGCAGTAGGAACAGCCAGCCAGGGCTAAAAGCCTTCAAACCCAGGAACAGGGACTGCTGGCAGGGGCAAAACCATTAGCATTGTCCATCTCAGGCCGCAAGGCTGAGGCTGCACTGCAGCCAGTCCTGGAGCTCGATGTGGCCTGGGGAGCTGAGACCTGGATAGGGAGCTGAGACCTGGACAGGGTGCTGAGACCTGGACAAGGAACTGCTTCAGCTGCTGTGTTTGTAGCGGCTGAGTGGTGCTTGTCCTTGGCACTGGCTGTTCTCGCTAGTGTCTCTTCCTTACCCAAAATAATCCTCATGTTGGGTCTGGTATAAACTATGGAAAACTGGGTTTGTTGTTTTCCCATTCCTTTGTTATGTGGTTGCTATGGAGAACATTGCTTTGGTTGAGGTTTCTTTGAAGGGCAATAAGAGAGTAATTTGCAGTGAGGAGCTTATTTATTTAATTACTTGATTCATTTTTTTTAAATAAGACATAAATGCAGGCATGCACATTTGCAATTTTTTAAACATTCAGGATTTTCTTTACTCAGTATTAATATCTGCAAAAAGATGGCACTGGGAAATTTAGTTTGACTTGTGAGTTTAACCTCACAGTACTAATTCTGTTTTCCAAAGCACATCTCTTCTCTTTTGCCACATCTAGCAATAAAAAGAGGAAGGAAACAGGCTCGCATCTCGAGTGCTCTTTTCGGGGACACTCTTCTGAAATATCCTCAGCCCTGATATTTCCCGCTCTTGAACAGGAGCTCCGGCGGAGCGGGTGTGAGTTGAGTTCGAGGGCTGGGAGGGGAGGGCGGCATGGGCTTCACAAGCCCGTCCGGCCTGCAACACACGGCGTGCTGATTCGCTCGCATCGCAATGAGCATAACCTCATAATTGGTGCTTTGAATGGTGCATGGTGCTGCATGGAGCTGGGCAGGGGAGGAGCCGTGGGTAGAGGACATTCCATTGACCTTCAGGGAGGTGGGCTGCTTCTGCCGGAGCTGCTCGCCGCTCACTCATGTGCTTCCGTCTCCCCTGTGTGCTGAGACGCTAATAACAGGTGGTGGCAGTTGTGGCAGGAAATGTTAATAACCTGTTTGGCTCCAAGCACGTACTAAAGTGCATCGGTGTGATGAGATGGAACGGTTTCCATGGGTCTCAAAGGTTAAATGTTTGGCTGCCGTCGTTTTAAGGATGCGCGGTGTATTTGCTACGAGCTTTTCATGGCTGTGTTTTTTTTTTTTAGCCCAGAGCATGGTGCAGTGTATTCTAGATTAAAGCATATTTTTACATCTTCTGCATTTTTACCTCTTGGCTAAATAAAGATCTCTATGTTAATTTTCCCTCAGAGGCTCAGGGGGCTGTAGCGTTGTTTGTGCACACAGATAGGAGGAGCACTTTCTAAAAGTGAGACGAGCATTTATGGAGGAATCTGTCATGTTGCCTTTAAATGACTGGACATGTAGACATCGTGTACAGATGCTGTCCGGTAGAGATCTGTTTCACTATGAACACCTCATTAAAAATGGATGATAATACACTACCGTGTTGTTCGCTGATGGACGTTGACATTCAAAGAAGACAAAGTATTAATCAGTCAATAGGCACAATACTATTGGGTTTCACAGCTGGCCCTTGGGCGATTGAGGATTATCTGTTTACAGTTACATAGGAAAAAAGTGTCCAAATGGAAAAGTATTAGAATGAATGGTGATATAATTTGCTCTACTGTCTGGATAACTGTCTGGATTTATCATTTCTATCAGTTCGGAGGCTTCTAGAATTTGTTTATTACCTAAACCAATCAGCTCACTGTTTAGGAATACTGTATAAGAGGGCAGTTTGAACTGCTCCCTTTAATGAATATACATCTCCTGGCTGGTCAGAAACATGTCTCCAGACTACAGCACTTGCAGATGTACTTGTTCATGTAGTATAATAAATATATTTTGTTGGATCTTTTTTGTCAAAGGTGATAAAGACGTTTTTTGTGATCAAAAACATTCCAGTAATTCCATAAGAACTGTCTGTTCATGTTATTTGAAGAATTTTTATTTGATTTCATTTAAAGTCTTTACCTTAGTGTGGAATACTCTGCAGCTAGTCTTATATAATATGCAAGTATGTATTTATATCTGAAGAGACCTTTCTTCTATCCCCTCAGAGAAACTGATATCACATTTTTGTATAAACATCTCTTCACTTTTCTGAAATATTTTCAACATTCAAGTAAGTTATGCCTGTGATCGTTAATAATTTAAACACAAGATATATAAGGCCCATAGTATAAAGTCAGAGTAGTTATATACAGCACACGCACATGTAAATGTTCTCTCCTGTAGACTTACCCCCAGGCTTTCCTTAGGCATTGGAATGCCTGATGTCAGAAGAAAAATTCTCTGCAAGACAGTTCTTGTTGCTTGATTATCTAGGTTCCTGTGTGTGGGCTTTGAAGCTCTAAAGGGAACTGTGCTTCCTTCTAGTGTTTGTGCACTGTTGTTGTGTTCCTGCATACTGATGCCCTGTATCTCCCCGGCTGCCTTGCCGCTGCTGTTCAGCGTCTGCTCACTGATGGGGCAGGACCGTTCTGCAGCACGGGGCTTGTTAGCATTCAGCCGCTCCCCCACATCTAGAGTGCAAAATGAATTTGCCTTGCTTGTGTGTTGCAAGTGTTAAGTCTCTCAGTTCAGATGGGATGCATAATACATGTGATTCTGCTGAAATTCACGGTTTCAGCACCATGGAGAGCTCTGTTGGTGCCGCTCTTTAGACCTGCAGTGCTTCCGAGCAGCACGTAACGCTGAGAAATGCACGTGATCTCTACTTAACTCCTTTCATGCTGAAGGAATACTGAGAGGATGGAATTTATTTGGCCAGCAATCCGACTTTATCAGTTTGTCAAGTATTTTTTTTATTAAATAATTATTAATATACTTAATATACTAATAATTATAGTTACAATACTAAAATAATTTAATGGATGACACTACTACTGTTTTTGGGAAAAAAAACCAAAAACCTCAATCATATCAGAATATTAATCCTGAATTGAAGAGATTTCAAATATTTTCTGGGCAGTGCAAACTGGTTTTCCATATATTGAATAGTAACCAAAATACCAAATGATTGCTTATACAAGTGATACGATTTCATAGAGTAAAGTGTGGGTTTAGATTAATATAAATGGTATGCAATGGGAAGTGTTATCATTTTGAGAGAAATAATGGCCCTGTTCATTTTGTTCAGTGTGAGGAAGATAATGACTTCCAGCATGTGCTCATCAAAGTGCTCCTCCTCACTGCTCACTATTTAAAGCTATCACAATATCCAGCCTGACAAAGATGACCAAATGATTTGTTCCATAGAAGCACCATTTACTACTGCGTAAGGGTCCCTGTGGACAGCCCACGTCATATAGCTGAATGTAGAGTACATATATAACGATACTATACATTGTAGTGTTACATAGGAGTCTTCCTTCGAGGCTGTGCTTTGATATGCTAATAGAGACTTGTGAAGAGATTTGGGAAGCAGCTCACCGTGGTTAGCGGAGCTGAGTCTGAGGGCTAAATCCACACAGCTGCCCTGCTAAGCATTGTCTCAAATGAGCACAGCTGCTGTAAGATCAGTTTCTGGCACATGTTCAAAACCCCAGCATGTCCTTCTCTCCCTTTTCTCTGCCTCTCTCTCTCTCTCTCTCTCTCTCTCTCTCTCTTCCTCCCTATCCTCCTCCATTTCTAGCCCTGTTGCCCACCCCCAGCTGTAGCAGCACATCTCTTCCTGACTCCCAGCTGCATCGGTTCTCTCTGCTTCCCCTCTGGCACCGTTACCTGTTTCCCTTTAAGGAACGGGTTTCCACCCTCCAGGAATAGAACACGCACTGACAGGTCTGGGAGCCGCCGGCTCCAGCTCCAGCCTCTCGCCTCCATAAACAGGGTTAGGGTCAGAGTTGTCCCAGGTCGCCAAAGAAATTAGGCAGTTGCTCTCGAGTGACAGCACAGGCGTGCACGTTTTACACCGTAACCCAAGCTAGGCATCACGGAGCTGTTAAGCTGAGTCTGGGCACTGGCCAAGGAAA
Source organism: Sternarchorhynchus goeldii (assembly GCA_028565775.1). Taxonomy (NCBI): domain Eukaryota; kingdom Metazoa; phylum Chordata; class Actinopteri; order Gymnotiformes; family Apteronotidae; genus Sternarchorhynchus; species Sternarchorhynchus goeldii. Next base: position 8,696,613 of record JAOXYF010000009.1, read on the forward strand.
TGAAACGTGCTCTTTAATTACCTGCTGGATGTTGAATTTGATGGTGCTCCCTGCTCAGATCCATTTAGCTGGCAGTCATTTCTCCACATTTATTATCCACATTTTTTAACATTAAAGAATACATACAGAGGTGCATGTGTACACACACACACACACACACACACACACACAGACACACATAGTAGTTTTATCAGGTTAATAGGATTAATACTATGCTGCATGCAGTACAGAGAGGCACAGAGGAAACACTTATACAGTTCTTATGTAATAGGGACAGGGAGCACTGTGAGATTTATAGCTATAGTCTTTGAGCCCTACCATTTCTATTCAGCAGACACTTGTAGCTGACGGTAGCTTGACATTTAGCCAGTTTTATGTCTTGTAGGAATGTACCTGACACAGCATGAGTGTAGCACAATGGGTGGGCTGACAGTGAAGTGACGACTAGAGGTTCTGGTGCCGACCTGAGCCACGTTCCTTACCCCCCACCATATAGCTATAGAAACCCTCAGGACCATACGCATGCTGTTTATACTCTCAGGAGACGTGGAGCAGTTCTGTTCTCTCTTTTCACCCTCTCGCTGTGGCAGGCTGCTCTTTCTGCTCGTCCCCAGCAGATCAGAAAACAGCAGGCAGAGGCCCGGCGAGAGGTGACGGGTCAGTTTACAGCAACAGAGCTTGCTGCCCCGGTCTCAACCTCTCAGAGGTCATGCCCTTTCCCTGTTGTGGCAGTACAGGAGAAGGAAATGCACCAGCAATAAATGACTCCACTGGTGCTAGTTGACACTGGTTGGCGCTAATGCCGCTCCAGCATGGGATCAGGGAGATTCTCCCCCAGTTTGGTTTCAACCCTTTTCTCACAGAGCAGACAGTCGGAGTTTTGTCCACAGTCATGAGCTGTATGCAAAGGTACATATGTTCTATATGTAGTAGGTGTGGATGAATGTGTAGGTACATATGAGGTCTGGGCCTGCTAGGTGGGAGGGTCAGTTACGCTCTGTAGGAGGCAGGTTCTGCAGAGCTGAGTTGTTCTCCTATGATCAAATGGTACACACACAATTGTACACTTATGTTGTACGTTCACAATGTAGTAATGCAATAGTTATACCCTATATATATATATATATATTAATATGTATATTATAATGCAATACCTTATATATATATATATTGCTTATTTCTTTCTGATTCAAATAATTTCTGTATTGTTTCTGTATTGCCAATCAAGTCAGTTGATTCTGAGAGTTATGCCTTGCTGCCATGGTTCTGACTTTGATGAGATGTTTGTGCTTCAAGGCAAATTACATTTGTCTTTTTGTCATTCCAATTACCTCAGCGTCTGCAGATTTACATCACACAGAAGCAAGCAAGAGTAAAAGCATCCTCATCAAGCAGCCAAGTGTAGAGAGATTGGATGGCTGTGTGGTGCATTAATGTGAATCAGTCTTCCATTCCCCTACTTTATCCATATGCATGTAACTTTTTGGATTGTAATTCCATTAAATGCATTTTGTTTTCGTAGCAGAACAATCTAATAACCTTTAGAGGTCCTTTGCTAATTTCAAACACAATGTTACAATGGTTGAAAACCTTCAGTAGGAATATATGTTAGGTCAACTACAGATGCTCAAGGAACCTTACACATAATATGAGTATGTGGATGTTGTAAAGACTTTGCACTGGAGTAGCTATTATGAACATATACTACAGTCTTGGTGGAAATTAAACACAATTCTGATAGAATAGGTTGTGTTTTAACAAATGGTTTTGCTTACTGGGTTTGATAGATTCATAGGAACACCTGCAATTAATTTGATTTACATGAATTTGATTTACATGAAATGTTACATGTTTAGTGTTTATAAACATTCAAATAAACCATAGGATACTGACTGTAATGCACACATTTAACATGTTCTTGACTGCACTTACACCTCATATTTACCATCAAAGGTAATTGAAAATATCGTTAAAAATGAATGTTGGCCTTAGTAATAGACCAAGATACCTTCCTTTGGCTTACAAAAGCAGATTGTGTAGGATTTGCCCTTAAGGAGATAAAGGCTGAAATCTGTTTGTTTGCTAGTTTTAGATCATGTCTCAATATGTGGAAAAAGCAGTGGTCAGAAGAAACCTACCACCCAAGACATGACCTGCAGTTCAACATCATACAGTAGATTAAATAAACACTCAGTTATTGATGACACCATAAACAGTGCAGTGCCATCTTAAGAGAGGGCACATGTGTACAACTAGTTAATCATTCTGCTGGTCCTTCTGTGCTTAGATATAAAATAAAGGGCTTCCTTTGTGCTGTGCATGGAGACTGGAACTGGGAAACAGTGATACAGGATAACGATATAAACTTTGTCACGCTTGACATGCAGTATGAGCTGTTTCCTGAACTGGTGATTAAAATCCAAAAAAAAACTGTGCAGAATGGCTCAAGTAGCATTGTGAATGACCTAAATACATCGAATAAAAACATAACAATTAAAAACTAACAGATACATATTCACTGGAGTTATAATGGTTTGGGATCCCTTTTTGAGATTTGCATGTTACTTGAATTTTCTACACATCTTAAAAGGCCATGGGAAGCATAACCAGGCTTTGAAGTTGTGGAATACTGTCTGTAATGCCATTATCATTTTGCAATGTCATAAAGGAAGAGTGTTTGTACCATAGGGTGCCCCTGTAAAATAGCCTCATGTCCCTTATAACGTGCTGAGCAGTTATCATTACCCAACGAGTCCCCTGAGAAAGCCGCCCCTGCTCGCACAGACCCAGCGCCATGTTTGCAACAGTTGGTGAAGGATTTTATAGGTTGAAAGTATCTTTTGCTTTCTACGACCATATGGATGAGGAAAAGGGTGAAAGATGACTCATCACATCGTGTTACTTTTTCCACCACTTACTCCAACTTTTAACAGCAGGTAAAGTGCCGTTGTATGTTGGAACAGGGAGCTGTTGCTTTCCCTGTTCCCTGTAATCCTGCCATAAAATAAACCTTTATGATGTACAGTGTTCACTTTTACATCATTCAAAAACAGGTAAAAAAACAACAGTTTTTTTTTGTTTGTTTGTTTTTTGGTAAGACAGAGAATGTTTTTGAATATATTGAGGCAGAGCTTCAGGGTATTGATGAATTATCCTGTGTTGGTATGACTTAGTTAATGATCATGGACGTTCCAGTACTGTCCCTCTTTGCCACATCTTTCCTGTGCTTATTTGGCATATTTTTAAAAACATGTTCCCTTTGACACATTAAATAATGTTACAGTAATTGTGACTAATGTGCCTGCAATTCAGAATCTGACTATTTGGCCTTTTGGGAACTCGGTTAATTGTCATATTGCTTTGAAAAGTCACACATCAATGTGGTGACATAACCATTACAAAGTTACAATTCTTTTTTTAAAGTTACAGGTTTTTTCAAAGTTACAGTTCTTTTTCAAAGTTACAAAGTTACAGTTTTTTCAAAGTTACAGTTCTTTTCCATGTGATATCACCCCTGCTCCATGTTTGTGCTAGAGTGTTTGCATTTGAGTGGTGTAGTTTAATACAACACAACACATTTTTGAAATACTAGTCCTATCAGAAGTGGAATCCCATATGTATAATTTATTGTTCATGGTGCTGATTTGTTGTGCTGTGGACACAGATACTTATCTTGCATAATTCATTATGTTTGTGGTTGAATGTACTACATGGTTTTTTTCTATGATGTGTAAATCAATAGAATAAAAATATAAAATTGACCTTGTTGTAATACTATAGCATTTCCAGGCTTTTCCTAAATTTGTGTGAATAATCCATGGCTTCTCTGTCAAATAAGATGTGATTTTTAAGGTACTTGTGGTTGGACAAAAATAATAAAATAATGAATGAAGAGTAAGTAGGGTCTCTCTCTTTTGTGAAGCTCTGATGAATTGTCACCTTACACCTTAACCTGTGAATAAGCATAAAATATCCTGGACTTTCTGTTTGCATTTCACATTTGACATATTCCTGTCTTACTAGCTAAGACTGTTACCAGCTAAGGCTGGTAAGACAGGAATGGAGACTGTGGTGTTTTCAGACAGAGGAAAGTAATGTCAAATAAACATAAACACTCAGGGAGCGATAAACAGGGCAGCCGGACACAAAGCATAAGTCACATATTATATTTTTAAAATATGTGTTTATGAACATTTTTATTCAAAACTCTTTGGTAGTAAGTTTAGCAGATCTGTCTGAGATCATGACAACTCTGCGGTTACTATAGCATGGGAAACCTCTTTAACTGTTGTTATGGTAATGTGGGAAAACCTAGTTAACTGCAATTACTATAGTGTGGGGAAACCTAGTGAGCTACTGTGTTCACTTCAGACCTATTCTTAGGGCCTATGTTGCCCCTTTGAAGCTATCTGCAGATTCTCAGGAACAGGAACAGTTGGTAGGACTTTCCATATGCTTTGACACTGACCTGCTTTCAACAGCCTTATTGCTCTGTCAGATCAGGAATAGAAAGCACTTCTGATGAGTATTCATATTAAAGGAATACTTCAGCTAATAATGTTAAGGTGTTTAATATAGATAGAAGCTATTGGGGACAATTAGCATGGTCAATTGATATTTTTTACTTCTAGTTTAGCCTCTCTAAATGTTCTTAGTTGTCATAGAAACATGGGGGTTATCTCATAGTGGATTCCCTCTGTCTGGAATTTGGAATAATGTGTTAAGGCTCTTTTTAGAGTAGTTCTTTCTGATCTTCCAGCATACTATCAAAGGAAGCTATAGGTTTCTGTATTCATTGTCCACACCTTCCTGATATTAAACTCATGGATCATCAGTCGTAGGTAGCGAGGGATCCACTGCTATCTAAATGAAAGCCAGTAAACAAACAGCATAGGCAAATATGATTTAATGTTATTTGTTACTCTGTGAGTTGAACATGATGCAGCTCTCAGGGCTCTATTGCTTTCAAAGCCAGAGGCTCTTTTCCCATTTTTTTTTTACTGAGAAAAAGTGGCAACGATTTGCTGAGCAAGGCAGAGTGTGCAGGACACAGAAGGAGCCTGTGGCTGTGTTCACGGACAGATCAAACTCCAGCAGCAATGCCTGGCCTGGAGCTCGTGGGGATATTTGCTGTTCCCATCCTTCCTTACCTGAAGAAGCACAAGTTCAAATGCCGTCTCCTGGGGGAGCGAAACAAACAAACAAAAAACTCAAAACAAAACCAGCCAGCAGTTGTAATGTAATCCAGCAGCTCTAGTAAACAACAGCTGTAAAGGGGCGACATATTTTGCTAAAGACTGAAAAAAACTTGGTTCATTCTTGGAATTTGGTTTTGTTTTTGTCAGGCTTGACCTGTCCTGAGAATATTCATTTTTGCCCTGAGCCTGGGAAGTGACACACTTCATCTGACTGTAATGATTCGGGAGTCTTTCTAGTACTCTCATGATGGCTTTTACCACAAGTCATGTGGTGCAATAATGGTTTATTAACATCTGTGTAACAATTCAATGCCTAAGTTCCAATATGGGAAAGAACGACTGTGGAACCGCAACGCAAGGGAGACCTTTTTGAAGCAATAAAGTATAGTTCACTGCATAATCATCACATTTCCCATGAGCAGATGATTTACTCTGATGATGTAGCCTATGTGGGTCTGAGATGGAGATGTACTCATTTAGTGTGATATGAAATGGTTGATATACTCTGTCTCAGCACAGAGCTTCTATCACAGATAAGACAATTTTATCTGTTGTCCCAGAGGGCCAAGAACATGTGGACCATGTCTCTGAAAATGGACAGCTTCTGACAGTGGTAGAGGCAGGGGAAATGAACCACATTCATCTCTGTAGCCCCGAAGAACAATAAAGATCTCCGAGGGTTACACGCACTATAATGAACATTTAAGAGGTTCACAAACAACAGCACACCTGGGTTTCTTTCATTTAAAAACCAGCTCTGTCAAAACAGCCTTATTTCTCAGGAACAGACATGGACTGTAGGTCATCTGCTGCACTCACACTGCAACAAGAATCAAATTTGTTTCACTGACCGTTGAAAATAAAACAAAATTAAATCAGTCTGTAGAACATGTTTTGGTTATATGCTTCTCTCTTGTAATATATTTGCTTCTTTTTTCCTTTGAGAAAATGGTCTGGCTTCTACTTGGTTGCTGTGCAATTTTAATGTCACTAGCTACAATAAGTGAAGAAGTAAATACATTAAGTAAAGCTTATATCTAGTGTTAAAAAATGGCTTTGCAATAGGTTGTGCTTTGAAAACATTTTTCTCCATTCTTGTTATTCTTAAATGCATTTTGCCATAAAACAGCCTGCCTGCTCTTTTAAAACACATGTATGCATTCCGTTTCATGCATTCGACATTTAGATAACAGACATATCTGTAATTTCATCAGTGAGAGTCTTACTGAGTTGCCCTTTAACATAAGGATTTCTCACAGAATTTACTGTTTGGGAGAGTAACTTTAGAAGTCTCTCATGTTGGCTTTTGTTGTTGGGACCACACCATTTATCTAGTGATGAAGGATTCTTGTATTTATAAATGATCTTCATGTGGGTTGCGGTTGGATATCAGGATTTGACCAGAATTTAGGATTGGACAGAACGTACTAATTCCTGTGATTGCTTGTTATTAGTAAACATGGACTTGTGGGGAGCCTTGTTCTAACAACTGAAAATAGACAGGGAAGTTTGTAGCTATCTAAGCATCTTAAAAAAGAGGTCAGAGGAGCTGATATGCGTGCTCATATCAGTCCATAGCTATATACATTGGACTGATCTCTAACTAGCTAGCTAGATATGAAATACCCCAGTACACCCCCACCCCCCTTCCCGATTGTAGTCTTCCTCTAACGCACTCGATCGCGCTTGCATTTTAATTACTAGCCAACAGACCTGAAAAACAACAGCCAGCTAAATAATAGGATACAGTATATTACATTATTATAAACTATATTAAGTCATTAATAGATTAATAGTAGTTACACTTATATGGCGCCTTTCTCATATCCAAGGACACTTCACGATCAGTCCAGATAAACAAGCAGTAAAAGTCGGCAAAGCAAGCATCAGACTCCCTCATTTAGCAGGCATAAAGATAATGACCTCAACACTAAACCTAGTCCCTATAATAAACAGTCAAAAGCCACATGAGGCAATAGAATTAAAGAATTCCGTCCTATTCCTACACTGCGGGACAATAATGGATCTGGGGTTGCTGGCTGCTAGCTTCTGTTGTAACATTAATGCTAGAATTAACGTTAGCAGCCGGTGTTAGTGATGCCCTCGGCAGAATCTACACTTAGATCGCTTTCTATTTGAATTTATATTTTAATGTTCTACTGTTTTCTTTTGCGCATTCTAGACTATTTACCTATTTGTTTACTAAAATACAAGAAAAGCTAAATCCAGAAACGTTAACCATACCAGTGACACTAACGCCAGTTAGTCGGCCTTCAAATGTACTTGCGTCATAACGTTATGATTGGACACTTTCGCATCATTCAATACAACTTTCTGTTGTTACAATTTCATATTCAAGGTAGAATGTTAAAAAGGTGAACAAAAGCAGTGATAACGTTAGTTACTTATCATAGCTAGCTAACTATCTAACTGGTTAGACGTCAAGAACGATGTCTTTTGCTAGTTTTGCTATATAGACAACTAAGAGTATATAGACTAGGGTATTTACTCATGTTAGCTAGCTAACGTTACATGTTTTATTCTACCCAGGTTAACTAGCTAGTTAACGTCCAGCCGACTGTTAATAACTAGAAGAACGCTGTAGTTCAAACGTTAAATCTTCAGTCGGTTGCTTAAAATGGGCGATGCTGCATAAGGTCAGTATCCTACTGCAGCAGCTCGATCGCGGTCCTTATTTGTAACTATAGTTACAGTGTGGGGCTCCTCTGGCTTAGCCGGCTGTGCTTAGGTGAGGGCTCAGTGGGGGCGGGGCGGCATGACTCACCACTTTGTGCAGTCTGAGCAACAACACCACAGCCGTTTGATTGGCAGCGATGGTTGAAGCGACTAGTGGAGCTGAGATGTCTCAGTCGTTGCTGGGTTCTCCATCCTACCTAGTGCTACATGACTGCCAACACGTCACATACTGTAACCACTTTCACTCCGTTTGGATAATACTGTTCAGTACTGTGCAGCTCGTTGTGTTTAGGTCTTTTTTTTAAAGTAGAAGAATAATTCACAACCATTGTAGGTTTTATTCAAAGTCTCTATGTTCAGAGCAGCAGTTTTCTTCACCAGAGAAATGTGAAATATGTACTTCTATCTTTGTATGGTTATTAACTATATATTTTTCTGGTCTGCCTCTATAAAGCCTTCCTTCATGCTCACTCCTCGTTATGGAGTGAGAAGCTGTGGCTGCTTGAGAGGTTGAACAGTAGGGCAAAAGATCTGCTTGTGATTCCTGTGTGACTGAATACTGGCTCACCTTAGCTGCTGTTTGCCCTGCCACCCCACTATAGTGTCTGGTTACACTCTCATCCTGTTTTTATTGCCACATAACATGCACGTTTTTCTTGGAGGGACGATTTGATTTGATGTTGTGGACCTTAGGCACATCATCATAGAATGGGCTGTGATTGTCAGGCTCCTGGCAATAAAAATAATTAAGGCTCAGACAACACTTTCATTTTGAACCTTTACCATAATTAGTGTACCACTGCATTCTGTAGCTGGTTGTCTGCTCAGTCTTGCAATGGCATTTTCCTTTGCGACAATGGCTTTATTAAAGTTAAAAATAACCAGGCTAATTTGGGAAGCTGTGGCAGCTCCCCAGCCTTTATCCTTCACCTCAATCTTTGATCCAGACTTATCACTGACATTTTCCTGAGGCACAGTTTTTCATATGTGGAATTGGAGTTGCAGAGGAAGATGCCTCCTCGGGAACCTGGCATGAATCGTGCAGCATGGTCAGTGCACTGTTGTACTACTTGCCGCTTCTAAAAATACAGTGACAATATTTTGGTCTTCTGTCACCTGGATACATGAACCCGTGCTGCAGTCGTCCATCTACTTCACAATGCCACAGGGATGGGCTCCTTCATGCTCTCAGACTAGAACATGGTCCTTGTCGTCATTTTCAGCATGGTAACATTTGACCTCAGATGTGGTGTCTTTTCTTCTGTGTCACAGGTGCCTTATTAAGCTTGACAAATGTATGTGCTTAGATGGAAGGTGCAGCTACTAAGCACTGACTTGTGTTTACTGCATTAAAAAAAGATGGTTGCCTCAAAATACCAATGCCATTAAAAAACAACAACTTTATGCTCCATGTCACATCTTCTGGCCTACACTATGTAAACAGTTAGCATTGTCTACAAATAAGATGACTTTTTATATTTTTCAGTGTGTATGTAACAAGTAATAATTATTAATGATAAATGTTGATTACTCAATTGGCATATTTTTGTAATTAATTTGTTCTAATCTCTGCAGTATAATAAAACATTGGCAGTGAAATATGATGGCATACAGCAAAATCCCCAGTGCTGAATTAACTAGAGCTTCAAATTAACACTTATAGTGTCCATCTGGATGCAAATGAACAGTGTAAGAGCTAGCTCAGCACCGGTGATTGTGCAGTGCAAGAATGAATGTTGTTGCATTTACTGATGTCAGATCATCCATCAGTAAGAAAATATTGATTCCTAATGGACACGCAAATCTATCACTCACAATTCCTATTTTCTCAACCTTCTTTTTAAAAACATTCTACTTGATCCTGATTATAATTTTCATTATTGGAACTTTGATAATCTGCCAATTTGTCTTAATTTGTTTGCTGCCAAACGGGTTATTTATATAAAGTTTTTCAGCACCCAATTAACGGACCCACCATATCATAATTATTAATCATGAACATTTGAACATAAATAATCTCTCAGTGTCCCTGTCACTACCTGTCTTTCATTCAGCTCAGTCTCCACCCTTTCTCTCGTTCTCATTCTGTCTTTCTCATTCTCTCTCTCCCACACACATCTAGCACACACACCTACAGTCTACCATCCAAGTCTCTGTTGCTAAGCGACAGGCGATGTGCGATGGACTGCTCTTATGAGAGTGACATTTGTCCGGCGTAATTTTATCATCAGAGACAATTGATTCTCACAATCTGTGTGTTTGAGTAAAGGCTTTGCATTCTTGCGCTTCGTTGCTTTTGCTTCAGCGTGAGGATGAAGCTTCCTCCATTTGACTAGACATGGGGAATGTAGCAGTATATTTTCCTCTCTCTGCACGGTGCTTGTGTAGGATCTGGTAGAGTCAGGAGAAGACGCTGGGGTGGATGCAGGATTCTGTTGGCATTCTGATTAGCTCCCTTTGCCATGTGCTTTGCCGTGGTCACATGATCAGGACATGCACCCAAACCATTTCGTCCTGTTGCTTCATGCCTTTGATTGGTCCCTGGAGCCTCCCCATCTTTTATTTTAACAAATGAGCGTGATAAAAAGCACTTACTGAGTATTGATTAATGGTGGCTATTAACTAAGGCAGGAGGAAAATGTGCTTTGCCATTGTGCTTGCCTGCAGCCCTTGAGAAGGGGATGTGTAAGTCTCAGGATTAGCCGTGTGGATTGACACACTGTAATGCTAAAAAGATGTGCTTAGCCTTAAGATAGAGGCTGCAGGGCTGCTTCTAATGTGGGAGGCCTGAGACACACAGTTCAGATCAAGTGCTTTGGTCTTTCCTGTCCTCCACTCTGATGTGAAACCTAATGGGCAGTGTTGGCCTTATAATGGGCTGCAGGAGCAGGCTGGCAAGAGCTGTGAGTAACCTGTCTGTCAAAATAACCTTAGCCAAATGGACAGATATATTATAAAGGTCTACAGAGATGCAGAGAGACCTGCTCCTTGTGCAGCGGAGAAATACACTCATAAAAGCATTTCCTCATAGACCTGTAAATAATTTTTTTTTTGTCATTTCAGCTAAAATCCTAAATTTGTATGTATATTTATATCTCTCTCAAATCAGTGAGTATATTTATATTGCATAGAAAATCATGTTTTGATAAGGCTACTTTCTCTGTTGGTTGGTTGCTGATTTGTTTGTTGGGTACTGGCCAGTGGCAGCAGACTGATCTGTCAGAGTTAGTGCGTTGTGTATGTGCTTGTGTGTATGCGTGAGAGAGACAGATAGAGTGTGTTTGTGTGTTTTTAGAGAAAGAGAAAATGAGAGAGCGAAAAAGAGAAGGGTAGTGTGTATGAAGGGAGGGGGAGCTGATTCATTGTTGAAATCATCTCATATAAAAACTGTCACTTCATTTTGTAATTCACTCTGACACGATCTTGTTTTTTTTTTTGTATAGTGTTTGTTCTTTGATTTCCTCAGCAGTGAGTATGTTTCAGTAAGACCATAACCCTAATCCTAGCAGCCTCTGAAGCACAGTGCTGGCTGAGGGGTGAATGTAGCTTCTCCGACAGAGCTCTGAGCAGGGAGCTGCACATAGTGCCTGTGGTGGTGGTCCAGGCAGACTGGGCCCAGAGGTCTTCAGGATGTCGTTTGTGTTTTTTTGAATGGAATACTTCTTTTATATTACTAGTAAAAGAAAACAGACAGTAGCCACTGGAGATTTAACAACACATTTATTCAGATGCATTCTAAAGACTAAAATGTGATTCTAGCAATTTATTGATGTTGTGAATCCACATGGTGAATAAACATGGTGAGTGTGTTGAAATGGTGAGTGTGTTGAAATGTTTAACAGGTCATATAGTAATTTAGTAATATTAGTCAGATAGTAATCTAATAGTAATAGTCAGGTAGTAATCAGACAGTAATCAGAATCTAATATATTCAGAATCTAATCTAATCTAATGTAATCTAATCTAATCTAATCTAATCTAATCTAATCTAATCTAATAATGGTTTTCATCTGAACAGAGTGTAAACGAATAATATGATGAAAAGAGAAACTTTTTCCAGTACCCCAAATGTAGTTATTCATCTTATTCAGTTAAGACATTTTATCAACAGGACTATCATGGTTAAGTGAGGGAAGCTTATAAAACACCAACTAGCAGAGTTTACAAAACTGAATCAGACCTTATGCGCAGTATTATGTACAGTTATTGGTAACACTTTCAGTGTTTACTAATAAAAATCAAGTAATGCAAGACATGAAGTAATACATTAACAATAACTAGTGTTAAGGGAACATGTAACAACTGTGTTGGTTAATGAAGTGTTAGCTTTAAATGGATTTGATAACATGAATAACAACTGAGGTACTTAATAAGAATAATAATAATGATAATTAATAATAAATAAAATGGTTAATCAATATTAAATAAACATAATAACTCCATTAGTTCATGTTCTTGACTTTAACTCGTGCTGCAGTTTTACAGAACGGTTGTGTTCAGCTTAATTGGCTGTTATAACTTGTATTATTTACTCACTTCCATTTACTGATGTAATATTTAGTATTTCCACTGTAATTTAAATGACGAGACATTTACTTCTACTGATTTCCCCTTCGTTCCATTCAGTCATTAATGTTTAATTGCTTGTTGGGGTTTCACTGTGTAGTTTTGTTGAGGTGGTTCAGCTCCTGTTTTGCCGCTTTCTTGCTCGCACTTTTGACTTTGGATCTGTAGAATTTTAGTTTAGAGCAAAATAGAATACAAAGTTAACAAGGGAGTCTGACACAGTTATCTATAAAAACTGCTGAGGTGGAAGCAGCAGTAGTGATGTTGCATTTCTTCTTCCTGCTGTGCTGAATGGCTCAGTGTGCTGCTGGAATGTATAATGAGGAGAAGCACATCTGTATGTACAGTAAGGAGAGGCACAGTTATATGTACAGTAAGGAGAGGTGAACTAACATGAGCAGCCAGGGCAACTAAAGACACTGTGCCTCAGGGCCCTCACAGCACACAGGACCCTCACAGCACACAGGGCCCTCACAGCACACAGGACCCTCACAGCACACAGGTCCCTCACAGCACACAGGTCCCTCACAGCACACAGGGCCCTCACAGCACACAGGCCAAATGCACAGCCCCTCTCAGAGCACAGGCCTTTCACAAATACACACACACACACACACACACACACATACATTCTTTTGCAGAGATTGTCCTGGGGTGTTCTGAAGTAATCTTTTTGGTATATTAAAACAGGCTTTAAGAGACTTGAAGAGGGACAGGTTCCTACTATTGTTCAAGTGTAAAGGGAGGTCAGTTGTTTTTTCTGATTTCTCTTTTGTTTTTGAATAGTGCATAGAAATGTTCTATATGTTCTTGTATTCTAATAAAGAGACTGAGAAGTAATTATATATGCACATTATACCATTGTTAAATCAGTAAAACAATAAACCTAATGGTTGCCTAAGACTTTTGCACAGTACTTTATAAACAGAATAAATTATTGTTTTTTTACTTTTCTGTATATTGGCAGTTGTTTGTTCAGACGATATATAAAATATTGTAAGAGCATAATTATTGTACATTTTATTTTGAAGTGTTTTCATATATTTTATTCGCTGCTGGTGTTAACTGGCAGTTGAGTGAGCTAGCAGTTACTTTCTAATATTGTTTACCAGTTGTATAGTTTTGAAAGCTTGTGGGTAATACTGAATTTTGTCAGGAAAAAATACATAACATAGTATTAGTTTGAACATAGTATTAGATTTGTATTAGATAAAGATTTAGTATTAGATCAAATTTTAGCAAAATGCAATGGAAACTTGTGACCCCCAGCAGGGTAATAAATAATAAACCAGCAGACCTGCAGTGTCAGAGTGATCGTTGTTGGTGGTACGTTGTCGCGGCCACGCCCTCCACCCTGATCCTCCATCACTGCACTTTCTGCCAGCTCCTTTCTCGGCCGACATATCCGTCTAACAAGCAAACGTAACGTCTGAGGGGAAGGTAATGGTAATAAAAGCAGTGCAATGCGGGGTAATGTCCCGCTGCTCTCTAACTGCGGGGTAATGTCCTGCTGCTCTCTCACTGCGGGGTAATGTCCTGCTGCTCTCTCACGGTGGCCCTGCCCCGGTTTATTCTGCCTTCATCCCTCCTTCATCCCCTCCTGGCTGATTTATGGCGCGGTTGGCAGCAAGGAGGGATAAGAGGCTTTCAAGAGGCCGTGTGATGGATGGCCAGGGATGAGGCATCAGGCGTTATGATATTTTATTTTTAAAAGAGTTGTGGTATTTCAGGAAGAGTGCCGGTGTCCTGTTACTGTGAGGGGTGTCCGCTGACTGTAAACACTGGCAGGAGTGTGGCCTTGTGGGGAGGGGGTCGGAGTTTCCATGGCGCTTAACGCAAGACTACGAGTGAAAGGACTTTCTGAACGATCAGCTGAGAAGGGTTCATCCTGTTGAACCTGACAGAATTCGCATCCGTGAATGAGTGCAGTGGAACAGATGGCCAGCTCAGAGTCACGCATGTCTCTGTCCGCTTTTTAAAAATATTGAAAGGCACAGGATTCTGGTCCAGGAGGGGATATTGTGGAGAGACACAATAAGCTCAGGAGCCAAATACCAGCAGCGCATCATTCATGAGCCGACAGCACTTTCATGCGTGCGAGATCAAAATGGCCGTGATTGATGAGGTCACCTTTAAAGATTTAATTGGACAGAGGGTTGTGGTCTAATACCATTGAGGAGGGGTGGGGAGGGTTACCTTTGAGCTTTGGCTCCTTTTAAAAATTCATTGAAAAGGAGAGGGTTAGCTGCTAGGGTTAGCTGCTTTTAGACAAGGTCATTGATCGGCACAGGTCAGCCTGCAAGGAGCCAATTAGATGCTCTGAGCTGTGTGTGTGTTTTTTTTTGTCTTGCTGCAGTGGGGCAGACTGATCCAGGGTCAGGTCAAACGCCCTTTGGATGCTTCTCACTTCAATGGCTTTTTCAGTGGCTGAAGGGGAGGATTCTTCTTAAAGTCCACCTAAAGAATGTGACGGTCTTAGCGCAGTGATTAGAGGAGCTCATTTAGGAGGTGGAGGTGATGGCATGACTGGTGTCCTTGGCTGAGGACAGGAAGATTGGGAAGGTTTGATGTGAGAAACCTGATTTAGAATAAAAAAGAAAGTAAAAGTTCAGAATTGCTACTCTTCGCTGTTCCTTTAGTGGTGTGACATAAAGTGTGTGTGTGTGTGTGTGTGTGTGCACGTGTTTGTGTGAGTGTACGGGTGTGTGTGTATGTGTGGCTGTATCACCAGGAAATGGCATGTGTATGTAGAGGGGACCATAAGCTATCACTCCAAGGGCAACTGCAGAGAATGAGTGTGTGTGTGTGTGTGTGTGTGTGTGTGTGTGTGTGTGTGTGTGTGTTGGTGTGTGTGCGTGTCAGACCTGGCTTATCTATGAGAGCACTACACACATAACCTGGGGAAGATAAACAACCCCCTCCTTTCCTTCAACACCAGCCAACCTTATGACAGCATTAAGGGAGTAGATGTGGGCTGCATTAATGAATTCTATGAGCCCTCGTTACACTGGTCCTTATCTTGTAATTAAAATCACCGCGTGGCGCGTGGTGCTGCCCCTTTTCCATGTGCTTGTGTGTGACGCCAGACAGGGCACTGCTGCTCTCAGCTCGCCTCCCTGTTTACTGGGCGCTAATGGCAGAGCTAGGAGCACAGATGGGAGGTTCATGGTGAGGAGGTTTGGACAGCCCTGATACAGGAGGGAGGTAACCAGCACTGACACAAATCTAGCCTGGCAAGAGATGAGGATCAGTCCCTGCTACAAATGCGTGCGGGCACACACACACACACACACACACACACACACACACACACACATGCTTGTTTGGGTTATGCCCTTGAGAGGAAATGGTGCTTGTTGGAGCAGTAAGAACTATGAAGTCCTCCTGTAGGTGCTTGAGTGGGCTGTGCCTATGGAAATGAGGAGCTTGAGCACAGAACCAGGAAAGAGCGTAACAGCACTGGAAGCTGGTAAACATGGATTACGAAACACAGCACGGCCTGGGGAACTCCTTTTGTTTCATTAGAAACTGAGATGAGGTCTTAATAAACATTCTGCTTCTCTTTGCAGAATTTCCCAGCTTAGATTGACTTTAGGCTATTTATTCATATATTTATTTAATTATTGATGCAGAATTGTATGTTATGAAAAAAATATTGTGTGCGTTTATTTTTGAGGTTTTGAGAGAGTAGGTATTTGCTGTCAGATGTTTAACCAAGTTTTGCTAGAACTAAATTGTCTTTTTCACAACAGATTAAAATCCCCAAAGACATCTTGGCAAACAACACATTACCCAAATGCTCCCTAAAATGCTTTACATAAGCAATTTGAAGTCATGCTGTGTGACCTTAACGTACAATTGCCTTTGTCACTATTTAAACAAGGGCTCTCAGAACACTTGGTACATTGCGCCATTGTGCAGTTACCGTGGTGATTCAGGGGCCAATTAATTCTGCCTGCTGCTCGTGAGACTCCTCCATGCACCAGGTCAGCGCACCTTTACCTGCTCAGGGACGACCGTGGACTGACACTCAGGCAGAGGGCACAGCTGGGGGTGGGAGAGCGCTTTGTTTTGGATTTCTTTTTTGGCCAGAGAAGCGTGTAGCTGTGGTATCTGTGTGTCTCCTTCTGTCCATCTGTCATGTTTTTTCTTGCCTGGATGCTGAGCTTCCATTACTACCAGCAGGTAACAAAAGAAAACCGGGTCACGTTCTTACCTTCCGGAGCCTTCCGGTCAGCATTATTCCACCAGAGAAATTTCAATAGACATCTGCTGAATGAAATAAGAAAAGTGACATTTAGTAGACTGTTCCCTACTCACCATGGGAGGGCATTAGGATTATTAAAATGGGGCAGGCAGAGGTCTGTAACCTGACCTTGCCCTGCTACACAATTCAGCAGTGAGCAGTTTTTATCTGCGAGCACTGGGCCTGAACACATTCGGTGGAGGTACAGGCGCTGTGTGGAGTCGGGTGGAGAGCCTGGTGTGGTAGCGCATTCAGCCTTCACAGCCTGCGCGTCCCCGCTGACTGGAGATGAAAGAGCGGCGGCTTTCTGAGACGGCGCTTCCTGTCCTCGCGAGCGGTCAGGTCGACAGGACCGCCGGCCGCCACCATTTTCCTGAACGTCCGTCGCGTTCCTGTGGAAATGGCCCCCGTGTTCGCTTCCTGCCTACTGACATTGCGGACGTCTCCCATATTGTACACTCACGCAAATCTTTTAATCCCCTTCGGATCTGCGGTGCTCAAAAATATTTCTGCATAGGGGCTTGTAAAGTATTTGACGTGGACATCAGATACTGAGATAACTTCTCGGTAACACTGATACCCCACCGCTCCTCGTGTGACAGCTGCCACAGGGAATAAATGTGATGCTCTTCTATCTTTTGTTGCTCGTATTCCCCTGTAATCCTTCTCTACACTATCAGTTTGAACTGCAGTGCCAGTCTTGGTTTGAGCTGAGCTGATTCTCAGCGAACGCTTTGCCCTGCTTCCTTCTCCCACACACACTGGCTCTTCTAGTTCAAGATGCCTCTCATGCCATTAGACAGAAGATGCTGTATAATAATAACTGTTATTATGAAGAGAGGGTTTTGTGTGAATGTAGTCAAAATTATAACCTGTAGTAGTCATGTTGGGGAGCGCTGGCGTTTCATGCTTCTACATGCAGTGTCTTATTGCATGAGTGAAGTGAGATGAGATACACTTGAATAAAACCGCAGGCAGACCGCAGGCATAGATTATGCAGCCCCGTACCTGCGTAATCTTTAAGCCTTGAGCTTCCCTTTAAGCCCTAAACCTTAATCTAGGAGGGGGAGAATCTGTGAATATATGTGAATATATTTACTTCTGAGAAAAATAAATGTAAAATAGGTGAGTAGGTTTATGAATGAACATGAGCTGTTTCAGAAGATGCTTTAGTCTGACATTTTCCCTCTGACATTAAGTAACTATGGCAATAGTTAAAAAACATGGAGTGTGGGAGGGGCGCGTGGTACATTTTTTTTCCCCCGGCTCCTGGGGTGAAGCTATAAATAGAGCTCACAGTGGAATCCAGCTTTCCCCAGCAATGCAAATGGAAGTTGCTAGAACAGCTGTGCTGAAGCCAAGTTGTGGTAAAACAGTCTGGGTCATGTGACCAGCTCTCTGCCATTCATTATTAGTTGATCACAGACTGCCTCGTTTTTTTGTCCGTAAATTCTACGATGAGATGTGTCTGGTGACATGTTAGCATTTCTGCTTTCTGTCGTTCATGTGGGCGCTGTAGGCGCAGGTTTTTACAGGTCAGAGGGAGACTTAGCTGCCCCATGTGTTATCCTTGCCTGTCAGCCTGTGGAGGTGGCGGTGGGAGTGTGTTGTACAACTGGGCCTTTTCTGCAAGTGGAGACTGTACAGCAGAGGTCGCTAGCTCTCACCGACCAATAGACATTTCAGTACGGTGTCTTAACAGTCCTGTTGCAGCTGGAGGTGTTTGCTCTCCTCTGAATGCCCAGAGTCACTGAGTAGTTCGCAGTAGTTTTTAGTGCCTCCATAACTGCAGTGGCAGACTCACATGTCCTGGAGGAAACACTGAAGACTTGTGCTGTCACTCGGTCCACAGAGAACGGGAAAGGGTTAAACAGCAGTGCTTCAAAAAATCAGGTGGAGATAACACAGATGACACATATACGATTCAAATGCATTTAAAGTGGGTGGATTCCATTACAGGTACAATTAAGTCTTCCTGTGCATATTCAAAAGCAGAAATGGAGCTAACTGGCTAAATACATCATGTGTAAAAACAAGGTCACCCTAAATTTTCTCTTCCAGTAATGAAGGCGCTCACATCCATGCAGACAGGGAGGGAGAAAAGGAGGGAGGGAAAGAAAGAAAAAGAGACAGACTCCCCTGGGCCCTCTGTCTGTTTGGGTAGTGAGAAGGGCCAGAGTGCACTCAAGCTTTGACATCACAGGTGTAAAAATAGCAGATGGAGTATCCCATGCTGTGCAGCTCCTGGGTCCCT
>JAOXYF010000009.1:8715775-8720775 GCA_028565775.1 Sternarchorhynchus goeldii
CCACTCCAGCCTGCTCAAATGAAGCAGAAGTTGTTTCTTGTTTTCAATGTCCTCTCAGTGCTGCTCTGACATCAGCCTGAAGCAGCATAAATAATTCATGGCCTTGCCCACACCGCGGGCCCGTCCTCGGTTCGCTCTCTATTCCACTAACACTTTCTGCTGTGACGGTTTGCACTGCCAGTGTGCACGTGGAGCTGCGGAAGTGTGATTGTAGCTGCGTCAGGGTTTGCCGGGGCCTGGATCCTACGCTGTAATCAGCTCTGAATATAACAAATGATGCTTGTTCACTCTACCCCACACATTTACTCGGGCGAAGCAGATTAAATTAGATGCTGAGGAAATCCCAAACAGCCTTAATGGGAATTTCCCAAGATTTTTTTTGTCTTTTTCTTCCCTGAGTGAGGGTGCCAAAGCTCCCTTAACAGACACGATTCTCTGTGTTACTTGGATTAAGAAGCCAGGGTCATGATCCTCTCTGAGGAATTGTGTTTATATGTAAGCCTGTCTGCATTGTAACCGTCAGCTCTCCTGAAACACAACCCTCCAGTGTCCAGGATATCCTTTGAGGTTGGACCTACACTCTGAATCGATCCTGATTTGACTATGTGTTTGTTGGCCACAGCATGCGAGCTGCAGTTTTTACAGGGAGTGATGCACTGTGTCTGGAGTGTGTGTGTTAGATGAAAGCTGATGAGATTGGCATGGTGTTTTGGAATTTGCCAGGCAGAGAGTGAAACGACCATCCCTTCTGATTTATGCCCCACTGCATTCTGAGAACTGGGCTGTGATACACAGTGGGGAAACACCAGCTGAAAAACAACTAGCAGTCCTTTTAGGGCTACTTTTATTGACGTTGTTATTTGATAAACCTAATTATTGGAACACCAGCTGCCTCGTTGGCGAATCATTATGGAATATAATCCAATTCCAGCAGAACCCCATGCAGTACACTGAGCATGGATCTGTTTCTGGGTAAGGGTTTATGTTTGGATAGTTGTGTTTGGATACATCCAGATTGTTAGAATTGCTCAACTCCTTTAGCCCACTGAGTGTGTGAGTGTTTTAAACCTCTGAGTGTATAATTACAGCTCCACTCCATGGTAATGCTGTTTTGTATTACATTTACATAAAGGTTAATAGAAAACAACAACAACAACAACAACAAACCAAAACAATGAAGGATGAATGACAGATTAGTCAAAATTGTTCCTAATGTGTGTACAGCAAAAAGTCTTGACCATGTAAAGATGGAACCTATGGAGACAAACTCATTATGCTTAAGGCTGATGGGTTCTTAAATCAGCATGGAGGAAAGAAAGCAGAGTGCATTCTTTCCAGAGCCTGATGCCTACGCACTTCAGACACACACTGTTGCCACATTCAGAAAGCAAAGCTAATGGATGGCATAGAAGTGTCATCAGGAAGTCATGAGTCATGCCTGAGATTGTAGATGATGCTACTCGCTTCGACTCCACTGTCAGTTTAGAGGCTTCGCGACCTTAGCCAGCAGTCTTGTGCTAAAGCTTTTGCTGGTGATGCCACCAAACTCTTCTTCCTGGGGTTAGCTGAGGTATTTAGATCATCTGCTCGGCCTCCAGCGCCTGTGTAGGCAAGACCAGATCTAAAAACTTCCCCTCTTCATTTTTCTCATCGGACATTTATGTTATGTTATATATAAATTGGTTCCTTCTCCTAGATAGACAGACAGACAGACAGACAGAGATAGATAGATTGATTAGACTAATGACATTTGGTTTCTGAATCCTGTTCCTAATTGAGTAATAATAACATTGATGTGGCTGTGAGCAATGTGGCAGTATTCTGTTTGGTATCATTATCATTGTCTGGCCGTAATGTATGTATCTTCAGAACTGCTAACAGCCCTGACCAACTGTTTTTCCCTTTTTCATTCTTTGCCGGTTCATTAAAAACCCTAGAGAGTTCGTAACATTGAAATCTACATAGTAACAATTATATCTTCTGTGTAAAAATATTTTTTTGTTTTGTTTTGTTTATTTAATTATACTTTACTAATTGGTTTGATGGTTATTTTTGTAGTCATAGTGCTCAGTTTTGCAGTGCATTTTGTTCAATTCATTAGCAAACTCCTGAATGAATATCGTACCTCAAGAAAATACCTTCAGGTATTGTGGTGTTTATTTTTTGCATTAATTATGGAAATGCATTCAGAATAAAGGCATAGATGTGCTTTATTGTGAGTACACATCCCAACACAAAAAGTGCTTTTACTGTTTTAGGATCTTGGAGTGGGATATTTTGTGAGAAATATCCACTTTCACTTCAGCTCTGCAAAATGAAACCTCTGAATGCTGTGTTTGAACAGCATGTTGAAATATCAAGAGATTGTAATCCCACACACAACAAACCCACTACATGACACACAGCACACTGTATCTCCTGGTGATTTCACTGTGCACCTTCTGCTGGGGTTTAATATTTATGATATGGTCATTCCCTCTTGTTTGTTGTTAGGGCTGAGGTTCTTCTCAGGAGGCATTCATCAGTGTGCTCGGTGGAAGGATATTGAACTTTCCATCACACACCACCCCCAGTCCCAAATGCCATCCTAGTGGCTTCTCCAGAGAGCAAAACTGATGCAACATCTTGCACTTTGACTTAAAAATACTCTTTTTTTTATTTAGTCCTTTTCTGCCTTTGGTCATCATAGCAAACAGAGAGACATAATGGTGGACATCCAATATGTGTTTAATTTAATTAGTATTAATTAAACACTTAATTATTATTATTAATTTGTATTAACACTTAATTAGAGAGAAAGAAATATTTAGATGTATGAATGTAGGTTTTTAGAAGCAATTCTGATCTCTTCCCTGTTGAGTATGTACCAGATATAAAGATGTGGAAAGCAACAACTAATCTGAATTCAGCATTTTTATTTGGGATGTGTGACTAATACCATCAGTGGTGGGAGTTCCGACGTCAGTGGTGGGCGGGCCCACGATAGCAGTCGGAGGGTCCACAAAAGCAGTGGGAGGGCCCACAATAGTGGTGGGCGGGCCCACGATAGCAGTTGGAGGGTCCACAATAGCAATGGGGGGGGGCTCACGTCACCCTCCCCCTAAATCCATGCTCGTGCTTTGCCGGCTCAGCTACCAGTCATGTGTGCTGCTGATGTTTCCTCTGCTGGCTTGCTGGCACCACACACCCTGGAAATGAAGTATTATTTTCGAAAATGTCATACCAGAGCATTAGCTAACATTAGCTAAGCATTCACATAGTTGACAGATGCCTTGAAGGGTACAGCTTGATTGGGAGAGAGGCTCTCTGTTATCCGCAGTTGCATATGTCATACATGTAAATGGGTGCACCTTGTAGTAAATCCAAGACTCTACTTAGCAGGAAGGACTGAAGATCTTAAAAATATTCTCAATGAATTTCTATTAGCTGCTCCTGTTTTTGTGCCCAAGCTGTTGACACCAGTGTAAAAGGGGAGGAAATCCTCGTCTGCTTCCTTCCGCTCCTGAGGCCCGGGACGCGGCGATGGCAAACTCCAGAATGCACTCGTACGAGGACATGGTTAGATGTGACTCACTGCTGAATGTATGATGGCTGCATGTCTAGCCACCTGCCTGGCAGGGAAGCGTTGCCGAGCGCCGTGGATGCAGTATCCCATGGCGACTGCCTAAGCCTGTGAATCAGTGCGGTTCCTTCAGCCTACACGCCGTCAGGCACACTGCATGCGTCAGGCAGTCTGAGCGATGCCTCATATACACACACACACACACACACATACACACACACACACACACAGCCTCTCCATGCTGGCTTAGCTGTGGCCAAGCCATGCTGTCAGCTGTTCTGGTGCCACATGTGATGAACAGTGATGTGTGTTCATGAATGTTCGTGTGAGTCATGAGTCATGACTGGAATCTGTTTTTTTTAAATACATTTTTCATTCTTTTCTTAAAATATGACAGCATGTATATAGGCTAGTTATAAGTATCTTGTATATTGTGTGTACTAGGGAATGTATTGCAGGTTTTGTGTCATAGCTGTTACATCACTATGACCAACTGTATGCTCCACCTACACCAGTGTGACACATAAAAAGTACTATGTCAATTCAGAAACTGCCCCAGGAAAGCATTTCTGGTGCACCATAAATAAAAGTGTATATGTGTTTTCAAACACCTTGTATTGTTTGTGATGCTCAATATCTCTGTTGTGTGTGTGTGTGTGTGTGTGTGTGTGTGTGTGTGTGTGCGTAGGAGGCACAGAAGGTGAATAGCGGGCAAACCGACGGGCCAGTGAAGAGCCAGGATGAAAAGGAGGAAGCCCCAGCCAATGAGGTGGGCTGGATGACCTCGGTCAAAGACTGGGCTGGGGTGATGATCTCTGCACAGACTCTCACAGGCAGAGTACTGGTGAGTGCACCACACTCAGGCTAGCATAAGCACACACGCTAACTCAACCAAGGCTCGTTTCCCTCAGCCGTTTTGGCTCTGTTGGTCTGGATTTAAGCAACATTGTTATTGTGTTACGCTGAGCAGGTCTGATAAGGGCTTCAGGACTGAACTGAGTCTAAACGATAAAGGAGACTGGGTGGTCCTTGTAATCCCAGCTGTTGCCGCAAACACCTCAGACATCAGTGGACTGGCCAGTTAACTTGGAACTGCTGAGGTACTTTACTACATAAAGGAGATCATTTAGTTAGTGGGTAAACTGGGACAATGTGAGCTACATGTTTTTTTTAACATCCTTCTGTGAAAGAGGAAATCTGGGATACGTTGTACCTTAGATTATGGGCTCATTTAAGCCTAGTGAGGCATTTCTCATCTCTCATAGCCTGAGCACCAAGAGGAATATGATGCTCGTTGACTGTGCTTTTGATCTTTCATGTCTGGTTTAAGCACGACAAGCACTTCTGGCTGTGCAGGCACATTCCCATGGTGCATTGTGGCAGCAGAGTCAGAGCAGGTGGTGGAGGCCACGTTAGGCCTAACCGCAGAGTTTCCTAC
>JAOXYF010000009.1:8723275-8732604 GCA_028565775.1 Sternarchorhynchus goeldii
ACAGCACACGCGTGTTCATACAGCCGTCATACAGGATGAACGTCTCTATTAGTAGGAAATCACTCTTTCTTTTGTATTTGTTTCCTCCTCACTGCCTGTGTGGGCTTTCAAATGCTGGACTCCCAGATGGTTGAGAAGACATCTTCAAACCCCCCCCACAGCCTTGGACACATAATCAGACACTCAAGCAAAAATTTGCTTTGGTTCTGTCATCAGTGATTACTGAGTGACTTGTACGTTGGAGATGTGATTGACTGTGTGTTTATGCGTGAGAGAGGCAGTGCCCCGGAAACACAATCCCAGATCAGGTCACATGACCTCTTTGTTGTGCGAAGTTTATGTTCGAGACCCTGAGCCGGTGCCGTGCGGCCCAGGATGAGCAGAGACGAGGCCAGAATGTGTCCGGCTCAGTACTGGGGCCCTTTGGCTTCAGAATTCTGAGTGTGACCTGGCAGTTTAGGCCCATACAGCAGCACTCAGGATCAGCTCACAGGAAGTGGCAGCTTGAATCACCACGCTGCTCGTAAGACTGACGGCCAGGTGGCAGCCTAGCTGTGAGAAAGAAAAGTCTGTTAAAGACTGTAAAATTCAAATTGTATTAGCTGTATACTTGATGATTCTGTATTGTATGTAAGTGTACATGTATATAAGTGTACATGTATGTAAGTATACATCTCAACTGGTTGATTGAGATCTATGTACGTCATAATACTCCTTTGCTCGTTGTATTCATTTTTGTTGTGAATCAGTTTGAATTTATATGCAGAATTGTTTTTATAAAACACGTTTAAAACAAACAAATGCTTGCCAAACCTTTGGACAAACTAAAACATGAAACTTGACTTGAATCAATGCCACTCAAAATAACTTTAGAATGAACTTTTTGTGTGTGTGTTGTATGTGTTGGGATTTTATATGCTTTGGGGATGTGATAAGCAAAATTGTAACAACCATTTTTTCATAATTTGATCAATACATGATTGATTTTAAATTAAGGTAATTACAAATTATTGTTATTATTTTCATTTTAAAAAATGATGTTTCCAAACATCATAATCAATTTGTAAAAGCCAAATTGTATGACTAATTAGATTATTTAGATGTGGAACCATTTATAATGTGAAAATCACTTCCTTCTCATTTCAAATTATATTTACAACTGCGCCACAAAAGTTGGATGAGTGAGTCAATGACATACAAATAAATCAATGAAAAGTCAATTAAATACAAATAAACATTAACAATGAAATACAAATAAACACAGAAAACTGTAATTTGAAAATTGACATATTCAAAAAAAAACCCCCCAAAAAACCAAGACATTTCATGTTTGACCTAAATCAACTAAATTGTTTTTTAAAGCTAAATATTTATTCTGAAATTGATACCTGCAACACAAACAATGTTGGTCTAATTGTGACATGACAAATCATAATAAAAAGATGATATGGAACAGAAGATGCTAAACAGCTGAGGTGTAAGAAAGACCTACCAAAGATGGGCCCATGTTCATCATTCTCCATCAGATATTGTAATCCAGAGTATAGCATTCCCCAAAGATTATAATCCACAGTACAGCATTTCCCAAAGATTACAGCATTACCCAAAGACAAACTGCTAAGATTTTGGACCTCTACAATATAATTAAGAGAAGAAGCAGGTGGAGTCTCAGTATGTAAAGGCACCTCTATCACCTCCATGTAAGGCTTTCATGCTTTAGTTTAAGGCTTTAGTACTTTAGTTTAAGGCTTTAGTACTTTAGTTTAAGGCTTTAGTGCACAAAAGGCGCTGTACAGAAGCACTGCTGACATCTTTGGGTTTGGTCTCATCAGAGAGAGACAGGAAGCAGCACAGCGGAGGCACGTTTCATGGTCCGACAAGTCATCATTGCAAATAGTTTTTGGCAAAAACAGCTGTCGTGTTCTCCAGGCCAAAGACGACAAGAACCATCTAGGCTGGTTCAAAAGCCAGCATCTGTCACAGGGTTGGGGGTTTGTCAGTACCCGTGGTGCGTCAGAGAGGGCGCCGTTAATGCAGATTTTCCAGGGCTATCCCTGGGTTTTCCAGCAGGACAAACCTGAACCACATTCAAGGCAGAGTGCAGGTGCTAGACTGGTGTTCCAGCAGTGCTGACCTGCATCCAGCTGGGAGTGTCTGGAGCATTTGTTAAGAGCTAAGCAAAGCAACCAAGACTTTATACAAAGTACAGCTGGAGATCTGTCCACCAAACATAATCAAGTGTTTTAGAGTGTTACAGGATTTGAAATGAGTGAATTTTAATAAAAGAAAATCACAGATAAAAATTAATGTGTTTTTCATTAAGAACAGGGTGAATGGAAACTCACTGCTTTATGATTTTAATTGCATTTTCCATCTTGTTCCAGCTTTTTAGGAATTGGGGTTATAACTCATCAAACAAATGTCAGTAAAATAGTTTCTGAGATGGACATTTTTGTAGGACGAATGCATCTTTATTTAAATGCAATTTTGAAAAGAGGTCAAATTTTAAATTTATTTTCCATCTTTTTACTTTGTGAGATAGGTCATCCTCTATTCCCAGACTGAGCCCTGTATACAGATGTGTGTGTGCACTGTGCTCGGTTCCTGGACTAGGAGTGTGTGCGGTCGGGTGCCTCCCTGTGTAGTCTGGCTGGGTGGAAGGGGAGAGCAGGGGAGAGTGGGTGGAGCCACCGGTTAGAGAACCAATGAGGGCGGGGGGCGGGATGTCCACCCCTCCTGCTGTGACCGTGTAACAGAGGAAGGACAATCCTTCAAACCACACACTCAGGTCCTTCTGTTTGGGTATGTGTGGTGTGTGCACCGATGCTTATTTAATGTGTGTTTGTTTTCATACATTTTCAAAACAAAACGCCCTCCAGAGAAAATCAGTGGTAATCAATCCTTCAAGAACTTCCAAAATGGTAAAGTGTTCTGTACATATTACATGTTATTATTTTATTAAACTAAAAAGCAAGATCTTCCTGAGACTAAGGCCTAGTGAATTCCTATTATGCAAGTATATAATGCATACTACATGTATACTCCACGAAAGAGAGTGTACGTGTGTGTGTGTGTGTGTGTGTGTGTGTGTGTGTGTGTGTGTGTGTGTGTGTGTATGTGTGTGCTTGTTTAGGCTGTGTCTGTGTTTTTTGGTCACACCCATAAGGCTCCATAGCAGGAGACTGGGAGCAGAGAAGCTGGAGTGTCTCTGTATTGGTTGTTATGATCTCCCATGGAGAGCATTTCTAATTTGGAAATAATCTTTCACTGTGTGTAAACTAATCAACAGTGGTACAGCTGTCATTACTGCAGACTGAGGGAGAAATTCATCAAAATAACAAAAAACGTAATGACAAAAAAACTGACATTAAAATTGGCATGAAATTTGCCTGCAATTATCTGGCTTAAAATGTGAATTCCACCTGCATATTTGAAGCTTATTACGATTACCCTCACCCTCAGACTGCATTATTCTTTAGTGCAGCGAGCATATTATGAATATTAAATGTTATATGCATATTATGAATATTAAATGTTATATGCACAAACCCTAACTGAGCCATTTGAAGTGCTCGGTTTAAAATGTTTATGTTGAGCTGTGTGGGGATGGCAGAGATGGTAATTGCTTCTCCAGCAGGACATCTCAGTGGAATTGAGTTAGTCTCATTCAATACTTGTTTTTGTAGAATTCATTTTCAGAAAGAAAGACAAATCTTTAATTTGAGGGGGAGTGTATGTGCATCTGTGTGCATGTGTGTGTGTGTGTGTGTGTGTTTGTGGCAGTGTCTTGATTAGGTTATGGGTTTGCACAGAGCCAGAGCACTCTGAAGAAATTTGCCTCCCGTGAATTTGCCTGACAGACATGTGTGAGACAACACCCCTCCCGTGAGCCCCGTCTCTGTTCACACGGACGTCACTCTACACACACAAACTCTACACACACAAACTCTACACACAATCTGGAATATGATTTGTTTGTGTGCATATGGATGGGGCGAAAGGGGGAGGAAAAGATGCCCCCTGTGTGGATTAACGACCCCTGGATTAAGAATGAGACATGGCATGATGGAATGATGGGGTTTAGGAGGAGTAGTGTCATTCCGACGTGGTACATCAGGACATGGAAGCAGGTGAGGTTTGGAAGCTCGGTGTGGAGCTGCCAGATACAGCCCTGTGCTATGGCTGGTAGAGGGACCAAGCTATGTGTCTGCTGTATTTAAGGAGGTTTCAGCCAGAGCAGCAGGCAGGTTGGGCTTCGAGCTTGTGCTGCTGTTGATGCTTCTGTTCCTGTTCTGTCCCTGAGCTCCAAGCCAGGGCAGGTGGGGCTGGTACCCAAAGCCCACAGACAGGCAGAAAGCGCACACTCTGGCTGACCTGTCACATTAACGATTCACCGCTCAACGAAATGTCAACATTTCATCTTTCCTAAACCTATATATAAGTCCCTATGTGGGGTTAAAATATTCATCAGCTCAGAACCAGTTTGAGATGAGGACAGAATGTCCACCCTCCCTCTGCCGAGACCGCTTCCTGACGTTTGTCCTCTTGCCGCTTCCTGACGTTTGTCCTCTTGCCGCTTCCTGACGTTTGTCCTCTTGCAGCTTCCTGACGTTTGTCCTCTTGCCGCTTCCTGACGTTTGTCCTCTTGCCGCTTCCTGACGTTTGTCCTCTTGCCGCTTCCTGACGTTTGTCTTCCTGTTGCCGCCTTTCCTTTCATTTTGAACAAAGGAAGGATTATCGTACCGTTCTTGGTATTAACTACCATAATTGAGACTCCTCTGCACCCGTGACCTACACACGTTCATTTTAGCAGGGTTCGTTATATATCGCGCTACTCCCGTCTCCATTGGCACCCACAGCTTTGAACTCATGGCGTTCTCCACGATCCTCCCTGAGATCAGACCACGAGCCTGCATGTGCTCACGCAGTTACAGTCACCGTCTGTGCTCACTCTAAGCTCTCAGAGTGAGGTTCTTAAGAGATGGTGACGGTGAAGGTTTGGTTTGGCCCAGACTGTTAGCTTGCCTCTGGTTTGGCTCTGTTTGATCTCTCGTGGGAGGGACATAGCAAAGCTCAGGCCCTTGATAAAACATTGATCTTGAAGATGTTCTCTACTCAAGGCACAAGCTGCTTCTCAAATGATTTAATATTTGCTTCCTCTCAGGAATTAATTTAGAAGTTCTCCACTGGCACAGCTTCCTCTAGTAGTCATGGTTCCCATTTTGCTCTAGTCACGGTGCAGTTGTTAAGAGAATGAGACTGTATGGCTTTTGTAGTTGGTCCTGTGGTTGTCCAAGAACACTTAGCTAATTACAGTCTGTCAGGTTTTCTTCCTGTTTGCTGCACTCTAACTTATTAGGACATTTAAAAAAAAAAAAGCCCAAAGAAGAAAAAACAATTTCTTATATTTAAATAAGAAGTTAAATTAAGTCAAAATAAATGTTTTTTGAAAAGCCTAACAGGGACACGTAGAGACGCATGGTTGTTTGAGCCATGACTTGCAGCAACGCGTCCAAACACGGTGACGTGTCCACGTCAGGTTTGCCTGAAAACCACTTCAAACCAGTAGTTGAGATGGTACAGCTCTGTAATGAGTTTAGTGGACCACCTCATACATGTGCATGGACCCTCAGTTGGCATCTGCCCCTGTAGTTATAGCAAATATTACTTGGTTTACGTTGTACTAAGGTAATCTTACTTTTGATTGCCATGATAAAGCCATAAGGAACCTCTGAGGTTAATATCTGGAGCGGGAAAGATATTTGGATACAGATATGAGTATTTTTTGTTTGCTAGTTGTGTGTGTATGTGTGAAGGAGAGGGTACACCTATGTGTGTGTGTGTGTGTGAGTTTGTTAAAGAGAGAGGAGACAGAGCTGACTCAGATGCAAGGCAGTGACGCATGGAGCAATGTGCTCACCATGGGTCTGAGCCATGGCAACAGAAAATTAACAGGAAATCTCTCAACTCCAAACTCACCACACAAACACACACACACACACACACACACACACACACACACACACACACACACACACACACACACACCTTCATGATAAACTAGAAACCTGAATGTGCTCATAAGCATAACAAATATCGCAGTCTCTGTCTTCTGTTTTTTTACTGTGTGTGTGTGTGTGTGTGTGTGTGTGTGATTTAGAGTGTTGAGGGTGTGTGGGAGGAAGGGGACTCATTTTTTAGCATAGCAGAATAACATGAAACTTATGAATCTGATGAGATTTCTCTCGTGTACTAGTTCTCTACTAATCTAAGAATCTTATCACAGTGTCACTCTGCACAGAGCCTGTGTTTCTTCAATAGGGTACTGCTGTATGCCTTGCTGTTCTCAGCTCCTTTTCAGAACAGGGAAAAAGTGGCTTGGTTTGTGACTTATGAAGGGGTTATATATCAGCTGTCAGTGTGCATTCACCGTGGAACCCCACACACACGCACACAGGTGCCTGTTCTTTTCATTGGCGGTCTTTACTAGATTAGGAGGGCTGAGTCAGAGGTGGTGGGCGGGAGATGAGATCTCGATTTGGTTCGTATAGGTGGGCTACTGGGGCCTTGAGCTTCTCCACTCAGCATGCCTCTGTCCTGAAAGCTCTCAGTAAAGAAGTACTTCATAAGGGCATTTTTTTGCTGCCACCCTTGCAGCAGTTCTCAGGGCTGGTCTTTCATTCCTACGTAGCTCTTTGCTGGAAAGGCCGTGGCGTCTGAGCTGTTCTGTGGCCTGCCTCTTGCTGGGAAGGTGGGAAGGAGTGTATTTCAGCCTCTTGCCAACCGTACCATCTTAACATAACTAATCGCTCACCAGTGGCGGAAGACATCGGCTGGCCTTGCTTCAGGCCAGCTTACGTGTGTAGAGGTTCGGTTTCATAGTTCTGCTGCTCTTACTGAGAGTTCATCAGGGCTGCTAAGGAACCTGAATCAAACTCCTCTCCCAGCTGGTGAGAACAGCTGTCTCTGCATGTGATCTTTTAGTGAGCTGTTTCTTCCTGGATGCTCTTCTGGGCCTCTGCCTCAATGCCTGGTGTTCATTACTACATGACAGAACAGAATATTTATGCATAAATTTCTAGATAACCTTTTGATTTCTTTGTGATATTGGTGCTTTTGTTCTGTGGAAGACGACCTGTGATGTTAGCAGATCAACATTG
Source organism: Sternarchorhynchus goeldii (assembly GCA_028565775.1). Lineage (NCBI taxonomy): Eukaryota > Metazoa > Chordata > Actinopteri > Gymnotiformes > Apteronotidae > Sternarchorhynchus > Sternarchorhynchus goeldii. The sequence continues at coordinate 8,730,436 of JAOXYF010000009.1, forward strand.
CGAGTGACTCTCAGCATAATTGCCACGAAGAGCAGACAGAAGGGTAGGCATGTGGATGTTTGTGTATGCACACGCACTCCTGTGTTCGCAGTTATCTCGGCCTGTGCTGATGAGAACGGAGAGCATGGAATGTTCTGTCTTCTGCTCTAATTGAGGCTTTAGCTACATGCTGCATCTCTATTAAATGTCCTATTCTGTTTATGAAATTGAAAACCGTTCTAAGGCTTCATCATTTGCCTGAAACAATTTGCTCCACTTAACTAAGTGATGGATCATTTTGCATGGGGAGTGAGAGAGTGGCCTGTTGAAAGTGCTAGTAGAGGTGAAGCTAAGCTGTTAAGGACGAGTTGGAAAAAAAAATCCCAAACAAAAACAAACCATCTCCTCTGATGGACCCCTGCAGCACCACAAAACAAGGCCTGCCTATGGGGCCCTTATGAAATAAATCAAGTATTTCCCTTCGACATTGGCACAAGGGGGAGAGATGATAGGGGAGACAGGCCATGCTTCTGCCTCTGCCGCTATGCCTCTGATGAATTCGATTTTTTTTTTCCGTTGTATGGTGTCGCTGGGCCATCACATAGGACAGCTGGCATTGTTGTATATTCCCCCCAGTGGAATATTGCAGCAGGAACATTGTGTGTGTGATCGTCAGTGCCTGACTCACTTCCCTGGTCCTGCCCTCTGTATGCTGGTGCTGGCACATTTAGGCCACGCCTCCTCACCTGGACCTTCTGTTCTGCTGACACACACTGTGATGGATCCAAGATGGTTTGCTTCTCTAAGCAGTCATTCTATACAAAGGAACTGTTCATAAAAGGCCCTGAAGTATGAGGTTTTAATACCTTCGACTCATTCCCCATGGAGACTGGACCCACAGGCTGTAAAATCCTTGTTTATGATATTAGATCTGTACATCTCAGACAAACCCTAAGCGAGTCACTCAGCTGAGAAGACCAGCGCAGCTGTGGCTGAACTGTTTTCTGTGTGAAATTATATTTTTTGATTTGGTAATAGTCTTCAAGAAACATTTATAATCCATCTGATCTAATTGTTGCAATTAACTGATCTAATTGTTGCAATTAACTGATTTAATTGTTGCCATTAACTCTACCTTCCAAGCTGATCCCAAAATATTCTCTTTTGATGTGCTCTAACGATAGTTGAACTAGGAAATGTTCCACTATGGATTACAAATACCTCTAATGGGCATTTTTAAAAGCAATGTGATCAATGGAAAGTAATATTAGAAGCCTCTGCAATTAAAGCCTCATTAAAGTTTGTTTTGTACAGGTTGTCCACACTGGATCACTGAATTGCAGTGTCTTAGTTAGATGTGGTATTCAAAGACCTAAGATCCTTTTTCACAAGTTAAAAAATCTCCTATTAAATGCATGTAAAAGAAAAGAAACCTGAATTTATATTATGAATATGCACTTATCTGGGCTAAAAACGTAAGATGTGGAATGGAATTAGAAAACAACTTAAGTAAATTTGAACTAAATCTCTTTACATTTACTTTTAACAACTTTTATTGTCTCAAAAACATTGATGCAATAATTCAACTCTCTCTAAAAAAAATATAAGTGTAGAATACATAGCGCACAAACAAACCCACCTTATGTATGAGAGAGAAGCCTGTGACATTAATGCCCCCCCTGTACAGAGCAGGACTCCTTCTTGCTAAATGGGAGCTGACAGGCTTTAGGATGGAAAGATGAAGAGTTCAGATAGTCCTGAATCAGCGGGTACGCAAAACCACCGCCCAGCATGTATTCCAACAGTCTGTACAGTCGTGATAAAATTTAGACTTTATTGCTAATGGCAGGTATGATTTATGCTGTGATTATACAAGCATAATGGAAAGGCATGCCAGGACCAAACCCAGACATGGCAGTCTGACCAGCATACAATATTCAACCGTATTCATACCGTATTCATACCATATTCAACCGTATTCATACCATACTCAACTGTATTCATACCGTATTCATACCATATTCATACATATTCATACCATATTCATACCATATTCATACCGCATTCATACCATATTCATACCGTATTCATACCATATTCATACCATATTCAGGTCAAGCTTAAAAGATTCACAGGCTTTTCTCCACGGGTAGTAAAGTAGCCTTTCCTTCATCATTATGATCCTACATT
>JAOXYF010000009.1:8738072-8754308 GCA_028565775.1 Sternarchorhynchus goeldii
TCAATAATCTGCTAAACAGATGAAGCACAAGGTATTTTGGGAGCAGCCAGCCAAACTATTTGTTGTTTCATTTCTTTTGACATATTGTGCTTTGAAGCTTTCAGTATTTTTAGCCATTGCATGCAAGACAATTTTTTAAAAAAAAATATTAATAACATTCTTTATCTTTATCTATTTAACTGATCAATTCAAGCTGTTAATGTAAGCAAACTTTTCAGTGTATCATGGTAACCATACTTAAAACATGGTACCTCAGAGGTTTTGGCCTAGCATTAGCAGTAGTAGGGTTGTAGGAATATTTGTACATGCACTTTTCTTTTAAGTGAACTGTTTCCTGTACTTCAGTTCACTTGTTTAATGTTTTCACCCACTGTTTATGACAGGACGAATGTGGCTTTGGACTTAATAGGTCGAACAGATATTTTGAGAGGGAGGGAAGATGAAGACGTGTTAGGATGGCCTGATTCTGTAGAGCAGTTAAGATGGAAATACTGATTGTGTCTGGCTGCCATTATAAATGTTTGGGTGCTGTTGTAAATTGTGTCTGGCTGCAGTTCTAATTTGTTTCTGGGTGCGGTTATATGTTTTTTTTCTGGGTGCAGTTATAGATTTTGTCAGGATGTGGTTATAGATTGTGTCTGCATTTGGTTATTGTGACATGGTCTTCCCTCTGCCGGAAGCCCTCGAGCACGTTTGTTTATGTTAGCCACCTCCCTCAGGTGGTGCACATCCATCAGTTAGCGCACCACCTGAGGGCCGTTATGTAGTTCTGTTAGATTTATTTAAGCCCTGTTATGTTCCTTGACCATTGTTGGCCATTACATGTTTACATGTTTACATGGCTTCTGTCTTGTAGCTTGAACACTTTTACCTTCGCTTTTGTATTTGTTACTTCCATTAAACTATTTAGTTGGAGACTTGTGTTGTGCTTCATTTTAGATTAGATTAGATTAGATTAGATAGATAGATAGATAGATAGATAGATAGATAGATAGATAGATAGATAGATAGATAGATACTTTATTAATCCTGAATGAAATTGAGACACACAGTTAAATAAGATAGAGAGGTATGAAACTAGAGAAAGAGAAAACTATACTAACTATACAAAGACTTATGACTCTTAAAAACACACGTTGTTTGCATGTTCTTCACCTGTGTGGTTGTAGCTCGGGTCTGGATGGGGTTGTAGCGCATGTCTTGCTGGTGTTGTGATCTCGTGTATGGCTGTGGTTGTAGCTTGTAACTGGGTGTTGTTATAGCTTGTGTGATTGTGTAGATATAACTCATGTATTGTGGCTACAGTTTTTTCTGGGTGCAGTTGTATCTCATGCCTGTATCTGGTAAAAGCTCCACTCCACTGGGACTCATCAGAAGCACTGTCCCCATCACTAGCCCACTAGAAGTAATGTAATAACAGTCATCTCCTCCACACACCTTTAGGGGAGCAGCATGCCTGGGCCCTCTGAAGAACATGTGGCAGTGTGGATAGCCTGAGCTGGACTGTTTGTATAACTGAATCATTCATCTTTTTCCTCTGATGAGGGATTAAAATCACTCCGGTTTATGAATGAAACCTTGGTGCACTTCAGCTAAAGGAGAAATACCTTGTGTGCTTCTGTGTTCCCTCTCTGGTCTCTGCTGGGATGAAGAATAAAGTAGACTGTCCCACACTTTATTTTACACTCCAAACATAATGTTTTCATGCTAGCTTTAAGCAATTCTTTGTGGAATTGTCACAGCGCTCTTCACGTATGTATTTGCCATGTTTGGGTGTAGACTAGTTTAACTACACTTCAGCTTCTCTTCTCTAATCAATGCAGCTTGGCTTGCTGACAGTGTAATTGGCAGCCAGTTGTCCACTAGGTGACATTTCCCATGGAGTCAAGTGGTGAATTATTCACTAGTCTACATAGCAAACACTGCTCTCACTCAAACCAGCTCACACTCACTGTGTTTTTATTAATGGCAGGGTACAGAATATTGCTATTTTAATGGTTTTACACTGTAGTGTACTAGTAATTTTGGATGAGTCAAAGCTTTGATTTATTTTCCTAGTGCAATTATGTGTGGGGGTTGTTTGAATCTGATTATTTGTGTTTTGACATCCAGGTGTGTACTGATTAATATTGATATGCATCTGCCGTATTACTGATCTGTAATTGCTTGCAATGACGCAAATCAGCGCAAACGTATATGAAGCAGTAAAATTTGAGCGTCTCATAGCGAATTCTCCCGTGCCTGTGACTAGCATTGCCAAGTGACCTTGGGATCCTTGGGATGTTTGATGGGCCACCATCCATTCACACCCAGCCATGGCGGTCAGGGGGCAGCGCGAGTGGCAGCGCGAGTGGAGCGTGAGTGGCAGAAGGGCAGGTTGTGAGCACCAGCGGCACCTCTGCTGCTCAGGACGGGCACTCTACACCCCCCCCCCAGCCCCAGGAGGCTCACCTCGGGGAGCGCGCTCAGCCTGCCCCCCACAGCTGTGCTCTTTACTAACAGCGAACTGCGCTCTTCTAGGTTCTGCGTTCAGACGCTGAGTGGTAGCTCCTTTGATATGTTCCGAATGAGACGTTGTTCAGCTGGAGGGCTGTTTTGATGTTCTGCAAGTGAAAGAACATGTCCTGTTCTTTTAGCCATCATGAGATGGGTGGGAAAATTCAAAGAGTTAAACTGTGACCCTTGAGTATGTCTACAACCTTCATCTCAAATGTCAGTGAATAAGAGCGAGAAACAAAAGAACCCTATCATTCGCATTAAAACTGGTCTCCACAAGTCGAATCCATTTTGAGTTCCTGAGTGACAGTTGGTACAGTTTTACTGTGAAATTAAGAAGAACTGAATACTGATATGTTGTGCCCAATGTGGGACAGAATAGCAGTAAACCCTCGTCACACTCTCCTTTCCTGGAAGAACTGACTCCAGAGCTCTGCCTTGTCTCTCCTGGCCAAACTGTAACTCTGAAATCTAAACTAGTGGACAGCTACCGGTTGCCAAATATGGGGATGTTTTTTTGAGAAGGAAAGCTCCCGTCTAGAGAGATAGCCGTGCTCTGCGGTGAAGCGTACATGTACAACCTCAGCTCCTCCACAGGTAGAGTCAGAGCTGTGGTTAGCTTCTTCATCTTACTGTATGAAAACGTCCCTGGAGCTCAGTTGCCTGGCTTTGCATCTGAATGCAAATCGCATCTCTAATACGAAGAGACCCGCAAACCTGCATGCATCAGCTTCCAGTTAAATGATTCATGCATTTGGTTGAAGTATATAATGGACCTGCACATAAGAGAGAAAAAGAGACAAATCAAAATAGGTTAATCAGTTTTGCTCACACAGAGGAGCAGCAGTGATTTAATAACAGAGTACTGCATGCAGGGAGCTGGGAACCCTGTTAAATGACATTCCTGAGTAACTTTACAGGTTAGAAAAGGTTTGAAAATGTAATGCTCTTAACGGGGCGCTTTGATGTTCTATATAAAATTCCTAGAAAAAATGAAACAAGCTGATTTAGTGTTAGAGAGGACAGGGGGAGCCTTTTTGTTGTTTACATGTGCGAGTGTGTACGTACGCGTCAGTGTGTGTGCGTGCGCGTCCGTGCTAAGTGTGTGAGAGCTGAGCAGAGCCATGGCTGTGCTGAACCACACGAGAGCTCTCAGGACTCTCTCTCAGCCCTATTAACACCCATCTCATGATGCAACCTGAAACGACACACAGCACGACTGCCTTCACGCTGTATTAGACACAGTACGCACTTGCGTCTCCTTTTAATGGGTCACATGTGGTTTACATGTGCGATACTTCAACTCCTGGAGCTGTGAAGACAATAAACATTAGTGAAGAGCACTAATGGTCTGCCTGCGTGTTGATGTCCATGCTTTATCTGCTATTGATTAGAAATGTACATTGCAATCTGTATTTAAACAGAGTGGCATAATGCTTGTTGTTCTGGCACCTCTCTGCTTAAATGTGCTGGTTTTTAAGAGTAATAATTTAAAATGCGATCTGCCTGATTTTAACGGGATGTATGTCCATAGCCGATGAGCTATATGAAAATTACAGCCAGTTGTACTGTACAGCGCTCCTGAGAATTTGGTCATCTCACTACTCAAGACAGTTACTAAAAGTTAATAAAGTAGGCATTCAATTTAAATGTTAAACTATATATATATATTCAAGGCTGATAGAAAAAAATCATGAAAAAAATCCCAATGCACAGTTGAGAGAGCTCAGAACATGCTCGCTCTGCCCTCTTGTGGGGGGGGCGGTGGAGTAATAAAAAACCTTTTGACGTGAGCCATGAACTGCATCTCCCCAGAGGAGCCCGAGTGGGCTGAGGCACTGCACCAGTGTGTGCCCTGCCAGCTGGGACCAGCTCCTGCAAAGGCCTGGGGAGGGGCTGCTGCAGCACTGGGAGAACGGGGGCTGCTGATTGGACCCAGGACGCCTCTGTTTGCACAGCATCACTTAACACGGACCACGCAGCTCCTCTTCCGCAGACTGATACTCACTGGAACTCACCGTCGCGCAGACAAAGAGGCCCCATGAAAAATGCAACTAGGTGTTTTCTCGTTAGACAATGCTGGATATCAATCCAAATACTTGGTGCTGAAAGCAATCAGCCAATGGTCATCTATAATGGATGCTGTCATTCTGCTCTTCAGAGAGTCTATTGTTTAATGCTTAAACCAACCTTCTGGGACATGTGAAGAAGAAAATATTTGTTTTTGTGTCTAGCGAAGGAAATCGTGACCAAGACATCTAGCTTTGTGCTGCATAAAAAAAGCGTTATTTATATAAGTCACAGCATTTATGTTTGCAGTCTTGGTGAATTTGTTTCTGCACATCTAATGTTCTAGAAATAGATGCAGGATTAAACCATGCACAAAAAGCACTGGTAACCTGCACAACAGTTTGAACACTGAAGACACAGTTGGAGTGATACTTGCCTTGTTAACACCCCGAGTTCAAGCTTTTAATATTTTTGGATACTATTAAAGCTGGCAAACACAGCCATTCCACAGATCTGCAGGCTGATTCAGAAGACTGTTAAGAGTAAACATGCTGAAACTACTAGTATTACTGCTCTTTAATATTTTCTGACTGTTATCTCTTCCACAATGATCAGTTTTGTCCATGACCCTGTTGTGCAGACAGTCAGTGGACCCTCATCGCCTCTCAGTGGGAGGCTGAGCATTAATGATAACAAGGGCAAGTCCTGCAGGTGGAAACCCCCTTACCATTGACCTGACATGTTATCAACTGGTCACTGTTGACTGTACAAACATGCAGCCTTTGAGGTATTCAGTTTCCACTTTTAAATGTTTGAGGCGTTCACGGAGGTTCTTTTGGCTTTGAGGAGCCTGACAGGAGTTCTGTCAATCTCCCCTTTCACCACACCGCCATGACCTTTTCCATTCAGACGAAACTAAATGCGTTCCATCTTCACTTTGAGATAAGAGACCGGTTGTATCCGCAATGTTCTTTCATGTTCCTAACATGTCAAACTCATGTATTGCATTTATCTTGTGAATGAGAGCAAGAGTTATTGTTTAATTCTCTTATTTATATGGATTTCTTTAACTTCAACTAAAGCACCAAGTTTTCCATGCCCACCCCAATACACAGAATTGGCCATTAATCACTGAAAAATGTCCGATAGGATATTGTATTGTAGCATTGTTCATGTTTAAATATATCTGTTGTGACTTCCAAGTAGTTGGAGCATTTACTAAATATATATTTTCATTTACATTATTGACTCTTGATATGTTAAAATGTCCTTTGCATAAGCCATGTTGTAACAGTAAAAGAATTTATATAAATATAAATGTCATTATATTAGCAGTCTGTTTTTCTATTGTTGTGCAGCTATTTTAATCATCTACCAAAACAGACATGCCACGTTGTGAGAGAGCTTGAGAACGTTTTTCTTGTAAATCCCTAGTGTTGTAATACTTCCCAGGTTCTTTTCCTGTGGGAAGAAGCCAGTGTTTCCTTGTTCATTTTAATACATTCCAAATTCTCACTTATTTGATATATAGCTAGACAGTGTCCAAATCTCCTTGAGAAACTGGCCCGTGTTAAGCTTAATACACAGTGTGATATATAGTGTGATATTAAAGCACTGCCTCGAGGATTTGTCAGCAGACTCATGCGTCTTATTGACAGTGCAATGATATCGCTTAGTTTATCAGAGATAGTTTTGCATTTAAGTGTTCAAGGTCCAGTTACAGCAGGGTGTCTGCCTTTAATAGATAAAACATTAGGTGAGCTGATAATGAGCCTGTGTGTTCATATGTCTGTGTGTGTCTTTGTGTGTGTGTGTGTGTGTACGTGTGCGTGTTTGTGTGTGTGGATGTTTGCATGCAAGTGTCCATGCTCTGTGCAGTACAGCACAGCAGCCATTTGATAGCGGTAGGCTCTGGTTCAACCGTTCACAGGATAACGTCCGCCTCAAATGTGGCAGCTCAGAAAAGATCAAATGGTTTGACCCCCAGGACGGTGCACTGCTACTGGACACAGGAACCGCACGCTACTGGACTGGGCTGCAACCTGATGGCACTTTCTTATGTGGCCTGGGCTCGGACAGACATGTGCATGAGCACATGTGTGTGGGAGGAAGCCTTCTGTATCACATATAAGGGTGGACACACACACACACACACACACACACACACACACACACACACACACACAAAAACACACACACACACACACACACTTCCAAATGGAAAAATTAACATTCTGTATGAGCATTTGTGTATGTGTGTGTGTGTGTGTGTGTGTGTGTGTGTTTGTGCACGTGTGCACATGTGCAGCTTGGGACCAATATTACTGCTGTAATATTAGACTATGGTTCTTTCTATTAACTGTAAATCTCAACTTTAACTCTGAAACTGGCTTTTAATTTGTCCTCACTCAGTTCAGATGTGTTTGCTGTTAGACGGGTTTAACTGATCTTTCTAAATGGAAGCTTTCTCAGTGGAGCATTGCTAATGAATTCTTCCCACTTCTCTGTCTTTTACCTCCAGGTGGTGTTAGTCTTTGCGCTCAGTATTGGAGCCCTTGGGATATACTTCATAGACTCATCTGAGTGAGTAATCTTATTTTTCTAGATTCACTTGAATTAATTCATCTTTATCAAATGTAAGAAAGGCCTATAGTATAAGTCCATATAACATCTGAAAAATAACAAGAACCTTTTTAAAAGCCATTCTATATTCTTGTTCATCCCAAACCACACATCAGATGAATTCATTTCTCTTTTTAAAGCTATTTTTAGTTTTAGTCACTAAGAGTTCAGCTCATGCAGTTGTGTGTGAAGCATGGTTCCTTAGGGCTAAGAGTCACATAAATCTCAGCTGTACTGAAAAGGACTTTTGTGAATCAGAATAAAATTTCCCATCTGCTGTGAGACCTGTATTTGAGCTCAGTGAATAGTAGGGAATCCCACTGGTTCACTGTATTAGAACACTGCCCTGGTGAGGACATCCCTCTGTACCAGACTGCTATTTTACCCATGTAGGTAATGATAGCATTTTAATAATCCCTAAATTACCTGCTATGTGAAGTGTACCATTATGGAATTCTCTCTCTTTGTTCTGGTCCCAGTGCAACATAGGATTTTAAATTCAGCCTTGGAATGGCATGATTATTTTGTCAATGGAAGATAAGTGAATCAGTTTCCATGGTTACATCAGGCAGAGCATCTCCTCTTCCCTGTGCTCCTTAGAGACAGGTGCACTGTTCGTTTGCCCAGCTGTTGCCCAGGCAACCAGGTATCAGTGTTTGCAAATAGAACTCATATTTCCTGATGATCTGCGCCTCATGTCATCCTGCCTGAGGAAGCAGTGACTCAGTAGGTAAAGGCACAATACCAGCTATGGAAGATTGCAGACTTTGAATCCTTGGTTGGGCATCAGGGGATGTTGACACAGAACTTGATGGCTGGTAATTTCCTCCTGTATAGTGTCATTATGGCCATGAGCAAGGCATCTCCATCTCAACTGTTTGTCCAACATGTAGACATGTAGTGAACACAGCAATAAATCAGCCTACCTCCCAAATACCGGGCTGTTAAAAAAGGATCAACTACTCCTTATCCGGCCCTGCAATGGAAAATGAAGGCTTGTCTTGTATTTTGGCTTGATGGATATTTTTGGGGCCTGCATGTTCACAATAGCTACTTAACAGGAGAATTCAGTTTGTACAGCTTACTGTGCAGCTTCAGCCTGGCTACTACATCACAATGGAGACTCACGGTTGCTCAGTGATCCGAAGCGTCTGAAGCGTGTGCACACCGGACGCAGGTGTGATGTAATCACCCATGTCCCCTCGTGGCTGTTTCCTCTGTAGATGTAAAACGGTGGCTCTGGATTAAGTGCTGCTCAGGAGACCAGTCGGAATATGGGCTGTAAAGTCCTGTAAAAGCAGGACTCCGGTCAGAACATGGGCTGTAAAGTCCTGTAAAAGCCAACACACAGCATTTTATCTAAGCTGTGGGTGAGTGGAGGCATTGTCCTCAGCATGGGTCCAGTCTTGCGTTTAAAGAGACGGTACCTGAGACCACCCCAGACAGTGTGTCATTTATAACCACACGTGCGACATTGGGATTTGGCATATGCTGTGTGCACCTGTGATCTGTGCTATTAGACATTACACAGAAATGACACAATGATGGTGGTACCTTAAGTTGCTTCACATTATAGGCACAAGCTACAGTAGGTTGCGAAAACTGAAATGAGAATTGGAAAATTGGCCTCCTGTGCTGGTGTTGAGAAGCCTTCACTCCATGCTGTGCTCTCTAGCCTGAGACTAAAGTTTTGACATTTGAAAGACAGTGCTGTTTAATGTCTCTGTTCTGAGAGGCTATAGAAGTGCCTGGCTCAGCTTTGTGATTGGACAGAGCTCCTGGGCTTCATGTTCACGGTGGAGAAGCAGGATAATGGGGACTTATCAGTGATATGACTGATCCTGGGGACTCAAGGAGCTTGTAACCCATCACTAGATATAAGGCTGATTGAGAGTGTTTTGATATGTTTCCTGGGAGATTTTTCAGTTTTACTTTGACTTTGTTGTGGCATCAAAAGATGGTGGAAACAAGAGAACAACAGCTTGTACATGTGCATATACATGCAGATTTGTGTGCTGTGGTCACTCTCTGCTCTCATTTATCTATAGCTAAGAACTAGGACACTTCACAGCATCCTTTTACCCCCCTTCAGCTCCTGGGTCAGCTCCAAATCAGGCCACGGCCACGGCGCTAGATGCTGTTGTTAATGAGCTAAACTGAAGACATCCCAGACATGATCCAAGCCCTGATCCCAGGTCTGATCCCAGCCCTGATCCCAGGTCTGATCCCAGCCCTAATCATAGCCCTGATCCCAGACCTGATCATAGCCCTGATCCCAGAGCTGATCCCAGCTCTGCACGGTACCTAAAGCCTTTTGTCTAGATGTCCACACCACAGAGAGATGTGTGCAAGCAACATGTTCCTTCTCCCCTCCCTCCACTCCAGCCCTTACTGCGCTAAAGCTCTTCAACTGACCTCTGCTGCCACTGTGACTCATGCACTAATGGTTCATTTGCAGATGCTGAAACATTTTCACTTGTATTCAGCCTAACTTTTACTGACAGTCTGATGCAACCCAGTACTCACCCAGTACTCACCCAGTACTCACCCAGTACTCACATTTCCCTACTTCTGCTTGTGTATAGAATATATCTTAAAAACGAACAAGTAAAGACACACAAATGCAGCTTTACACCGACACCTAAACAGGTGATGTGATCTGTTAAAAAAAAAAAGTCATGGCAAAACATCTCAGTTTGGATATTCTGAGTGATTCAGAGATGATGCATTTTCTGAAGGAAGCTCCAGATCTGCTGAAGGGTAAGTGTGTCGGTGCAGGCCTGCGGTGCGGAGACGGGAAGAACCAAGCTTTTACTGCTGTTTAGATGGCCATGTGGGTGGACCTCCCAGGGGGCCGCGAAGATCTGTGGGACGGCAAGCACCTGAGAACATACAGCCCCACAGGACAAGGGCAATTTTCCACAATGTGCTGCTGAGAACTGAATCAGCTGCCTTCTGTATATGTAGCTCGGCAGTCTGAAATAGCAGCTACCTCTCGCCTATTGGACACTAAAGCATCCATCCAGCGTACAGCTAAATTATGTGTGTAAATCATGCAGTGGGTAAGAGATATAAAGACGCAAACTAGTTTTGGCTGCAGAACTTTTTGCTCTAACATTGGCTTGCTTAATTGTTATATTCCTAATGGGAACAAGCAGTACTTTCAGCCTCTGGACACGAGCCTCTTTTCATTGTGCTGCACAGTAAAGAAAGATATGTAGGCCAACAGCAGGGGGCGCTGTCTTTCAAGGAATGCCTTTATTTGTGTCCCATATAGCCTGAATGGGAGCCTGAATGTAATGTATGCACAACATTAAGAGCACTAAATGCAAAAGGGTGGAAACAAAAATGGCCAGTAGCTTACGGGTGCGCTAAAGGTGAGAGGAACTAGCTGCTCTGGGGGGAGACGGGAGCACGGGAAGTGGGCATGAAGCCGTGTGTGTCTGAGCAGGGCCACCACTGCAATGCAGGGTTGAATAATCCACACCGGTTAATTCTAGGTGAGCATCCTTGTGCTTTCTGATCTCCCACACACCAGGGGGCTGTGTAGGTCTACATTTAAGATCAGCTTCAGAGAGAGAGAGAGAGAGAGAGAGAGAGAGAGAGAGAGAGAGAGAGAGAGAGAGAGACTGGGACAGGAAGTCCAAAGCATGAAAATGGATGGGCAGATGTTGTTGAGACTTGTGAAATACACTCATAACCACATACCCTGTTACTGCAGCTAAGGACAAACTAGGAATTGCTGCTGACATTACACTTCATCTGTGCTCTCTTGTCAGACATCCTGACTTTGCTCACCCACATGATATAGTCCATATGAGCTCTTAATCATGGAAGACAGGCTCCCTCAATTATTCACACAGAAGGAGAGACTGCATTCTGCTCAGCGCTGATCGTAAACAAGAAAGAAAGAAAGAAAACAAATGATCTGTGTAGCATTAGGTTCTTCTCGCTCAGGTAGAACTGCGAGACTCTCGGCTGGATCGCATCACAGAGGAAGGCTGTGAAGTATATCAGAGTCTGCTATTGTGTTCTCCTTTATAATAATTTAATTTATTGATAATATTAATAGATATTATTTTATTATTAATATTAATATTATTGCGCGCGTTTTCTCCGCACGACAGTAGAAAAGTGTCAGGATAAGGTAGTCCGTGGTGCGGTTTTTAACAGGCAGGCAGTCAGTGTGAGCAGTGTGCTGTTGTCTGGAGTGTCAGCTACATGACTAAGTGCAATGTCCTGCCTTCTGGTTCACTTACTCAGACTTTTAGCCTGTCCCGAGCGTGTCATTAGGAGAGAGAGGCAGAGTGGTAGTTCTTTGTGGGTTTTACCCTTCTAACTGAAGCACATGAGAAAAACGCTTCAGGAGAAACGCTTTTAGAGTGCCGGGTTTTATTTGTCTGGTGCTCTTGCAGGTGTTTTACTCTTATTTTAGAAATAGTGCCTTGGCCTAGATAAGAGTCACTGCTGTGCTAACCTGGCCCTTTAATGTGCAGCTCTCTCTCTCTCTCTCTCTCTCTCTCTCTCTCACACACACACACACATACACACAGAGCACTATATATTTGCTTTTACCTGTTGCTGGATTAAAACATTGGTAGATATTGTATGCAGTGTAGATGTTCATAGTCCGTATTCATATGGACATTTCAAATATCGTGTAAGTGCTTAGAAAGCTATTTTGCAGAACCTAGTGTCCACGTTAATTGGAGGTTAGCCGTCTGTGTTGTGTGGGTTTGTCTGGGTGGCGTGTCTCTCTCTAGTCCAACACCTACACCTGTCACCCGTAGCGACGCTCTCTCTGCTGGTGCAGTGGGGAGCTGAGGGCACCTAGTGTCCGGCCTCGATGCTCCTCGCTGCAGCACCCTGCATGCAGCCCGTGTTATGTAGAGATGCTGTCCCTACGGCCACTGGGAGTCCGGGCTCTCACACTAGGACAGCAGTGACGGAAGTGGCTGGCGCTAGGAGCTGCTATTTTCTGCCTGGACGTTGTGTCTGGGGATCCCACGTGATCACAGTACTGTGGGAGAGCATCGGAAAATCAAGGAGTTCTGGCATTATGTTTACCAGGTGCCCACACACTCGAACTACCCTGAAACTCATAAGCAGAGAAATAAATGATCTGTTGCAATTCTGTTGTGGGTCTTTGTCCATTGCATCGTACTTTGAGACAGGTTGTTATGTCTTTGTGATATAGTTTCACATATGGTAGAAAACGTTCTTGCTCTCTGTGCCCAGATGGAAAAGACATCAATTATTTATTGTCTTCAGGCGGTGATTTGTCTGCAGTAGCTGATGCAGCTTTGTCACATGATCTCTGCCCCATACCATCCCTTTGGCCTGCAAGCATTTCCCCTCCTAATGAAGTGCGTCCAGGTTGGAGGTCAGCGGGTTGCGGGCGGGGCTGGTAGGCGCGGGCCAAGGCCGTGGCGGCGCTCTGCTGCAGGACGCTAGGCTGCAGGACGCTAGGCGTGGGAGAGAAAAGCATCTGCCGCTCTGTTGGACTCGATCTGCCGCTCTCTCTGAAAACATGGCTAGGGACATGGCTGAGGATTACTTGGTGAATAATTACCAACTCCGCAAGTGCCGACCCGCCCCTCAGAGTTCAGCAGGCAGGACGTTGTGATCCTAGCTTAGAGAAATGTCAACCAGCCTTGTCCTCTGCCTGGCCTACGAACTTTTGCTTAACATGAAACAAAAGCCTGAAACACTGTAGAAACGGGGATAAAAGAAACAAAACAACACAGCGAAGCCTTTAAACAGCTCAGAGCATGCGCGTGTGTCACAGGACCTTTCCTGTTAGCATTTTAGTATCTTTCTTCCTAATTCCAAGGCTCAGTAGTTCATAAATAATTGAGACTTGGGGTGAGATCAATGCTAATGCCAGTGAAAGGGCGCCCTGCACTCCCTTTACCTTCAAAGCTGATGGATATTTATGAATCAACTCCTTTTAACTTAATTGACTCTGTCAGCAGTTGTTTTCACCCTTTCAGTTCAGTTCGCAATTTCTAGATATAGACATTCTTGAAATAATTTAGGTCATTTCTTTGGGTGGTGTGATTGTTAATCAGTTCTTACTCTCAGTGATGTTTACTTTTTGTTCTAAGCATTGTTTTCTCCTTTTCGCCCCCTCTCTCTACAGTCCCATAGAATCCTGTCAGAATTTCTACAAAGACTTCACGTTACAGATCGACATGGCGTTCAACGTGTTCTTCTTACTGTACTTTGGTTTGCGTGTAAGTATGTCCTGTCATCTTCCAGCAAAATTTAACATTAGTAGAAGCTGATCATTCACTGACCTACAGAACTCCAGCCATTGCTTTAACTAGTATTATGTAATTTCATGTTGTACTGCTGTTTTGATGCTGTTCAGCCGGTCCAACTCTCACTTTGCGTGTCCCCAGTTCATCGCAGCCAACGATAAGTTGTGGTTCTGGCTGGAGGTGAACTCCGTGGTGGACTTCTTCACTGTGCCGCCAGTGTTCGTGTCAGTGTATCTGAACAGGAGCTGGCTGGGTGAGTTCTTCTCCATCTCCCTCGAGGTCCTCTGTCCCCCTCAGAGGCTCTCTGTCCCCCACAGCGCTGGGGCCCAGTGCTTGTCAGCAGTGCCAGGGTCTCACTGCCACAGCCGATGTCACATTCTGTCCTTCAAATGGCTGAGAATAGCTCCGAGATTCCACCCGAAGGAATACGTGAGTCTGCTCGGAGATGGTGGTTCAGGTTTACAGGTGGAACACTGGCACATGGGCTGAGCTGAGACAGAGGTGAGACAGAGCTGAAGTCAAGAATGCTGCTCTGAAGTTGCCCGCTGGGGTCCAGAACTGTAAACACCTCAGAAGTATTCAGGGCGGAGATCGGGAGCAGGGAAGAGAAGGAGGCACATACTCCTCTGTTTGACCAGACTAGGAGGTGTGTTGGGATCACTCTGAGTCTTCCTGGAAGCTGGTGATTTCCGGCAGGTGAAGCAGCAACAAGGCAGTGTTAGTGGACTGAGAAAAAAGTGAACTTGTTGTGGCAGTGGTGTGTGTGTGTGTGTGTGTGTGCACTTGGATGTGTATTTGTATGTGTGTGCACATGCATGTGTGTGTGTGTGTGTGTGTGTGTGTGTGTGTGTGTGTGTGTGTGTATTCTCTTGGTAGGGAGGAAGTATGGCAGCTCTTGCTTTAATGTACAAAAAATAGGTACCTATAATAATAAAAAAATTGTTTCTTTATGAAGTCCCTTACCTGACATGCTGCCGTGTTCAAACAGCTGTGGCCTGATTGATAATTGCGCTACATAGCGATGGATGAGGTGATACGTTGCTCCTGCAGTCAGCTTGGACGTCAGAGAAACAGAAGCTCAGAGATGATGAAAGAAAGGGAAACAGCTGTAAGACTGAAAACACACACACACACACACACCAGGATCTTCAGGAGGATCTTCAGGAGCTGGTCCACACTAGTGTGAGTGGTGTTCTAATGACGAGAAAAACCCCATATGGGAGAAGCTTGTGTGGAAATGTTTTCACACTTTGTGATCATAGCTTTTGTTTGTACCTAAGTGACACTATTGTTCTCAACAGTTTGCACTGGGACATTTAAACTTTACAAATACATACACACACCAGTCAAAGGTATGGACATACCTACTCTTTGTTCATTTTTACTATTTTCTACATTAAAAAAACATGGAACATATAAAACCACCTAAATTACACATGATTATGATTATGACAGACAATATGTTGCTTGTCTTGGATTTTTGATTCTCTGAAGTAGCCAACCTTCACTTGACAACAGCTTTGCACCATCTTGATGTTCTCTTAACCAGCTTCATGAAGCAGCCATCTGTGATGCTGTTCTATTCGAAATTCTCACATATGCAGAGCACTTTTGTAGGGTGAGGGAATAAGGTTCTGAACTATTTGCTGAGGGTGTGAAATACATATGCCAACAACTTTCCCAGTTCATATTTGTTGTACAAACAAATTTAAGCATAATCCTTAAGATTAAATTACCTCTGTTACTATTAAAACATTGATTCAGTTAAGTGTGTCCAAACTTTTAACTTGTACTGTATAAATAGAATAAAACAAAACATACTGTCTCTATTGTCCAACAGTGTCATTTTAAAGCACAACAGAAAACAGACTAGACTGTATGTAGTCTACACTGTTTTAATATTGCTCCTGTTCCTGGGCTCAAGTGGGCCTTCTCCATGTTAAAAAGCTTCCTCTCAGTTTGGATGTGGACTGATACAACAGAGAAGCTTTGGTTTAATCTTAAGGAGAATGCCAGGCTTCACTTCAGCACAGTAGGAATGAATCTTGTCAATGTGGTGTGAAACGGGTTGTACTCCCAGGAGGCCCCCTTGGAAGCTGTAGCCCATATAACCCCAATCGCCTACTCAGTCAGCCTCCGCCCACCCAGCCAGCCTCCGCCCCCAACCCCTGCTCTCATGCTGCTGACTGCAAAGCAGAATCACTCTCTGATCTAAGATCCAAGACTCTTAAGTAGTGTTTATTCATATTGCAGTAATCACACTTGCTAACATGCAGATATCTTTTCTCTATCAGTAGCTGATTGGCCAACTGAAGGTTCTCTAAACATTTTCCATATAAGACACTGATGTCAGTATCTGGTTTGACTAACATTAGTTATTTTACTAGTTAACAGATAAAATATAGAGCATTAATGCTGTTACAAGTACATTTTATATCTGATTTATTCCTACTGGTGATTCCCCATCTCTGTCAGTGTGTTCAGTGTTCACATGCTGCATTGCACTGCCACCTGGTGGTGTAAAACAATACTGTTTATCCACGCTGTGTTATGCTTCTCTCTGACTAAAGCAGCTTTCTTGCCACTCTGCTGCCGTGAACATTCCTCATTCTAAGCCGGACAGGAAGCTTCCGAGTCAAAAGAGCGAAACCAATTTGTGCTGTAAAGCCTCTTTGTCGTGCAGAGCCCATCCCCTCCGTACATGGCCAGCCTCGCTCGTGTTTACATGAGCCGTGCTCCCAGTGCATTCTGGGTACAGATAGCCTGCTGGGAGTGATCCAGGCTGCACACAGGACAGGCACAGCCTCCATGCGCAGCGGCGTGGGGGGGGGGGGGGGGGGGGGGG
>JAOXYF010000009.1:8770340-8783345 GCA_028565775.1 Sternarchorhynchus goeldii
CCAACACCCCCACACCACCCCCCCGGACCACCCAAGCCAGACAGCAGAACATGAATGCACATTTAGAGCTCTTTAACGAAAAGGGAGTCCTCGCTCAAACGTGAAGGCTGGAATCCAAACATCCTGTCAGAGCACTTCCTACCCGATCAAAGCTCCTCTCTTAAACTGTCAGGCGAGGTATCTACTGAGAAAGGAAAAGCAGAGGTCAACATTAGCTCAGCTGCTGCTTCTGATGTATTTTGAAAAATCCAAATAGTTTGGGGCCAGTCTGAAATAAGGCCAGAGTCTTTAGCCTAACCTCTCCACATGCTCTTGTGTTTTACTCTAATGTATCACTTCTAAAGTACATGTGAGTAATCACTGCAGTGATATTTCACTTTACAAAGTGAGAATCTGGGAAAGAAACTATTTCCATTAATTTAAATGGGATTTATTTTGCATTTGTGTGAAGTTAATCATAAATAAGAAGAAAATGCTGGTCTGTGAAGGAGGTTGATTTTCCTTCCCCGGGGCCCTCATAGCAGCTAAGGGTCGTACTTACACTGCACACACACTTGCTTGTCATATAAAACAAACAAACAAATCTAAGATGTTACATCTGAACCAAATCCTCTATGTTCTCATGATTGAGTAAAATATGGAATCTGTTTTTAATTTTAACAGTACAAATTCTGTACCTCCACCTGCCCAAAAAAGTATATTGCAAGTATTAATGCAAGTACAAGTATAACAAGACATTTCAGAAGTTGTAATAACATAAGAAAATAATATATCTGACAGAAAAGTGCATAAAATGCACTATAATAAAACTGTCCACAGCTTTTGTCATTCAGCTAAACTCATCATATTAATTAAGGATGTAATTAGGAAAACTAGGTCAGCAGTGGCACATTACAGTGCTCAGTGAAAGCCCAGCAGGACAACGTGTGAGAGTGTATCACTAGTGTGTCTCATCCCCTCCACCCCAGCACAAGGCAGAACAGAGCACTCATTTGAGTGGGCACTCAGGAAACAAACCAGAAGGGCATTACCGAGGTGTTAATGAGACACACAGACACGTGTGGACACACACACATGTATCCACCCACACGCACACACACAAACACACACACACATACAGAGAGAGAAAGGATTACTTACAGTTTGGAGGTAGAATGTGCACTTAAAGAAGAGCTCTTTTGAAAGACCATTAAGCTGCAAAAAAACGCAATAACTTGGGCATTAAGTTTTGTCAGGGCTCTCGCTTTTTTAAGAGTGGTAAACAGATGCGCTGGGCGCAGGAGCTGGCAATCAGACCACGCTACTCCTGTAGTCTTGGAGCAGCTCAAGGAAATAATCGCGCCGTCGCTGGAAGAGCTCACACCAATAGCATTTACATCTGGCCTGACAGGCCTGACACAAACGTGGGAGGTAATTTAGGAAGCCCTGAGTAAATGGCTGCCATCTCTTCAGGGCAGGATGACAAGAGCCCCCCTATTAGCACCGTCCTTAAACCTCTCGCCCAAAGCGCGGCGGCTCTCAGCCTGCCGGGGACTGGGGGGTGGGGAGCTTCCTTTAAGAGTGAAGCCCAGCCTCGAGAGCCTCACGGCAGCACGCCTGTCAGACAGACGCCGGCTTGGAGATGGCAGAGTAATGGGCCGGGCTTTGCCTAATAACACTGCTGCTTATCAAAGCTCGCCCTGCCCTTCTCCTCACACACTTGTAATAAGGGGATGATGAAGAACTCGGAGCTCAGCTCTGGTGCATATACCGTACACCTTACACAGCGTGTCCTTCGTATACGACCAGAATATGGGCCACTTTGTTTTCCTGTACGCTGTGAAGCCAGTATGCTGGACTGATTATTTATACCACCATGATGTTTTTTGTTATGTGTTCTTTGTTTTTTGATACTTTACCAATATGAATGTCTCCATAAATATATTTCTATTACTTATTATGCTCTCGGTGAACTAATATTTCTTATTAGCTCTGTAATCATTCACATGGATTTAAACAGTGACTGTGAGGTTAAAGTGTCGTATTTCAGCTTTAATTAGGAGGTATTTAAATGAATATTTAAGCATATAGGAATGGCAAAGCTGGGTTACGGTTTGCTAAAAAAGTACATTAAAACTCTGTGAGTTCTGGCACAAAGTCTGGGACAAAGTCTTCTGGAGTGATGAGATGAATATTAACCTGTGCTGTAGTGATGGGAAGAGGAAAAGTGTGGAGGAAGAAAAGTGACTGCTCCTGATCCAAAGCGTACCACCGTCTCCGTGAAACATGGTGGCATGAGCATGTATGGCTGCCAGTGCAACTGCCTCACCTGTCTTCATTAATGATGGGGCTGCCAGCAGGAGCTGCAGGATGAATTCTGAAGTCTAGGGAAGCGTCTTAACGGCTCAGATCCCACCAAATGCCTCAGAGTTCAGTGGACAGCACTTCACCTTCCAGCAGTCCAGTGACCTGAAATACACTTCCAAAGCAGCCGTGTGCAGCTTTTACGGGAGAGAAAAGTGGTATGTTCCTGAAAGTGGTATGTTCCTGACTGGCCAAGTCAGTCACAGTCCTAGGGAATTTCGCATTTAAACCTTCTAAAGTACTCTGAAGGCTGAAAGAGGCAGCGAGAAACAGGCTGTGCGGTCGATTCCAGGCCTGGCCGACATCCCTGTGAATGCTCACCAGAGATCGATTAAATCAGAGATCGATTACAAACCCTGATTTATTATGTATACAGATAAGTTCCCCATAATAACCATGTGAAGGGTGCTGTTGTATTCAGCCATACTTATGCGACTGGTGTAAATAGATATTTCCTCCCATGTTTTACTGTTGTACAGATTGAGGAAGACACATGGCAGAAGTATTATCTGGAGGGCGTGGCCAATGAGATGTACACAGAGTATCTGTCCAGTGCCTTTGTTGGGCTTTCTTTTCCTACAGTTTGTGAGTAAGTAAGACTCCTTAAACCCAAGACTCCTTAAACCCAAGACTCCTTAAACCCAAGACTCTCATCCCACTCTTTTGATTTATATTTAAAAAACTGCACAAAAATATTGAGGATGTTAAACCTCAGCTTCTAGTAAATATATTTAACTGTATTAAATATATATTATATTCTCTAGATATTTGACTGTGCAGGCAACCTTGCCATTTTTTTTTTGAACATTTAATATTCTGTTTAGTGCTGTTCTTTATCTGCTCTACTCCCATGCTGAAATACAGTGATCCTTCCTGATGTTAAACATCAAAAGGAGAGTAAGAGTTACACTGCTGTAGTTATACCGCATGATGGTAGAAATATGCCTTTAAACTATTAGAACTAATGCTGCGTCTTTCTGTTTTAAGGCAGAAACACTGATGTGTTCTTCTCTCTCTTTCTTTCAGGCTGTGTTATGTGAAGCTTAAATTGTTATTGATCGCTATTGAATACAAGTCAGAACAGAGGGAGAGCAGGTTTGTCCTCTTTTGCTCCCCCTACTGCATCACAGCACACGTACCTGAGCAGACAGGGTCAAAGCAGCTGAGTGTCTCGCTGGTTTTCTGATAGGCCTACAGCACAATGATGCACCCACCATTTACAAGGAACATACGGCAAGGTTTTAATGGGGGAAAAAAAGCAGAAAGTTTTACCGGCTCTCTTCAGCCTTTGGTTATTTGTAATTTGGCTGGTAATTTGGCATTTAGACTGACCCCATTGCCCTGGTATCAGCACGTTAATGCCCACAGACTCATGTGAGTATTGCTCACTGCAGGACAAATCCCTAATTGTGACCCTCGGTGTAAAACAGATGATTCTAACTGTATGTATGAGTCAGTGTGACACGCTAGAGCCATGACATCACTGCTCAAACCCACTGTGATCTATTGATGACGGCTTTACTCCCGAAGTAAAGGGCCTCCCATCAATAGCACTCCTGTTGCATTTTGTTAACTGAACCATGAGAACTAATAACATGAAGTACTCTGTCTCAGTAACCTCAACTTACCAACTCCCACAACCCTTCCCACATCGTCTTCAAACATTTTTGTATAACCTCTTACTAATGCATTTGATGTATTTCACACCAGCTAATGAGTGTGGCATTAAATTCAGCTGGCCTGGAAAAAGCCTGACATATTTGACGGAAAAATGGTCCATTTGGCCTTCGTCACTATGGCTTGTAGGCAGTAGATTTTATGGTTGTTATTCTAACATGGTCGCCTTAGTTTGGTGGATCCATTGAAAGCCTTGCAATCCTCTTGTTTACACATTACATCCAGTAAACTCACAGTTTAATTAACTGTTTTTGAATATTCTCATATTTTTGCTGCAGGGCTTAGATGCACGTTGCAATATTCATGTTCAACTTTTAGTTGAGATCTAGAAACTTTCTTTTCGGTTTGATTGTGACCATTCAGCCTGGATAAAAACATGATAATAGATGCTGAATGTACTGCATATAGCAAACAGTGCCTCTCTCTTCAAGTAACATCTGTGCCAACACTTTTACTGTAATCAGCTTAATCTGAGATGAAGGCAGATGATTGTATTTACTTCCTGCCAACTATCTTCATGTGGTTGTAGTGTTTAAGTGACTTTCACCAGTGTTACTTTAATGTTTCCCTTATTGTACACATGTTATAGAGGGCACAACACCATCCCCCACCAGGCTGATGTTAAATATCAGAAAGGATTTACTCTGGTGGTTCATGTCCTGCACTGTTATGCGGTTTATTAAAACATAAATAAACCCATTTTCATTTTCTTCTTTTAAGTAACTAAAAAAAAGTCAATGTTTTGCCCTCTAAGATCTTTTACAAGATCAGCTGTGGCACAAATATGATTAACACTTTAAATACCGCCTCATTTTTTGAGTTCATGACATCATGTAAATGTATGATTTGTAATGTTTTCTTGTTTGCAGAAGCAGAAAGCGGTATGCCCTCTTCCTTATTTTACCCCTACACACTTTAGATTCTCCATCTCTCGGAAAAAAAAAAAATAAAAAATTCAGGATATTGTACCAACCTTCCTTCTCAAATATGGCCAAAATCTCTCACCTTCTTACTGTGATTCTTGTGCTTCATGCACTAACTTCTTTGCAGGCAGAAAGAGTAGTTCATTTCATTTGAGTCACTTTGTTCCTTTGTCTGCTCTGTGTTCGTTTTGCCTCCATAAATTGCGTTTCTTCGCAGTTTCTTCCTCATCCGTTCCTCGATTCTTTTTCCGTGTGTCTGTCAGCATATCGGCTCAAGCTAATGTTTTCTTCCCTTCTGGGTCTTCTGCTATTTAGTCCACCAAAACAGTACTTCATGTCTGTGTTTTTGTTTGCTTCATATTACATTACCAAGAGTATGTTGTGACATGCAGAAATATTCTTTAACAAAGTCAATGGTCATGTGGAGCCATGACTGTTTAGGAAGACAGTACTATATACATTCACTAATACAAATATTTCTACTTGACTTGGGACTTGAGTTGGAATTTTTGTCCCACCATGTATTTAAAATCATGTGGCATAAAATGAATAAATTATGTATTTATTCTGGTTAAAAAAAGGCCACTGTCCCATTACAGGTATCTTTCTTTAACTTTCATTGCCACTATAACACCTTCTCATGAATGCATGTGTGTAGGATACATGTGTAGGTTGTGGTGTGTATGTGAGTGTAATAGTTTCACAACTCTGTTAGCTATGTTTGTATGTAAATAAATGTAGAGAAGTGCGTGTGTGTTTGTGCGTGTGTGTGTTTGAGTGCGTCCTATGGAACAGTCGCTCATCACGTACCCTGTGCGTCTCTGAGTAGATGTTTATGAAGTGAGGTCACTTCCTGTCAGTTTGGTGTTCTATACAACAATCCAACTGCACAGAAGTTACTGCAACAGTTTGCATCTACGTGCCGCTGTGCGGCGGCTACACCTGCTCTGTCTCTCTTCGATGTGCCGTTGGTGGTGACAATCTTGGTAACCGCATGCCTGAACTCTCTGTCACGTGACACGTGCGATGCTTGCCTTGTTTCCCATAATATGAGGTTTGATCAGAATCCGGGCCTCTGTTGCCATGGGATCGGAACATGGGGAGCGCATTGTGCCTTCACTACTATTCGCTCTGAAACCAAACGTTGTGAAAATCTCAGATTTGGGGAACAATGTGTGTGGATGTTGGTGAACGAGTCGGTTTGTTTACTTTGCCATCTCCTCAACAGCATGCAGAATGTGCAGCTTGTTATGAAGGGGGACATTTAATCATATAAAGCTCCATCAAAAACAAAAGGATTTGTGGAAGTATTTTTTTCTTCATTTAATTATATGTTCATTTTATTTATTTTTTTTTACTTTTAGCAATTTATTCCGCCCCTTAAGTGGTTAAGAAAGCTGGCCATTGCTTTATAATGGATTAAATCCCCCTCTTTTAATCTTCATTTCTGATAACATGGTGGTTTATGGAGCCCAGAGGAAAGAGCTTTGACAGATTTTATCACTTGTTCATATTCCTGCATGCATGCCTAATACTATACGATATCTTAGTTCTAATGTGGTCCTGGAGCGTTAGAGAGCTGTAGTTGCCAGCTCCTCCCTTTCATCTGGGCTCTGGTCAGGCCAGATGTCTGTCCAATGTAGCAGCCATCACTCGATTCATTGATGACCCCTAACCAAAAGGCAAGCATTAATGACTGTGTTGTGTCGTCTCTCTTGTCTAATTAACGGGGAATGATACAGTGGCTCAGTAGTGGCTCTCTCATCACTACTGAACTTCTACATTCACACCTGGAATGTTTCTCCAAATGTTTAGCAGGATTACCACATTCAAATCAGAAACACTGGACGTCTCCTGCTAACATGAGAGGTCTCACGCAGAGATGGCGGCTGCGCTAAAGCTGATCTGACCTCATTAATGATTAAGATCGATTTGAATGGGCTGCTATACAACTCCAACGCCTGGAGGGCAAAGTTTCAGAGACATGTACATGTTGACAAACGAGTGTATGAAACTGATTGATGCCTCGGCTTTCGAAGAAATGGTACTGTGGACCAGTCAAGTGAGCATTATCCTCACATGTACATCTCTTTAGAAATTGGACTGTGTGACTCTGGGTCGGTTTGGTCTGCTCGACAGAACCCTAAAGTCAGGCCGCTCTAGCTGCTCTGCGCTCAGACGTGTTGCAGTATTAATGCGGATCCGAGTAGCATGGACTCAGCGTGTCGTAGCTCACCAGTGCAGTCAGCATAGACCCTCAGCTCAGACTTAGAGTGTCCTCACTCTAAGAGGCCTGGTCATTCCCTAACATTGCACTCCTCAGTACTAACACAGGTGAACCACAGCTGTATGGAAGCAAACCCTCTGACCATCTGTTTCAGTTCATCTGTGAATCGGAATGCTTCAGCTAAAACCGGCCCAACCCAAGCGATGTTAACCCTTTCTTTTATTTCATTCCACAGACAAACCAGTCTAGATTAGAAAATGTCATTAAAGAAGAAATTCACTTTTTCTTTTTTGATTCGCCAGTTAAACATGTGCATTCTGCTTATTTGCTCTGGATGAGATTTCAAAAGCTGAAATGTATTGACCCATGACAGTATTTATTTCAATCCAGAGAGGAATTGCTCCCTTATACCCTCTGGAGTTGAGAAGAACCTGAAGGTTATTTCATAGGCTGACTGACCGGTGGTAGTACAGTCCAGAGGCCCTATTTGACCCTCGGTGTTCTCTGAAGGGCAGAGTGTACCATTCCTCTTGATTAGAGCGTTGGACTGTGCTTTTTTTTCATGCTTCCTCTTAACAAGCGTCTTCCTCTTTGTTACTGAACAGCATTCTGATCAACCCCGGCAACCACGTGAAGATGCAAGAGGGAACCTTGGGTTTCTTTATAGCCAGTGATGCCAAAGAGGTTAAAAGGTTTGCACGTCCTTCACAGAGGCGACTTCCCACTGATTGGCTGGTTAAGTCATGTCCGTGTGAGCATGCGGGCACTTATTGGTCGTTGTGATGTTTTTGTTTTTTTTTTCTCTCAGAGCGTTTTTCTACTGCAAAGCTTGTCATGATGACATCACAGATCCAAAAAGGATCAAAAAGTGTGGCTGCAAGAGAGGTAAGAGCATCCATACACACCCACACCTCACTGGGACTGCAGCAGCAACAGGCCTCTTCTATTGTTTAGTATTTTGTGTAGGCCTGATCTGTGACCTCACTCTAATTAAAAGTTTTTTTTTTTTTCAATTATCAGGATAATATAGTTCCATATTTTGTTTATGTGCTTCATTTAGATTTTTGTGTAAATTTCTTTTTTTTTTTTTTTTTGGTTTAAGGTCAAAGGTTTCAGCTTTCTACTCAGTGCCTCTATTAAATGTAAAAACCCTCTAAAGATAGTGATAATGAAGGTGCTGCTTCAGTGTAGGATGAGGGCAACCTGTACCTCAGGAATAAAGCTCTTCATGATGTGGAGAGGCTTGAAATGACGCACGACGGTGGCAGGTTTCCACAGAGACAGACGAAAGGGGAGAGACACATTATTAGGAAAGAGAGGGAGAGGAGGGGAGGGGGAGGGGGAGGGGTCAATGAGTGATGACAAGGAGGGCGGGCAAAAAAGAAAACGGAAAAAAGGCAGCTAGTCATCAGCATGCTAATGACTGAGGGAGAGGGAGAGACCGCGAGAAATAGAGACAGGAAGAGGCAATGACGTGTTTAGCAGGGCTGAAGAGAGAGAGGCTGTCAGCCCACACTAGCATCAGGGGGAGAGATACCGAGATAATGGCACCAGTCAGGTGGAAAAACAAAAAGCACAGAGAGCCCTGGCCCACCCTTGTCAGACACACTGCAAACACACTCCTGGCCCGCCATCATTTTACTAATCATATCCACCCTGTTTACCCAGAGGAACCCCCTGCGCTAGTAGCGCTCAGACTCGCCACTGTCATCTCCCACTGCCTCAGCCCAGCAAGAACACATTCTGACAGGAAAGCACTGGACTGGAAAGCAGAGAGTCATGAAGATTTGTATTGCTGGATGTACAGGCTCAGTCCACTGACTGTTCCACTCATTGTCAGTGGTTATTGCAGCATAGATCATTAGATGCAAACTGAGGAGGAGGTGTGTGGTTATGCAGGTATTTCATTAGTTTTATGTCTGAGCCAAGGAACCATTAACATGAATCTAGGAATAATGCATTGTCATTCCCTGACCTATATAAGCACTTGTCCTAAGCGGTTAGCCACGTGATGAATAATTTAGCAAAGACCTCCCTGAACACAGGGAAAGGTCAGTGACTGAGCCTCTAAACTACCCCCCTGCCCCACAGCAAATAGCTTTAAACAAACACAGTGCGTCCTATTGTTTTCTTTAAGCCGTCTCAGTGACTTTTACCACAACCAGGTCCTGCTGGAGGTGAGGAGATTAGGTTAGCAAGTTAGCAAGTAGCCACTTGAGGCTAAACCAAAGACGCCTTTTTTTATATTTTGCTCTCCCCCCCCCCCCCCTCCATTTTTGTTGGTACTTACTAGTATGGGCTATCAACATAACTGACTAATGTTTTCAGCTCAAAAACGAAAGAAGCTGATTTAAAACCACTTCACTGAAAGAGAGATGACCTTTCCATTGCTGTAAACAGAAGTTTGTGTTTTCTATTCTTTCTTTCTTTCGTTGTATTTTAACCCATTTTATGATTATTGATGCACTTTTTGATGTATTTCCCTTCTTGCTGCCATGGACTATTCCTCTTTATTTAATCCCCTCACTGGTAGTGATATATTGTGAGTAAAAACGGGTTCCCTGTGGCCCATAGTGCAGTGTAACTGTCTCTCTTTCTGCTGATAGTATATATATATATATATATCTATATCTATGTTGCATGTACCAGTCTAGCCGCTGCATCTTCCCCTCACCTCTCATCTCTACACTGTCCTCAGCCCCAGCACCAATACAGTAGAGTAGCACGTGGAGAGTGGCCCACCCAGGCCTGCCTGGTCCCTCTCCACGCCCACCTCACGAGGTTCTCCGCCAAACGTCAGGGGTGGCTGTCAGCTTCACCCTCGCTGAGTCACGGTCATCCTTTATCAGAACCAAGGCGATGTTCATTTGACCTAATTGCGCATTAAAAAAAAAACGTTGAATCCCCCTTCTACATGGTGTTACTCTCCCTCTGTAGAAACCACACCCAAAATGAACGTGGTGACTATCTACAATGTACTGGTGATGCTAGTCTTTAGCACTTTAAAGAGGTCAGACGAGGGGAATGCCCACCTCTGGGCACCCCCACGTCGTCAGATACGACTATCCAAGATGCTGGATTTTCAGGAAGCGTCCCGTGGGAAGTTCCTCAGATGCTTGGACGTAAAAATCTCCTAAACACAATCAAAACAATCCTGTCGCCCTTTGTCCTGCCCGTGCCCAGCCCTGGCTTCCAGGCACCTGGCCCGCTTCTCTTCAGCACATACCACTTGTCCCTGGTCTCTGAATTGAAATGATCCAGCTCTACATTTCAATTCTCTCCAATACCTGGGCCCTTTTTTACTCACTGCCAATGATTAGAATACCTTTCAGTATTAGAGTCATGGCGGTAGGACTGGCCTACATGCTATCCAGAAAGTGGCCTCTAGATGGCAGAATAGTTCTGTTGTTTGAGATAGTAGAACTGGAACACTGAGGTCCTCACAAATCTGTTTAGCAAGAATGCTGTCAGCAGAAGGGTTAGTGTGGTGTGAATGGTAAGGGTTTTCTCACTTGTCACTTGGTTTTCTTTATATAATTCCCCCAGTGGAATATGGTGCTGTTCTTTTTTCATTTTCTTCTTCTTCTTTATTTGTGGACAACCGCTGCCTATATTTTGGTGATGTGATATAGTTCTGCAGGTATTTCGATGTATTTTTTTAATCTTTTCTTTTGAGAAAAGCTTCATTGTGGTTTTCTACGGCCGTTTTCATTAGCTCAAGTTTTACAGATGGATAACGTTAATGGTCCATGACAAGGCATGGTGACAAAGCAATAATCATTAATCACTAAAGGTTTTTTTTTTTTTACCTCACCAATCATTATTTGGATTCTTGTTTTTGTGGTCTGTCAGATTCTTTTTCCCTGATGACGTTGGTGATTTGTGGTGTACGTTAGGTGAGCTGGCAGCATTCTTGATAAACATGATGACAGTGTTCAGGAGGCTTCAGTTCAGGAGTCTGTGTACAGCTCCGTTAGTCACTCACATCATCGCATTGTCTCGTCTCTCCTCCCCCCTCCCCCCATTTCCTCTCCAACTAACATATCCACATGATTTATGCTTTGATGAATGTCAACCTCAAATCTCTGAAGTGACAGATTTCAGCATGACATTGAAGTCTTAGCCCCTCCGCTGCACGACAGGGTGCCGCCCTGAACTGTTTCTGTCCTGCAAACAGTTGCCTGGTCTTGCGCTCCCCCGCTGAGACTGCAGGCGTCTTTCTGCATGCCCGCGCTCCCTAACTCCAGCTCTTCTGCATGGTCCTGTGGGAACAACAGTCCCTGAGGTTGTGGTCACAAAAGGCCAAGGAATGTACCCCATTCTCTTGCTGGCATATTACTGAAATTGGCCTCTTAATTTAGGCTAATGTCCTCAAACAGAACCCAAAAGCAGAATTTTCCCTGCCGACAGGCTCTGCCGAGGGTGCCAGACTTGATTACGGTCCGTTAACAGAGCGGCACCAGGAGAATGAGTACCAGGGACTGTTTATTTATTTATTTATTTTATTTTATGTATTTATTTTAAGCCAAAATCACAGCAATCAAATACTGCTGTGGCCTCTCAGCACCTCTCCCATGAGGCACACACACACACACACACACACACACACACACACAACACAATACAAACACACACCAACACACCCTCACCCCCACCCAAAAAAACTAAACATAACACTCAACACAAACCCACACATATACATTCCCACATGTGCACACAAGTGCTTGGATTGTTATATGCCAACCTGCCACACTCTTTAATCAAATGACTGCTGTAACAGATCAAAATGGAGCAACATTTCTGCACTTGCTTGTAACCCACAATCTCTTGCTCAGTCCAGAGTCCTTGAGGGAGGGGGTGTGTGGTGTGGTGGGCTGGCATAGGGTTCAGTACAGAGCCTGATGCCGTATTAGAGCCTGTAGCTTAGCGTGATGCTACTGACAGGGCCTGCTGCTGCATGATGGGATACAGGTACGTGATCCTCACCTTTAGATATAGAGGACGAAGAATACGAACCAAGTTTTTGCTGCTGAAAGCATTTACCCATCCCTCTCTGCCTGAATGCCCCTTACCCTTACCCTCTGATCCTACTGTCATATCTGACCTCTTGACCTTTTATGACATGATCAGCCTTAGGGCACAGCTTGACCCTAACAAGATGGCTGTTTTATTTATTTTTTTGGTTGATTTTTTTGCAAAGCATAGCACCAAATGTGGCATCTAATACTTCTAAAATAATAATGGAATCCAATTTGGCCTTGTGAGTATGATTTTACCGAAACTCTGAATTTTCTGTGATGTATCTGGGTGAGCCAAAATTGCTCATTCACCTCCCATCGATGGGTCAAGCCTGTGAGAGCTCGCAGCTAAGGCTTTGCACTTTCTGTTCTTTATTAAAAAAAAAACAACTTTACCTTCAGACATCCCTGGTTGATGAACGTTTTTTTTCCTTGCCATTAACCTGCTGCTTCTCCTCTCCTTTCATCCAACACATGACTGTAGCCAAGATGTCCGTCTACAAGCGAATGAAACTGGCATGTTGTTTTGATTGCGGGCGCCGTGAGCGCGACTGCTCGTGCATGTCAGGCAGTGTCCATAGTAACATGGACAGCCTTCAGAGGGCCTTCCCACTATCTTCTGTCTCTGTTCATGATTGCTCAACCAGTTTACGTGCCTGTAAGTTCGATCTCCAACCACGCGTTCTTTCATGTTCGTAGCCTGTGTTCGTGTCCGTGATGTTCCTCCCGTATCCCGTTTGCTTCCCCTCCCCAGTTTGTCATGCGCTGTTAGTACGTTTTGATACAATGTGTATAGGGAATTATTTATTGAAAATCT
>JAOXYF010000009.1:8808081-8825900 GCA_028565775.1 Sternarchorhynchus goeldii
TGTCTTGTTTTGGAATTTTTTTTTTTTTTATGATTTTTTTCCTCCTCCTCCCCCCTCCCCCCCCCTCCTCCCCTCTTCTCTGTGAGCATCGCTAGGCCTTTGATCATGCTAGTCTGTCCTTGTGGCTGCTTCCATAGCATCTCCCTGCAGTTCATTTCTGGAGCCCAGTCTCGTGTTCATCAGACGCCTGTCTGAGAGACTGACGTTTCTCTTCCACAGCTCACAGGAAGTCTGGGAAGAAATCAAATTCAAAAAAAAGAGAGAGAAAAAGAGAAAAGCCCTCCAGATAAAACCTTCCTTTAAGCTGTTTATTTTTATTTCTTTCTTTTGGTGCTGGTCCTAATCTCTGAAGCATACATATTGAAGAGAGGTGAAACAAAGCCCTGTGTGAAGACAAAACAGAAGTGGATTTCAGCCCCTCTCCTCCAAAAACTGGCTACTCTAGAAAATACCCACTAATACTCACTGCTGGTGCAGCTAAACGAAATACTCTCAAATATTCACTGCTGTTGTAATTAAATACCCTCAAATACCCACTGCCACTAAACTAAATCCCCCTCAGTCAGTGCAGAATTATTTTTTTTTGCATTTTTTTTTCTTTGCCAGTATTGCAAAATATTTGTTTCATGTGTTTGTGATCTTATATCATATGTACCTGTTGTCATTGTAAGAAACATAAACTGGATTTTGTTGACTGGAGTAGCAATCATTCCTCACTGATTATGAATTTCATTATTATTTACACTTATGGTATATTCCACAGCTTATGCATTTGGTTTTAGCAGAATATTAATTCATGTTTTCCTTTCCAAAAATATTCATGGTATATACTTTTCAGGTATAGAAGTTCCAGATATTATCTTCCTTTAAAAAAAATTTGTTCCTGAAAATGGTTGTTATTTCAAACTGCATGACGTCTGAAGCGCATGGATGTTTATTTTCTGTTCAGTGTTTATTCCATCATTATTTTCATCATTATTATCAACATGAGCACAACATATAGATTATTCAGGCAGGTATTAATGGCTGTGGTTAGGATTATTTAAAGTACACATTTAAAGTTAACTGAACTTCCTCTGTTGGAAAATCTTTGGCTGTGACTGAAGATATTTGCGGTGAACTCTTTGTCAAGTCAGGAGAGTACGGTGTGGTGTCGGTGTTAATGATACTTCTCTGTGCTACAGTGAATGACTCAAACGTTCAGTTCCTGGACCAAGACGATGACGATGACCCAGATACCGAGCTGTACCTGACCCAGCCGTTCGCCTGCGGCACCGCGTTCGCTGTCAGTGTGCTGGACTCCCTCATGAGCGCTGTAAGTTGAACACAGCGCACCCACAAATATGTCACTCACTAAGAAATAGAACGGCTCCTCCCACTCAGATATACAGTAACGCGTAATGACAGCAACTTTTTCGTTCATCCAAACGTCTCACTGCTGTAGCTTTTAAACCAGCATGTTAATTGAGTGTTACGTCTTTACACATTTGTATGCGGTCAAGTACAGTCATGGTAAAGGTGGCATTTCTTGGAGTTAATAATAATAATAATAAAAACTATTTCTAATTTATCAAAAAGTTGATAAATGTCAGGTATTAAATTATAATTAAACTATTGGCCTATTTTGACTTTTATTTATTATGGAATAGAAAATAAGAGTAATAAAATGAACGTAATTTTTCAGTCTATGACTTTTACTGCGATTACGCAGTGTTTTGCATTGTCAGCGAGGTTTGTGTGTGTACTTTTTTAAATAGCTTAATGATAGCGTGAACAAAGTACCCTGTCAGAAGCTTTAGTGCAGTTACATTTTTCTCCCATCATGGGGTGTTATGCAAAATTACGCAAAGGTGTCTGGTGATCTGCGGAAGCTAGTCCCCTCAAACAGTGCACAGGAAGCGAGCAGCCTCAGTCTCAGTGCCGCTTAGATGTAGGACTCCAGTGTTACTGGTAGGCAGAGGTTCATAAATGAAACGCCACATTGATCAGACAGTACTGTCAGCTGCAGTGACATCAAAAGAAAAGTTGTTGCCAAGACTCCTCATATAATGTGTCATGAAATGAACTTTCAAGAGGCTTATTAGATCTTTTAACAAGGTAAGCGCTCGACTTCTCTTTAATGGCGTGCCCTGACGCACAAGGTGGGTTCCTATGAGGTCCAAAAGCTTTAATCTCCAAACAATGTCATCTTGGTTAGAGGGAGAGAGGTTTTTCCCTCTCCTTTCTTTATTTTCCCTCTTACCTATGACCACTGCAACCCGCCTTATCCGCATGATGGCTTAATTCCAGCCCCTTTCACTTTGAGTGAAGTTAGAACAAAGCAGTCTTCAAGTGCGTTGCACTCAGGACAAAGGTGAAGCTGGCTAATAGACAGGTCTCATCCATCATTCAGTTGAATGGTGCTGTCAAGAGTCTGGAGAGGTGTCATTCGGACGCACAGTCCGAATCCCACATCCTTCTGCCACTCAGGCCAGCGCCTGACACACACACACACGCACACACACACACACAAACACAGAATAAAGGGATGTGGCTCTGGCAACAGTACACAGTCAGCAACATGCAATCATGTAGAGGAGTGGAAGGGTGTCAGCTCTGTACTGTAATAACAAGGTGACAAAGCTCGGGATCTTCTGTATTGATTTACTTTACTAAGACTTTCATTTTTTTAACATATTGATTACGACGTAACAAGAATTGCATTTCTGCAGATGTACATTTAAATGTGAGAACCCACCCGCAGACTGCAATCTGAGCTACATAAAGATAATTAGATCTAGTAATGATAATTGATATAAGCGAGGTCTTCTTGGTAATACCATGTGTGAAACGCTCTCCTGGTAAGCATGGCTGGTGATATCAAATGGATGTTGTAGAAAAACAACAACAACAACAGCTGGCTTAATTGTGTTCCTGTGTCTCTTCCCGTCTCGGGGAGTTCGATGTGAAGCGACAGCTCGTGGTCTAGATAACAGGACTCAGGATGGCTCCAGAACCCTCGCTGTCTCCTGCCGTGCCTCTAATGGCTGCTCCTGTCCGTATCCCCCCCCCCCACACACACACACATGCACACACACACCCCTCCCCCTTATCTCGGCAGACGTACTTCAACGACAACATCCTGACGCTGATCCGGACGTTGGTGACGGGAGGGGCCACGCCGGAGCTGGAGGCCCTGTTGGCGGAGGAGAACGCTCTGCGCGGGGGCTACAGCACTCCACAGACGCTGGCTAACAGGGACAGGTGCCGCGTGGCCCAGCTGGCCCTCTACGACGGGCCCTTCGCAGACTTGGGGGTAAGTGGGCGCTTAAGGGGAGCTGACACGTTTTGTCACTCCTCAGCGCATCCACCACCTCCACCGCTCGCTAATGCAAACTGAACCTGCTGCGGGGGGGGGGCCCAGGCACCGGGGGGCGTGGCTGGGTGCACAGGGGTGGGGCGATTGGGTGGAATCATAGAACCGTCTCAAACTATCCTGTGTATTTTTTCATGCATTATCAGGCTGCATAACAGTGCTCTATATTTTTAAGTCGCTGTCAGAATAGCGATAGGGTCACACAGTGACGATTCGGAGGACATCTTTGTGGTTTACCAACTCCAAGCTGTTTTTTTATCTGTATATGTATTTCTTTCTTTCCTTTTTGAATGACCTTTTTTTCTTCTGTTTCTTGCAGGATGGTGGTTGCTATGGGGATTTATTTTGTAAAGCATTAAAAACCTACAACATGCTGTGCTTTGGGATTTATAGATTAAGAGATGCACACTTAAGCACACCGAGCCAGTGCACGAAAAGGTGAGCTCTGTCCTCCAGGCCCTGGTCTTCCACAGGGTTTCCACTTAGAACATCTCCCTCATCTGTTCATATTCTAGGGTTAGAATTCTAGAATTCTAGATATTCTAACATGTTCATTTATCCAATATATATTGCCTGGTATAAGGGTTGTGTTCATGTACAGCATTGCGCACATATATATATATATATTTTTTTTTTTTTTTGCTAGTTTAAATTTGTACACAAAAAAGCCAAATTAGGCCCTGAAAAGATATAATGACCATTTTACTGAAATCCAGTGTGCTAATACCTCCCCACAGATATGTCATCACCAATCCACCGTATGAGTTTGAGCTGGTCCCCACAGACCTGATCTTCTGCCTGATGCAGTTCGACCACAACGCAGGCCAGTCTCGCACCAACCTGTCCCACTCGTCTCATTCCTCCCACTCGTCCAGCAAGAAGAGCTCCTCAGTCCACTCCATCACCACCACCAACCGGCAGAACCGCAGCAGCAAAGGTCGCGAGGCACGGGACAAACACAAGTGAGATGCCTCCCCACCCTCAACCCCACCCTCCTAGGCCCCTTTGCCCTTGCACCGTGCGTGTTTCTTGTGGGTGGGTGTGTGTGTATGTGTGCTTCTCGTCGTCTGAGCGTATGTCATACAGAAAGGAATATGCGTGTTTTGTTGGTGGTGTTTGTGAGTTCGCTGTGTGCTCACGTGCATGAGACTCTTGCTCTCACGTTGGATTCATCGGTACATTGCTTATGTCCACCACACCTTTAACTCAGAGCCATAGCAGCATCAGTCTGCATGTGGCTCTTCCATTATGATGATGCAACCAATCAGCATTTTGCTTTTCCAAAACAAGGTTATAAAACAACATCTTTCTTTAAAGTATACGAAATAACTTTTCTCTTCAGTCTTGATAGATTTTAGATTTATCTAACAAGTGTCTTGATGTTTTTAGTATGTGTATGATTATGTGTTTTATCCACTAATATTTGGATATAAAATATATACAGATATTTATTTTGTGGTGTGTTCGGTTCTCTGAGTGATAGAGATTTATATGACTATATATCTTTTCTGACATGGCCTAAGTCTTTATGTCCAATCAGAACAGAGGAGAACTTTCATTTTCTTTGTGGGTGGGGCCTCATTTCCATTTGTGTCTCTGTGAACTGCATGTTCATGTTTTACTCTGTGTTGCTTTACTTTTTCACCTGTTTTTGGTAATTTTGAATTTGTTAGCTGGGGTGTAGAGCTGATACAATGTCACAACATTACGGTTCCACTACATCCTGAGATCCTTGCAGATGCAGGAGCTCTACTGGTTCTTTAATTAAATCAAGTCAAATGAATGAATGGATATTCAAAAACAAGATTTTTACAGGGCTGTTTGGAAAGACCATCCCTTCTAAAAAGCCTGCAACTGCAAGGTATTACAGAAAGTTTGTTAAAAATTTTGATTTTTAGAAACGGAAGTATATAACTATTGTCCCTTTAGAAATGGGAGTATATAACTATTGTCCCTTTAGTAAGAAAATGTAGGGTACATAAATGACATAATGACAACTAGTCTTACATATTAGGTCTTTACAGATTCCTTTGGATTTAAACAGTTAATTATGCAATACTATGTAATAATGAGACAGCCAGTAGTCTCAAAAATATATATAATTTACAGACTTTATCTATCATTAGAATACATATATAATTACAGTCTGTAATTCATATGTCTGAATATTTCACAAAATGTGATCCTACAGTAAAATAGACATTAAATACACTTGTAGTTAAATGAAGGCCCTAATGATAGGGGACTGTTTTAAAAAAAAAATCCCAACCCTAGTTTGACTGAAAGTGCCTTTTTTTCTCTCAAAAATGTTAATCTTTCTAAACATTTTCTTTCTACATCTAAACGTTTTTTGTTTCTAAACGTCACTTAAAGGACCTGGTCATGTCAGTAAGCTTTGTTTTAAGACATGTTACTTGCCTTAAAAAAATGTAAAACTTACTTAGGACTACTTCTTTTTCTAAAGTGCAACAAGGATGAATAGAATGAGCCAAGGTATGCAAGTTAATGATTATGCATGATATAGCGCCTGTTGTGAGATATCTGAATCGTAACCGTCCTTGTGGAGCTCTGGTGTGAGGGGGTACTTTCCGAGGAGGTCATGCCTACATGTCACTCTTGCTTTCCGGTAAAAAGCAAAAATGGCTGCTGTTGCCTAACTCCTGTCATGCTTAGGATCACCCAAGCATTGCATGTGCTTGATCACCCTCCTCTAGCTTCTTAACTCTATACCTGAGTTCATCTGATCAGTTTCTCTGGACACCCCACCTCTTATTTGTTGGATTTTCTCTTCATGTACGCATCATTAGGTTCGGCAGACGGATTGCATTGTGTGAGAGGTTCGTGTGTTTGCACATTATTCTTATGCATCAATCCAATGATTCATTAACTCCAAATTGTCCATGTGGATCGATGGAAATGGGGTCGGTACTCCAGATTGAGTGCTTTTCCCCTCTTCACATAACTGAAGTTCAAGTTGCTCAACTCTAAGTTGAGGATTTGTCCAATCAGAACCTCCTCCCTATTCAAGGAAGGTTGACAGCTAAATGTCCTCTTGGCAGAAGCCTCATCAAAATGTAAGCAAGGGAAACATGATGAGAAGCCCAGTCCTTCTGAAATTGGTTCCCTTAACTCTTGCTGTGCCGGAGGATGGCTCAGGGCGATATAAGTGCCAGTATCAGTAGTGAACTCGGGGGAATAGAGCGAGGTGGCTGACTCCTTGCACCACCGCAGGCTTAGCTGCACTCACATCAAACGCACGCGCTCTGACACTCCAGCCTGCAGGCCTCTGCCGGCTGACACGCCGCGCTCGGCAGCAACTTTCACGTTGGAGTCGGAGTTGGGAATGTCGCAGTGCTCGGAAATGACACTGCCTGTGGGAACTTGAGCGGGATGAGGACAGAAATCCACCCCACGTGTGGCTCAAGTCCTCCGTAATTTGGCACGCTGCGTCTCATTCCGCAGTGACGGACCTCCGAGGGGGCTTGACCCCCCCCATTGTGATAATGAACATAAAAACCACAGCATGACGTATATCATTACTTTAGTTTAGAGTATGTCCCTTGTGTTTAGAGGCTGTGACTGCTTTTACATACATTTTGCTGTCTCATAAAGAGAGAACGATAGCATTAGTGGACACCCACAACCTGTAGTTTCACCCTGTGGTTGCTGAATGTCATTTATCTTCTGTAGATAGAAAGAAGGGTTTTTTGTTAAACAGAGAACTGGGATCAGTTGTGCAAGCATTTTTTTTTTTTTTACTAATGCTGTCCTTTCCTGTTCTGTCTCCTGCCTCCCTTGTGCCTGGCTGTCTCACAGAAAAGAAATGGTTTACAGATGAACCACAAAACGCCTATCCAAGGAACATTCAGATCAAGCCTATGAACACTCACATGGCCAATCAAGTCAATCAGTACAAATCCACTAGCAGCCTGATTCCACCTATCAGAGAAGTCGAAGATGAATGCTAAAGGCCTGGCCTTTAACGACGGGGAGGAAGTTGGAACATCCTGTCATGAAAAGATGGGTGGTGATGGTGATGATGATGATGAAGATTCACTGTACTTCCCTTGCACCACAGCCCAAGGGTTTTGATGTGATCATGAAAACTGGAAGGGCCCTCCTATGTGTATACCTTTAATGTTACTTCCATGTTTTTGGAAACATTTAATTTATAAATGTATACATAGTGATGTATAAAGACAATCAATTAAGGATTGTACAGCCCCCTAGCACTTTTTGAAATTATGTTAAAACAGAAAAAAAAGTACTTCCTGTAATTCTTTGCAATATTTCATGTCTGTTGTGACCTGACTCTGTGCAGAAGGGTTTGTGTTATGGAGGATGAGGGTCACAGTCATTACGCTCATCCCATCCTAACATTACCCAAAGAACCTCATCCGAAATGTCAGAGAAGTCCCACTAGTTGAGTTTCACACATTTTTCATCTGCTTCTTTTTGCACTAAACATAAATCAAGTTACTGTGGAATAACTTGAGACATCGAATATTGCTCTGGGTCTACTGTCTTTACACTGAGTGCTAAGGGGACGTGCTGGCTGAAAGGCCCCGCCCACAGAGACAGGGGTGCAGGGGCCTCAGTCCCACAGGCTGGCGGCCAAGGGCCATTCATTTGACCGAGTATGTTGTGCACAACATTGCCATATTCATGTTATAATGCGAAAGGTTGTCCCCCAGCTTAGTCCTAAAAATCGGCAATACATTGTGAGGACATGCACTACTTTGGTTGACGTCTTTCCATCATGTTTGACTACTGCTGTTGCTATGGTTGGAAATCTGTGTGATTATTGCTCATAATGCGTTTGTTTGGAAGAGGTACTGGAAACAACTGCAGGTTCGTGCCTGTGGGTCTTTTATTCATGTAAAATGACTGAAACACACACTGCACTCATGTGTTGACAATCCTACTATGATTGAGCTTTCAAATCATTATTTAACATTTGCTCCCACTGGAACTATAAAACAGCACTGCTCCAAACGCTGATACGTGTACAGATGAAAATGCCACATATTGCAAAAAAGTGGGCACCCATGGTTCCTCCGTCAGAGTGCAGTCACTGCCTGAAACACAGCTGGGCACAGAGGCAGAAATGTGTGCTTGGATGTTCTCTGTGACCAGCCATGGTGCCTGAAGTAGAGAGAAGTAGATAGATACACAAACCAAGCTCAATCATAGTTGTCAATTATCACAAAAAAACAAACAAAAAAAACCCCCACGAACCATGAAAATTCAATGTGTTGCTCTGGTACTCGAACGGACAGAATTAATGACACTTAACACGACTGGAATGGGTGTGTAGCCTTTATGTTAAGTGGGAGGTACACAAATACATATGATAAGCAGAATTTTGAACTTTGCTTCAAATATTCTGTCAAATTTATACATACTGTACGTACATACTTATTTTTTATCCATATGAGCGTAATCATTTTGTACTTATTTTTATACATATCAAAGAACTTTATTTCTAAAATTAGCTTAATTGCATCTTATCAAGATTACAGTACATACCAGTTCACTTTGGTGTTCATTTTCCCCTTGGCAACAGAACATATCACACTGCTTTAATAAGCTCAAGCAAAATGTCTATTTTATGTTATAGGAGACGAACTGAGTCAAAAAGGTATAACCTCAGCTATCCATTTGTTTTTTTTCTTGGAACGTACTTTGACACCTGATACATGGGCTGCTTTGAAGGATTGCTTTGTAGCTAAATGAATTAATAGTATGTTACATTTTCATTGGCTGATATTTTAATTAATTAATTAATTAATTAATACTGGTACAGTCTTTAGATGTAAAGAAGTTTAAATCCAAGTTAAAAGCAAATGTGAAAGATTGATACAAACTCGGTAGGGTAATTGCTAATGGTTTGTATCTCCTCTTTCTCTCATGTTTGTAGTATTGGTAACGTAACAGTTAATACCTAAATTAGGTCACAGGAAACTGAGGAACATGCTGATGTATTTTCAAGTGCAAACATCTACAATTCACTCAAAATTACATTTAAAATGGCACAGTATATCCTCAGTCAGCACTGAACAAATAGCCATATGATTATAGACATAAGGGAAAAAAAGACACAGACAAAATTATATCCACTGAGGTAAAAACAGATGTAGTGTTGAAGTATGTTGTGTAAGTTCTGCCCATGACAGGCCCCGTATTATTTTCCGAAGAAAAAGGATCTCAGCTTTAATGTTTGTCTTCTGGATGTAGGATGATATTACTGCAGCCAACTAGGCTTGGTCCTGGAGTGATTTTCTGAATTGTGAATACATTTGATGTTACATTTTGTAGCAAGTAGATTTCTTTAAAAAAAAAAAATGTGAGTAAAATGTATGTAAAATTGGATTGTCAATGACACACTTGCTAGCCTGAAAAATGAATTCTAATCTAAAATCAATCATGAATTGCTATCCGTGGATAGTTGGAGTCAAAAGTTAATTTTATTTATTTTTTTCATCGATGATTTGTCTATGTAAGATCCTTTTCCTGTAATGAAACTCCAGCAGTACATTACAAAGAAAAGCTGAAGAATAAGGGTGAAAGCAGGTTTAATGACAGCACTTGAAAGGTTAGTAGGAGTTTCAGAGTATCTTTGAATACACAATTATATGTGAATGATGTCAGAGTTTACATTCCATGTCAGTTTTTAAGTAATTTTATGTTGCATAATAGTCATTTGCTCTAAACAGTCATTAATTTGTTTACATTATTTGTAAAATAGACTAACATGAACATAATATCAATACAAAATAAAGCAGGATTACACATATAAGAGAAAAGCAATCGATATGAATTGTTTTAGTTGTTTTAGTACTTGAGATGTTTTTTTTTTCTCTTCACCCCATCCTCAAAGTGATCAGCAATGGTTGCTGCTTAGATCAACATTCTTCTCTAGAGCAACAAGAGTCCCGTCAGTACCATACAGTCTGTTTGTACCTAATGGAAGGGGAAAACATATCGTCTACATGTGAGTCTGTCTGAAGTGCCACGGTGCTGTGTCTCCTAAGTAGCATAATTCAGTCATGTGGTAAAAACAGGCCCATGAATTTGGTGTATAGCGGCATCTGACACTGACATGGAGAACATCCAAGCCGTCAAAGCCTCCATGCCAGTGCTGTGCCAGGCAGTGGTCAGACTGAGGAGGAACCCTGCAAGACCCACTACAGCGAAAAGTGGCATCTACGTTGGCAAACAGGTGCACAGATGCACAGGCCAACTGTAGAACTCAGAAGGCGTTAAAGCAAATCACACGAAAACATTCATGCATTGGGGCTGATGAAGTAACACTGACTGAACCATGCAGGAGCAGCACTCAGTTTTTTTGTTTTGTAGGAATGATCACCTGTCTATTTGTTCAAAAGTATTTTAGTCAAATTATATCAGCTTTAAGTACAAACTTACTAATAAATGTCATATAGCAACTGTCATCTTGCAAAAGTCTGACAATTTTATTCTAATGTAAAGATTGGGCACCACTAAAATGTTAGGAATACAATAAAAATTATGAGGGAATTAAGTCTTAACGAGCTGAAATTCCATCATTTTTTTCATTTAAAAATACAGGACATTCAATTTATATTTAATTATTGGCATATTCATTACAGGAAAAAGGAATTTATCATAGCAGATTTAATTGTTTGAACTGTTTTAGCTAATGGATAAATGAAGAAATTGATGGTGCTGAGTTGATCTACCTGACTCTGTCAAATATAACCTGCTGATAAATATACTGTCTTGTACAAAAAGTTTGTACATAAATTGTACATGTTTCTTTTTGTATTTTCTCAAATTAAAATGGATGTATTTGTGTTCTAAATGGTGATTTAGTCATTTGTTGTTGTTTTTTTCAATGCATTGTTGTGGTTTGTAATGAGAGCAAACAATACACCAAAAAGACCTTAATGACCTACTTAAGCAAAAATAAAAGGTAACAAAGGTAACAAAGGTAAACAGTTTAAATCAAAAATAACTGTAACAATGAAACTCAGTTTACTTGTGTTCTAGAGTACACGTGTTATGTTCTAGAGTACACGTGTTATGTTCTAGAGTACACGTGTTCTAGTCGAGGACGTATGTGAGTATATATATAAAAATCATTTTTTGGAAACCTTGTATATCATCCATCCATCCATCCGTCCATTGATCAGCAGCTCTACTACAAGCCTAAAAATACACAGTACACCATGTAGGAAGGTACTAATACTGAGTGTGACCTCCACGCGCACATTCCTGTGTTTTGTTATGTGATGGGTAAGGCCTCTGATTTACATGGAGGCACCGCTGATACATATGAATAGTTCTATGAAATAAATAGCATAGATAATGAAATGTGAAACAGGCAAACACATAGGGAGAGTTCATGCTTTTATTTTCATACAGTAATGTACACGCAATAGATCTACACACATCAAAGTGGTTTGGGTTGGATGTTGCAGATCAGTCTTGACTGCACAAAAACAATTGACTGAAAAGAAAAAAAATGCCTGTTTGTTTCGGTGTACATGAATCCAGTTATAATACGGGGTCTAAACTGGAAAGGGAAGCACAATGTCAGACCTAAAATACGAAAAGATTTTCCACAGTGTTTTCCAACCTTAATTAACATTTAAAGCAAAGACTGTTTTCAACAAGTACTGCATTTTGAAATCATTGTTATTGATGAAAACATGGCTATTCTAACTATTTATAACACTCTAAAACTGTGATTTTCCCCATATGTTTGAGCATAATATTTTAAACTCTTGAATTTCTTGTTTTATTGCTGATGGTTATCAAAGGTAACAATAGTTCTGAAAGTGAATGGAAATCTGACCTTTATCACTGGCAGTGAGGTACAGTGTACAGTACAGCTTCAGGTGAGATTTGAGCTTGACCCTCCAACAAGCTAAAATAAAGAAAGGTGGAAGTAGAACAGATGTTGGTTGCGCTGCTGAGTTGTAGCCTGATAAGGGTGGCACCCAGCCGACTTAAATTGATGGCTTGTTAGTAAGGACTGGCCCCTTGTGAGATGTTTTCAAAATGATTGATTTACGATAAAGTGGCTCCCTCTGTGTGCACTAGGCAGAACTGATTCAGATCGATTTCAGTGAAATTGATTGATCAGCCATTTAACTTGGCAGTGTGTTTACCAAAAGAAACCATGCAAGACTCATTCTTCCAGTCTCTCATAATAAAGCACTTTAAACTACCAGCTCGACATCAACAAGAAGATATTTCAAAAGCATAGTTTTATTAGGTTTA
Organism: Sternarchorhynchus goeldii; assembly: GCA_028565775.1. Taxonomy (NCBI): domain Eukaryota; kingdom Metazoa; phylum Chordata; class Actinopteri; order Gymnotiformes; family Apteronotidae; genus Sternarchorhynchus; species Sternarchorhynchus goeldii. The sequence goes on from JAOXYF010000009.1 coordinate 8,820,704, forward strand.
CTGAACACAGATCTAACAGACCATATTAAATGTTTTATTACATTATTAGTATGGCTTACTGGAATATTTTGGATAATGTATTTTATACAATGTGTTTAACAATGCAGTAAGGTGTTATACTGCTAGCAATTTGTCACGAGAAATTCATGGTGAGAAATGGGGGTGGAATATTCTAAGAACAAATCTCTCTGTCTGTCGATCGCTCACTGGGAGAATGTCTCCGTATCATGGAGACAAAGCACTCCAGCTCTCAGCCTACAAATCATCTCACAATGGACACTTTATCCTGTCCTCTGGATAATTGTGGTTGAAAACAGCCCTCTACATTCTCACCTTGGGATGAAGTGGCCCCATCATGCTTCTTATTAACGATTTTACACAGTGAGCCACGGCTTCAGGCCTGTCAGCATGCCAATAATATTTACCGTCTGACACATGGGCTCTGGGGGGGAGGTGGCGAGAAGGTGGGGGATTGTTGATTACACTGATCCGACTGACAGCACCCTCATCCCCACCCTTTTCTCCACATAACCTCACAGGAGCAGCTTTTGGAAAGACATGTTTGTGGCTGTAACCCAAACCCAGACTTGTTCTGACTTCAGGTCAAACATGAGCACAAGATACTGATAGTCAAATCCAAGACTGTATGTAAGCCAGGAAATGTCTTTTAAATCATTTATCTCTAGCAGGGTGATGATATCAGGGGAAGACGACGGTTCTCCTGCATGAACACAACAGGCATCTGAGTCGCCATTACGGGCCATTTGGCAAATCAATAAACTCTGAAATCAAAAACAATTTTCTATGTGGTTTGTCAGCAGAGCAAATGAAACTGAGAAATGTCTGATATTGACTTCTTAACAAATCGATGCATGGAGCTCTTGACAGGATTTGTTATTAACACGACAACTTTCAGAATTAATTATAACTCCATTTTTTTCTATGGTTGAAATCTAAATGTTTAAGCCCTCTATTTATATAGGAGTCAAAACATCATTCTAAAAAGTAAACAGGACTGGGAAGCCCCGTACAGACACGGAGTAGCTGTCACTGTGGCAACAGCGTGAGCCCGTGGCTACGGCGACCCTTTGGAGTCACATTCGACATCGTCCACGGCAACCCTCCAGGGCCTCGGCTCTGTTGTGATAATAGTTTCCATGACGATGCGGCACACTTGGTGCATCGGTGCCAGCCCAGATAAACAGTGATCCTTTACAAAAACAAGAAGGTCATTACAGCAGCTTGTCAAATCAATGCTGCGAGTGTCCCGGCTGATTAAGCCATCCCCTCTCAGCTCTGACACCGTGTCAATAGTGCCGGGGCTGTCTGAGCGCGCTCAGATGATTGGAGTGAAATGCCCATCAGTCAGAGAGCTGAGCTAGACTAATGATTCCCTGTGCTGCCTATTAGAGCTACATGACAACTCAATCCTCCTCTCCACCACAGAGAGAAGGAGAGGGATAGAGAGAATGACCTTGTTGCATCGTTTGCAGCTGAATTAAATTGGCAAGAGCACTTAATCTTTACCTGAGACGATTAACAGAATTAAAGAGGGACAAAAAAGACACAGAGGTTCGGTTGTTTTCTTGTCTTCACCCTCTATTTGTAAATCCTTTTCCTGTTCATTCACTTCAAAAGACATGATCTTTCATCAAAGTGGGAAAAAAAAAAACCCACCCCCGATCAGCTCCTCTCCAGTAAGCCTACCTAATGCAGAATATGCGCAGACAGATTCTCATTGCCTCTGGGTGCACAAAGCAGGCCAGGCCTGTGGGGAAGCTGCACAAAGCCTCATCCCATCGACTTATCCGTTTTGTCAGCAGGGGCTCATCCCTCTGTGCCCTGCTGCTGATGCAGATGTTAAGCTGGAGGAGTCCACTGGCACGCTGGATAACAAAGATAATAGTAACAAAGAACCAAATCTGTGCTATCAACTGGCATCACACTGCATTACCCACTCCAGCTAGGGAACTGCCTAATTACTTAGTATTAATGGACCCCACTTTAAAGTTGCTAATCTTGATTTACTTTTCATCAGAGAAGGAAACTCAGCCAGACTACGGAGACAAAACTCAACCGTCCCATAAGGCCCAGGTCCACTACAGTGAACGTGCTGCAGGAGTTTGCCGTCGGGCTTGAGAACATTTTCTTTTGGTTGCTCATGTCATTCCATTCCACTGGAAAATGACAAATTGTTCTGGTTTTTGTATTTAATAATAGTGACTTACCAGTTCAAATAGTTCTACTATTGCCTCAGTAACAGAAAGATCTACCAAAGCAATAAATAAATGAATCAGAATAGCATTTTGATTAGAATCATACAATGTTAGCGTGCAATTCATGTAAAATTAAAGATCAAGTAACTGCAAGGTGTTATTCTTATATTCATTTGCTGTGAGAATAATTGTTTTCACTGTTTACTCAACAGATCTTGAAAATGGCACTGATTTGAATGGTCAGAAAACCACTTTTTAATATCCACATAATTCAGGTTATGGAAATTCCACACATATAGTATGTAGATTTGGAAAGATTTGTGGAAAAGTGGTATTCATATAATTTTACACCAAAATAAGTGCATTTTTAACAACAGACAAATCCTCATGCTTTTGCAGTTCTTAGTCAATATAGAGATCTTTTTTTTTCTCTGCAAGATAATGTTTTAACAAATTAATTTTACAAAACCTAAAGAAACATAAGACAAACAAACAAAAAAAAGCCTCTGAGCAAAACTACTTCAGTTTAACAAAAACGATTTCATTTTAAAAGCGGAAACACCTTTAAATGATTAGACTGTACAGTAGATTTATCGAAACAGAACATTTCTCCATCTCATTAATAACAACCCAGTGAAATTCACAAACAACTTAACATGGAAGAAACCTACATGGCTTGTCCACTGAAATTTCACATTCATTTCTTTATATGCATCAACCGTCTTTTAAACATTCATTAGCGTTAGCAGACGGATTGGAGGGCGCTCATCCTGGACAAGGTCTTTCACACATAACTATACAACCTTTAGCTAGAAATGTCGACTCCTGTGCTGTAAGCTGCATTTCAGCTGCTTCACATGACTCATGACTCGAGGGTTTCAAGGATTTCATTTGGAAGTCGGCTATACCCTGGGAGATCGTTTTCAACTGTCCCAACGATCGCTCTGTTTTTAAAGATAGCAGCACACCACATCTCGCTCACCTTTGTTACACCAGTAGATACTGCTGAATGCCAAACTGCAGATCGTCCATATGTCATTTCCTTAAGACAAGGCCAGGCCCTCTCTTTCCTCCAGCCGCACATCACATGGGAGAACCATATAGAGCGAGAAGGAGAGAGAGAGAGAGGCAGAGACCCACTCACAACTGATGAGCTCTCTGATTGACACTGCTGTATTTAACCCAGTATTCAAAAGTTGGATCAAAGACACAGTGTGCACACAGGATGATTTTAATTGTGACATCAGGTTCTAGCCGGCAGGAAGACTGCAGCATATTAATAGAAACTGTATCAAGCTCTATAGAGATCCTCCTGTATGCTTACTGCTGCTGCATTAGTATTCCTTCTAGACTGGCTATAAAAATGTGGAAATGCCAATATATTTGAACTGTCTTACAGAAGGTTTGATTGTAAAGTATATCAAACCAAAGCTCTGGGATAAATTAAGTACAGCACTGAAAATAGGCAAAATGTAATTAAAAATAAATGGAGAAATGTATAAAGACAGATTAAATTCATATATTAGGAATTTATTAAAGCATACAGCACCAGCTGTAAAATCACTATATGAAGTCCTTACATATAATTATTTCTATGTAACCAGAGTTTACCAAAGGCAAATAGATGTAGGATGTTAAAAAGGCAGGACAGAATATGCTAATCAAATATCAGAGATTATTAGTAATGATGGTGGACTACGTTGGTTTATATTTTACAATCTCAATCACCCCAGCCTTCGTGGTTACTATACTACAATAATCACATGTAAATTCATTGTAAATTGTGCAAATATTAGGAAACTTGGCCCTCGAAGTCTAGTGAAATATGGAAATCTACAACAGTAATTATCACTAGGCTGTGTTGCTAGCCTGAGGCAGCTAGCTAAAAGATTGTTTATCTGTTGGCTTCCAAAAGCAGAAAACCCCACTTGTACTGTATTACAAATAATGGCCATAACACCATGTGCTAGCCAGCTGAGTTTTACTTCACCTTCAAGTTGTAAAGCTGATTTACAGAGATGTGTTATTATTTAGCATAATTCATCTCTCTGTCAGTCGCACACTGGAGGTTAATAGAAATGCCAGCATGTTCACTGATTTACTTAGTAAAATGTTCATCCCAAGGTTGGCCTGAATGATTGGAGACTGAGCGAGGAAGAGGAATTCATGTATTATGTAGACAAAGCTGATGTGACCTTGAGCTATCACAGGCTGCATGATATATCAAAGCTGTCGCCATCTTTCCCCCGGCTGAAAATACATCTGATGCATTTAACAGTGTTTTACACAACATTACTGATGCTTTGCATGAGCTGAGCTCATTTTATTTGGTCATCCATTTCAAAAGAGCAGCTTAACGACATCGGACACAAAGCCGTTTAGGACACGGGGCTGTCCAGTTCAGCTCAGACACGCAATTATTAACCACGCAGCCACTGATACAGATAGAAATAAGCGTCCGCTGCCATTTGTTATGTGCTCAGAAAAGCATTAATAGCACAAAGAAATCGCCACGATCCCATTTTCACTGAAGATATATTACTAGGTTTTGTGCCTCCATGCCAAACAGTGTATAGTGAAAACCAAGTGCTCCTTTGAAGGCGTCTCTAAACATGGCGAACAGGAGGAGAGCTTCCAAACACGCTCTTTAGTGCGTGCTTCTCTGGAGCACAAGACAGAGGTCTCATGTTGGCCTTACAAGACTACTGGATGTTAAATCTTGTATCAAACCATGTATTCTGGGAGAGGACTGCCTTGAGCTCACAGGTGAAGTACATGAGAAACAATATTTTCCCACAGAGAAAGATGGGCAGCGAATCAATATTCTGCCTGTTAGTAAAGCTTTGGCAACCTTTAAAATATCAAGTGAAATTGATTTATTCAACACTGTCTATATTCTCAAATTATATTAGTCTTAGGTCTTATCTAGGGCCTACTCCTGACATTTTATAACTACATTCTTCCTAATGGTGTCTATATAT
>JAOXYF010000009.1:8842540-8853789 GCA_028565775.1 Sternarchorhynchus goeldii
CACACACACACACACACTCTCTGTCTCTCTCTCTCTCTCTCCCCTTTTCTCCTTCTCTCTCACCCCCCCCCCACCCTCCTCCTCCTCTCCCCCGTCCACCTCAGACCATCGTCAGCTCCCTGCACATCCCCTGACAGGTGGAATAATAACGGCCATACATCACTGCCCTCGAAAAGTCCAATAACCTAAATCTTCACTTGCCTCACAGCCCAGGACTCAATTACTTTATTGACATGTAATCTTCATAAGGGGAGAAATATTGAGCATGTAAGGTCAGCTGGTTATGAAGACATATTATCATATTATCTGCATGGGGTTGTAGGGTCTCGGACCTGACAAAGCTAATTATAATCGTACATGTTACCGGACTCAAAGCACATTATGCGCTTGGCTGCCTGAGCAAGCGGGTGCTGAGGGGAAGGACAGTGGGCACAATCCCACACTGAACACGAGCTAGATGTCCTTTTTAGGGCAAGAGAAATGATGAAATCAAATATTATTGAATATATGTCAAGCATGCAAACAATCTCAGATCTATCCATCTGTATTACACACATCTAAACGATGGTCTCAGAGTAACCATTTTACATTCATACATCCTTGCTTGATTAGATATTGGGCTAAAACAAACAAACAAACAAAAACAGTCTTATTGGATGCAAACAAATAAAGTGTTAAAGCCCTAAAGAAGAGCTTAAAGTTCAGAGGACGTCAGTCCTGGGTGGTGCAGTGACGTAGTTCACAGAACGTCAGTCCTGGGTGGTGCAGTGACGTAGTTCACAGAACGTCAGTCCTGGGCCTTGGTCACTTGAGTGATTCTGGAAAGCTCCGCTGGTCCCTGGATCTTTCACACACGTCCCTATTCCCTTCCTCAAGCTTATTTTGACAACAGGCCTAACATTACCATACACTGCTCTGTGGAAAGAAAGAACATATCAACCAGCTGAGTCACTAAATATATTTCCAAAATGAACTATATCTAGTAATATCACCTGAAACACATACAGTTCTACTGTATACAAGATAGGACATGAGGTACCTAAGATACAGCAGACAGTACCTACAGACAGTGGATTACTGAAGCTGGTTGTGTTGGGGGAATAAACACTGTGGGACGAGGAGGTATGGAGCAGGCCGTAGCCAGGCTCGTAACAGCATCACTGAGGCACAGCGACGGGGAGTACAGGAGCCCCACTGCAGGACATGGGTGTTCATTTCAATTCATTTCATTTCATGCCATTTTCCTCTTTTATTTGCCCCTCCCTTTCCTGAATCAATTGCATGGCTCGATCGTGAAGTGCCGTTTGCTGGAGGTGGTCCAATTTCCACATGCTTCCCGTGGGACGGCGGTTAGCATAGACTTAATGGTGTCGGGCGCAGAGGTGTGTTCGAGCTCTTCTCACAGGGCAAAACCTATTTACAATGATTCAGGCCTTCTTAAATGTTCCATTACTACACACTTTCACACTGTTCTCTATAGAATAATCTCTTTAGCTGTCAGCATTTGGGAAATGACCACATATAAATACAACCAAACAGAAGATAACGCAGTTAATGCATCACCACTGCATTCACATAAGAAACATTTACAGTAAATAACTTCAGTACATCTGGAAACTACATCGCAAAGATGAATGAAACAAGAGTACATGCTTATTCTGTTTCGAATTGATGTACAATATGAAGTTTGAACATTTTCTACCACATGTATTCATTTAATAACAGGCTTCCAAAGGAGGGTTTCTTTCTGGGCTGGATATTCCTTCAGCTGGAATATAATAGTGGCCAAGTTTGATACTGATGTCTTTGACTGGTTAGGTGACCTGATGTGGTTAAAACCGCAAGCAAAACTGAAGAGGCAAGATTTCCTGAGGAAATGGGCAGAGGACTCAAATGACTGCAATCTGGAATTAATTTCAGTGTCTGACCCATATGACAGTCATCTCCACAGTCTTCCACCAACACAACATGTCAGGAATGATCACCCAGTCAAATTACGGCAGTAACAGAAAGTGTCCAGTTATATTAACATGACTGGGGAACCTGCTCTTTACGTTTAGAACAACTTCATCAAAAAATAGTTTTGATGGAACGGAGAAGCAGCTTAAAATTGAAGCTTTTTTGTAAGCAGTCATTTATTATTAAAAACTATAATAATAACAATAATAACAATAATAATAATTATTATTATTGTTTCTGTTGTTGTCATCTTCACCTTTTTCTTTTTATAAATATTGAAATTAGAAATAAAATGTTATTGTTTTGTATTAAATTGACAAATAAACCCATTGAAATAAAGTACATTGAAAAAGATTTTCAATGTACTTTAAAATAGATATCTAAAGCTTAATTTAAGAAAACCCGTACTCCGATAAATTCTAGAATATGAACATTTACATTTGGCAAAAGCGTTGCTGCTCTCTTTTAAATGGTAGACATCAGTCAACATGTGCTCTGAACCCTCCAAAGAGATGTTCCTCCCTCTTTTATAGTACGTGGCAGAGAATACTAAACATTCATTTTCCTGTGCCCGATAGGAAGAAATGATGTCCTAGGTCGTTAATTTGAGCTACGCTCTCGCTCATGCAGTAGTGTGTGTGTTCAAACATCAGTGTTCTCTGATTGTATAGCAGAGCTGAGGCACTGACAATAAATCTGTGAATTCACCATTGAGCAAGAAAACAGTTTAGACAACAGTCCAATGGAGCTTGCTGTAATTGACAGATGAGCTTTGTCCCTTCCACCACAATGAATTCAGCCCATAGACTATGTGGGAATAAGTGGGGGGTGGGGGGGAGGTCGCAGAGCACGCGAGGGCGATGTGTCAGTGTTGCTTTGGGATGACTGATAGAGACAGACCTTCTCTTGTGGTCCTTTTAAAACATAGTTATGTTGCATTTACTATGCAAGCAATTTTCCATGAAATAGTGAAGATTAATCAGAAATGCCATGCTAAGAACGCAAATATACTGGTCGTTCACCAGTGCATCTGGCCCCTTTGAACAACCGATACGAGAAAAATGTTAAGAATCATATTGTAGAGGAACATTTTTTAAAACGTGTTTTCATCTGGTTTATATTATTAATAGTCCCAATAAACACATAATACACAAGTAAAATAGAATGATGGAATCTGTCACAAAATTAATTGCTATCATTTGTAATTTAATTGTGGATTGAATCACATTCTCACAAACAAATGGTGTAAGGAAAACCTTACAGGAGTATGAATCATAAATACTTCTAGCGAGTATCTTCCATGGCTCTGAATTATGACTTTTTGCCGTGTTTTCCTCTTCCTACGAGGAGCATTTATCTTAATAAACATTTCCACTGGCCCCTGTCACAGGATCATTAGAATGCAATCAGGGTTCATTGTGCACAGCTCAGTTTCACCTTCAGGATGACGAGTGGCTCTACATCTGCCAGGACTCCAGTGCCTCGGCTCCAGAGTGAACCGACGAACCCCCGGCATGAGTCGAGCCATCCATATCAGCCCCACCAGAGAGGGAGGAAACCCCGCATCGATCCTGCTGCACAGATATCCAAACCATCTGGCATGCCTGTTTCCTCATAAATTACAATGATAAAGTCCAGAGTTTCGAAACTATGAGTCTCACTCTAACCTATGCTAAACTCCTGGCAAGGCTAAAAGCACACAGGAAATACTAGCCAGCATCTTGCATGTCCCAAACGCACGTCACAAATCACCCACCTATATGAATGATGCTTTGACTGCATTAGCAATCGCTTTCAGAAATGATTAGAAAGTGAACGTGGGGTTTCCATTTGTAAGATCTATTTTCTGTCAGTCTGCTGTGATGGGCCAGCTGTCCTGGGAAGCAAAGCAAAGTCCTGGCTAGCTAAAGCGAGTCTGCTGCTGGAACTGGGACGAGCGGACTGGCGAGACCTTCGCGTTCCTTGTCCATCGTGCCGACACTTTCTCGGTCTCGCAGGACGTGTCACTTTAGATGTGCACGCTGCACGTGTAAATAGCTGGTTCAGAAGTCCATCCAGGTTCACTCCATTACAACTGCCTGCATAGCTTCATAGATTCCTCTTTTTTCCAAAAGGTACATATACCTTAAGCTGATCTAATAGATAAACTGTGGAGGAAAATTTAAGTATGATGATTTCTATAATACTGTAATAATTAGTCTGTTCATTTATTACAGAAGTGTAATTAATAATTGTGCTCCTGTACCTTAAAGATGAAACATGTAATTCAGTGGTGTGGATTTTTTTTTTTAAATACTGCACTAAATACTCATGTAAATGAAGCACCTCTAATCTGACTTTAACATGCCCCATTAAACTGCCCTTTAAAGAAGTAAATATCACCTGCTTTCATATTCAAACAGCTGCTAGAAGCAAAAGCAAATACCTTAACCGGAATAAAAATAAACACTATGCCTTTTTGACAGTGCCACCTTCTCTTGAAAAGTTCCTGTATTTTGAACATAGAAGAGTCTCTCACAGCTTGGTCTTCAGAGACTCATTCTACTACATCAAACAGCAGAGCACGAGAGAGAGAGAGATAGAGAGAGAGAGAGAGAGAGAGAGTGGGAGAAAGAGAAGCACAATGGTGTCGATGACATCCTCAAATCCAACACAAACAGAATTATTCAGTGAATGCAGTAGCATTTCTATAGGAGTAATGACGATGAGGAAAAGGAAAGCATCTCAAAGCAGTTTAGAGATGGCGAAGCAGAGTTCAGCAGTAGAAGCTGTCAGGAGAGTTAGGGTCTGTCCTGCTGTTTTAATCTGTGTTCTGAGGAGGGAGAAAGACAGCGAGAGAGAGTGCGAGCGTCAAGGAGGGAGGGCGGGAGAGAGGGAGAGAGAGAGGGAGAGAGGTGGGCTCTAGCCTCCAGTGATAAACAGGGCTCTGGCTTCCTTGCTGAAGAATCTGATCCCATCTCTCTCTCTCTCCCTTCCCGTTTCTCGTTCCGTCTTTCTCTCTCTCTCTATGATAGGCGGTGAGGAATGGCCAGAGCGGTTCGACTCTTCCTCTATCCCTTCCATTAATCTCCATCTCAAGACTAATGGATATTCATGCTCCTTTGCCAGAGATGTCCTGGGAGGGCCGTTGGATCCCCCCCCCCCCCGACAGGAATCATATCAAATCATCTCCCTAAGACCGAAGCAACAAAAGATGTCTTCACAAAGAGAAAAGCCAAAACAGGCAACTGGCAGCTCCCCCACAGGCCTGTACGGCTGTCGGCCGCGCGGCTTCAAGCAAGCGTCTCCCACAGATGGGTTGAAATCTTTGACAAATACTTAATCAGAGATGGAGAACACTGAGAATATCTAAAGCAGATGTACGTAAACCACATCACATCACAAAGCTCGTGCACCTTTTTCTTCTGCATGCATAACTTTCCATCCATTATTTCTTTGGCGATGCATCTGAGAAACCACGAGGTGTAAATCTGCACATCGATATAAAGTAGCATGATGGCTATTTATTTTTTACAGCTGCTCATTATTTTTCTACATCCATAATTATAGGTGTGTTTTACACAGGGGGTTTAATGGTCACAAAAACACCCAGTCATTAGCAAAGGATCTTAAACACCTCATCTGTCCAGGGACTGGAAAACACCTCTGGATCTGAATTCTGTCACAGGGCAAATATCTGCCCAGAACCTAGATCCAGAACCTAGATCCAGAACGCTGAACTATAAATACGTGTTTCGGCAGCATTGTAGGGCATACAAGGAAATAAACATGAATGTAGCATTTATTGTTCCTGCTTTGTTTTTCAACTCGTGATAGTGAACTCAGCATGGCACTGTTAACTGTGTCTAAAAAAACACTTGAAAGACAAATTGAATAATTTAGTTCAGAAACTTTGTGAAACTCAATGGTAGGACAGTTATCATATAGCACACACTATTGTATCAACAATACTAGAATTGAACCATCACAGTTTTCTAAGCAATACCAGAACTGAAATATCACCGTTTTCTAAGCAATACCAGAGTAAACATCTTCGTTCAGAGCAGCTTTATGGTTATAACAACAATGCAAATAGCAAAAAAAAGAGAGAGAGGCTGATGTGTGAACAGTGCGTGGTTTTTTGAGTGGTTTTGAGATCTGTTAAGATGTTCTCAAGCATAAGCACACACACACGTTACGAAAACGAGAAAAAGTTACTCGAGAGACAACAGTTACGAGGCGATCCTCCCAACGGCAAAGTTAGGAGTCATTGTATATCCATTAGGCTTTTGCTACGAGGACATCATATCACCCACACCAAGCGGATTCATCTCAATTACACAAAGGCTCTGGCATAAATACCCCTGTCTGAGATGGCCCGTCAAACACGGCATTTCGGCTCAATAACATCAGAGCAGTTCCAGGCCCGGCTAAATGAGTGATGCTCGCCAGATGCAAGTTAATGGAAGAGAGGGGGACTAGCAGCAGGTGTACATCTCTGCCTGGCCTGCAGAGCTTTAAAAGCCAGTGCTTAGCACCCATGGCTCAGTCATCTGGTCTCTCCCAGCCGCGGCGACAGCCCATTTGTCATCATTTTCACTTTTTTTGGCAAAAAAAAAAATAAAAAAAATAATAATGGAACGCTCTAATGGAGTGCTTTGAACGGTCCCAGATGTTTGTTTATTTGTTGCTCTGCGACTGTAAAACAGTTTACTCTTCTGCTACAAAGCCCCGTGTCGCTGGGGCCGAAAATCAGCTGCGCGATAATGAAAGTAAGCAGAAAGCGAGAAAAAGCACAGGGACCCCTGAGGGGTCTTCAGCCCGGATATTCCCTCTGAAGGCTTCCTTGCTAGAGGGGACTGAAGAACATTTGTGTGCCGTTTAAAATACATACATACAATACAGCTGGAGCACGGCCCAAAATAACAGCGTATAAATGCACTGCGGCTGATATACGTGGGAGTGCGGTTTCATCCTTCCTGGTAAACGATCTCTGGTTAACTCACTAAGGAGAAAATGAATGACAGTCAGATGAGATCGTCTTAACGCTGAGGCTTCTAAAGTGAAACTTATTGCCTTAAAATGTCCAAAAATGCATATGGGGAGTAGTATATTTTCTAGATAAATTATTTCTGTAGAATTAGCAGAGAGGTATAATCTATTTTAACTCTTGTTGTAACTATATATAATGTGCTGCATTAAAATGTAAAGGTTCTCCACAGTTTAGAGCCATATGTCTACAGTGTATTAAGTATTAATTTGCACCTATTGCTAAATAGATGTTCCATGACAGCTCTGGCTCTGGTATTTGGCTTAGAAGCAGGGTGTTTAAGAAGATGGCTGGCTGTGGAGGGAAACTTGGGGCTGGGCTACAGAGACAGGCTGTTTTAAAGCTGGTTGGAGCTGACAGCAGCACCGCTTCCTGTGGCCGCACTCCCAGACTCTAGCCTCTGCCATCCCTCTCTGTGTCACGCATGTCCTGCCACGTGGCCTCTCCGTCTGCGCCTCCCTCAGCGGCGTCCTCCTCCAGCCTCCTCCGAGCCTCTCCTGTCCGCTCGCCGCGCGTCCTCACGCCGCCTCTCTCCCCACACGCAAAAGACAAGGGTCTCATATCCCAAAGCCAAGACTTCCTCCAGTCCTCTTCACAGAGTGTCAGGCAGGCCAGCGTGCAGCCCTCTCTCCCCTCCAGAGAGCTCCTGCCTGGTGTGATTACCCATGGCACCTTGGCTCTGGGGCCGTGGTGCAGGTGACATTAATTGTAGCGATATTGAGAAACTGTAGAGAGGCTCTCTGTTCGAGACAGCCTACTGTCAGACATGCCGCTAATTCTGCCGGCCAGTGCAACGCGGCATCGAACACACAGCATGGCTGACAGGTCCAGGCTCACACCTCTGAGCAAAGCATGGAATCCATTTCCACTCACTCTCATATGGATGAAACCAATAAATAACCACATAATTACATCATGTGATGATTCGCAAGTAACCAGTGAATTATTGTCAATGCATACAAATAGCTCGCTTGCTCCCGACACAGTCCTGGAGGTGAACTGCATCTTTTAGTGTCATGGCTATTCTATTAAAGGTTTTTCATGACACAGCCAAAGGTGAGTTCAAATAAAGAGTTACTGTGTTGGACCTGATGCATTAAGCAAATAGAATAGGTAATAAGTCAAGATAAATAAAAACTGTGTGATAACAGCCCAGGAATAAAAGCACTGAAGGACAAAGATGAGGGCTTGTGTTATCTAACGCTGCAGTACAGTATCGTAAAAATAACGAATGGAGGGTGTCAGAGCACTGAAATCTAAGAGGGAGAAAAAATATTTCATATGTCAGAGCCGCTCACCTTTTAATGGACTATTCTCAAGCAACATGATTTTGACAAAGCGCCGAGCTTTTCCTCTACATCACTTGAGAGGTAGCGGGTCGGCCTTTTGTGAAATAGATCTGTCCTTGGTGGGGGGTGGAGGGGCTCACGGCCGACCTCGCACGGAGACGGCAGCCGCGACTGTGGTCACCTCGCGCAAACCCAGCGCCCTCCGCTCCCCTCCGACGCAACGCTGCCGTGATGAATGTCTCCGGCACAAAACGGATCTTCTTCCAGGGCGCAGCTCGCGTCAGCCACGCCGAGCGCGACCCTCCTTTGCCGTGGTAACGGCCAGCTTGGGGATTTCTAGTGAGCGCCAGAGAACAGTCTGGCCGTCGTTGGGAAGGACGTGTCAGGATATTTAAAAAAAAAAAAAACCTGATAGCAGCTGCTGCACGTGTTCGCAGTGTGATGGAGATGGATATCATGATCCTGAACCTTTTCTGGCACACCAGAAATCACACCTGGAGTTGGAGGAGATTGAGTGCTGGATTTCACTATTTGGGTTCACCACTAGCAGAAAGGGCAGCTTTCAGGAGAAGCAATGATCAATAGCACAGAAATTCACATCTCTATTAGCAGATGTACATGAAAAGGCTGGACATGTGATTTAATACAAGTGTTGGCAAAATGATTGAACCTATTCTGTACATAGATGCAGAACACCTATAGTGTTTATATGTAAAATGGATACTTTTAGTGTATACTGGAAATTCAAATATTACATAACTTGAATTTCCAATATATATACATTGTGTGTGTGTGTGTGTGTGTGTGTGTGTGTGTGTGTGTGTGTGTGTGTGTGTGTTTGCATGTGCGCACATGTATTTCAAGTGTTTTGACTGTCAATACTGCATTCTGGGTAACTGTATAACAAAAATAACATACGGATATATATTACTGTTATATATACAGAACATGTTAACTTCTCTTTGTTTTTCCAACAGACATAGGGGTAAGAGTGCTTAATACTGACTTTTCTTAGTTAAGAATTCTGATATAATTGTGCACATAGTAAGAAACTTTTGCAACCCAAATAACCAGTAGAACTTGCATCAGGAATGCTCACAGTAGCACAGCAATGCACAATCATGGTGAAATGTTTAGTGCAGATAAAAGAGGACGGAATAAGCTATTTCATCAACAGCATAAAAACCTGCACCAAAGCTACTGATGAAAAGTTTGTGAGTTTCGAGTATTTGGCTTATATTTACATTTATTTTTGGTGGTGAAAAATTACCTTTGTGATTTCTACCATCCCTGGATCCCTTTGGCAGAGGGCTGTAAGGTGTGGAGGTGACTTCTGATCTGTGGTCACCAGGATCCTACAAAAGAGCAAATCGGACAAATACATTACACATTACTCAGTGTGTTGATGAAGTGCTCAGCCAAGCACCTGTGTGACTTTGTAATGCACTCAGAAAGGATTTATTATGTTGGACAGACAGGAGAAATGTACATTATTGATTTCTAAGCAATGAATGCACTGATCCTAATTGAGTCTTAAATGAAAAGTACTCATTTGTCACCACCAATCAGGAACATTCATCCAGACTGATGGCATGAAAGGGAGACTGAGACTGATTGAGAAAGAGAGAAAGAGAGAGAGAGAGAGATGGGGAGTGCAAGACAAAGACAGAAGCAGAAAGGCAAAGTGTGGAGGGGAGGGGGAGGGAGAAAGATTTCATTGCCATGACTGATTGTCCAAGTGTCATAAATTCTATCAGTGTGGTGGAAAGGTAATGCAGCAAGCAGCACTCCCCTTTTATCACGGTACAGGGCAGCTTTCATTAGCTTGCATGAGCGGGAGGGGAGAGAGGACCCTGGCTTTGATTAGCGGCCTCCTGCTTGTTTAAGAGCGGACCGGGGGAAGGCCCCGGCTCCCCCGCCGTCGAAACCCCCACCGCAGGTCGGCCCCGGGTCACCCTGTCGCTCACTCTCCTGAAGCCCCACTTCCCACCCACACGCTGCTGTGTGCTGACAGACCAACAGGTGGCATGAGATAACTTCTCCCCGAAGGCCAGCTCTGCGTTTAAGTAAACTCATCTCTCACTCACTCGAGTCAGAAGGCCTCCCTAAACAAACAAACACGAGCACAAAGACGGCTTTGTGAGGCTGTGACTGGACCAGGGGGAGCGGGAGGACAAGCCTCGACCTTCAGCTCGTTGACGCTGGCCCACGGTTTCTTGCCTTATTCCCTTTAGTGTTCTCAAGGACTTATATGACCTACTTAGATTCTCAGTGCCATGGGCAGAACAGGATGAGCTCCAAATATACCTGCCTCTTGCTGGAAACAATTCACAAGGTATTTAATCATCACGAGGGCCAACACTGACAAATATCGAAAGTCTACAACGGGTTTATCTTAGATATTCCACCTACCGGTCACCGTTTTCCTACAAAACAGCACTGAAAACGTAAAAAAAGTGGACATTGCTAAGTGAATCGCTTTTCTGGGGCAAACAGTGTCCTGAAACACACAAACTCCCATATAACTGTGCTCACTTAGTACACTGGAACAATCATCCTTAGGAAAGGCAGAGAGCAAACGCATTTCCTAATCATTATTCCTTAATTTAGGCATTATCACTTCATGCATCCTATTGTTAATTATCACCGCGCTTGCAGGAGGACGATGGTGTGAGGGAACAGCGTTGCCATTTCAGCATGTCAGCAGTTTCCTTGTTACCCGTTTCAATCTCCTCCAGTCATTTGGCTTTAATATCCTAAAGCAGCGATTTGAGAGTCAGCTTCAGTCTGCCCTGACTAATTTCCTCTGGGCCTGACAGATCAGAGGCCCTTGCCACCAAACGGCCCTCTCCCCGCCACAAAGCCCCTCGTAATCCTGCTGCTTGTCTACAATTAATCTTCCCAGTTGCCACATTATTAACACCACCACCCACAGGCAGGGGCCGGCTCTGCCTCACTGAACGCAGCGGCCC
>JAOXYF010000009.1:8865310-8875725 GCA_028565775.1 Sternarchorhynchus goeldii
GGAGGTTTTGGTGACGGAGGCGTCCGAAGCCGCCGCCCCGTCTTGAGCTGCCCTCTCGACCCTCCAGGTCCACCACCGTAATTACTTTTCCCTCGTACCTCCCCCCCCAGCTCCCACGCTCGGCACAATTAAAGGTGAGGCGAGGTGCAAATGAAAGGAGGAGAGGTGCAGAACTCAGAAGCAGGTCCCCTGATGGGAGTGTGTTAGAGCGTGTTACTGCTCAAGAGCCGAGATTGAAAACCCAATTCAGACAGTAGCGGAGTCCGCTCTCAGCGCTCTCCTCTGAAAGCTAATGAAGTGGTTGCGGGCATGACAGTCGGGCTGGATTACCTTGTATTTTTATCAGTGCGGAGAGGCCACGCTGTCATTGCGTTTAGATAATGAAGTAAGGCATCGCGAGCCGTTTCCACTGTGCCTCACCGCGGGTGAGCAGGATCCCGATGGCAGTGTAAGGAGTCAGAATGTCATGTCATGCACATCACCCATGAACAAGTGCTACTGTGGGCAGAGGGCACAGTCTCCCCAGCCTCAATGCTAACATAGAACTGTTCAACGGGCAGCCATTGTTAAATTCCTGACACCAAAAGTTGAGGTGTACGAGTTTCCTGTACACCTCACACTCCGGAGGAGCAGACGGTGAAAACAGCAGAGTCGAGCCCAAAATGTATGGATGTGATAGGTCAGGATACCGCACACCCCTGGAACCAAACACACAGAGCCAGCCTCCAGAACCCTGGACCTGCGGCCAAAACCTGCGGGACGGGTGTGTGCGCGGACACGGCGTCCCGAACCACATTGCTGGGTTTATCTGTCCTGCTGCAACATGACAGTTTATAATATAAAAGCATCTGGAGTCTCTTGTCAAGCACAAGCTTATCTGGACCCAAACATTTCCCCAGTCCAGACCTCACACTGACAAAATGACACTGAGTGCTCGCTCGCTCTCTATCTCTCTCTCTCTCTCTCGCTCTTTCCCTCTCTCTCTCTCTCATAAGCAAGTTTACAACCACCACAGAGCTGAAGAGCACACAGACAGCTCACTAAAACAACATGACTTAGTCGTGATGGATGACACCTGTTTGTCATTTTTCTCCTAAATCTGCATCTGGGAAGGTTACTCTCAGTTCACTGTGATGATTAAGTTTGACACGAGCATTACAATAAAATAAATACGAGCAACATGTACAACGTTCTAACAAAAGGCACCACCTAAAAATACGGGTTTACTGCAAACCTTCTCATTTGACTGATGTCTACAATTGTAATGGAAGAAAAGGTAGACCACATTGTAGAGGAGTAAAGCTTCTCTCTTCAGTCAGACAGAGCTGTGCTCCATGGGGTATCTATGGTCTTTGATGATGTCAGCATGTCCTGTAAGGGAATGGCCATGAGGAACATCTAAGATTCCTGGTTTCCTTTATTCCCTGCTCTTTTTCTGTTGTGCAGCTGCTGTTGGTGGGGCTAGTAGTGGCCTGCAGCCTGTGGAGGGATGCTGTGATTCCCCGAACACAGATCAGGCTTGCTCCCAGGGCCTGGGGCTCACTTCAAACACAGGCCAGCGGGGCCAGGAAACACCCCCGCCCCCCTGCCAGCCGCCCCCAGCGGCAGGCTGCTGCTCCCTGGCCCTCTCTCTCTCCAGTTCCCTCACACACATGCACACACACCCCAGCACCAACGCCCTCTGTAAAAATAGAAAACGAGGGTGGGGAGTGAGGGAGGGGCTGTTAAACTGGTGTTTAAAGAGAGTATAATGATACGGCGTGGGAGAGAATGTTCTGTTTTGGTGAGAGAATGTTCTAGAAGCTAGGTGACTTTGTGTTCCCCCTCCGGGTAGCTCAGGGCATGACACATGGACCTCAGAGGGCTCAGTGGGACTGCTTGGAACCACCTCCTCTGATGGACCAATCAAAGTTTTATGGCAGATTTTAAAAACATGGGAAATCATTCCTATACAGACTTCTGGTAAACTGCTCAAACGACACAATGATTACACAAGGATTAAGGATTCACGTATATAAAGTGGTATGATTTTTGAAGATAAGGTAGCTAGCAGGAAATCACTCTGCCTGTATGCCTAGTCTTTACAAGAAAACAAAGAACCCAATATGATCACGCTTATCCACACTGAATGTGCTTGCACCACGATTCCCGCCTTTCACTCTGAGTGGAGCAAGGCGTAGTTGCCCTGGCTCTGAACTCCACCCAGCTGACATGTAGATCAGGACCTGCGGAGATTGGGGAGGTCTGGCCTGCAAATCTCTCTTTTCTGATCTCCTTCGCCCCGAATGAAGGGGTAACGTGGCGTCGGCTCACGCAGCACAATGACGCGCTCTCACACTTCCCCTGAAAAAAAAGAGGCAGTTTTTCAGGCAGTTTTTCAAGAGCCCTAATCATTACCAATTAAGCACGTCTTCTGACATCCTGTAGTGACTGAGCCACTGCTCTCTACCACTGACACTCCCTAAACCCTCACTGCCAGGAACATTCTTCCAGCTTTGATTTGAAAGCATTTGTGCTTCTGTAAAATGTAAGCTTGTGTTAGTTGACAATTGAACTGAGAATTGCTCTGATGACTAACTTGTTGCAATGAAAAACGCTCAATTTTCTTGAGATGCGTGGCAAGGATGCGATTTGGATCAATTCAACACCGCTTTTGTATCACAGGCATCAAATTAGTATCATCTCGATTCGCCCTTTCTTCACGATTGTCAGAAAGCTCTTTGGAATGTCAGTCAAAATTCTTTCACCTTTGGCATGCGGAAGAGAAGAGTGTAAATTGTTTTTATTAAAGCTGTCAGGAGTTAGATGAGAGTGATCATGGAGTGACAGCCTGCTGTCATCTCCCTCTGATGGCCATAATGAGAAATCTACTCATAAATGTCCTCTGCCCTCATTTTTGTCAACAGGAACACAGTCCAAACTGTTTTAGTGGTTTTACTACCAATTCCATCAGACTGTACCACAAACAGGACACAATGCTGCAGGAAACCAAAACAACCAAACAGGAAAAAGGTGCCCAGAAAGTAACGGTTTGGCAGAAGAAACCTGTCTAGGTTCTCCCGGCGACCTTGAGAAGAGCTGAACCCCAGCGCTGAACGGTGTCGCTGACAGCCGTGGTCAGCAGGTGTCAGCTCCACGCCTCCCGGGCTACAAAGAAGAGCAGCAGCGCACGTCAGTCGGGGGGTCAGCCCTCAGAGCGCAGCGCCGCGGGCCGCAGGCAGGGGGAGCACTGCCACAAACCACCCTTCCCTCAACATGCAGTCTCAGTCATCATCTCCTTTACCTGATCTGGCGAAGCCTGCTTGTTTATTTATGATGTGGATTCAGTCGTAACTTTTACAATGAATACCAGAGAGCAGTAAAACTATCTGTGTAATGTCAAGAAGAGCTCAACGTTTACCTAATATTGTATTTACCTTAAGTAAACAACTGTCTGCAGAACAAATGCTGCAGCTTTACTGCACTGAGAAAGCAGGACTTTAATGAATAAGACGGCCAAAGCCTCAGACTAGTGAAGCAGCCACTCTGGCCCGGTCAGAGGAGATGCGTTCATAATCACTCTCTGTCACTCACCACAGCCATTATCTTGTCTGCTAGTGTCCTAGACAGACCTGTGGAATTCCCTGGGATGAGCAGTGGTCTCTCGTGCTAATCATGAGAGCCCTTTGATCCACTGCCGCCCTCTCTGCAGTGCACTTCATCACCTTGATTTTCTGCCATAATTGCATGTGAAAGATTCCTTCCTTTGATAATGCGTGCATGTCACATCACTGTCAAGGTGGAATAGAGAGAGAGAGAGAGAGAGAGAGAGAGAGAGAGAGAGAGAGAGAGAGATGAGCGGGAAACCAATCCACGCACCTGAGTAAGACAAGATGGGTCCTGCAGATTCAGTCGACTTCTTGTGCCCACATTGGAAGTGAGTGATGGACAGATGGACACAAGGGATAGACAGAGAGCTAGAGTGAGAGTGAGGGACGGAATGAGGGTGAGAGTGAGGGACGGAGAGAGGGTGAGAGTGAGGGACGGAATGAGGGTGAGAGTGAGGGACAGAGAGAGGGTGAGAGTGAGGGACGGAGAGAGAGTGAGAGTGAGGGACGGAATGAGGGTGAGAGTGAGGGACGGACAGAGGGTGAGAGTGAGGGACAGAGAAAGGGTGAGAGTGAGGGACGGACAGAGGGTGAGAGTGAGGGACGGACAGAGGGTGAGAGTGAGGGACAGACAGAGCACTAGAGTGATGGACGGACAGAGAGTGAGAGTGAGGGACAGAGAGAGGGTGAGAGTGAGGGACGGACAGAGGGTGAGAGTGAGGGGCGGACAGAGGGTGAGAGTGAGAGACAGACCGGGTCGGAGTGGCAGTGGTGGTGAGAAAGGGAGAGAGGTGAGACAAGTTCTGCACACAGGCACTGTGAGGTCATCGATGATACATGTTGTGCGCTGATGTGGTTGCCATGGAAGCAAGGCCTGTTGACTCCCGATGGCTTCTATCCTCCATCTCCACGGCACAGGCATCCAGACCTCTTCACTGAAGCTCTGATCTATCGATTTAGTCAGTACTCTCATTTTCCACCTCCTACTAGCTCCTCCGACCCCACCCTGGCAGTAGGTGCACCTGTCTGGCGTCTCCTGCCGACAGCCCCGCATGCTCTTTCAATTACAGGCCTGCCCCCTGCCCCAACATAGCTCACAGGCTGATGAACATGTTAACTGTGCGGAGGGAGAGAGAGCCGCAGATCCCAGACACATCCTGCCTGCAGTGAGTCCGGCCGGGTCACAGTCGCGGGGTTTGTGTGCGCATGTGCTCTCCACGATCCCCGTCCAGCCGGACACGGGACAGGCTGGCCGCTTCTGCGCCGAGAAGCTTTAATAGAACACCGCGTCTCACGGCTTGTTCAAGATAAAAGAACAGCTGCTGCATCAGAAAGACTCAGCGAGCCCCTGTAACGGCCGTTCTGCGCAGGATCACTTAAAGCGAGATGTTTACACTGAGAGAATAAGAGGAGCGCACGAAGTCTTCAAACGACAGGCCGCTATCAGGAGTTGTACAAACACATTCCAAAAAGGGACTGGTGTGAGCGGAGTCAAAGCCTCCTGTGACACTGAACAGGATGGAGAGATCCCAGAGTCACTGTTCACTTCCGGGTCACCTTTTTTGAAATGTACCAGGGCTGCAGAGAGATAAATGAGGTCAAGAGGTCTGAGAGAAAGCAGATCCCCTACCTGCCGTGGTACTGTTTACTGACATTAAGAATGATAATATCCATCAACGGCCTGTCAAAGCCCGAAGTTGCCTGCAGAGAGAACAAAGGGCTCCACTGTCCCCCTTTTCAGGCGCTTACAAGGAGATGTTGATGTACCTGCCATTCAGGTGCAAATAATGTCATCGCCCGTGCTGGGATCAGAGCATTTAACCGCGCGGCGGTGATGAGTAGCAGGCACACACCACCACCACCACCACCCGCACCCCCACCCGCACCCCCACCCCCTCGCACTTCAGCGCCGACGGTTAACGAGCATGCAATCAACGCGCAGCTTAACGAACGAGATGTAGGAGAAGCAGACGTTCTCCGCGAGGGTACGAGCTAACGCTCCGGCTGCTCGCGGAAGACGGAGCAAACACGAGGCGCCGGTGGGAGGTGTGTGTATAATTACTGTTGGCCATCTTTCAAGCCGCCCTCCTCTCACGAGAGAGATGTGTGACGATATATGACAAGAAAGCAAACACGCTTCCCCAGCAGAATAATACAAGGCATCAGCAGTGCACCAGACACACCTGTCTGGCTCTGAAAACAATGCCACGCTGCCTATTTATTAGGTGCCAGAAAAGTTTATGTTTGTACTGTGACAGTGACAGCAACTTGATCCTTTTCATTATTTGGGGATCTCAAGCTTAGGGAGAAGGGGGGGAGGGGGGGGGGGGAGTCTGACTCTCAATTTTTTTGTACGAGCTCACAGTGAGTTCTCTTTCTTCCTGATAGCTGTCTGCCATGATGTCAGAAGGCAAAGAACAAAGACTGTCATTCTGCACAGGAGATATTCTGCTCATCCTCCCCGGGAGTCGGCCCTCAGCCGGCCAGCTTGTGTCTCTGCACTACCAGGACATCGCAATAATTCATATCGCGCCGATAAATCAGATTAACTGGGGGCGCAGATATGTCTGAGTTTGATAAGTCAAGGTAAAGTTTGATTGACAGGCACTCTGTTCTCTAAACGATGTTGTGAATTTGTTGTGACACCACTGGCAGCTCGAGAAGAGATGATCCCATCCTTGCTCATATGAGAGAGCGTTTATACAATGGAGTAAAATTACAACTGTCAGACAAATCAAGCACTAATTGCAGCCATGCATGCATCTATTTTGAGAAACGAACCATTTACATAAATCCAAACCAACTTCACTCTTACTTTCACCTGTCAAACAACAAACCAGACAAACAGTTCTAGTCAGCGTCGAACTAAAATGAAACGTAATGGTATCCATCATCTACCTCAGAGCACAGCGGTGTTTGTTTGCTCGTGAGATTCCCGCCGCGGAAGAACACGACAACAGGATGCGGTTCGCCGGGATTCGGCGAGGGAGAGGGGGGGAAAATGGGTCAGGTGGCTCACCGCTGTTCCGCGGCCTCTCTCTCAGTCTGCCTGTCAGGCTTCTGGCTGACGGAACAGTGCTGACTGTCATTTTAACAGTTAATAATTAGGCTTCCTCCCGCCACCAAACAGGGTGCCACTATGACAAAAGCCAATGGCGAGGCAGCTCTGCTGTTATAAATAGTCTGAAGGGATGATTAATGAGGGTGGCCACTGAGCTAAAGCAGCAATCTGAGCCCAGACAATGGCCGCCCGCACAGCTGCCTCCAGAAACAAGACGAGCTCTGTCCGGGGATATAATTGAGGAAAGTGGCAAAGCATCACAGGTAAATAAATAAATAAACGTCAGGCGACAGCTTATGACGACTTTATTTAACCCCTCGCCGCTCCGCGAGATCCTCATTACCATTTTTGACACGCTCGGCTGAGAGCGAGGGTCAGGCCTGCTTTCGAACAAGAAATGGGGGGGGGGTGCGTTCGCCGCCGTCGCTCCGAGAGGTGTGGGAAAGTCAGAGAAGATCCCCTCATCACGGAGGCCACGCTCGGGCCTCCGGAGGAGCGCCAAACATGCCGTGGCTTTTTAAGAGTGGTTTTTCAGCGAAACAAAGAGGCTGAGGAGGGCGGGAACCGTCCCAGCAGGGGGCTCTCCCCGGTCCTCCAAGAGCAAGACTCAGATCATAGCAAAAGACTACAATGAGCTATGGGTGATTTTCTTCCCCTAATGAAGCAAGCTAGCAATGTTTACTTACTTCGAACTACTGTACAACCTTCGGGTGCTGTAGGAAAGCAATATTCACAGGCCTGGTGAGGTTAAATGTGGCTTTATTTCATCTTCCCCAGGCTGGGCCTCTGTCTGCAGCTCCACTGTAGCCGGTGCCTCATGTGTTCCAGGCATCCAGCTCACCCAGCTCACCCCGCTCACCCAGCTCACCCAGCTCACCCCGCTCACCCAGCTCACCCCGCTCACCCAGCTCACCCAGCTCACCCAGCTCACCCCGCTCACCCAGCTCACCCAGCTCACCCAGCTCACCCAGCTCATCCAGCTCACCCAGCTCACCCAGCTCACCCAGCTCACCCCGCTCACCCAGCTCACCCAGCTCACCCAGCTCACCCCGCTCACCCAGCCTGAGAGCTGCAGACAGGGCCTATCTGGTGTTAATGATAGAGAATGCTTTGATCGGTCCTGCCACCTCTGTGCATTAAGCGCGCCAGATCTCTCGTCAGATGACCACTTTTGCTGTTGATGTCATCTTTAATGTTACCTTTCTTCCATTTTTACCTTGCATGCATTCAAAACATGTCACAAATCAATCAAAGTGCCACCAAACAACAAAACATCCATTTTTCTGGAAACTTTTTTCGTGGTTTCACAAACAACACACAACGTGGCCAAGCAGCTAACAATTATCTGGAATATTTTCATGTGTTCGTTCCCCGTCCCTCCCTCTCTCTCTCCTTCTCTCTCTCACACACACACACACACACACACACACACACAAACACACACACACAAACACTCTGTTTCCATTTCATCTGTCTTTTACTTAGCTTCTACTTTCCCCCTGCTCTCACTGCCTCTCTCACCCTCTTTCAGCCATCAACCATACTCCTTTTAATGCCCCTGACAGGGGGTTATTTGCACCCATATATGTTTTCTCTCCAATTATACCATGGCAGCAGTGTGCTGCCAAACATTGCAGCACTGTACTGATGGTCATCTCTTTGAGGAGTCCTTCCTTATGCTCTGCACTATATTTTTCCTGTTTTTAGATTCTCCCAGAGAGGACTCTGTCATTTGGCTGTCCTTGGTCCAAAGTGTTATTTAACACCTGACAGGCAGTAGCCCGTCACCACACCATCACTTCTGGAATTATTTCCTGCGAGAGTGGGGGGACGACGACAATTCTGAAATTCCCTCCTCTGGACATGAGGAAAAGTCTGCAGGGAGCAAAGATGCAGCCACACCTTTTCTCACATGTATTCTCACATGCCGTTCAATGAGTGAAACACCTTCGTAAAAATGTTGAGACAGGATGGACAGCCTGGCTGGAGCTTTTTCGGTCGTAGTTCTTTTGTCTGGATGATGTCTGTGTAGACATCATCCTGAGAAAGCAAAGAGGAGCTACATGACAGTGGAGCAGAGATCCTGCACTCTGAGCTTGTGCAGCTGTTAGCATACAAACACCCCTAATGCGCCAAAATGACAATCAGCTCGCTGGACTACTGGGTAATAAGATAAAAAAAAAATGATATATTTTTTTTCTGTTGTCTCTGATGAATTAGATTGTATGTAAATCAAAAGGAAGCGTCTTCAAAGCTAAAACATGAAGGTCAGTGATTTCAGTGCTTACTGAAATCACTCACTGAAATCACTGACAGGATGGAATGATGTCAACCTAACAATTTAACACGAATCAACTAAAATGATACACTTAAAACTTTTTGAAGCCACGTGAATGAGTAATGGTGCCTGCAGCCATGGTTTCCAGATGACTGGCCAGCAAACTAGGCTTCTTCCAGGCTGTGATGAAGCCGATTCAGATGGAAAACTGCTATTGAACAACTGGTCATGGCCCAAACTGTACAAGACGAGAACCGGAGCCTGGCTCAGGTAGTCATGTGACTCAGGTAGTCATGTGACTCTTCACCACTGCTGTGTCCAGAATTCTACTCTGTATTCCACAGCGACACTTTATCAGATTCAGACGTTACTGCAGAATAGCTGATAACAGGAACCTGAGACGACATTGCCTGAATTAGGTACAGGCACAGGGGGCAGCGTTCACCCAGCAGAATGAATCAGTTTAAAGGAAAAACAGCCACTTGAGTCAAAACATTGACAGGGTATCGTTAGCATAAAATCTACACTTCGATGAAGCAGCAGTAAGAGAGCTGTGTCTCTCTGAAGTAAAGGCAACATGTCTGATGAAACTTTCTTAACTAGGTCACTCAATATAAACAGCTGCCAGGATAAGATTTAGAAAACAACAGGTTAATTTTTTTTTGAAAAGTTGTCAAAATTGAAACCCAAACATATTATTCATCACCACACAAAAATGTATATAACATTTTTCGCCCTCATATCTGGCTCTGGGTTTTACAACTTATTAATACAAACAACGTTTTGATACTAAAAAACAATAGCATCCTTAGATCAAAATGCTAAACATACTTTCCCAAAAGGGAAGAGTATTCTCATTTAGATTTAATATTCAACAGGAGAGACAATAAACTAGCATAACTCCCCACTGCATAATTAGCCTAATTTACTTGATGCTACACTATTGCTCAGAGCCAACATTTAGATCAAAGGGAAAGCAAAGTGATGTCAGGGGACTAGTGTCTCCAATATACAAGATACAAAACCGCTGAATCAATACAACAAAACAGACAGCATTCGTAAGTATAGCTTTAAGCAAACCTTTGCACTATATGCAAAGACTTCAACTGAACCCATTGATACTGCAATGAAAAATGTATGATTTTTTTCTGGAAAGTTCTTTTATGTGTGAGTAAAGATCAATAGCAGGAAAGGGTTATGGAATCAGAGTTGCTTTGTTAGATGCACTGTGATAATCAAAATACAGTCTCAAAAAAAGAACAGCAAAACAAAACAACACTTGAGCCAAAGTGTTCCATTAACTATCAAAACGACAAGTTCAGCATTTTTAACTGAAAATGTTTCTTTCATATAGACGTTGTCAAACAGTCAGGAGAGAAGAATAACACAGCCATGCTTCTCTCTGCTGTGGCATAACCCAAAGAGCTATGTGTTTTTATTTAAAAAATACAATGAAATGCACCAATCATCCTTCATATGACTATATATA
>JAOXYF010000009.1:8927730-8950603 GCA_028565775.1 Sternarchorhynchus goeldii
CATATGGAAGAGTACAATGGGGGGAGGGGGTTATTTTTTCACAAAGTTTCAGAAGGAGCAGTGAGGTAGTTACTGGCGAGTTCTGCTGTGACTCTATACATCAGGATTAGTGAAATTAGTAAACTGTGTGCCTACTGCATTCTTGAACCTCCCTTCAAGAAAAAAGGAAACACAATTAGCAAGCTGATATCACCATGAGTCTGGCTGACTTAATGAATATCAAATTACACAGAAAGCTTTATAAATCACCATTACCCACAATTTTAATTGATCTAGCAATTAAACATGACAAATGCTATATACACTAAATCTTTACTTTATTCATTCAAATAGGGAACTATTTATCTTGGTGTTGTGCTTTCATAGCTAATTTCACATAGTGTGTACAGCTAATTAACAAAGACAGCCAGTCACTACAGGCAGTGGGTCATTTCTTAAGTTTACAGCAGGGTGCCTTCTGTTTAAAATGATTCTTCAGGCTTTGTGGCATGCAGATCCATTCCTAATAACTCCTGCTTTGCCTTTTTACACAGAAACAAAGTTTACAACGCCAACTACAAGCCTTCAAACAGACACTGTTATTCGTGTTGCCCCTGCTAGGGCAATAGATGTACCAAAGACGACACCACATTTACAACTTTGACATAACGAGGGATTTAAGTCTAGAAGATCTCTGGAAGCATATTTCCATAACAGCATGGACATGCGGGAGGATACATATGAATCGCGCGCATAATATCTGGTCCTATATTTTGAGCGCAGATATGTTGTGTGTTTGATTGTTGTTGCTTTTGTTTCTTGTTTGTCTTTTGGTAAAAAAAAATAAATAAAATAAAATAAATAAAATAAAAATCCTTACAGGCAGACACAGCACCGCCTGCATGCGCTCTGTAGTTGTTTTCATGTGAGCGTTTGATGGCCAGGTTCATGCCGTGGAGACACCTGCCTGTCTGTGGGTCTCTGACAGCTCTACCAGCAGCAAAGCGTCAGCATATGGTTATCAGTGATCCAGATGGCTTCTTCATGTCTGGAGACTGACAACTTTGCTCCTTTATTAGCAAACAGTAGCAATTAGCCACAATCAAGTAGGTGTTAATTGAGCATAATGAAACAATTTCTACACGCCCTGCACCTACTATCTGCCATTTATGGATCATTATAAGTGCCAAGGGCCGGGAGTCGTGTCAGAGCTGTGGACGAGCAGGGGAACAGGGTCCAGTATTTGTTCAGCTGATGATGACTGTGTTTTGTCTGTGACTTTGGCAGATTTAAGCCTGGAAAAGTCCTGATTTGCCAGGCTATCACAGCTGCTAGGGAGGAACAAAGAGGAACTGGGCTCCCGATGACAACATTTCAAGGGGTTTGTCATCCTCAGTGAAAGGACGGCCATTAATCAGAGTGACCCCTGCCTACAGCCACACCACAGCAGCACCTGCAGGCTGAGCATGTTTCAGGGGAAATTAAAGCCGTAAATTTACTAAGTTCATGTGCATATAGTATACGCATGGGCACTGTGGACCCACCCCACTGCATCCAGGCGCCATTTTAAGACAGAGAGGGGGCGGGGGTTATTTCGACACATTTTGAAAGTGGTCCCTAAACATCAATACAGGGCCGTACACGGTTGTAGCTCCGTAGTGAAGTTTCATTAAATCCTTTTTAGACAAGGTGAACCATAAAAGACACACACACACACACACACACACACAAAAGAAACATAAAAACACTACACGACATGGCGGATAAGAAATAAATACCTACATTGCCACTCACGTACGCATTTCAATTAGCCCGTAATGTAACTTTCAGCACTTACCTATTTATGGAGACGCGGCAGCAGCAACAGTTGCAGTCAAAAACATGAAAGAAGAAAAGAAGAGAGCAGAGCGTCAATCACCGGCGTGTATCATTTAAAACCCACTGCACTGATGAATCTGTCCTCCCACCCTGCCATTGTTCCCTTTAAATGAAGGACATGCAATGAAAAGCCTGACACTAATGCTGACCAAAATAATACATCGACAATCACCTCAAAGCATTTGATTTTGGATGTATAAAACGACTAATCTTTGGTGTTCCTTACGTAGAATTAATGATTACTAGTAAGTAGAGTATGTTTGTATATCCAAAATTTTATTCACAGCCTTTATTGAACGTCTTTTATATATACATACATATATATATATACATATATATATATATATTCCTTGGCCACTGGATTAACTTCATATTAATGGCACATTGTGTAGGAACATGTGCTCTATGTTAGGAGAAGGGTGGAGGATGAGATCAGCAGCTTTATTAGAGTGAGTACGAGGAAGATGTCAATATGGATTCCATTTTAAGTACAAAGTGAAACACTCAAAGAGAATTCAGGGTGTGGTACTATGGGACATTGCTTTATAATTCAATATCAGATAAAACCACGTCTATGCAGACAAGATATGACACTACTGTTATTATTTGCGTGATAAAGGAACATGGTCTTTTTCTCCTCATCAAACAGTAAAATAATTGCATTTCCCCTGAGGCTAGAGTAAGAGGGATCTGTAGTCTCTCACAGCACGTCAGTCTCTGAGTCAAACCAAAGAGAGTGAGAGAGACAGAGGGAAAGAGAGAGACAGTATCTCCGAGACAGGATGAATTAGAAAAATCAATGCTTCAGCCCCTATTTGACAAACACAGAGATACTGCGGAGTGTACTTTTCTCTTCTCTCACACACATCACCCCCCCAGTGACAGGGTGCTACTGCCAACATCAGTTCATTAGGAAACAAACAAAACAATGGGAACAGTTGGTTTATGTGTGTGTGTTCTGTTAATAAGTGTGAAAAAAAAAGACATATTTTTGTACCCAGACCGAGTCTACCTTGCTGTTAACAGCATTCATATCCATCAAAGCCGCTGCTCTAGGGGCCCATACTCATGCTATCACGCTTGGCTCTTCACATAGGGTGTACTGTTTACTTCACACCTTCTATTGACACTTTGACACCTTAAATGTGAAGCTCGCAGCCCGTCCTCCCTGGCTGCGCTATTCATTGTGACATTTGGCGATGTTGACATTTTGTGCTCAGATGCATGAGTGACCATTGGCTCCTCCTGCCCTTCGTGGCGGGTGGAGACAGAGGGCTAAACGTACTCCGCCTGGCTGCGCCGGTGCTCGGTGCCAGAATCCGCTGATGGAGGGAGTAAATGCAAATAAATGTGTGTGAGAGAAGCTGGGCCAGGGTTCATGGCCTTATTTGGCCAAGGAGGAGCAGTGTCTGGGTAACGGTGGCTGTGTCATCCTCTGACTCTCACTGTAAATCTCAGTGTCACCAAAATAGACCCAATTAAAAGGGGTCAGTGTGGAAAATGGGGTACTTCATGTACAGTCAGTAATTTCTCTGGGAAGATTCATCACGCTCCCATAAGAGTAAATCACTCTGGAGGAGAGGCGATAATTACAGAGATCATACTACACTGGCAGCACTGAGCTGGGGTTAGACTAGACCAGCTTAATCAACACCATATCATCAGCTCCAAGCTGGGAAACCAATCCATACGGGTCATTCTGCTTTTCCAACATCAGCATGGCTTCCCTAAACTAAAAACTACGGCTTCCACGTTTTCCTTTGAGGATACTCAAATACCACTATGTAAAAAACAGTCTGGTTTATGTATTTGTAGATAAAATAGTCTGGGTGTGAGTGGGTGTATATATGTGCATGGGAGTGTTGTGGACTGAGTGGATCGTGTGGTGAAAGGGCAGGAGATGAGGAAGATGAGGCTACGAGCCAGAGGAAGGCCCATCAGCTTCCTGAACATGTATCGGCAGAGCAGCGAAAGGGAGCGAGAGTCCTGGACTCAGTCACCTTGGCCCAGGTACAATGTCAGCCTGGTCCCAGCCATCACTGCACCGCTGTCTGGGGTATTATTTAAAGCCAAACAAATATCAGCTCCTGAAGGTCACTGCAAGGACACACAGGCAGCCTCTCATCTCACCTAATCAGTGGCTGGGTTTAAAATCACCCCATGCCTTCCCTCCCCTCCAAATCCATCTTCTCCCATCCACCCCTTCTGACAACAGCATCAGACCTCAACCCCCATCACACCCTGCACCAGATTTACTGTCACCTCTCACCACTGCTATACGATTTATTGACATTAGTTGTCAGCTTTCTTTTCAGGAAAGTGCACGTAGAATTAATTTTAACTGCATTCTAATGTTAAATATCCTGGAAACCCTAAATTTCATGCTAGGCGATGCTCAGACCTACACGTGCATATATCAAGTTATTGAGGAGGGAAAAAAAAAAATCTAGTTCTTTTTATGGCAAGAGGTTACAATTTAATAACCAGCAGCTCATAACGACTTCATCTCACCCATTAATTGCTGATACTTTATGCAGAGAAATGATCTCTGGTCATTATGTAATGCATCAAAAGTTTAAGTAATTTAATTTGAATGTTTTTATTACTCAATTACACTGAAAAAATGAAATCTTACAAAGGAAGAAGCTCAGGCTGATATGCTACCATATGCACTTTAATGACTGAATAATCGAACACAAGCTGAGAACTGAAAATATACAGTACAGAACTAATGCTGACATGTGTGTGTTTATACTTACCTTAAATCAGCAGCAGACAGAAGCAGAAACAATGTGACCCTCTACTGTATAATACAAAACCAATATTACTGTAGTTCACCAAACATTATCACAGTGAAACACAGCCATCTGCAATCACAGCAAAATGATGAAAATAAAAACCTTAAACAAATAAACAAATACTAAAACTTTAGGTACTAAAAACTTAGCTTAGGTCTGTGGCTCACATCCCAGCTCACTACAGAGTTACAAACAGTGAACAGATGGACACTAAGAACTTTTTTTTGTTTTTTTGGTTCCTGCTAAGTGACTTTGACCACTCTTGACCACATTCAGCTCTGGGAGCAAGTTCAAATAAATCATGATCTTGGCTATAAACATGTAAATTTCAATCGATATGTGCTTGCCTTTTTTCCCCCCCCTCTTTTCAATAACAGCTGCAATAAAGTCTCAGCGGGTGCAAGCGGCCATAAAAGTATGTAAAATAAATTAGGAGAGCATAATGAGAGACTCCAGCAATTCCCCCATAAATATAACATAACGACCACAACTAAAATGTCACAGAATCGAATAAATCAATTTTGCTGAGACAGGGGTGCATTTACGTTCACTGCACACAGCCATATTTCTGCATGTTTTACAGGAGGATCCCATTCTGTTTAGAGTGTGAGGGTATGGACAGAGATCCAGCTACCAAACACAGGTTCTACACGTGGCAGGTTTAATATGTTTTTCCTGTGATTCATCACTGGGGCCCTGACACCTGAGGCCAGTCCTGCATCCATTTTTTCCATAAATGGTTTCTGTAGGACTCTGGAGGAAGGTAGTGAGGAAAGAGAGGGTCTCTCGATTAAACTAATTCACTTCTGCTGGAAAATGAGTGAGCAAGTGCACTGGAAAGCATTATGACTGAACCCAGAGATAAACAGAGACCGAGTTTACCATGGCGCCCGAATCAAAGTGACTCCGCGTAAGAATCAATTTAAATTTTCCCATTTTTTGAAAATATCTTAAAAGACAGGAAACAGGTTGCTGCACTGAAAATAGCATGATATTCTTCCCATAAAAAACAGTGCACTTTGGTCTTTCAATAAACATTTTCATTTAAAGAAAATGCAGAGAAAAATGAGCATATCTGGGCCAATTTACTCTTTATATTGCAAATTTACTCTTTATAAGATACTTGCATATCCTGGCTTCTGAGACCACCTCATAAAAACCATGTGGTTTTATCACACCAGGATACTTTTGAAGAGCAGCTCAGGCTAGCTGGCTAATCTCAGAGAGGCCACTTGACCTTATGAGAACCTCTCATATGTTACGAAACAGGTCAATCTAACAAAGCACAGGGATACAATTATTCTAAGGAACCTTCTAAAATGGCTCCCACCAGCCCAGGGACAACCTAATACCGGTTTGTGATGGATGACACTGGAGCTCCTCCTGCACACACACACTGTCCTCCCCTGAAGGAGCATCCAATCTCAGACCAGCACCTGTTTATGCCCCTGGGCTGGATTCCAACACTTACCCTCTCATCTTATGAATCAGTGATGCTTCAGAACTAACAGGAACACATGCAAGGAGAAGTGGCAGGCACACAGAAGCCCAGTGCCAGGCAAACCAGCCAAGTAAACACAGGAGCCACAGGGAGAGAAAAGAGCAGGGAGTCCACAAGCCTATCACAGACCTCGATGAATGGCAAGTGAGAACATAACACTGCTTAGACGAATGGCTTCTTTCTTTACTAGCAATTCCATGACCGCATGGCATCAAAGATTTAGCGAAAAAGCAAGCTAATAGCATACTTAAAATGATGATAAGTAAATCCATCATTTAATAGCTCTGCTTTTCTAAAATCTATAAGAAGGTGACGTTTCACATGGGAAACCAAGTTACCCGGTTTGTGTGTCCTATACGACCTGTGAGGGCTGTAATGGAGCAGCACACTGAACGTTGGTTCCAAAAGCAGCACCATCAGCACTACCAGGAAACCCCTACAAGGCAAACCATCAAAAAGACGCATGATCACTCCCCCTTCCACAGACATGCATTCAGACCATGCTGACTGTTCGCTACCCTTCCACAAAGCTTGACTATCAGATATGCCTCTGGAGGTAGGTTGTTTAAGAAACAATTAGGAGGGTATACAAAGCCATTTGCAGGCAGTCTCGCTTCCTCAGCTCCCTAACTGGAGTACCTTTCAGGCCTGATTTATCACTCTGTCGCCTTCAGAAGGCAACATAATTAATAGGAGCATGGACTTCTAATTTCAATGACTTCCACAGCAAGTGGATTTCATTTGATTTATGATGGCTGGCGAGTTTGCATTTTATCAGTTCATTCAGTCATTATTTATGCTGATGACCAATTTCAATGGGTCGCTATCATCTAACTCGCTACTAATCAAAGAGAATTAGGGTTCACTGCATTATTTAGGAGCTACTAATTTATCTTCAGAACAAGGCTAACGAATAGTTGCAGCCCTGCCTGAAATACGCCAGTGACTCCAGAGTTTAAAAGCATGATTAGCATTAAGAGGGTCGAAGCAACTCGAATGACACGGTGTACTTGCACGTGGTGTTTGAACTCCATACAAACTAAGTGCCCAGTAGCAAATGTACGAAAAGGTGTTTCCATAAGAATAATTAACTGCCCTTAAAATGAGTTCTGGGGAATACAGTCTAATCCGAACACATCAGAATTTAGAGTTTATGAAAAATGTACTGTGTATCAGAAATTTTAGACATCCAGTGTAAAAACTTATCTGTACAGTAACAACTGGTATAACAGTGCAAAGGAATAGCACTAATCTGAACAATAACAACTTTAACGGTGTACAAGCAAAGATGCCAACAGGCAGCTGGAAATATAAAAAACCAGTAATCAGTTTTTGCATAGCAAGTACATACCCTATAAGATTAGTTACATACCCTATAAGATCAAATGCATACCCTATAAGATCAAGTACATACCCTATAAGATTAGGTACATACCCTATAAAATCAGGTACATACCCTATAAGATCAGGTACATACCCTATAAGAGATATAACACGCTACCACACTTACAAAACAGATTCCTCATATCCGTAACATTTATTTAACAGACTGTTGTCAATCACTATATAAGACTAACGTCTGTATGCAGAACGTGGAAAATGACAAATACATCAAGTTTTATTGAAGTCATTAGAAAACACTGGGAAGCCAAATGTATGGCAGGAGGTGGACTTGTGGGCTATAAACACACTGTTCATCCAATGTACTGTAGTATTAAAACTGGACAGAAACCATTAGATAGCAGATAAGCTAGGCCTGTCACGCCTTCGCACAATCTTGGGAAGAAGCATCTTTGTTTTTGTTTTCAAAACTGGTACTGTTTTTTCGTAAATAAATAACACAGCTTGACTCCCATTCAGTCCCAGTAGGTTATTTACAGTGATGACATCCTCTGTTTGATGACTAACAACACTCAATGTGAGCATTATATATGACCTGAAAACACACACAACAACCCCTACTATACATGCCTCAATAACATGAAATTCATTTTAACTTTACTGAGCGCAGAAAACCTAAGAAGAGAACTTCATGTTAATATGTTCAGCGGAAAAAAGTCCTTCAAAGTTATCTAGTATAATTCTCATATACTGTCCCAGATGTCTAACAGTAAAGGAGAGCGATTCCAACATAAAAACCACTCACACTGGCTAGAGAGTGACACTGTTCATACTTAGTCAAACTAGCAAATTACAACAAAACCAGTGCAAACATCAGCAGTTGATGACTGAACCTCATGTCTCAACCTGCCAAAGAAGCAGCTGGAAAACAACAGCTTTCATTCCAGCTTAACCTTGAGAAGACCAACATTAAGTGCTTTTTTAGGCTAGAAATGCAAATAGTCAGTTAGAGTCCAACTTTTAGATCAGCAAATGAATCCAGTATGGTGTGGGTGCTTCCAGTATGGTGTGGGTGCTTCCAGTATGGTGTGAGTGCTTCCAGTATGGTGTGAGTGCTTCCAGTATGGTGTGAGTGCTTCCAGTATGCCACATGTCACAAACAGAGTGAAAACGGGAGAAAGGTAACTCTCCATTTAAGTGTAGCATCCTCAGTGGACGAAAGATTCCCAAACAAAACACAATAACATACTATTCAAGACAAAATACGCTAAAAAAAAAAAATCACTTCTCAAGCATGTGACTAGTCCAGTCCTGACAACCAAACACTATTCTTTACCTGCTCTTTTTTTTCCTGTGTGATATATTGAATTTAAGAAAGGAGCAGAGGCTAAACAATCCTGACATGACTTTATTGATTTGCATGAGACATATGCATGTAATCCTGTTTATAAGTAAACTGTGGCACAAGCAAATTTGAGTCACTGTTTCTGTGCCAAGGGAAACCGCAGGCAGAGCACAGGGAGATGAAACACAGCAGGGCTGGGCAGAAAGAGATGTGGGCGGCCCACTGGAATCTAAGAACCTGTATTAAGATTTATTGGTGGTGGGATTTTTCAGGGCTTAAGCATTATTCATAGTATACCCTCCGTGTCCAGGATTGTTTATAAAGCGAGACAGCTTCAGCTGAGCCGGAGCTCCAGCAGCAGAGCCTGAGCCTCAAAACACGGGCCCAGTTCACCCATACTCTCCCAGCACCTTGATTTGCAAGCCTTTCCCACATCCTTGATAAATGACTTAGAAAGACAGCGCATGCAACCACTCCAGCATCTGAGCACCTCGCTCACGTTCACAAAGAGGAACCGATTTCCCTCACTCAAACTCATCACTTCATAGCGCAACTGCTTGCCGCGCTGCAAAATAAAGCGATCATTTGTGTTTATTCTAATTCGCCTTCAAAAGGGAAAAGACAAATGAGTTTAAACTACCACTTCAGAGTCAACACGATCCATTTTACACGATGTAGTCAACTAACTCCAGACAAATCTAGACGAACATTTCAACTCTTCTCCATAAAATATGCCTGCTTGATAAGAGGAGTAAAGGCTGGGTGAAAAATACACCATACAAACTATATAGCTGTAAGTACTGTTTGACGGCTGCTCCTGATTACAAAAGAGATACTTGCGGTGACTTAAAAGCCCTGTAAGGTTGTTTGTTCAGCGATTTTCACAGCCACACATACTTTACTTGCTCTTATTAAATAGAAACAGGAGAATCACCTTCAGGTTTATTAATGATGGTCCTCTGGATGAAAGATGCCTGCAAAAATTCCCAACATCTGTTTGCTGCGCTCACTTCTCAGCGGGGCTGCACCTATTCCTCATGCTTAATGATGCTCATCCACTCTGCAAGTTTTACGGACAAATGTGTATTTGGCCACATTCATCATTCTGAATGAGTGTTCTTGATGAGGCCACTGCTGGCCTGCTTTGCTCTTTCTACTACACTTTAACAAATGACAACCTTCTCCACGTGGTTTTCATTTGTGAGATGTATGGTCACACATTATATATATATATATATATATATATATATATAAAGAGTAGCTGGCTAAGGTAAATTGTCAGCAACGTCTACCCAAGAATTCTCATCAAAAGTGGCCAGTGTGCCACAGCACCACTGAAGCATCAATTATGTAATGCCTTTAGGAGAGCTATCCAGAATCATGTCAGTTCCATGGCTAGAGTCCAGAGTCCTGATGATGGGCATTATCTACGAACTGCCTCCTCCATTGAGCTCAGCCCTCACCACTCACCCAGAGCTGCACATCCCCGAGGACAAACATGAAAGGGCTGTGGAAGTGTATATGGACCAAGAATATGTTGACTTGAACAAACAACATATTAGTCATACATATCATCCCTGCTGTTGAGCCTAATAAATCGGAGTTACGTTTGATCTCCAGCTGGTTATGAATTCAGCGAGTGAATGGCTGAACCAGACACGAGTTAAAATACCAGGACACGGAGTCTGCTTTCTCCAGCCTGGGAATCAAAGCTTTTGGCTCAGCTCCAGGGAAATCTGAAAATAGTAAATAAGTCATAAATAGGGTCATTACAGTAAAAGGCTGCATCAGAGGCTGGGGGCGTTCTGCAGCCGTACGGAGGGAGAGTGTTAGGAAACACTGATGTGAACAACACACTATCAACTCACTATCATCCCAAACCCCAAATGTAGAATGGAACAGCATACCAGAGCTATGTTCAAATAAGCCTTCAACATGGAGAAACTTTTGCAAGTTGTTTTGTTCAGAGTATATTTTTTAAAAAATAAATAAAGAAAAAAAGAGTATCAGCAGAAAAAAACCTAACAAACAAAAAACAAAAAACACTGCACTGCAAACACTGAAAACAAGAAAGCGTTTCTTGCCAGCATACAGGTTTGCTACGTAAATTCATACAGGTTTGCTACGTAAATTCATACAGGTTTGCTACGTAAATTCATACAGGTTTGCTACATAATATTTTAAATAACTTATAGCCAATCATTATAGTGTATTAAAGAGACTGGTCAGTATTACACTGCACATACTAAGCAAGACTCTCCACATAAATACTATGTAAGACTGTACTCTCCACTGTTCAGAGCTGTTTCTTAAGAGGGTAGTGTTGAGTGGACTCCAGGAAGTGCCTTTGTACTAGAGATTGAGCATTTGGGTAATCAATCTGGCATTTTGAGACAGAGGGCGTTGCTCTGTAAGCTTATTTAACACGTGCTTTTGCAAAACTATCTGTCCAGCAAACAGCTGTGGTACCTCAGCTGGACCGAAGGGAATAAATCATAGCTTGGAAGGCAAAACAGACGCAGCATGAAGTCCAGGCCACAGCTGAAGTCCTGACAAGCATAAACATGAAGCAGCTATTTATCCGTGTCTCCAAAAATCCCCCCTCCCCCTGCTGGCCCACTGGTCCTCCTCCCCCGAGGCTTGGTGCAGGGCGAATGATGTCATATGTCCCCGGTAATTATTTATTACACAAATCTCACTAACAGTGCTCTCTGGGATTGGACAGGTAAGGAAAACAAAGGGAGGTGCTTATTATCGTGACCCGATCTGAAGTTATTTGCCTTGATCACTGTGATTCCACATTTGTTCTGCCCATTATGAGAGTGATCCGTCTTCCAGCCACGGTGGAATGTGCTTAGTAATGAAACCATTATGAAGCGCATTACAGGAGACGTGTGTCTACAAGGGAGGCCCTGTACCTCGCACTTGACATGACACCTTCATACAGCAGAGCAACATGTGATACAGCTGACGAGACTAGAAACCCAAACACCTAACTGGATATCTACAGAACAATACAAGAGGTGACAAGTCGCTTCAAAACTATTTCCAGCACAAAGACATGGAAAGGTAGAGAAGATCGAAAGTCCCAACGATTGTGAGAGAGGCCTGTCTGGACACTAACTCTGTGCTGGCCAGTGTGCAATAAGAGAAGAGGTCATCCAGCAGAGATTCAGAGTGACAGAAGCAGAACCTCAAGCGAACGATGCAGAGCCGTGCAGACAGCCCTGTCCTCTGAGGTGTCAGCCATGTTTCTGTATGCGCATCATTAGTCAGTCCAACACTGATACAGCATTTCACTGCCTCTGTCTGGTGTCTTCTGGGTAGAAGGACTGCTCCAGCGAAAGAGCTTCAGCTTCTCCACGGGTTTTCGGGTTGATTACCTTTTGGACTATTTCTTTCTGTCTTTCTGTGCCTGAATTGGCCAAGTTGCACTACAACTCACAGGGGAACTCAGAACAGCGCTCATACGTCATAAGTGTTGCTTATTATTAATCGCTAAAGCTACTCGCAAAGCACAGGCTCTGGAAATCAATTTCTAGCACAAATATTATATCAGGGGCTAGGGCAACTTCTTTAACTGAAGCAACAAATACAATTTCAAAGCAAAACATGACAGCAGTGAAGTTAATTTATTTGCATTTGGTGTTATTTAATGCAAATGATAAAAGATCAAAAACAACATTACTTCAATTTTGTTTGGCCAATGTAACAACAAAATTCACACACACACACACACACACACACACACACACACACACACACACACACACAAATGCAGTTTTAAGGCAACCCAGGGGCTACAAGTGCCAGCCTGTAATGTGAAGCATTTATAATTCATGTGTATTTGATGTAGTGATATGTATAAACTTCATAAGAATTTTAATGGGGCAGAAGCAATAAAAAAAAGAAGGGGAAAAAAACCGTTGAGATGGTTGTTTCTTTTTTTTTTTTTTTTACAGAATTATTTTGGAAGTCAAAAAGAAAACTTTTCAAGTTGGGTTCTGCAATAGAGCTTGTGGGAAAAAAACAGGGGGGGAAAAAGTCATTTCATCTTTGTATTTCAATGCCTTATTGATCTTGGTTGTGGGATCTTATAGAGGCTATTAACTAACTCTGCTAGTGGCTGCTCTGTTGTGTCCAATGCATTCAACAAGGGAAAGCATTTTCATTGATCAACATCTTTGCAAACCATATAAATAAAGATTGATAATACACTTCCACAAATCCCAATAACAATTAGAGCTTAATGATAAACTGCTACGGTATAAGAAGAGCATTATGGACACTTTTAATATTCCACTACGGAAGAAAAATAAAAGCTTTGCAGCTTTAGATGAAGTGCATCATCCAAGATGGTGTTTTGCCTGTGTTAACATATTCATCTTTTGGAAATGGAATTATATTTATGTGGTTTATATGGGTTATTGAAATGCAGTAACCTTTCATCATTGTTTTTCCTTAAGGAAAAAAAAATGAATACAAATGGCTAAACACACACAGACCAGCCTGTTTTCACTTTTTTAGCATCTGTCAATACAGTGGTACAAGCAATGGAAATCATTCCAAAAAGTAGGACCGGGATGCTAATTTGCTTTCCTGTTCGAAAATCCTTCCCATTTCCATTCAGTGTTCATGGTGTGCTATGCCTCCACTGCAGGCTTATTTGAATCAACTGTGTGTCAGGTCTAATCAGAGAGTGGGTGATGGACTAAGAAGGCCAGCCACACGGAGGCCGGGTCAGAGTGAAGAGGACATGTGATGAGAGAGAAGACAAGCCCGCTCACTCTGTCTGTCTACGTCCTTCACAAGTGCAGCTCGCCTCTGCAAACCTTCGGCAGATGTCACTCGATCAAAACAGACTCATTTCAGCGTGACAGGAAACTCTACAGCAACGTTCCTGACTTCAATGAGCTGTTCTTTGTTTACATGCGGACATCATACAATACAACTGTTTTTCAAAGCTAAAAAAAAAAAAAAACCCCCCCCACTCGTAGCCTATGAGAGCTTTACTCTCAACACCAAAGCAATATCAAAGTTACTAAATCCTGTGGAAAAACCAGGATAATAATACCACACATGTAACAAAGAACTAACCTTCACTTCACTTTTTCTATCCTCCACCTTCAACATCTCACCTCTTCTTCACTTTTTCCCCCTAAACTCTCAGTAATTCTTCACCCATCACACCTATTTTCTACCCTGTCTCACTGACAGAGGCTTTGATAGCTTACACCCCTCAGGTGTCAATCAGCTCTGACGGACAGGCTGACCCTGCCCCCAGGGGAGGGCCTGACAGGCTAACAGCACTCTGACAGTCATCTCGAAGGCAATGGCTCCTGTATTATCCTTTACATTATCTTCCATGCTCTCTTAGCGATAAAGACCAAGCTCCAGAGGAACACTAGAACTTCACCTCAGAAATACTGCAGTCTCTGATTATGCCATGTGGGATGAAAGGCGTATTTCATAGTGATGGTACTTCCATTTTTCACTGACACAATACTCTTTCCATTCATTACAGTTCACTGTGGACCCGCCTGGATTCAGAAAGACTGCTTAGAAGTGGTTTAGCTCAACCCTAGTATCAGATTGCTGGTGACTATTTATCTGATGATATATTTTCCTTTCAGAAAGGCGAAGAGATTCCTTCCACAACAGGAAGGACACTGATAAGACATTAGAGATTTGCTTATTTTG
The DNA here is from genome assembly GCA_028565775.1 of Sternarchorhynchus goeldii. Classification (NCBI taxonomy): domain Eukaryota; kingdom Metazoa; phylum Chordata; class Actinopteri; order Gymnotiformes; family Apteronotidae; genus Sternarchorhynchus; species Sternarchorhynchus goeldii. Next base: position 8,942,273 of record JAOXYF010000009.1, read on the forward strand.
ATCTAAAGCCATAGCATTCACTCCAGCGTATACTTTATAGCTGGGTGTGACCACAAGTATGTTTCTGGGCTAAATAAATCACAACATGTCAGAAAACTATGCATTATATGGGCCCCAAACTGAGACCTATTTATAAATATGAGACATTATTCTATTGTGAAATTTAGTCCCAGCATGTAACTCGTCTCTACCTCAACAGCCATAAACAGCATCGTTTGCACAAAATCCCTTCCAAATCACTCTCTCTGCTGAAATGTAGGATGACATAAATAAGTTACAAGCAGATTTGTTTTCTTAGCCAGACATTTTTAATAATCTTGCCCTGCAGCATTAGTGCGTGGAAGTGAAGCGGAAAGGTCAAAGAACATAACGTGAAATATGTTAGAATCATGATCCAAACCAAAATTAGAAAAGGAAGACATACAAAGAAGCAGGAAAGCAAGAAAACGCTCCTTGAATCTTTGGTTCTGACAGCCACATGATTTAAAAATTGGAGCAAAGTAATTCTTCCCCATAGAGAGCCTCTCTTCAATATTAGCCTTGCTGACAGCAATAACCGAGTCGAAACCCTGTTTCTTCATCTTCCTCTTGATTAATAAAACCAAAGAACTGATGGCTTTCACATGATGTAGTGAGGCACGTGTAGGCCAGCCAAGAGGCTGTTGTTCTGGGCCTGCTGATCTCCACAGCCCACTGGAGCAAGTCCACTGGAGCAAGTCCACTGGAGCAAGCCCTCAGCTCTGCCTTCCTCGCAGTGCAGTCAGAAGCCCCGGGAGCGGAGCTCACAGCCTGCGTGGAAACACAGTTGAAGGGTCATGTAAACCCGCAGGCGAGGGGAAGGCATGGAAGAAAAAGGCGAAACAAATCGGCTCCCGAAGACGAGGCTGCGTTCGCAGAGAGAGGAGCAGCACGTCCGCATCGCCTCCCTCCTTGTTCCTTCTACTGACAGAGCAGAACGGGAGACGGGGGGGTGGGGGGTGGTGGGAGAAATAGGCCTTTACAACGTGACACTCTATTCAGCCGTGCCAAATCAGGGCGGCGCGGCGGAGCACCTCTCCGTGCAGCAGGAGGGCGGTAACGGCACAACAAGGCTGGCGGCGCACACGCCGGCCCGTGACTCTCGGCCTGTCACCAGCAGCTCTCAGATGCGAATCATATCTGGGCTCCATAACTTACGCTGTGTTCAGATCTGACACCTTAAGCTCGAGACAAGTGACTGCACGCACACCTTTAGGTCTGGATCGCTCCACCCGGGCGCTGACGGAGCCTCCGATATTCCACCCTCCTGCCCGGTACGAACCGGGGGCTGGGTGGGGTTGGGGATGGGTGGGGAGGGGGAAGGGGAGGGGGGCTTAAAGAGGAAGTGTATGCACTCAAAAAACGGCGCACTGTGGGGACACCGGAGGATAAGTGAACCCCAGTAAGTGCTATGAACCTGCTGGGGTCCCAAACGGAAGCTGTGCTGGGTTAAACAAACACCTTGTTGGATCAACCTGATTCTGATAAGCTCCATTCGTCCACATGAAAAAAAATGTGACAATGAATTACAGTCTTTAATGTGAATTCTGTTGCCAGCTGGGCCTTGTCTGCTCATAATCTCATGATTATGGAGAGAATGGCCAAGCAAGATAAGAAAAAAAGCACTGTGTCACTGCCAAGTGATATTCCAGTCTTTAAAAAAAATTCAGTTTTTAACAGAAGTCTAAACAGCTTATCTGCCATGTAAAATTAGTGGGTACAGTGGCAAAACTTGTGAACCATATATTCAAAACTAAAACTCAATATAGCAAATCTCATAAATGCATAATTAATAACTCAAGAAAAGATGTTTGTTGGAAAATTATGTGTACGCACATGCATATATATATAAAATGCTTTTTCACTACATATTCCTTGTCCCATTTGTCTGTGTTTCTGGTAAAGCCCAAAGCTGCTATGTTTATGTTCATCAATGACCCTTTTCAACCTGAACTTTGAGTGACCCTGCCTGCCTGGATGACCCTGGCAAAGGTCGCAAGATAAGAAAAAAAAAAATTCAGTGTAAAGTATGAACCCATCCGCCCACCACTCCGTCCCCAGACCAAAAGCCTCTGGACACCACAACTACACAGCCAATCAAACCTTCTGGCCATCGCACAATTATCTCTACTCCAGCATAGGTGGACTATGAACCAGTAACCCCACTAACCCTGTACCTCTGGCTCCTAAAATAGCCTACAGCAGAGTATATGGGCCCCTGCATGGACGCAAGAGAGAAGAAAAAGTGGATCTGTTTTCCTCTGACGCATCTAAAGATCATGTTACATGCTGTGCCAAATCCAAAGGCTGAAATGATAGGGTTAGATTTTCACCTCCCACAATGCTAAGGCAGAAATTCTTGTCATTATATCAATTTATTTCAATGTCATTTGTGTGGGATAAAGTTTGTCTAATTCACTGAATGGCAGAGTGACTGCCATTGGATGTGAGTTTACTATTTTTTTTTTTCCAACCCACCAACCAAAGGAGGGAAATCTGGTAACTCCCTGCATGGAGACGAGGGCTACAAACAATATGAGTGGCACAAACAACACAAATCTCAGTAATTTGTCATTTCTGAAATGGAAAAGTGCTTGAAGGAGGCACTGGGAAAATAAAAGCGCAGCGTTCTAGTGCAGGGTGGTGGTGGTGGTGGTGGTGGTGGTGGGGGGTGGGGGGGACTTGCCTAGCTTCACCTCGCGAGGCAAGTCTCTCCCCCCCCGGCACCGAGCTCGCAAACACAGTTTGATCTGCTGTACTTCTGGATTTGCGTCTGGAGGGCTGTTCCTCATGGTGACAGTCCCGGAGGGAAGACGCGAGTATCGCATTCTGTTGGGCGTGCTCCGTCATGCCATCCTGGGCCATATGCTCTCTGCTTGCCTGGAGTTTCGCTGCTGCCATCTCACGCGCCCTGCTCTGGCTACTAACCACAACAGCTGTCTGCTGCGCTCCCCAGCCGTGCGTACATAAAACCCCACGTAAACAAGACAGGAGAGAGGGACTCACTACTTATTCAGCAGCAATTTGATAGCGTTCCACAGTGGTAAGAGTAAGAAACCGAAGGACCTTTGTAGTTTAAGGTACACCGGGTGATTTTAATGAAGGGGTAATTGGCGTTGGATAACTAGGGTAGGGGTCGTGATAGTTCTCTGAACACGTGAAGGGTGTTCTGGGAGAACACAGCACGGAGAGGACCTTCAGTATGTCCAGCAATGCTCATCAGCGTGGGTGTGAAATTCAAATGGACTGATCCAGGGCACGTTCAGGATTACACCATTCTCCCCCCTCCCTCCGTGCCCCGGTCCAAAGCACAATAGCCTGTGAAGGAGCAGGAGTGAGCCGTTAGCTGCGCCGAAGTGCAGATTCATAGCTGCTGTGGGAAAAGGAAGACTGCTTTGGGCTTGGATTACTAAACTCACCTGGCCAACCTCCCTCAGCAGGTGCCCGACCCAGACATGAAAACCGCCCAAAGCAGGAACGAGTGTCTGTCCGAGGATGCCGGCTCTCACTCGGGTTCCCAGCAGGGCACAGTCTAACAGCCCTTCTGCTCGCGTCTGGGATTTACAACACAAGATAATCATTTGTATCGGTGATGGTTATTGCATCGTAATCAACAGATGGAAAGACATTTTGGATAGAAAACTAGAGTAAATCTAAATCAACAAACCGAGAGAAGGCTCGGAGTTGCATAGCGTCTGTACTGTTGTACGGGAAACACTGAAAACAATATGATAAAACAATAAAAACTATCTGATCCTTAAACTATACTCGAAATTGAGATTCACAATTTTATGAGTGAAAAGTCTGATAAAAGATTTATATTGATAAAAGCATTTAAGCACTTGAGAGCTACAATTAATCACATCAATCCCCTATGTGCATCTTTCTGGCTCTGACGTCAGTCAGCATTAGGTTTAATTACGCAGTGGCGCTAACTGAGAGAAATGTGCTCTCCGTTCAGCTACATCACACGGCCCTGACACATTACTCAATAGGGCCTTCAGGAACAATGCAGCCAGTCTCATCGACCACCTCTCCAGCCAGGCAGGAGTATCATTTAGCCAAGAGTGATAATTAGATGCAGAATTTACTGAAAACTGTCAATGGCCATGTCAATAGAGGGACTCTCAGCATCCATCATCCTGCGAATCAATGCCAATTTTCGTCTATGAATTCAAGAAAATGATAGCTTTCAAATAAATGGCCAGAGAGGAAACGTGAGCCTCCTCGGGGAGGAATGAAACAGCTCAATTTCGCCCCCTCTCCGAGTCGCTGGACGACCGCCGCGCACAGTGGAAAAGGTCACAGAGCATTACGGGCGGAGCATCTTCCAAACAAGCTGTAGAACACAAGAGAGACGTGCCAGGCAGGCTCAGACTGGCCTAAGATGCAGCAGTTCCCTATATATCTCCACACTGACAGATTTAAGGCGGGGTCAGCCGGTGCTGGACTCAGCAAGAATTGAAGGTCAACAACATGGTCCGAACATTAAAAATAAATGTAACGGTTGCGTCAGAAGGAGCAAATGAGCGGAGGTGGGACGTTGGACGTAATCTTCAGACGGGTGTAAAGATCAGCGAGGTCCAGCTTTCAGCTAGAAAATGAGAAGCACTTAGCCAATAACGATAGCCTAATGAGGAAGGCTTAACAGCAATCGCTTGCTCTCCAATTGGAAAAACATTTGTCTAACAGTAAAACTCTGATTAATGTATCATTTCTATTGTGAGTTTGGGTTTGGTAATAACTACATAAATCAGACTGAGGTTGATGTAATAAGGTTCAAATCTGCGAAAAATAACATACTAGTGCAGTTGTATGATAAAATGAAGTGGTGTTAAAAATAGTGCCCTATCCCATTAAAGCTATAGAGCTTTATGTGTGAGCATTTTATAGGTTTGGGGTGTGTATAGGTTTTGGCAGTAGAGACGTACTACTTCATTTTGGCCTGACAGGCCATTTAATACCACAAAATTACTAACCCCTTGCAGGGCAATTACTTTTCCAGTTACAAACATTTTCAAAGGTCTCTAAATGCAATATAAAAACTTTAGAGTCTGGGTAAGTGAAAGTTTTAACTCAATCACAGTGTCCCAAGACTCAAGAAACACACTGAAGGCACATTTAAAGATAATGCTAATATGACTGCAGATCACACTGCAATGGCAACAAAAACGTGTAAACGTATCGTATTCCGTGACGGGTATCGTTAACCGAACTCGATCTATCCTGACCCTGAACGTGACAATATGAAGGAACTGCTCTCTCCTCTCTGTGTGGAGACATTAGAAATGGAGGCAGCGAGTGGCATCACATTAAACTATAATAAGAGATGGAGGCAGCGAGTGGGCTCACATTAAACTATCATACGAGATGAAGGCAGCGAGTGGCATCACACTAAAGCATCATAAGTGTCGGGGCTCTTAATGGCATGATGATCAGACAGGGCTCTATTTTTTTACGGCCTGGAGTCTAGACTGGGCTGGACCCCGTGACAGGCGGGTGAATGTGAGGAGGCGAGGATTCATCAAGGGCCAGAGTGCCTGGAGCAGTCATATTTAATCCTCATGACGGCATCCTCCCCATCAGCTCTCCGCTGACAGTAGCAAAAGAAAATGATTTGTGCGGATCAATCACTCGGCTCATCGGCGGCCGGTGGGGGCAGCTGCACGTTTAAAAAGCCCTGCTGACACACGGTCTCCCGCTGCCTGATTAAAGGATAGCCGTGTCTTGCTAACCTTTCATTTGAGGGATGATTGTCGCTGAGTGACAAATACTTCTCTGTTCCGGTTCAAGGCAAGGATATTGACATTCAGATTCACCAGGCGCTCTCAGGAACAGATGTCACTATTGGCAAGGAGGCTTGACAGCAACAGCAGGTATGGCAGGCTCAAGGAGGAGGAGGAGGAGGAGGAGGAGGAGGAGGAGCCGATGGCCCCTGGCACAGACACGGCTCACAACAAGTGCGTGCTTTAACACCTCGGGGCCGGCCCTCGCCTTCCCCTGCCTCGCAATTACCATCAAATCACATCTGCCTGCTGGACCCCTGGTCGGCCCCGCACTCACCTTGACCCGCCTTTCATTTCACGCGCCACAACCAGGGGGCAGCAGCAGGGCGAGGAGGGGGGCAGGGAGGGGACTAGGAGGTGGCAAAGGGGCGCGCCAGCCGGACCCGAGGCACGCGTGAACACACGTCCCGGCCACCACGGTTTGTGTGTGTGTGTGTGTGGGGGGGGGGGGGCTGCCACGGGTGCTGTGCCTAATGCTCTAATGTCATCTCTGCTGGCAGCCATGTAAAAGGGAAGTGGTGGTAACAGATAGGATATCAAAGTCAATACGCCTGTTGTGCTAAGCTCATCCCTCTGTCCCATCTGAGCTGCCAGCTCCCTGAAAGCCCAGCGGAGCCATCACACACACTATCCTGCCATGCAACCCGATACACGAGCACAAGCGAGGGAAAGAGAGAGAAAACCAGACAGACAGACAGAGAGAGAGAGAGAGAGAGAGAGCAGCATTTCAGCTTAGACAGACAGGGAAGTAAAGATCTCAAATATTAATATCCATGTAACATTTTGACCTTATAGAACTTGTAGTTAATAAAACGCTTATTTAGGCCATCCAAGTGACATATCTGACCAAGTAAAGTAAATTAAATGCCAGTTAAATGTATCACTAAGTAGAAGAATGGAAGTGTTTCTTCATAGTTAAACTATATTTGAGCAGTTACCTCACAGGACAGGTAACATACAGGCTTTGCAGCTGTCAGCTGCTGAAACTTCAGAACATCCAGCATAAAGCCAAAAGATAAAGATAGATAAAAGACCACAGCTAAATCCATCGATCTGATATTGGGTTACGTAGGGCATTGAGTCTGCTCTGCAATTACATACACAGCTTTAAAAACTGCCAGCAAATCTGGTCCTAAAGAACGATAGATGTCATATGCAGATTTATGTAGATTTCACCACAACCACATTGCATTTACAAATAAAAAAACAAATTCTTTCATTCCTGCTACAGAATGTCCCTACAGTCTAATTCTATGTATAGTATACTGTAGAATACTGTATGATACTATTCTGTACATACCATACTACACATACTCAGTACATATTTGTGAAGTTATAGTGTTACACAAACAAAAAGCCTTATGTTACATTCACATTACCAACCTGAAATGACTCAAATCTGTTTTGTTTATATTTGCCTTAAAGTGACACAAATCTGATTTTTTTTTTTCAGGGCTGTGTGGACACACAAATCCTCTCTTTTCAAAGTATGGATGGCCCTACATCAGATTCATGTCCGATCTGCAGCTGTATGACTTGAATAAGGAAAGGTAGATTGGATTTCAGGTGGGTTTTGTTTTTCCTATGCGCTTTAGAGCAGTCATCGTCAAAACAAGGGAGGAGACCAACAGCGTTGGCAACAGCTGATGTGCAAACAGCACAAGTTAACCATCTGGCTTTTTTCACCTCCTTGACCTGATCGTGTACAGCTGACAAACTGTTTTGATACCATGAGTCATCTCACAAATAAGACGATTTTTGTTGACTGTGACACAGGTGACGTGCGTGTGTGTGTGTGTGTGTGTGTGTGTGTGTGTGTGTGTGTGTGTGTGCCATTTCAAAGGCTACATGTGTTCACGTTACAAACAGATACAGGCCAAAACACAACGTGTCTTGTAATGTGAACGTAGCCTTACTCTACACATAGCAGTAAACATACAGTCATACACATATAGTCTTACTCTGAACGGTCTCTCTCTGTGCATGAAGTAGCGAGAGGAGCAGTAGAGTTTCCTCTACACACTTCATAGCATGTTACAAAGGAAGCTTGCAAGTTATACAAATACATGCTATGCCTCTAAACCATGAAATCCCATGCAATTTCTGGCACTTCTTGTGTACCATATTATCACATATTTTCAAGAGCACAAGCTAATGGCAGAATCTAGGAGTTAAGTGCTGGGGTGCATGTCAGCTTTGTTCCTCCTTAGTACTGGCAGTCAATTAACACTTTCAGGGGAAAAATAACACCTCTATGACAAAAAGCAAACTAGAACACAGAACACCCTGACACACGCACACACACACACACGCACATGCAGGAGAGAGACGTGCTACACGTGAAGCTTGGTTACTTAGCTTCAAATGGCGTCTCTGCAGGAAGACTCCTATTTCACCTGAAAACATTTTAAAAACAGGTCAAGTACGCAGCACTCAGGTAGCGCATACATAAAGAATCCAGCACTCAGGTAGAGCATACACACAAAGGATCCAGCACTCAGGTAGAGCATACACACAAAGGATCCAG
>JAOXYF010000009.1:8950703-8962053 GCA_028565775.1 Sternarchorhynchus goeldii
ACATAAAGAATCCAGTGCTCAGGTAGCGCATAAACATAAAGAATCCAGTGCTCAGGTAGCGCATACACATAAAGAATCCAGTGCAGCGCCCAACAGGCTATTCTCCATGCACACAAGCTTAAAAAGCAACTTCAAATTGGATATGATACCCAGAAATAGGAACCAAATGTCCAGAATGCAAATGTCATGTTCATATCATATTTTAAAACACTGAGTGTGGTAATTGTTGAAATAAATGTATATAATCATTTCGGGGGGAGCTCAGGAGCAGTGTGACTCAGTGAACTCTTGCCAAGACGCTTCAGTGGAAGCTCTGCATTTGTGCTCAATTATCCTATTTTTCTCCTAATTGAACACTTAAATATGAAACATTTGCTCGTGTCCTGATCAGACAGAACCGGCTGTTGGATGGATATAAGACAAGACACGAGTAACTCTCTGGGGAGAACTTCTCGTGAGTGGGGGACTGCGACTCACCGTTTCCCGTTAGCATTCAACATCTCCACTTTGTCCAGTAGGTGGTATACAGTCTGTGTAATCAAACCAATGGGAGTATGCGGCTATACATACAGTATTAAAGCAACGATTTTCCAACAGCAATAATAACCTCTGTAAATCTGAAAAGTGCACATTGATTTTGATGAATAACTGCTCTACACTATAAACGTCAAAATGTTTCCCAGAGATTTATCCTGTATAGAATCCAGGCCTGCTCATTTTCTAGCAGGATGTCCCGAGAAGAGTTCAGCTGAAGCCGCACGAGCTCGGCTAAACAAGGCTGTTTGGGACTGGTACAAAAGTCTTTACAACCCTGGCAAAAGTACAGCAATCATAGAATGTCATAATTTATTAGGATCACTTGCACGTACAATCTTCATCACATTAAGAGAAAAGTCTGGCAGACGTTCTGACCATGAGTGCGGTCATGAACATGTTATCAGTCAGCGCAGTGAACAGGAAGCAGCTGCGGGAACTCCCTGCATGCCTCCTATCGGGCCCGATTCAGTCCCGAAGCAGGAGTGCGTCCCGCACATCACATCACACAAAAACCACCTTGGGTGATAAAGGTACTTATAACCCTACATATATTTATGGATACCATTAAAAACAAAACCACTATAAAGAAAATAGCTGACTGTGGAATAAAAAGCCCGAAGGACCCAATTTCCTCCTGAAGCACCTGATGGACACAGTGACAAGCAGATTGCTTTCCTGCACCAATTTTTGGAGCATGTGAAAAATGGGGCAGCATGCTGGTATGTGGTCCAAGATGACTCATAAATCTTCCTTTATCTCCTTCGTGGTGTTAGCAGAAAAGGATGAGTTGCTTTTTTTCCATCTCATTCACATGTCTATCTGTCTGTTATCCGTGCCCTTGAGCAAAGATTACTGATGCCCTGCCTTTGATATATGACACATCGCACAGTGCAGCTTTTCATCCAGTGAATTAACCCAGAAAAAAATGCAAACCTGGCTGCCATCAGCTCCCAGGCTTTTTCACTATTCTTTTGTGCGCCTGTCCCCCGCTCCCCACCCCCTGCGCCACCAAATATTGAACAGCCAGGGCAGAGAGCATTATGGGTACCCAAGTTTGGTGGCAAATTGTTTATGTGACCTTTGCACATCTCTGCATTTTATAATCTACTGTGTGTCGTCCCTGTGTCATCCTCACAACAAACTGAGCCTGTCACTTCTAGAGTAGCTTTTCTTTCACTGTTGTTATTTATTTATTTATTTTCAGTGGGTAGAGACAGGGGGGGGGGGGGGGGGGTTAATGCCACGTATCAAAGAGGCTGTAATACATCACTAATGTAATATCATAAACAGCAGCTTTCATAATATTGTAAGATAATATACCGCGTATTAATCACACAATTACAACACAGTTCTTGAAAATAAAATATTTAATAACAATAAGTCCTATTCAGACTAATAAAACCTCACTTAGCGGTTCATTATCAGAACTTACTCTTTTAGACTGGCTTTTTTTTTTTTTTTAAACGGCAGCAGAATTATATTAGCAACCGATTGTTTATATTTTTAACAATAGTTTCAATTTGTCTAATTTCAGGATGACAAATGGCACTGACCACTTCATTTTATTGAAAAAATGTATAAAATGATACATTAAGCAATTACGAGAAAGGCTCACCACCCTGCACATTATTCCTCCCTGAAGAACATGAATTCATTAACCCACATCTAATCCCTATTTATATTTAGAGGATTCAATGAAACTAAATAAATTGCTTATAGTTCAGGCTGAGTATGTGTGTATTAATATAGGGCATAAGGCAATACAATGATCTACACATCATTATCAAAGTTAAAGAAGTCATAAATATTAGACTACTAGAGAAGTCCTAGGAAGTACAGCAAGTCATTACCATAATGGACCAGCTCATGATCTGCTTCCTTAACACTCAGTCCTTAACCCAAATAAATGTATTCCTGGCCCAATGAGAGCAAATCCATTTACCAGACAGAAAAATGTTCATATTCTTCTTCTTAAATTACATGCATGATGCATCAGGATCGAGAAGTGCTCAGTGGAGAATCCGTGAATCCGTGGTAGTACAGAGAAAGTAATTATTCCAATTTAAATACAAAACGCAGTGTAAAGCAGTTAAAAAGCCTTACATTCCTGCAAAATCAGAGCAAAGAAGATTTGTAAAATAACGCCACCGATTTAAACACGTTAGCAGAACAGTGCCATAACACTGATACACTGAAGAGTTGTAAAACAAGTAACCCGGAGACTGCAGGCCGTAAAATTATAATACACAGACGAGTTCCCTTGTCTAAGTGCCATGGAATTCATCATTACAGTCAAAAACTAAAAAAAGTATTTTTAGTAAATGTATCACTTTGTGACAAGTGCTTATGTTAGTGTCCATCCTAGATAAACAGAGAGCAAAACCTGGTGACATACAGCTACGTGAACCTGTAACACAGTATATATATGTGTCAATGTCAGTTGCTAAACACTAACATGGGAGTGATGTGTTAGCTGTAATGATGGTAAGCTGTAATGATGGTAAACGTCATAAACTGACGTTAATGGTCAGGACACCTGTCACGGCAAAGAAGCACAGCGCACGCTGAAATCACCCTTACGTCAGGATCCACAAGAACAGCTAAGCAGACACAAGTTGAATTTTTTTTTTTGTTTGAGAGAAAAATCTAATGACCAGTATTTCCAACTGTTCCAATTTGACAAACGCCATTTATATTAAACAATGAAACTTTACTAACATATTTCTCCTGTGACAGAGCACTGGACAGACCGCCATGAAAGTTTGCACATATAACCTTTTGTCCGGCCAGTCGTCACCGTCCAAAATCAATTCACCATCAGCGTCTGCAGAACTGGCAACTCAACAACTTATTTCATTTGTTATATTGAGCTCCATCTGGCCAGGGTCATTTGCCTTTTTAATTTAGTTGTCTTACGCCCTCTAATTTGTCTCACATTTACAAATGGTGTCGACTGCCGTACCAAGCTGTACCCCGTCAGCTGCAGGAAATATATTTTCATACAAATATGCCAGCAGTCGGCAGCTATAAATTTGCTGAGCTGTGTTATTAATAGATAGTAACAGATGTTTACTGATTGTTGATTACCAGTCATGTTGACCAGAGAAATCTGTTCATAAATGGATTGGTATTTATTGCTCCCTAGAACACAGCTCTCTCTCTCCTTGGCAGGACAGAGCACGGTGCCAGCTCTCCGCAGCGAAGCACCAAGACAAAGTCGGCCAGTTTTCCCTCTGAGGTACAGCAACATATGTTCCACTGCTGAGAATGGCACACGCACGCAGAGGACGGGCACGCCTTGGATTCATGGCACTGTTTACACCTTATTTGTGTCCTGCTCTCCGAGCGCGAGAGGAAACAACTGTTTGGCCGCCGACACCTCGTACGACAACGCAAACAGTCGGGGAGTTACGGCGTGCCATTCGCTTGTCTCTCACCTTCGACGACAGCAGGCGCTGCCGCGATTAATCTTTCGGTCAGCAGGGCGGCGGGGTGGAGCTCCTCGCAGGGGACGCCTCCACAGGTCAGCCGCACCCAAACTCCGCTGCGAAAGGGCATTAACCGTACGTGAGGCAAAGCGAACGGCCGGCTACACGTGAGGTTCACCTGTTCTGCCACCCCATCACTCACACGGCCGCTTTATGACGGAATCATAGCCGTCACATACTCGACTCATGTGATGACCTTAATCTCAAGTTCACTCAGACAGGTAATAAATAAGGAATATGGGAAACTCTGGCCAAGTTATATTAATGTGGTAAAATGATAGCACATGGCTAAGGGACAGAAACCTTCAGGCAAAGATTTGCTGCGTTCACAGTTATGAGTTTAACAAGGTTCTCTCATCATTTTAAAGTAGAGAGGAAGCGGGCTCTTTTCAAAGAGGGACAAACACACTGGAAAATTACAAGACAGATAAAAAGTCCAAAGAGCAGTGTGAATCAGACAACCTGTTAAGAGAGTAATAATATCTGCACACTAGCCATATTTACAGTGCTAGCAGAGATCGCTGGACAACAACTTGCAAATACTGACAAGTTATAAAAGTTGAAGTGAGCCGTAAATAGCTTTGTCATTCCATCCGCAGTGTTATATTACTAGGACACATTTATCGTACCAATGCTAATCCTTTATTCTTCCCAAAGGGCAATGAGGTTCACAACAAATTAATCAAATGAACAAGATGTGCTCAAACCATAAATAGTAAAAGTGGGGTTTTTTTCAGGGGGGGGGGGTGGGGGATTCAGTATTGTTTTTCTATCACTGTAAGGGTTATGTCAGGCCCTGGGAACAGTTTGTATCCTCCAATAAATTTTTACAGTTGCTTCACCTGCCTGATATCCTTCAGCCATTTCCTTCAGAAGCTGTCAAACACGCCAACTATAATATATGGCCCTTCCAATGAGAACAGCTGTAGCCATTCTCTCTGCTGCCTCTTGTATCCTGTCCTGCATGAAATAATACATCAAGATTAATTGATTTCCTGTCACTCTCAGAGAAAAGAAAATTAATTTTCATGTATCTTTTCCCCTAACCCAGCATATGAATTTTGTACATGGCAAGTAATTTAAGTTTTTTAATTATTCATGAGAGCAAAAAACATGATGAAGTGGGCTGCCGATCGCCTCAAGGCCGCAGTTCAGCCCTGCATCTGCATCCAACAACAGCAGCACAGCCTAATGCTTGGATTAATAATATATGTATGTACATACATCTTAGTTCAACAGCTATTTCTCTCAGAACGACCTGGGAGTCGTGGGTCAGCAGGCAGCAGTTTGACTAATGTGACTGGAGTGGTTTGGTTGTAGGCAAATATACACAGTCGAGACCATCTGAGAAGAAAGGGATAAGACCTTAGAGCCATTTGTTGTAAATCCTATTTCTAAATGCACAGCTTAAATTGTGTGTCAATGATATTGGTATTAATCATCATATACTAAGACATTCTGCAGAGGCAATAAGGCATGACTTGGAAGGGACTAATTAAACTGGGATATTATTACTCCAATAAATCTGCAAACTTCCCAAAATAATAATAATAATAATAATAATAATAATAATAATAATAATAATAATATGTTTCTTGTATACATTCAAAGCAATGATGATTAAAAAAAACTTCAGCAACATACTGAAGAGAGGCTTTTAAAAAATAAATAAATAATCACAATGATAAAAAAAGGTGGAGGTGCGCGCACACACACACACACACACACACACACACGAAGAACCATGCCAGGTAGATGTTTGAAAGGGCCCACGTGTGGAGTGATGATTGAGAAGCTCCCAGGAGCACCTAAGCAAAATGCCATCCACTGCATAAGCAAGCAGTTTGAACGTGCAGGGCCAAGTGGTGGATGCCATCTTCCTGCTGCCAAAGCCCTCAGAAGGCCTGTCAGCCCGGCCAGCCGGAGATTGATGTGCAAGCCGCGCTCTGTTCCTCGACATTACATGCGACATGACAACCATGATGAATGAGAGCCAATTATATTCAGGAATAGGCTGTTTTTTTTTTCTAATACGTTGCCACCAATCACCAGCGTGAAGTCTGGTGGGGAGGGGCTGCCTTAAGAAAAGAAGAAAAAAAAAATCACACCACGAAAACTTGCTCAAGTTCAGGCACAAGTAACCCAGAGGCTGCAGGCGGCCTGGAGCCCATGTGGAGGAGATGAATGCGCATGTGCTCTAAAGGGAAAGCCATTGGAACAGCGAGAAGCTCAAACCGATACGCAATAGTCAAAGCGCAGCATAAAAGTACTTTTGACCCGTAGTTTTGTCAGAGACTGTGGTTAGCATAAAGCTAATTACAGAGTGTGTGCAGTGCGTATTTTAATCTTTTTAATGTTGTGAGCGTGGGACTAGTTAAATTGGTCTGTCTGGCAAGAGGCTCTAATTATTGTAAGAGAGCCTAATTAGCATTTAATGGAACACCAAAACAACTGTGGCAAAAATTGCACTAATACTCCTATAACAGTGTTCACAGTGTGCAATCAAGCTGCTTTGTAATACAATGAGAATTAATAGCATCACACCACAATGGTAAATCCTGCAACTTCCTGCTGAGAGCGGTAAATCATTTTTTCACTGCACACAGATTGCTCCCATCAACAGCAATTCCCAGGAATCCGAATAAGAATCCCCCCATTAATATCATACAGTTCAAATTATGTGTAATTTCAAAATATCCTTCAGCAAATAATTAGCCATATGACCCCAAGGATATGAATAAAGTCATTCTATCACAGTTTAACAAATGAGATCTTTGAACAGGCCTTCAAGAGGGCGACTTTCCTGGCATTACATGAGATAATAGCCATGCTTGGTCTACCCATTTAGTACAAAATAGCATTCATTCACTTTGAGTTCTCTCTCTCTCTTTTTTTTTTTTTGCTTGTATATTACATATTAGTGGTTTTACCAACTGTTACATGCTTTGCAAAAGCATATGAACCTGGAGCAATTTGAACAAGGAACAGAACAGAGTGGGAACTGATTTGTTCTGGACAAAAGCACATGAAAATGCTTGACTGAGAGGAATAAATTCCATCTCTTTTAACAGCCGTTTGTGTCTTGGAGATTTCACTCAAAATATCCTCCAATTTATTCATAGTTTTTGAACTGTATAAAAATAACAAGATTCATTTTGCTAGTGAAAACTATCTTATAACCAAGTAATATTGTTGATAAAGATACTGAATAGACAGTGAATGGATCTCCACAATCTCTCAGTGGAATGCAGCACTTTAGAATCAATGAAACACTATTTCATGTGGATTGTGATCATGCTGAGCAGTGGACAGTTAGAACTCTGTGGGGGAGCTGTTGGTAGGAGTATTGGCGAGGTGTTTCTCAAGCAACTTGCAAGGAAAACGGCTGTGATGTCTTAAATTCTTGTGAATTCCATAGAATTTTAGCTTTTGTCTAAAATTTCACAATTTTATAACCATTATAAGTGAAGCCAACAAAAGATCTATGTAGCTACTTACCTGCACACAAACCTGTGTGTTCCATTTCATTTGATCATGGACTGTCATATACTAGGCAGCTTTTACATGCAACACTGATCTCTGAAGAATAGCAAAGTATATCCACATTAACAGACGGGCTCATAAGGCTACTTGGAGATTTGGTCTGAACAGTTTTTTGGGTTCTTCTCACATCCGCAGGCATAAAGCTGAATGTTAGAAATCCAGAAGGTCAAAGCCCTTCCATAGTACTGTGGCTTACCCTTGGACTCTGAAGATATAATACAAACATTTGTTTGGGGGGTTGTTGTTGTTATTTTTACTGTTTTTATTTTATTTTTTTTAGCTTTTTGGTGAAGTTCAGAGAATCCTTTAGCACCATTCTTCAAAACTCCTCTTAAAGGGTTCTACCTGTCAAAGAAGGCTACCACTACATACCGAAACATAAGACCTGTATAATGTTTCTGCCTGGTGTATTTTGTATAGGTCTAGTGATTTGAGGCCTACAGAGAGCCTTAAAGTGCAGAGGAATGCTGTGTACAGACAAACGACAAAACTGCACAAAGAGCAGCAATTACCTCATACTCAATACCACTTCTTCACCAAGCCTCTGTACTGCCATGGCCCAATCTGAGAGGAAAACATGTCAGAAACGTTACTGGATTTGGCATGTATAGATTAATGGGAAGATGTAGGGGAAACATAGACCCTCTTCTGCTTCTTCAAGACATGGCATTTTACTGCACTCCACTGATAGATTATTTACTTTCATTGTCATCTGGAGTTAATGTTCCTTGTCTTAGTAACAAAAACAGTTTAGAAAGGCAACTTCCACAAGTCAAACTCTGCAGTTTCCCAGACTCGTCTCTGCTGTCTATCTCTATTGAAACACACTCTATTTATTTAGGAAAACTTAAACAACTGCTGTTATGTCCGCCCAATGTTGGCATAGAGCAGAGAAGTAGATTCATCATTACAATACTCAGCGTGAGGAGAGAGGAGAGGTAAAAACTGCTGTGGTATAACAAATATGATTTAAGCCCAAAAGAGATAATGGGAATTTTAACGTCAAACGCTGAAGTAAATTCCCTTTATGTAAATATGCTAGGAAGGTTAATGCTTGCAGGCATTGCATAAACTATGGAGGAGGGAGAGAATAAGAGAGACTCCAGCTGTATTCATGAGATCTAAAGGAGACTGGATGAAAACCATGTTTCTGCTTTTGTGCTCTGTTGTGCTTCTGTGATACTTTTTTGCCTGAAGATATCAAGACAACCTCCATGCTGTTCATCTTTGGTTCAAAACACAACACTCCACAAAGTGTGCAGATTCTGAACATAGGATTCCAATTTGTGTTTGTTTTTAAATTGGTTTTCACTTAGAAAATAATACTGATAAATATATAATGAATTCCTGGACATAGATCCTGCAGTGACTTAGCAGTAAGACCTTGGGGAGAGTGAACTATGGAGTAACCCTTCTCCATGTTGGAGGCCTTGAGTGGCCGTGCCAGCTACTGTACAATATATATGAAGCAATGTAACTGAGGGCACTGGTGTGAATAATATTCACTTTGCTAGCAGGGCTGTAATCGTGAAGATTTATGATTCTCCACTCTCTAGATCTCCTGGGGAATCACATAAAAGCCAGTCCACTACAGAATCAAGCAGTGGGGAAGAAGGCGTGAACAAGATGGCAGCAGCCAGAAGCTCAAACATCACAGTCTTCAAGATGTTCCAGTTCAGAGTTCACTTACAACAACCTCAGACAATTCAACACCACCTTTGTTGTTGAGATGTAATAAACAGTTAGCTGTACACCCGCTTATCTACTGTGCCTCAAACCAAGTTGAAGTATATTTTAGTAAATGCTACACTATAGCTTTGTCCTGAACCTACACGAGCATTTAAAGTTGTTGTTGACGTTTAAAATTAAGCTAGTTTTTCCTAAGATACATAGTTCAAACTCTGAGCTTTCAGCATTATTACCGCCATTGTGCTTAATAGCATTCTCTTCAACTTTAATATAATGTTCCTTAAAAAAGTCATAGTTTAAGTCATAATTGTTCATTTTGCATCAGACTACTTCAACGCACTGTTTCTCTCCTACTGGACTGCTCTCCAGAATCTGATACAGCAACAGTACCAAACAAATCAGACAAAATCAGACAGAGCAGCAGTAGGAAACAAATCAGACAGAATTAGACAGCAAACAAAGTTTTACAAACATATAAAACTGTTTTGTTGAAATGACAATTGAGTTAGTTAGAAATAAAGGATGATTAATCTTACTTAATGTACTCTGAAATGATTCTGAAATGAGTTTGGAATCTCTTTAGTGTTCCTTTGTATTATTAACTTTGTAACTCCATAGAAAAATTAGACCATTAGCAAAAAATGACCTTAAAATATAAAACTTGGAATGGTTGACAGTATATAATTTAAAGAGGAAAAAATGATAATGTAAGCAAGATTTTTGTTTAACTGTTGTTTTCATACTGGATAATAATACTTAGATGCACAGAACAATAACTAGATCCCATGGCACAAGGAAATGCATTAATTAAGGAATTAAGACTTAATTATTTATTGGAGGGTCTAATATCCAAAAGCAAGTGTTGTCTAAACCAACTACTTTTAAACCAATTTAGGATCCATTTGTTTTGGTGTCTGAAGTAGAAGGACTGAAGCTCTAATGGACATTAAGACTTACAAGGCCTCTCAGTATACTTGAGTTTAAGCCTGATCGTACTCAGGGGTCCTGTAAAATGTTGAAGCTTTTTTCATGGACACTCTCCATACTCTCACACATCATAAACACACTCTGTCACCCTGAGTCCCTACATAAACTATCATGACATCCATCCGCTCCCTCCCTCCCCGTTTCTCTCTCTCTCTCTCTCTCTGGACATATAGAGAAGACTTTGCATAATCTGTATGTGTGTATGAACGTGAGTATGGGTGTGGGTGTGTGGGTGTGTGTATCATGTTTTTTATCAGCCCCACATTTTGTCATAAATCAAAGGGATATAGTCTGACAAACAATCCAATATCCAAGGTTAAGAAAACATGCAGAAAATAAATCACCCCAGTGTCATGTTCAATTTTTACAACAGCATTAAGCTGCAATAACTATAACAGGAGCTAAATTGATATAAGAACACTATACAATCAACTGCGCTCCTGGCAGAGGAACATACTCCTGAACAGAGAAACAGAAATATCATGTTCTTCTAATATTCCACTGCTGCCATAGCACTGTATCACACAGCTCATTCATACAGATCGAGCTGCAGGAAACATGTGCAGGAAACAAGTTCTGGGCTTGCAGGAGTCACACAGGTAAAATGCACATTCACCATCAGGGTTCCTTCAGTTGTAGCTGTCCAATACCTTAATACCTTATGTAAATGCTCAACCAAACTAGTTGGATGTTAAAATCCACATAAGGATGTAAATAGCATTTTTAAATTAAATCAGACGTTACTAAAATGGATAAAAAGATGCCTGCTGTTGTATCTGTTGTTGAGGTGCTTAAGCTGGATCCAGACTTGTTGAAAGTCTCATTTATATTTGCATATGTATTACAGACGCTCATTTATATTGAATAAGTAACTTTTAAATCGATGGAGAACATAACTAATGTTCTTAAAAAAACATACATTACAGTAATGTGATCAGTATGTACAAACATATAACTGCAGTATACTTCAGTTAAGTGTAGAGAAATTCTGACATACTACACAGGACCTTCAGAGACAGGAACATGTGAAGTGGGAATCCTTCAGCTGATCCAGCATAACATCTTCACACATATACACAAAAATACATACTATGAGGGATTATTAT
>JAOXYF010000009.1:8972511-8986673 GCA_028565775.1 Sternarchorhynchus goeldii
CACACACACACACACACACACACACACACACACACACACACACACACACACACACACACACACACACACAAAAAGAAAATAAATTCCAAAATACATCAACTATATCACCCAGATAAGACATTTGTGTCATTTTGCACCATTTAACTAGCTGTGTCCAAACTGTGCTTTAACCGCTACGAACAAAAACTATTAATGTACTACTTCTGAGAGAAACTGGTACACCATAAAACACGACCGATATACCACAAAACTAAATTAAAGAAAACATTTAAAGCTTCTCCTGATAACACTGAGGTTTACCCTATGTGACTTCTCACTGCTAGTCCAGATGAAAATCAATATTGACAACTAGCATGTCATTGTGCAGGAACTCCAGGGATAGGGATCAGAGTTTGGATGCGAGTACCTAAGAGGGTTAAGCAAAGAATTAAATGTTTCTTTCCATAATGGAATTTCAGTATGAAAAAAAGGGAACGTTAACCAAACCTTGTGCCAGTTCACTGTCCATCTTGTGAACTCCAAAAGTGATGCCTATCATGTCTCAGAAAATCTGCACTCAGTACCCCTGCTGGGCCCATAGGGAGGAATAATGCAGTAGTATTGAGTTGCTGGCACATAGAGCCTCTTTCTGAATGCACATTTTCCAAGCCAGGATCTAACAAGAAACTCACTTTAAGTTTCCTTTATATGATTACCTTTATACCGTAGATATATTTGGGGAAAAGGCAAAAATCAAGGTCCTGACCAAAGGTTTAATGCAGGATTCCGAATCCAAATATATTTTTGTGACATAAACCAAAGAAAATGATGAACAATTCATAAACTACTGTAGTCTAAACTCACTGATTGGCTGAGAGGCGTACATGGCCTCTCCAGTAATGCTGTGCAAAATTATGTGTATACTTCATTTGTATACATCAACTAGTACTCCATAATGAAGCACATAATTTAAAGGGTCTTTCAGCTTTTCGTTAATTTGCACTTGTGGATCTTCAGTTTAATCTACGCAACTGAGGCTTCATCATGCCTTTTTAATTAGGGTATCTACTTAACACCTGAAGAGCAACCTCCTCAGAAAGGACAATCCAAAGAAATATCTCCCCGCAGTGTTATTAACAGAAATACATCAGCCTGGCACTACAATGTGTAATTAACAGGGTTCTGACAAGCCATAAATCCTTCATTAACACACTCCCTGCTAACACACTGCCATGGTGGCAAGCGAGACCTAAATTCCACAAAAGCCATAGAGGCTCATTCTGCTAACAGGAATTTATGTTGGGATCCTGCAGTGAAATGTAAACAGCAATTCTATAAAGGCTTCAAGCTGTCATGAAGAGGCTGATTTCACTGTTTGATTAGAAATGGAGGTGCACTGGGTTAGCAGAGCTAATATTTGTAAGAGATGGAGATAAATCACTCCCTTGTGCTGTAGCAGATACTGGACCAGTGCTCTTCACGTGGTCTGGATAAGTGTGTGTGGTCAAGAGGATCATGCGCAATATGAAGTCTTGTTTTAAAATGTTGAAAATAAAATAGCTCCAATACAGAGGAGAACCAGTGCTTTTAACTGTTTTTTCAGTCACTTATCCAGATCTTTTACAGTGTTTTCTTCATTTAGTGTTTTCACTAACACTGTTTACATTTACACTGTGAAAGAGGGTTTATTTCTGGATGGATGTAGTGCTTGCCAGCACGGTGTGGCTTTTTATACGAGTGTGCTTTTTCTAATGGAATACACCTCTGCTTGGAGACAAACATGGCAATGAAAACCCCTCTCAATAAGTCGCAGTTATAATGGCGCCTCTGTTGCAGAACCATCCACTTACAAAGTTTGGCAGGCAGTATATCATTCAGTGGTAAACAGCCCCCTTTATCTCATCATAAAATCAGCTTGTAAGCTTTTAGGTTTTGTAGCTAGTTCAGGGAGGGAAGCATCCCTCAAGAGCAACAGCCTGTTTGAAAAGAGCTTCAAAAAATACAGAAAATGGATGGATGAGGATAAAACCAAGTTTGAATATACAAATAAATGCATGAACAGAAATAGTTATTTTCTGTGTGACAGGCAAGCCTTTGAAATGTTAAAAGTTTTCTGCAGGCAAGCCTGATGTCAAAGTATTAAAGCAGAAATGTGAGGGAAAGCCCTACGCTGTTTGAGGCAGACAGGACCTGGGCAAGCTCTCGCAGGAGCAACCCAGGCAGATAGGCTAGCGTTGGTGTGGGGGGGCGGCCCAGGGAAGTAACCCTGCCTGGGCTGGTGGCCCTGATAAACACTGACTTCTCCCTACAGTAGGAGGGTTAGAAGTTCAAACCCCAGGCTTTAACGGTTAAGGCTGGGATGTGAACTCCTGACCTCCCAGTGTGAAGAGGGTCAGCACTTCAATGCAGAGCTGCCTGGATTTACAACTGCATGCTGACGCCATGCAAGCACAGCAGAAAGCAGCTGATAGCATCTCCTTCAGGGAGGAGTCGTGCTCCACACTCTTTGTACTTTCAGTCACAGCTAGCCCGCGCCATAAATCATGTTAATTAGTTGACTGATAAAATAAATCTGGAGTAGTCAGGCGAGATCCTGTTTCCCGTGCTGCGGTTTAGGCCACACTGCGTTATTTGTCATCTCCGAGTCACTGTTTAATCTAACCATTTGTAGAGGCTGGTTTTTCGGAGGGCCAGGACAAGCCAGGGGGACAGAGAGGGGCCGACACAGGTAGCTTCAGCTCATCCATCTTCCCTTGGGTGGTCTGGGCTGGCCTGCTCCCAAACACAGGCCTGATCAGCAGGGAACTAGCTTCACATGCAGATACACCACTTAGTTATCACAAAACGCTTTAATCAACTCCTTCATTTACAACTTGCCCCAGCGTTCAAATGATCATGGACATAGTGCCAAATGTAATTTAGCTTTTCTTTCTTTTTTGTAAATTTATTTAAATGCGGAGAACTAAAATGTTCTAAGTATTTTTTTAAGACGTCGTAAAAGTCCAGCTAAGGAGTAAACAATATCAGTGGGGAAAATACACAATATAAAAAGCTAATAAAATGCACTTAAAAAAATGGAAATTTCCGAGACCTCTGATCTTCATTTTGGTGTTATGACATCAGTAGTTTTATCACATATTTCTGATGTTTTGAGGAGACATGAAATCCCCTCAGCTCCAGTGGCACTTGCCAAAGACTTACAAGGTCATCTATTCCCAGTAACACTCCTTTCAAAAGTACACTGCTTCGTCAGTAATTACAGCTCTTTTGCTAGAGTTTTGTTTTGTGTCTCGCTTTGCTTATTCTGTCGCGGAGGCTAACAACCATTCATTATTCATGGTTTGACTCGCGACTCACCGAAGCAAATTACACAGGAGAATGACAGCTCTCAGAGGAGAGCAGCAGTGTCCTCTCCCCTTAAGAGGGCCTGTAAATCACAGAGACATGCTTTACCTCCTGACCTCTCACCTGCTGACCCTGCAGAAAGGCCATTCCTGCCATGTTCCATCCTCCCTCCCTCTCTTTCAAACAAACACACACACACACACACACACACACACAGTGATACACACAGACATACAAACAGACATAAACAGATGTCCTACCTGCTCTGCCAGTCAGGTCTGTCTAGGGACTGGCTTGCTTTGTTTATTACAACAAACAGGGAGTGTCAGAATGAAAGCTTTTCTTTGTGTGCATTATTAGACATGAACATCTATGACAGTAATGAGTAAAACAAAGGTTTTTTTCATGTTTCACCCGTTGTTTTAGTTATTACCGAAAGATTAAGAAGCTTGATGTAGAACTTTAAATCAAAACCTCTCATAGGAAATGTAATCTAAGATCTCTATATATTTGAATTAAACCTGCTCTACATTCCAGTGTTCATTCAAACATGGCAAACATGATCCTGAAAAATCTCCACGTGGCATATCATATACCCGGCCAAGCCACAGACTAAACGCTATTGTTCAACAGACCTTTCCCAGGATAAGAACCAGCAAGGAAGTAAAAATGACCAAAACATAGCCTCTTTTACCTTTCAAAGAGCCCTTTACAATGGAATTTGTATCATACTTGGTTCACCTATTCAAACCATATCGTTGTATTGATTGGGCAAACATCAGCACAGCTGACTTGTCATGAGTCGAATTTAATAGCACAGGAGTCCATTACATTGTACCAAAGCATCATCAGTCACTTGTGCCGTCATGTTTTACTCTAATGCAAAACACACCGAAATAAAAGTTTATGCCTTTGAGAGGCAGACTACATTCATAAAGCAACAAACAGGCAGGTGTGACTGTTTCAAAGCAGCGTGTTCACTTGCCTTTAAATGTAAACATCACGCTGAAGTCACCTGTAAAGGCCAGCACAGCCATATCCTTTAAGAAAGGCCATTCCACACCAAGGCAAACAACGCCACACGAGGTGTGTGTCGGCTGGAGAGAACGGCACTTCTGTCAGATAAATGATACACAAACTGGTTTCGTTTGATTAACGAGGAGTGGACGCCACAGCACAAAGCGGTGAGCTCATCACCGGAATGTTCCAGCCTCTTTCCACATTCTCACAGGAGAGGATTATCATGATGAAGCTATCTCACGCTACCTATCGATCCTGCCTCGCTCTGTCGAAGGAAGCCACGTCAATAAAATCATCACTAAATGAATTCATTTTTCAATTGTGCTCTCCAAGATAATTAGATTGTGCATCAAGTCTTGGATTTGTGAATCATGCAGCCTTCCACGACATCATCATCTTTAGCTTTGAGTGGTGCTCTAATAAACTGATGGAGACACAATTCCATTCCTGTTGCACTACCAGTGAAGCACACTGTGTGAGCCAATTGAATAATTCTTCTTCAAGCCCATTACTGGCTGTAGCACTAATATCTCCCTCTAATGGTGGATAATACACAATATTCAAGAGTTCAATGTGCACTGCGTTTGCAAATGCATCTGTAAAGAGCTGTACTTAATCATGCATTTCACACTCCTGGGACCAGGCTTGAATAATCAGTAATAAGGCCACACCACATATACATTCTAGTTACATGTGCATCAGAACAGCATGATACCCAAACAAACATGGTGGAGGGGGTCACTACTCTTATCCCCCCTCTATGGATTGTGGGTAAAAGCATAGCTGAAGTAACAAGAGCCTATAGCACTGCAGAACATATCTGTCTGACTGATTCAGATGCCTAGACTGATTTGTTAATGAAGAAGTAAATAGGATTTTTTTTTTTCAAAAGACACACATAGCAGGAAGGAGGAGAAGGAATCAAATTCATAACCTGGTTCATAACTGCTCGCAAAATGACCACAACCGCTACTTTGAACAACAAACTGCCATGCTAGCGTGCGTCTTTACACAAAAGGCTCGTCAGTCTCTCCACCCCATTGAACCCAGGCCTCCTGTGCTAAGCATTAGCGCCATGCTAGCCATGCCCATGAATCATGCTGAGGTGATCATAGCATCGTGAGCAAAGTCCCATAGAGACGCATTTGTGCGTTTGCTACATTTGCTTTTTCTTTCCTCATCTGAAGGATAAGCACAGCCTTCGCTCTATCATCCCCCCAGATGATGTCTAAAGAAACAATAGACGGAAAAAAAAATACTACTACTGGCATCAAATCGTGAGTGTGACCGTCTTCTTGGATTGCACCTTTTGTTTTTTTACACTATGACAGACATAAACCATCTAGAATAATGTTAGAAACAAACAGTGTAGAGGAATTCACAGTTCTAAATACAGAATGTATAAAAACTACCAAAGTAATTTGATAAATGGAAGTTGTAAAGGGTTGAGAGAAAAAAAAAAAAGTTTTGTAGCGCAAGTTTTGTAATTTAACATAACAAAAGCTTTTGTTTCTCATAAGAAGACATAAGTAGGTCTTCTATTAAGAGAAATCCATTATAATGAAATCAACATAACCTCCAAATACATAATTTCAACACAGATGTGTTACAGTTTCCAATACACCAGGGTTATTTATGACCTGCCATTATAAAAGAAGCTTGTATAATTTATGACTTTCAATTAATGCATGAGTTTTTGGTTTCTTAGAGATCCACTGATACACACACATGCCAAAAATATGCAGCAATGGCACTTAGGCTGCTAGAGCAGATTAGAGACTGATTTATGGACATAAATTAAAAAGAATAAAAAATTTATGACTGCAATTTGTGGGCAGCCATAAAACTATTACAGAACTTTGGAGTCCCTTTGTCTCTAAGTGATGCAAGATGACTTAATCTTATGAAAATATAATAATTCACTCCTTTAGAAATCCATAGCAAAGAAACCATAATGAAGTGCAAGGCTAAGTGGTTTGTGGGGGCTTTGATTTAGCCCTGGTCCTGATCAACAGTGCTGTTTTAGTCAACACCCAGGTTCAGCTGATGTTCGCTTCCTTATGTGCTTTCGCACGTCACCATGGTTCCCACTAGCATTACTGAGTGAATGGCATGGCATGGCAAAATAGAAGTCCATCCCTTACTGACAACTGATAGATTAAGCTTCCGTTCTGCAGGGAAGGAGCCGGGAATGTCAGTTTGCTGCTAGAAGAACCTCTACTCGTCAATCTACTGTGCACCTGGTTAAACAAGATCTGAAAGGTTGAAGCCCCCCCTGCATCACAGTTTCTCACTGGGCCGTGTGCTTACACATCCCAGCCATGTGACACACATGAATCACTGTGTGCAATAAATGTCAGAGGATCACATTTGGAGGAAAAATACATTTGTTTTGCCCAGAGATACTTGACTGAGAGTTTCATTAGTAGCTCAAGAGATGGGAAAGGATGTGGAAACAAATTTGAATTGTAGAACTTAGAAATTTGAGTTGAACACTGCCTCCAAAATACAATTACATTGTACTTTAATTATCAAAGTTACTGTCCTTTTATTATTACACTTTCAAAAGTGAGAAGACGTGTAATATAATCTTATTCCCAAGTTTTTTTTCCCCCGTCATTAAGACATCCATTTATCACACATATTGAGCTGACTTGCTCTAAAGGCTAAATAAATTCAATTTGTTGGCACCCAGTAACATGTTGGGTGCGTTTGGATGTCCTGGGTGAGTTCACGCCGGTGCTGTTTTTTTGGGGGTTTTTTTTTTGCGCACATGTGCATGTGACTCACCCAGCAAGGGAGTCATTAATAAAGATATGCCCAGCGTTGGCACCAGGCTGGGCTCTGGGATGTGTCTGTGAGGGCCCTCTCTGTGCCTGGGAATGTGGGTAGCCCTCTCCTTGGCTTGGCTGGCGTTGATTGTGCATGATTAATGGTTTAAAGGAACAGGGAGAAAAAGGTCAACTTCTGGGTTGGAGTCAGAGCAGCTACATAGGGAGTAATTAAGACACTTGTGTAAGCATGATTAATAAGCCTGGGCTGACACTGTGTACTGTAAACAAGAGGCAACCAGATGGTTTGCCACATACTGCATTTTATGCCGAGCTAGACGACTGCCTAAATGAAAGCACACAGTATAGGACGTGCATACACACACATACACACAAACACACCACACATACACACCGTACAAGTCCACTCTATTCAAATTACCATACACAGCTTATTTGCAAATTGAGCCAGTAAGCCATTACTAGGAGCAATTCCTAGGTCAGTGCTGAAGAGAGTACATGTACAGAAATATTTACTAATTCACTAGATTTACTAATACAATTTTTACCAATGTCAGACACCAGTGGTCATTAGCTTAACGCTAGTGAATGACACTGTTTCTTAGACACCTGTCATGTAGTAGAGAAAGCCATAAGTCTCAGAAACGTGACCAGTAATATGGAAGGGATTAGCTTTAGTTAGCTGTAGCATGTAGAGAGGAGGGCTGGGAGACAGGTGTCAAAATGGCCCAGCAAGCAAAGATAACAACTGCTAATCAACTCTGTTGTTGTTTTGCAATACACGTCCAATTCACAAGTTTCATCCTGCATGAAACACAATTACAGAGGGCTTAAAGTTCGTCACGCAGTTACTCAACCGTCTCTTCACGTAAAATGTTAGCGCTTAGCAGAGAAAAGGGAGAGGCCATAAAAACACCACCACAAAGAGCACGAAGGAGATGAAAAGTTTTTCTGCACTGTTGCATGTGTGTACGGGGAGGCAGCGGTGGGTTTACATCACCCAGGACTATAGCTCACAAGTCATGTAGAAACCTCACAACTCTGTCCCGGCTGGAGCAGAGTAGCATTTCTAAACTGGAACAAAGGTTCTGCAAAAATAATATAGTTACTGAGGGAAGCAAACCATCAAAGAAATGACAAAACCTTCCATAAGAGCCATAATTCAGTAGCCATAAATTCTATTAGAACAAAATTAAGTAACTAATAATGTACTAATAAGACCACAAAGCGTGGTTAGCGTGGTTAGCATGGTTCACAGGGTCAGAGACAACTGCAGTCTGCTGGTTTTCTGTTGCTGCCCCTTTGACAGGGCAGAGAACAAAAACAGCTATGAAAATGGAAAATAAAATCAAAAAATCATAAGAGTTATTGTCCAATACAGCTGAGAAAGCCCCTCTGCTTACAAGGTGCTCACTGGCTTAGAGTAGCACATGCTGTAATTAAAAACACTGTGACTGGGAGAACAGTGCTCCTGCTCTGCCCTGTCACCCACTCGGACTGGAGGGGAGTGGAGTCATGGTTGAAGTCCGCGTGGTCGCAGCGCTGGGTGACACAGAACAGCTGGGTGAAGTTAAACCTAGAGTTTGGCCCTCATCTCTCAGCAGGAGTCGGTGCAGAGCACAAGGCTCAGGGAGGGATCAACCAGACTGACAGAGACTGCCATTACACACATATACTCTCTCTCTCTCATATACACACACACCCCTTTAACCAGGACATCAAAATGGCCACTTTTACATATGCGTGTATGCATTCCTCCATACTCATAATGATGGTAATCTGTTCCCAGTACATGAAAGGATAAATTAGAAACAGGTGTTCAGCGCTGGGTTTGTAAGCTTATTAAAAGGTTCACCAGCTGGAGTTCATGTATGCATGTGGGCTAATTTGGTCTGACATGCATTACATTTTTAATTTCTGAAATCTTTTTCATGTAATTACTTTCATAAATGTCAAATTCATTATGCCCTTATCCTTATACTCATCCATCTTTATTCATTTAAATGATCTAAACGGAATTGTATAAGATGTGATTCAAAAAAGGCAGTCCAGCCTGGCGGGGGTGTGGAGAAGCACGACTCCAGCTGGAAGTAGCCAAGAGTCCTTGTCATCTCCGCTGCCTGAGAGATGCAGTACTTGAATCACACTGGCTTCACATTTATTGTGAGTGAGTTTAGACATCAGGCCAGCACTGTTCCACACATCAACAACAGGGAGGTGGAGCAACAGTGACAGTTACTAAGCAGCTTTGTCTTTAAGAGCCACTGGGAAAGAGAGAATGGTGCAACTACGTGGAGTGGATAGGCTCCATATGGCTTGAAATCATAGTCTGCAAAAAGCAAAACAAAAAGGGAGAGAAAGAGACCTTGAAGGGAGGCCACAGTAAAGAGAGCACGGAACCTTCCAGATCATAGTTCAGTTCCAGTTCCTGAGTGCTTGTTAATAGGCAAAATCAAAAACTTGAGAGCTACTTGAACAGCTCCGTGTTAAAGGGTTTGTGTGCTTGCGTTATGTCCACTTCCTGCTCAGAGATACTTGAGTTTTCATGCTGAAGCTCTGGGCGTAACAGATTTGTAGGGGGGGGGAAACATTTAAAAGAGCATTTATCAAAAGAGAAGAACAGCTCAAGCCGTGTTTGGAGGGCCATCACCCTGATGCTCCAGAGGATGATGACAAAACAGGCCTTTGCACTTCCTAAGACAAATTCCACAGAAAATGTTGGCTGGGAGTCTTATATTGAAAAACTGTTTGTCCTTTTGTCCTGTCTAAGTTTCTTAAACCCTTGTCAGCTCAATTGTTCTGCCTGAGCACAATTATTATGCACCTGTCATCAGCAGCGAATAGAGGATTGGAAAACTACAGTAATAATATGTGAGCCTTCAGACGTTCTTTGCCTAGAAAAAAAAAAGAGAAAATCAAAAGATGACTAAATATTTCTTGGTCTACACAAATAAAGGCTTGAATGAGCAGTCTTAGCATGTCTTACAAAGTATTATGCTAAAACAATCCATTGTGCCCATACTCACCATGATGCTTGTGGCTTAACTAAGCATCTGAATAATGAAGAAATTTGATAAATTTGAACTTAATAATTCTTCTCTTGTGAATAGCACAAGGACAGATTGGTGCGACTCTGCATGAAGCAGTAAAAAGATATTAAAAATATATCTCAAAGACCTTGGGGTTGTGAAGTATGGTCATTTTGCCTGTAAATGGCTAGAAGATTTGAATGATGAGCAATGTAGCTCAGATACTGCCACACCGAATAGCACTATAAACTCGCAGTGGTGATCTCTTATGTTTGAATCATGGCTTAACCCACAGTTGAGGAGAACTCCATGAATCTGTTCATATTTAACTGGTATTTAAGCATTTCCAGGCCACTAAACCTAAAAGCAGAGAAAGATAGGAGCCTGTTTAATCACTATAATTTGTGGTTAAAATGACACTGTAATAATCATGTGATTTACGAGCTCATTCCGATCTATTTTTATAGGTAATCAACCTTAAAAGTGTAGCAGGAGCGTCTGAATCCAGGGGAGATTAATGCTGTCCTCTCACAAATTATTCTTCATTGTCATTTGGGTTTGTCTGTAATGATGCCTTAAAAGTTCATCAGTACGAGAGGAGTTAGAAGTCAAGTAAAAGACTGTGGGTGAATATGAGTAGGTACTTAACACAGACTATTCTCAATGACACTTTTTAGCACCTTTTAAAGTCAATTTAAAACAATTTAATGTACACTTAAAGCAAATATGTTATATCCTCTTCTTTCATATTTTACACCGACACACCCTTTAATCCAGCTCGAGTCTTTTCCATGCAGGACTGCTTTATTATGTAGCCCCAAAATTGCTTATTCTGTTTGATTTTGGTTGTTCTGCCGTACTTTGAAGACAACATACACTATGACATCATCCTGCCAAAGTTTTCACCATCACGCAGATCCCTGAGGTTGTTGCATCAAACCCGGACAAAGTTCACCCGGAGGTCAGGGGAGCCGTCCGATCGTCACATTCCAAAAGCAGCCATTTTGTGACTGTCATGCTCTACCACCATTTCCTTGTCACCCAGGCAACCCCCCCCCCCCCACACACACACACGACAGAAAACATGTGCAGTTTCTTCTACCCTCTCAAGCAGTCGAACAAGAACATTCTATACTTAAGTCACCTCCAAACTCTACTAAGCAATATCCCCCGAGTAGATCACGTACAGCAGCGGAACCAAGCAGAGGCATAGTGGGCAACTGAAGATCATTCAGCAGTTAAGCAGTTCAGTAGTTCAGCGCTCTTACCTGGGGGTCTTGGGGCACAGAAAACACACGCAATCAATGCTTATACAACATTTTCAACGGTAACTAGGATACGAAAAAGCTGTGTTGTAATTTTTTTGCCAGATAAAGGTCCATGAAAAATGCACACTGAAAAATATAGTGCATAACAAAATACATCTTCTTCTCCTATGTCACAATTCCAATGTATTCATACATTAGGAGTAAATATACAGACATATATACATATTGTACATACTGTTACAGAACTAGTCTAATTTGCTCCTCTACCTCTGTGTCCTCTAAGACATTTAGAAGCATCATATATGACATAATTGAAATGCAGGTTCCTTTATGGTGTAATAAAAAAAAGATCCAATTAATAGTGCATATCAATCTGTTGGCTCTGTCAAAACATATTCCTCTTGATTCATTACAGCACAGGTCCTTGTCCTCCCTGGCAGCCTGTGTAGCCCAGTAATTACACTTCTTCCTTTGACAACCTGCATGATTGTTTTCCTAACAGTATATTACTTCGTTAGTACTTTCCAACGTGGGTTATTTTTAAACTGTCACTTTCGCCAGACTCATCCTGATTTGCACTCGTCTGTTTATCATAACAATCATTAATAACTGTCAGTCTGTGCCATCAATATAACAAACTCTTTTCTTCATTAGCATGAGCCCCAGCATTTGTCTGTTCAGAGAGGCTGGGTATTTTCTACCAACAGGCCCAGCCAATTACTACACTGAAATGGAATCGCATTAATCAAAACTTAACAAGGTGGCAAATTTAAAGATATCAGATTGCAGGAGACAGCAGAACTAATATGTCACTGTCAGAGGTGCTATGTAGGTATGTAGGTATGCAGCAGCTGCACTAAATATATCTCCCCGCACAGGCCACAAGAATTTTGACGTTTCACACGATCTGACAACTATCAAAGTAAGAGGCCTGAAAGGGCTCAGCAGAGCTTCGTTCTGAGGACACCCCCCCCCTACTCTGGCAAGGACAGTGGAAAAGAGACAGAGAGAGAGACAGACAGACAGAGAGAGTGAGAGAGACAGAGTCACAGAGCCAGAGAGAGAGAGTGCAGAGAAAGGTGAGATAAAAAAAATGTCGAACGTGTCTCAGGGAGAGCCAGCAGGCGGCAGTTCATCATGTCTGCCTTCACAGAGACGTTTTCTTTTACACTTTAAATGATGATACTCATCAATCACTGGCTGACAGCTGCATCAAGCCCAGCTGCAAACATGCAAACCCCGGCAGTCTGAAACATGCTGACGCCACCGATCGCTGCATAGCAAATAATCATTCAGCCTGTGCTCTGCGCTGGATTTATTTTCCCCTCATATTAGACTCTCCTTCTTCTTCCAGCCACCGTAAAATAAATACCATCCATTTTCCGAAGAACAATGTGCAAGTCTCCGGCAGGTTGCCACAGGAAGCCGGCACATGCAGAGTTAACGATTAGGCAGAAACGAAAAAGTGAAGGTGACTAAACCTAATCAAGAAGGCCTGCAGGCCAGTGGTGCTAACCTTATGAGCAGGGCCAGGGAGCTTCACCTCACCGTCATTATATTGACTTAAGCACTTGACTTTGGAAGGTCGTTCTTAGATACCTCACATCCCATCTTGTGTCTGCTGTTTGCTTTGGTTTTTTTCCTTCTTATTTAAATATTTTAGGTCAAAGTTTGAAACAACACGTTGATTATATATCAAGGGGGATATACAAAGAGCAATTACACCACTCAAATGATAGAGATTATAATCGTCTTAAATAACGAATTTTAATTTGAATATTTGGATATTAAACTACAATAGATTGACTTTTTGTAAGCAACATGCTTTTTAATTTTTTTTCTCCAATAATAAATATATAAAGGTATACCACACAGCTTTACATGGAAAAAATGTGACAGTACCAATTATTCTGTCACCACAGTTCATCTGTTTTTAAATAGATTTTTATTATTATTTTTTTTTTTTTTTACAGGAAACCAAATTTACCAGAATGTGATATGTTAGTGTTCCTAGCGCAAAAGCCATTAGTGCCAAGACTAAACAGAAAAGTGTGATCTTGAAGGCTCAGACACTGACCCACAACACTTGAACTTTTACTGACAACCACAGTAACTGTCACAGGCAGCAAAAAAAAAATAATAAAAATCCCTAAGGTGTTTTATCCTTTTTAATACTTCCAGTACATTTAATAGTGCTCAGCAGTAGCACATCCGAGGTGCTTAGACGTTCAAAAACAGCCACGGAGACCAGTGAAGGATATTAGCAGTAGAGGTTATTCATACAGGACCTGGCAGGTCTCGCACTCTTCCTCCTGAAGACCATCATCCCTCTCTATTCTGTCTCCTCCTTTACATTTTGCATGGTAGCGATTGCTGATTTTTTCTTAAGGGGAGACTATGGAGCAGATGGATGTGAATTCAAAGTTTCCTGATCTTTAGCAGAAGTTATGGAGGGTTATCTTTGGCTGTATATCTCTGTGCTGGCAGGCCTCCCCTGGCGATGAAGGATTAAGCACCACAGCTGTCTCTCGCTCCGAATGATGCAGTGCAGCGCTCCCCGACACGACAGCATCACTTAATCTTAATGTCCGCTCCTCCAGCGCGCCCGCGCAGGACAAAGCCAATCAACATCACATGCCACGAGGATGGACCTGTCGGCAATAAAATAAATTTTATTAGTTTTATTAATTTTATTACTTGCACATTAAATTAGAAGATCTGCTCTGGTG
>JAOXYF010000009.1:8990097-9010965 GCA_028565775.1 Sternarchorhynchus goeldii
CTAACAGGTTATGCAAATTCTACACATTCAGCCCGCAACTGCATTTGAACGGGCAGGTTGAGATTCCTTTCACACTTATTACTGTAATAAGAGCTTTCAAAAGCCTGATAGCATCTGAGAAGAGAGAGAAGAGAGGAGACGGAGAGACAGATGGACAGACAGACGGATGGAGAGGAGACGTAATGCCTGTGTAATTAGAATTAGACGTATGGCTTAAGGAAAAGGAGAGAGTGAGAAAGACAGTGGATCACGGAAAGAATAAAAGAACAGAGAGATGACAGGACACAATGAGATCATTCCAACAGTAGTGAATTAATATTAAAGGGGTTAAAGGGGAGGGGGGTTGCCTTTGTATATCAACCACTGAAATATGGACAAGTAGCACACAGGATTCATTACCTGTTTCATTCACTTAACATGAACTTACTATAGTAAAAAAAAAATGGATTATAGTCCAATCCCTTTATGTATATTATGAACTTCTAGACAAACATGTGACTCAGGGTAACGTTTTCTAAGTCCACTAATGAAGGATGTTTTGCTTGATGGCACTGCTGGTCACATTCGTTCAATACAGACAGGCCTAAAAGCTAATTAATCTTTGGTGATTTTAATTGTCAAAGTTGAGGACAAACATCATGGGCTGACTGAACGGTTTTATTACAGCACTATGAGAAAGGCCATGTTTTACTGCTGATATGGAGCAACATGACTCTGGAGCAATACATCATCATAAATGTGCACTCACATGAAATCATATATGTAGATGCCTAATGGTTCCAAAATCTCCCTCTGAAACACATGCATTTTTCATGCTGCTGTAAAAGCTTTGTCAGAGGCGCTGTGTTGGGCTGCAGACACTAATTGATCTGGGCCCTTTACGTGTGCGAAACAACAGAAGCCATGCTACAAAACTGTCATCCAAGCCTCCTTCCCTCTTAATGCAGCCATAAATCCACACACCATCTAGCAGTCAGATGTTTTCATTACCCCTGTATCAGTTTTATGGAATTACTGACATCTGCATGATTCAGTAATTGTGGGCCTCTATGAAGTTGCAGCAGCAATTCTGCTCTCTATATTCGAGATCAATTCCCAGTCCCCTGGGCTGGGCAGAGGGATGTGTTATTGGAAAACCAGGAGCGCTGATAGATTGCAATAGTTATCTCGTGACGGAGACAAACAGCTTAATCCAACCCAAAATGGCCCAGCCGGTTCAGACTGTTTCATACAAAGATGTAAATTGTGTTGTCAAAATCAGTCATCTTTGCGCGAGCTGCCTAACAAGAGGCACTTTGGGCTTGCACAGACAAGTGCTGATCTTGCCTTTAGAAATCCTCTGGGGTGAGGATTCTACACTCCACAAAATAAAACATATCCTTTCAAATCAGCGTTTACCTGTACACCTGCTGAATAAGGCGTTTACCGGCCATAGCCATTTATTAAGGGCAATAAACCAAATAAAAGTGGATTTAGAGCAAAACAACACAACAATGAATGATTAAATTGCAGGATCTAAGCAAAAGCAGAAAATGAATGCATGCGACTAGTACTGTCTGGGTTTTCTTCCCCCTGCTTTCTCAACAATTAGGCGTAATGAAATGGCCGTGCGAAATGACTGGACGGCAGTCCAGCGTCCACTTCTACGTCTTTGTTCAATCTCATTACTGTGCCTGGAAGGTAAATAAAAATATGCCCCCATCCCGCAAAGGGCCTTTCTCTTGGTAGCCCTGCACTAAGTCAGTGCAGCTCAGTTTGTGTTTGAAAAAGCCCTATGTCTTGATAATAATGGCGTATTAAAGCCAGTAATAAATTCCCTGAGTAAGCACGATGCATTAAGAGGAGAAGCGAGAGAGCCGCGGGCAGAACGTCGGCCGGATAGCAGCGGGCGCCCAGACTGGACCTGATGGGGCTTTAGTGTACGTGTCATTCTCAGTTTGTAAAGCTAGGGGAGAGGATCACAGGCAGCACTCTGTTATATATCTCTATTACATCTGACGGTCAGTCCACTGACCAGTTGTTTATTCTCATTAGCCAAGACAATGGGAATGATCTGGGGCACACATCTATCCCGGTTAAAGCCTGCCTGCTTTCTCTGTGTGTTTGTATGTGTGTGTTTGTTTGGCATAAGGTGTAATCAATGTACATCATCACCTTGTATAAATGAACTTAATCAAAGGGAAGGGCTGGTGCTATTGATACCGTTCATACCAACCCGTCTTGGAGCGGATTTCAATAATGTTAACTACAGTATAAAGCGTCTCGTGTTTTAAATGCCATCCTGTCAATTCAACAATAAAAGTAAATCAACTCATTTAGAGACGGCAGGAGTTGAACATGCGAGATGTTGACTCAGCAGCCTCGGTTTGACTTGTGCCAGGGACTTTTCTGAAATGAACAACGGAGGATAATAGCCTGCTAAAAACTTCAAAAAGCTTGTTTTAATGTTATCATTAAATGTTTTAATCACTTCATTTCTGCACTCCTGAGAGTCTAGGTTTGGTGCTCATGGTGTGACACTCCTCTGTGTAAACTACCCTCTCAAAATTAAGATAAACTGTTCAAAGCTAACACACACAAAACCCCCAATCTCAGTTCTGTCATTCAGATTTACACGAGTCTCATTCCTATTCTAAAAACCATGGTCTTCAGAAATCAACGTAACACCATGTATCTGAGCACGTCTACGTGGTAATATGTTAGTGTGCACTGTGAGACAGGCTTGCTGGGTGAGGGGAGGTTGTCATATAAACAAGACCTGCCTTTTGAAAAATTCCACACTGTGACTGAAGTAACATCTCTGTGCTATTAGGGGAGAACAGACCTACCCCCTGCCACCTCAGCCATTCGTTAGTCAAAAATAACCCCCTATATCATTAAATAATGCCTGGCCGTGGAGATTTATCTAGCAAGGCAGTAAGTGTAATGCATAATAGAAATCAATGATTTGCTTCCACCTACAGTATTTCCAGTTGCATTCTGGTTGTCTTTACCTTCACGCAGACGAGCTCAGGTTTATTATCGGGCTGTATCTATTTTCCAAATTAGAATTCCTGTCTGAGACACAGTAAGGGAGAGAAAAAGAAAGCAGCTGACAGGCAGGCAGGAGCGTGAGGCCCTTCCTGGTGTGGGCTGCGAGGGAGAAGAGGAAGCTTTTTGATAGGCCGCTACAGACAAGGCAGCCGAGAGAGAAGCTAATGGCCATGATTAATGACAAAGGGCCAGAGGAGAGCGGGGACCCAGCCGCTACATACATCATCCCTCGCCATCAGTCAGAGCGCCTCCCCGGACCCTCTCCCTCCCGTTCTACCTTATCTCTGCCCACTCCCGCGCTCACCACAATTGCCTGCTCCTCTCCCTCTCACCCTCCCTCTGTCGCTCCCTCTCCCTACTTCCCTCCCTCCCTCCCTCTCTCTCTCTCTCTCTCTCTTTCTGTCACTCTTCACCTCACCTCTCTTTCCTTCGTTCTTTCTTCTCCCCCTCCAAAAACGAAGAAAAACAAGTGACAAAGAGGTGATAAGGTGAACAAGAAAATGGCGTGTAAAATACGCGGCAGATATTCAGAGAAACAGAGAGGATGAGGGAGAAAACCGCGCTCTGATTTTCAGCAGCTTGACTCTTCCTAGGCTGAAGCCACCATTCTCAAGGTCTTATCTGCCATATGGCTCCCCTGTTTAGATGATTTATTAGGTGCAGAAAAGCACACTGATAAATTTCAGCTCATTCCCCCCACATAGGCAACCCACGGTGTCAATAACGAAACTCAGGCTGTTTTAATGAAATCTTTTAGTACCAAAGGGGTAGCAATTTATTTATGAGTCACTATAATATTACACTGGCAAAAAATTTATCTCCCCTTCTCACGCACCCTGTGAGGGGAAAAAAGGCCCCTGAATGTGAGCAGGGGAAGCTCAGATCATCTCCATATGTCAGTAGCTTTCCTACACCCTGTTCCTCACACACTACCGCTGTATTTCTGCTTAATTGAAGCATTCAGCTGTTTACAACTCACACAAAAACAGCAAGAGTTTATTTACGACCAATTAAAGTAACCATTTTGAGTGAAGGCAGACCATTATGGATTTCAGCCCCTTTAATTCTAATTAGTTGGTGTGTTCAGGTTTTGTTTTACATGCCTGATTTACAAGGGAGGACTGCAAATTAATTTCCTATCAAACAGCAGATGCTAGTTACCAAAAAGGCACAACACACAGGGAGAATGGGCGAATAAAAGCGAACACTTCGACGCCACTGAACCGTTTTGCATTGTTATGCTCCAGATTTTATTACTTGTGGAATTAAACCAAATAATAAGCACAACTAGGAGCATTCTGATTTATTCACACATCACCTCATTAAAACAGCTGTCTGTCATCGGGTACTGTCCCTTTGTCCATTACGAGACTCACCACAGACTGAGTGTCTGACTTTAATGGGCCAAGACTTCACTTTAGGGAGATTTTTCCCCTCTTAAAAACCACCTACTTCAATCTGGACTCGCTCAGACTAATCCTGGGCAGAGGCTACGCCACACACCGATAACATTCAGTGTTTTATCAGGCATTTCAGCAATCAAAAGGGAACGAGTGGTGCCCACAAGCGTGCTTAAGGCTACTGAGCATAAAAACATTCATTTGGCCTCTCTCACTTAAGACAAGACTGGATTACAAAGGTTCGCGTTTCTATAAAATGAGCAATAGGGTAGAGGCATAAAAAACCCAGCGAATGTTGTCAGGTAAACAAACTAACCGAAAGATCTACGACATCCGTGCGCTGCAAACTATTTGCATAACATGCGCAAATGAGCTCCTGACAATTAACAGCAATTTGCAAATGAATGAAAGCTGAACAAAACATGAGGGTTATTTGCAAACCAAAGCACTGCAGCAGTGGTGAATGTCCTTGTTAAACAAAGCAGACCCACGGCTGGGCCTGTCGGAGGAAGAACGCTCCCGTTTCCTGTTTACAACAAGATCAATTGGGTCGGCATCAGCCAGGTAACTCACACAGAGGTCGAATAGCTGGATTTGCCAAGAAAAAGTCAAAAAACGCTGTGCTAGTGTTCCGACAGCAGCGAGAAACTCAGAGCTTTACTCAAACAAGGAAGTGAAAATCCTCACAAATGGCTCAGGTGGAAAAAAACAGGGGCCAAATAACACATCTCCCGTGTTCCACTCGGGCAGATTTTAACTTATTTTCGGCGCTTGCTTGTTGTAATTAATATTGCACGGGAGCCTGCATTGTCATTTTTCAATTCATTTCCCTGGAAATGTTCTACACCTCTTAATGGCCTCGCTAATGCTGTAGCTGTCATGTTTTGGACAGCTGCACTTTTGCAAGACAAACTCGAGCTGCGTCACGCTCCTCTCTCGGTGGACCCCTCCCGCTCTAAGGTACCCGGGCCAGGCCGGCCAGCTGCTCACGCCCATTTGGAAATCTTTGATTAATTTTTTACCTCTTGGTGCCGACTGTTGCTCGAGTGTCACCTTCCTGCTCTGTCCCTGAGCACCGCAGCAGTTTTTTGGGGGGGTTTCTTTTCTTTTTACTCGTTCTCCGAGATGATGGATCAGTTAAACTGGCTCCAAAAGAAATCATAGGGCTAATTAAAGCCAAAGCAAAGCAAGGCAGATGTGTTGGAGGCAGAGGGGCTGGATGTGAGCCAGGCAGGAGGCCACCAGTGCCAGGCCTGCGTGAGGAAATCAAGGTCTCATCCGGCAAATTACACAGCTCTCAAACACAATCCAACTAATACCCCTCACATTTACGTCAGCTCTCCCTCATCACATTACAGACACCCTTAATGAGAAGGCGCTGATCTTGTGTAGACAGTCATTGGATATAAAGTGCCTATTGTCAGAAATCTGTTCAGGAACTACTTTTGTAGATTTAATACTCTCAATGGGGGGAAAATAAACATGGCAAACCAATCTTTCACTGCAGCACACGTTTAACTTGGCAGAACAGCAGAGCATTAATATTCACTCATGCTTTGGCAGCATCAAGCAGCATCCTGAAAGATTTAAAGCTCTCAAAACACTGACCCCAATTTGAGACTCTTACAGTAAATCTGCAGTAAAAACATGTCACCAACAATCAAATAACATGCAAGATAAACGTTTAATTCTGTGTTTGTGTTTGGGTGCACACAGTTCACTGCTATTGTGCAGGTGAGCTCCAAAAAGACATTCAAAACAAATAAACAAACGAAACAAACATTTACAATGAGACCTGAACAAAATAACCTGGGAGAAAAACAAAACAAAAACAAAAACAGGAAGTCCACAGCCCCCATGTTTTATTGAGGTACAACAGACTGGTGGTAATTAAGCTGAAACTAAGAGCACTATGTCTACAGTGCAGCGGTGAGGCTAAAAGTGAATGATGTGCAGACAGGTTTCAGGTTCCTGCTCATGCACCTGGGCTGAGTCAGTCTCTCTGAGGAGCTTCAAACAGGGCCATCGGAGTCAAAGAGACAGGCAGGCCCATCAACACTGGAGCATGCTCCTCCCTCCCTCACACACACACACACACACACACGACACAGTGCTCGAGCATGCACAGCTCGCCAACGAGAAACACAACGCACAAGTGTGTGCCCCTGTATTCTCCTCCAAATGATTTCCTGCCATTTAAAAGACAATAAGCAAGCAGCTATAGACCGATGGAGGAGGCATGTCATTTTCAGCACGCTGTTGCTCAACATCAAGGAAAATCAATGGCGGCTCCGCAGGGGCATGGAGAGAGAGAATAGAGCTCTGTTTCAGGTCCGTTTGAACTCATTTTCTTTTCTCTGCGGTTGCCCTCTTCACGCAGCCCTCCCCTCCACACACACATACACACACCCTCCCCCCCTCCTCACAGCAGGCCTGACAGCTTGACACATTGACAGCTTGCAGTGAATGACAACTGATTTGTACAAATTTCAAGCCTTATAAATCTACCTGTCACAACAACAGCATAAAAGAACTCGGACCCAGCAGGTAATTCAGATGAGAAGAGATGGGGGGGAGTTGACAGCACTGTCTCAAAGTCCAGAGCTTTACACTATGACAAAATATCTAAAATTACATTATGAAGTAAAAGCCTATTCACCTTCACCTGGTCATCTCTGGATGACACTCATACATTTCTGTGTCAGCAGGTGACCAATCGTCACTTTCAAGTGCTTAAAAAAAACTGAGCTGGCCTCACCGGGAATCATCAGCTGAGTTTTGCTTTATACCAATATTAAAGCAGTACCACCTGCTACAAGCAGGATTACAGCGCCACTTTCCCCAGTCTGCACTCTGGCTGTGTAAATGAGCGAGGCCTTTTTTTACGCTATTTAAACAATATCCCACACTGCACCAGGACTCCAGCTCCCCTCTAGCTTTCATCTGTTCATAATGGCAGTCCTGGCAGGCAAGGTCTTCAGTAGCTGTAAATCCTCTCCAAGGGTGTTTTTTTACTGCCAGAAATAAACTACGAGGTAGAAAAATCAATAGGGAATGACAAACAGAAAACCAGTTAATAATTCCAGGTAAGCTGTTGCTGGCATTTTAGCACATGATGGCTCATTTGTGTTAGGTCATCAGTACCCTGTTATCTGTAAATACTGTGAAGAAAAATTTATATTAATTAGAATGTGGCTGAGGTGAGATCAGAATTCTTATTTAATTTGCAGAAAGCTAAACGCTTAGCGGATTGTGTAATGGTGAGGCTTTTGGAAACAACTAACTAATAATATTAATGGACAGTACTTTCTAACTGACCATTTTTGTCAAGCTACAATATATAG
The DNA here is from genome assembly GCA_028565775.1 of Sternarchorhynchus goeldii. Taxonomy (NCBI): domain Eukaryota; kingdom Metazoa; phylum Chordata; class Actinopteri; order Gymnotiformes; family Apteronotidae; genus Sternarchorhynchus; species Sternarchorhynchus goeldii. Next base: position 8,997,875 of record JAOXYF010000009.1, read on the forward strand.
CAGTATACAATATATAGCACATTTGATTATGTACAACATGATATTGTGAAGACTAGTTCAACTAGTACAAATAAAAATACATCTATAATAAATGAGGCATCAGATGATGTTGAGGAGATTGTGACCATTTCATTTGTAAAGTGGAACATAACCCTGAGTCTTGACATACTTATATTCAAGCACAAAAGCTCCTTTCTTTGTTCGTGGTTATTTGAGGCCCCAACAACACTTGAGAACCTTCAGAAGAACAATGGTAGGCAAAGGCTGAGATAAACATGTTACTGCATGTAAGTCATCTGCCTTTAACAAGATCTTGGTGCAGCTCGTCAGTAAGCTCCAGCACAAATGTGAAGACCAACCCAGTATGACCGTTCACCCCTGAACTTAGATGTACACTCAAAGAACACCTCCAAGCACCAACTCAGATTACGCTTGCCTCTTCTCTTTATAATTGGATACTGTCTGAAGAGAAAAAACTAGCAAGCAAATATACATGAACTTAGCTGAGCAGCAGAAGGAAGAAGTGTGTGTGTGTGTGTGTGTGTGTGTGTGTGTGTGTGTGTGTGTGTGTGTGTGTGTGTGTGTGTGGACGCATGTGTATATCTGGGTCTGCTTGAGTGGAAGGGTGTCTGTACGCAGAGATATACATTTCAAACAAGATCCATCAGGCTGTCAGCAGCACATGAACTGATGGCATAACCCATAATCCGGGTTTTAATGTATTGGGAAAATTATGGGAAAGTATACTGTAATCAATCAACAAAAAAAGCAGTTCACACCTTCAAAGAAAAGCCACAGGCTTAAACCTGACACTGTTTCTAGAGGCACATACATCTGCACAGATCTCAGATCCGACTAGCCATTCAGCACAGGCATTTGAAGCTTAAGCACCAAGCAGCCTTTCAAACCCCTCTAAATATTCCAGAAGCTCCCTGCAAACATTGCATCTGTGTGAACCCATTCCAGGCTCCACAGTGACCTTTTTCATACTACACTTTAATCTTTGTGTACCTAATATGTTTCTGTGCAGTCATCCCCTGTTGTTTGATTAAGATTTAGCCTACTGAACGCTCCCTGGACTGGACCAAAAGGAAGGGGAAGAAAGCAAAAGGATTAAGTGTGACACTCCCACTAATGCAGTCAAACTGTCACCCAGATCAAAGGGCCTAGCCAGAGATGAAGAGAAGTTCAGGCAGGTGTCCCCTCCCATTCTAATGCCAAGACAAGTGCATGAACTTGTATCAGCATAGAGGAGCAGTCGTGCTTCTGCTATACCCTGTCTACCATCTCCCTTGAGTTACAAGCAGACGACACCAGAGCTAATATTCCCCCAAGTGTTAATGCACATATCACCTATCGATAAGCACTGATTATATACTTGGATTTTCCATGAAAATATAAATAAACTCACAGTCAAGCCTGGCCAAAAAAGGACCGTGGGGGGGGGGGGGGGTCCCCCTCATACTTCCATATTGAGCCACAAACACAGTGTCTAAAATATTGGCAAATCCTTTGCAATTCATTGTGAAAAATTCTCTGGAGTTCAGCTTTTGTCCCTGCCAGTTGGTAATTCATCAAGATGGCAGGCAAGCAAACAACTTATTGGAATGATGTTATTGCAACTTTTATGAAGTACAATTAAGTAAAATGTCACTTTACTTAAAGAGGCCCATACCCCTATTAACGTTTGATTTAGCCTTTGCAGTACTCCACATTATTTTATATAGCTCAATGATACACCCCAGAAGGAAGAGTTGAAAAGTTGCCAACTCCATTATGTTTATGCAACATTAAGCACATTTTCACTCTACAGGAATATACATGCATGGCTTTCTGTATAATTCTATACATTAATCACTTTCATAGCTAAAACACTGGAAGCAGGATAAAAATCATGCAGATAAATTCAACAAACACAGAACGTGCAGTGATTGTATAACACAATGGCCCACAAAAGGACTCATTTAAATGTGTTCATTAAAAAGTAAGCATACAGAAAGAGCAATAAGAGTGATTATAAAGAATGAACTAAAACCTGTCAGAACCACTTTCACTTTGCACAGTAAGCTCAGTTCTGAGATAGAGAGAGATTAACTCTACATACACTAAGGACTGTTGCTATTCCATATTAGCTGGATATGGTCTTGAGGGGCTCATCCCATGACAAAAACTTATTTGTGTGTTCAGACTTTATGGGCAGCAGCAAGTCCAGGGCAGAAAGCTCTAAATAAATACAGGCATTCTTCAAGGCCTTTCCAGTGACATCACAGCCACTGGGGAGGAGGCTTGTCCTCGACATGTCTTACGCTCAGCCCAGTTTCAGAGAGGACCTCCAAAAACACCAGAGCAGCCTGGCAGATGTGCATGGGAAAAGGGGTAAGATTATATATGAGATAGAGAGACAGAAAGAAAGAGAGAGAGAGAGAGAGGGAGAGAGAGCCTAGCTGATAGTCACACAATTATTAAGAAGCCTGAATGGTTCTCATTAAGGCATCTGAGGCCCAGCTGGTCAGTATCCAGCAGGTCAGATGTAGTTCAGCTGGAGGTCTTGTGATCAGGGGCTTGGCTGGAGTTAGCAGGGGGAGGAATGAGTGATGGCCATGGGGTGAATGCCAAACCCATAAATCCAACTGGGCCTGACCCACAGCTTCCATAAAGTTTATTTACATTTTCACATTGCGTCCACCTTTAAAACTTCTACGTTTGGTCGACTCAAAGCAGAGATGTATCTTGAGCATCGGTAGTGGTTTTATCCAGTTGAAGCTCTTTTAACTTGTCGGTCCACATCCGCTACTGCAAAGTAGAGTCAAAGAATCTTTTATCAATTGTGTGTTTGTGCTGACGGATTCTATTAATACATTTCTCCACTGCCTCCGTAGTTCAGCAGCTGAAAGCCAGAGCTAGGAGACATTTTGAGGCCCTTAACACTTTATTCATGATTTCATTTAAGGCTCTAACACTAAATCGAGGTAATCCCAAAGTGTGGTGGTTTGTTATCTTAAAGCTTTATTCAGATGAGCGATTACCACGGTTGATACCCTTTTGCAGCATGGTGTTGCATTCCTCTAGTTGTATTATTGTACAGCAGAAACTATTTGCTCATACATTCCCATCACTGGGTGTCTGCTAGGTTGAAGCGCCACATTTAGTGTGTGACATGCCCATAAATTAACAGAGGTAATGAGTGAGAGAAAATATCCATGAGGGTAAAGAAAAGGTGGAAAAACAGCACTACCACCAAGTGCATTTTTTATTTATGGATTTAAGGGCGGGGAAATAAATAAATGAAACCAACATCCCACAGTTTGACGTTCCAGCAGGCTTTGCGTGGATCTTTTTGATGTTGATGCCCATAGTGAAACCTTGTTTGCTCAGCCATAGGGTGGAGCTGGAAGGCTTCTCACTCCACCGGAGAATGCAGGCTACTGAGAAGGGCACACTGGGGTCCTCTCAGGCCTGAACATCACCTTGGTGGGGGGGGGGGATGAGGGTCAGTATTATTGCACACACCATCAAGGAAACACTGGCTGACAATAAATCCCAGGGAGCTGTGTGGTGCAGACAGAGTGCTGAGGAGAGATGGAGAGAGAGGAAGGGGACAGGCGTTTGGCTAAAGCTGCACAGCTCTGTGCTCTCGTTCAACTGGACCTAGCCGTTGTGTAACCAGTGCGACTCTGCCAAGCTAATGCTGTACACTTCACAGGCCGAACAGAAACTGCAAGTACAATTTCTAAGCTCCTAACACTTCATGAAAACTGTGTTTGGAACACAAAGTAGATTCCCAAAAAAAGTCTTAAAACAAAGTTCTCAGAAAGGGTACTCCAGGGACTTAAGTGTTGGTATTCGGTTTCCCAACATAAAATGCAACCACTCATTCACAACTCCACCTAAGTAGTCATACAAGCCCTCTTTATTCACAACTACTTATTTTTGCCATAGAAATCAGGAGTGGGAGGGGGAAGGCATGTCTTGAGTATTTCTGGCAGTTATAAAATAAAACCTTTATTTTGAGAGTGGCCTGTCAAAAATGGGAGTAGAGGCAAAATAAAAACTCGGCATAAAATAATCATTCAGCCGGTTCTGTGGTAGGAAGGCTGCGTGGCCTTGTGTGAGAAAGTAGAGAACATGCCTAAGTTATTACTGCAGGAAGGCAATCTGTCAAAGCTGGGCCGTTTTGGCATGGCGAATACCACTGGTGAGATCAGAGAGTCACATTCTGCTTGCAATTACTGCTAAAGGACCTTGGATGCAGGCAGCCTGCTATCAATTATTTCCTTGGCCTCAGACACTTGGAGCTGTCAAACTGGTACTGTCTTCTGTTTTGTAACAGTACAGGAGAGGGCCCAGCATGCTGGCCCCTGAGACATTTGAATAGTTTATGTCATTAACCAAGTTATTATAAAATCGCACAACTGCCGTTTATTCCTGCTGTCTTTCTCTCTTGTTTCTCTGTTCGTCTCTTGCTTAATGTGGGACTAAATGGGTGAAGGGCTGAGCTAGATCTCTGACCTGTGTGTTTATGCCAAAAGGAGCAGTCCCACCGTGTGACCCCTGCAATCCAGCTCTGACTCCGTGCACAGGCAGCCCACTCCCTACATGCTGCATGCCTTTATCAAGGCAACATGCTTTAACAGGTGCTGCCCCACACTTATCCCCCAGACTTGAGCAGGGGTGGACCTCGCCACTTGCACATATGCACAGCCATGCAGGAGGGCCTCTTTTAGCTCAATGCTAAATGATAATCATGCGGGCGATTATCGATCGGAGAGCATCTAATGGCTCGGCCGGAGATCTGCATATGCACGGATGCAGCAGTTATCTGAGCGAGCGCTGCTAGGCAACCCTGCATCCTGCAGGGATAAAAGGGAGCGAGGGGAAATTAATCATTTTTCCACAGTGTGACAGCACTTTGGCCTGATGTGGATAACCCATCCCCCGGGGCAGACCTCTAGATCATCCAGGGCTGTTGCTTTGGCAAGAAATGGACCGTTCCCCCCCCCCTCCCATTCTCCTGCCAAGTCCTGGGACCTTATAGCTGAAAATTACATTCTTATGGTAAGCAAATGTGCAGTAAAGCAATACTGAAGTTGCATGAATCAGTCAGAGGAGAAGAAGGAAAAGATCATTACTTAGGGCCTGCTAGGAGGACGTGCCATGGAGCCTCGCTCACGTGAGAGTGGCCCACGTGCCGTATTGGCTGGGCTGCTTGGTATTTCTTAAGCTATAGTTACTGGACGTAACTAATACGTGGAAGTCCGATAATACACTCAAATGAATCACAAAAAGTTAGCAAATCTTAAAAGTCAGCAGGTGAAACTTAGTCTTGACGTTCGGCTTATCCCGTGACACACTGGGTCGTTAAAACATTTTGTAGTAAAATACTTAATTCTGCCCAATTTACCTACTGAATGTGTTCCTGAAGCCATGACAAGTGTGAGATCATCATAGTTCTAAAGCTAATAGGAAAGGAAGACAAAAACCCCCCAAAAACAGTAAGGACGAGGTATCAAGAGAACACAAGAGAACACGATCCATTTAGATTCAGAGCACTCAATGAATTTTACAATTCCAGTAGAAGATGTTCAGCAACCTCTGCAAGTTTGCTAATGACTGACTAGAGAGAAAAAAATAAATCCACAGTGCTGACAGAATGATTATTTAGAGCTGAATAGGCTGCCATTTACAGGGGGAAAACATTGAATAATCTCTCTTTTCAGCATCTCTATGGCAACATTACCATTTATTATGCACAAGCAACAAAATTAATTAAATCAAATTCCTACCTGTATGGATAACCTTTCCTTATATGTACCCCTACATCTCCCACAAAATGATCCCAAGGATTTTGCTTTTTTTAATAGAAAATTAAAGTTTGATTTTAAGCCTTGAGTTCCTTTATCTCTCTAGTCCTCAATAGGTTTAGTCATGCACAGAGAAGGTGCTTAGAACTTTGCAAAGACTCTTCTCAGAAGAGCAGGGACACACAGATTGTCAGAACTCTTTGTGTAGGGTTTACAGCTTAAACCTATTGCCCTATACATTGGTGACCCCTTTTTCCAGAAACTGAAAAGTTTCTCTCAACATCAAACTCTGGATTATCTTTGATTTCCTCTCAGGTGAAAAGAATTTAAACTCTGCAGATGGGGGATCTGACAGACAAAAGGGATAGGGAAACGTTTAGTCACCATATTTATCAGGACTTGGTTACTACTTGTCAGGAGCACTTTCCCTCCACATGCTAATTAACAAAGCCCCCACCCCTTCCTACACCCTTCCCTCCCCCTTGCTACTCTTCCTCAAGGCTTAAGGCCATGCCTTGCTCCAGGACAAGGACTAACACATCAAGGCAAAATCCAGTTGCATGCAAATTCAGATCAATAGGAAACCTACAGCTTTGTCTTCGGGCAGATTTTGACTACGCTTAACAAAGAGTGTTGATAAGTCAAATGTAAAGGTTTCAAATTATCACTTTAACAGTGCTTGCTAAGATCAACAACAATGTTCCAAAAGGGGCCCACTGGAAGAGCTTCTAAAGCTTCTACACAGTTGATTCCATAATATGGAATCAGTTGAAAGGAAATCTGGTGGAAATATGGCAGAACAGAAAATGGCCACTTGGAGACAGGCAGACATCTGAGTGCATATGCCAAATTGTTACCCAGTGGGGATTTTTTTATTGACAGCACAGGGCTGTGGACATGGCTGTAACTACATCCACATCTGTACATCAATACATCAAATGAAGGTTTCTCATTGGCTACAGACATTCTGGAAAATGTAAGAAGGACAAACCTTGAATTTCTGTTCACGCACACTTGTAAAAGTGTAAAGTATTTTAATCATAGAAAACCAATCAGCAAGCACTGCAATTAAAGTAAACGACACGTGCACCCAGCAAAGTCTGAAGAAGGACAAATCCTGTGTCTTCTGACAAAGTAGTTATCATTCCATTTCTCCTTTAAAATGTAGAACTTTTCCACAAACGTGTTATGGATCCACTGAGATGCATGGCACTTTAACAGAATGTGCTGGCATTAACTGTCGAAAACCCTGTGCTGTTTCCAGGGGAATGCCAGGCATGGTTCATATGAAGCAGATCAGAGAACCCGGCCACCACAACTCGCCTGCTCCCATCAATCAAGCAGCAAATGGCTTCTCTGACACTCCCACTATTCATTTTCCAGGGCGCCTTACGTGACCACCATCTTGAAAATAACAAGAGTGAAAAAAATAGGGGTGGAAGGGAGGACTTGAAATCGTTGCCAAATGTTCCCTTCTCTCAATGAGTTCCAAGCACACTGCCCGACAGGAATGCTCAACATATCCCAGGTGGAGTGAAGAAGTGAGTGGATGAGTGAGTGAGGGAGGGAGCTATTTTGATATTGCCCATTTGAAATTTTTACCAACCACCATGGCCTTCTCTTTTGCTCCCCGATTTTCTATCTGGCACCGAGCGATCCACTCTCCCCCACATAGGCCTGAATCAGATTTACAGCAACTGTCAAAGTCAGGGATGACAGATAAATTAATCTTCTCTTCATGAGTTTACATCCCAGGCATCTGCACTGCTGATCTGGCCCTAACAAGCACCGGGTCTCTACAAGCTGTCTTTTAAAGTTGATGTTTTCATGGCTGGAGATGAATTGCCCTGTCATGAGAATCTATTTATACAGCAGTTAGAGGGTGGGGCTCTGGATGCAAGACAGGATGATTTCATGGGCTGAGGTCCCCTTGAAGCATCTGTTAAAATCTGCTTCTGTCAACCCTGCGTCTGCCCCGAGTCCTGCACTAGATCCAATTCACAGCTCTGGCTTTCTTCTCTTTATACACACACAAAACTTTATCATTCTGACTAGTGTCTGTAGCTGGGCTTTATAACCCTTGAATTTGTCAACAAATGCCAGAAGTGAGAGCAGTTCTCCTTGATTGTGGCCATTAGAGAAATTGTGTTTCTTTGGTGTGCATGGTAAGGGGAATGTGGCTGCTCATCTATCATCAGGCCTCAGCATAGCCTTTAACTCGGACTACCACATTACCCAACTTAAACAAACCGAGCAGGAAACATGCACTCAGCAAATGAGCCTTAATGGCCGAGCAGGTATATTATAATATGTTGTAGACGACTTTAAATGCATCATTTAATCAATGGGAGATGGGTAGACCAATCTTGGAGCAGCTCAATAACAAACATATTACATCCAGTTCACTACAGCAGAAACATGGGCTAATTTGCAGAGCAGAAAACACAGTCATAAGAGGAACAAGAGACCCTTCAAAATTATTCATTATTAGTAGGGTTGTTTCAGTTTCGTATGTTTGATACAGTTCTATACATTTAATTGCAAGAAGGCCTTTAGTGCATTTAGGCCTTATGTTTCCATTTCACAAACTTTTAAGTGCCTGTTTTAGGATGGGATCTTGAATGACTACTATCCACTTTATAACACGAATTGTTGTAAGATCTATGATTTCCCACACAGAACTTTCTGGAAACAAATCTTCTAGATTTGTTTTGTTCAGACTACTGGCCTGAAGGCAAAACACACATTATAGAAAGACGGGCAGGAGAGACATTTGTCAACATACAAACATGGAGGTCAACTTTGGCTTGAAGTATTATCACTATATGGTGAAAGTTTTTTATATGTGATTAGAGCAATCTGCGAATAAAGAGGCAAAGAATTGTAAAGAAATTTAAAGCACTTTAGATTATTAACAAAAATTATAAAAATTAAAATGGCAGCCTTAATTCATAATCGTTTTGGGAATATATTACATACATAACAATTACAAATTGAAAAATATTCATGTATTTTTTATAATAAAAAAACAGTCACGGCTGACTTTATTTTTTGGTTTAAGTAGAAAGTCACGACTGTAAAACGAGACTTTCCGAGGTTACAAATAGCTCCGATTTAACATATGTAACACTGAAGGGGTCTTAGCCAGTTCAGAAACAAGACAGGACAGTAGTTGAGTAAAAAGTGCTGTTAAAATGACAGCACTCTCACAGTTAGGCACTTCTGAATGCAGTCAGCCCTTAAACAGCAGATGAAACAGAATCCATGACTTTGCCATGGAGGTAGTTGGTGCTGTAATTCATCTTAAAATGGATTGTTCTGTCACCTTGACTAACACTTACTGAGAGGCTCCATCAATACTTTTTGTCAAAAGCTGCACGCTAGGTAAGATGCACCATCAATCACTATTTACATAAAATGCAAAAAAAAAAGCTCAAGATGAGCCAGCATGAAGGTTTAAAACAGAGAGAAGACTTTTCTGATGATACAGGTCAGCATGTCCTGACTGAGAATTAAATTACACACATCCACATCCACACATACATCCCCACACACACACACACACACACACACACACACACACACACACAATGTAGGTCCCCCTTGTGGGTCCCTCAATAGGTCAGAGATGCTGCCAAAAAAAGCTCTGATTCTTCAAGGCATGGATTCCACAAGACTTCTGAAGATGTCCTATGGATCTGGCACAAAGATGTTGGCAGTAGATCCTTTCGTCCTGATAGATATAAGGTGAGGTCTCCGTGGATTGGAATTCTTTTTCCAGCACATTTCACAGATTCTCAATCAGACTGAGATCTGTGTAATTTGGTAGCCAAGTCACACCTTGAACTCCTTGGCATGTTCTTCAAACAATTCCTAAACAGTTTTTGCGGTGTGACAGGATGCATTAAACCTTGCCACCGCTATTAACAAACGCTGTTGCTATAAAGGTTTGTAACAATGCTTAGGTAGGTGGTACATGTCAAAGTAAACATCCACATGAATGCCAGGGCCCAGTGTTTCTCAGTAGAACATTTCCCAGAGCATCACAATGCCAGCCTGTCTTCTTCTTGGTGCCAGCCCTTCCACAATGATGCCTTTGCTTCCCATGACTTTCATCTAGACTTGGGTGCCCATGACCCAGTCGCCCATTCAATTGTTCAGCATCCCTGGACCACTTTAAGTAGGTACTAACCACTACATATTGGGAACACACCACAAGACCTGATGTTTTGAAGATGCTCTGGCATATGTGTCTAGCCACCACAATTTTGTCAAAATTACTCACATCCTTATGCTTGCCAATTTTTCCTGCTTCCAACATACATACACATACATATACATACACACACACACTTCTGAAATGTGTGATGACATTCAAACAGTTTTGATTTTTAATTGATTTATTAAAGGCAAATCAAATGCAACAAATGATTTGATGATGAAAGTTGATTACAAAAAGGGTTAGAACATTTCTCTAAAGGGTTAGAACATTTCTATAAAAAGGGGTTAGAACATTTCTCTAAAGGGTTAGAACATTTCTATAAAAAGGGGTTAGAACATTTCTATAAAAAGGGGTTAGAACATTTCTCTAAAGGGTTAGAACATTTCTATAAAAAGGGGTTAGAACATTTCTCTAAAGGAGTTAGAACATTTCTCTAAAGGGTTAGAACATTTCTCTAAAGCGGTTGCCTCATATTTAATCTCTGAGCAGGACCCTCTTGGCACTGTCACTATGATAGCCAAGTTGTTCTTAAAAATTATAAAACAATTTAACTTGTAAAATAAAAAAAAGACAAAAGTACTTGTTTGTGTATACCATTAGACACCAAACCTGCAATACTCTAAATACCTAAAATGTAGCTTATGTAGCATGAATCATTGGGTTCTTCATTTTTAATATGCCACTTTGATGGGAGTCCAGGACGGAGGAAAACATGAGGACTCCGTTTAAACTACAGTCCAGCTGGTCTACACAGAATGAAAGCTGCCACATCCTCCTCCAGGCCCACAGCTAGGATCAGCCTGACGGTGTTTAGACAAGGGCAGAAATGTTAAGGGAAATTAATATTTCACTTCTTTGCAAGCTCTCAAACCCATTCAAGATTTTTTTAAAATAAGCCTCATTTGATATGAAACACACACACACACACACACACACACACACACACACACACACACACACACACACTTGCAGGTCATTGCTTTTGGCAGAGAGTTTCAGATTTTTGTCACACCAGAGGTAGGCTTTAACACTATTTATTACCGATGAGCAATTTACTTTGCTTTCATTACTGTCCAACAGGCTCACATACACTAATCCCATGACAACACATTTAACACACCAGCCACGAAGGTTCTCCCACACAGGCATACACACATACACAGAAACACATATACACACACATATGCACACATACACACAAACACGCATGCAGATATAATCACGCACACATACCACATACACATACAAATACACACATACAAAATCACACATGCACACACACACACACACACACACACATGCACACACACACATGCATACACGTACACAAGGCTAAGGAGAGAAAGGAAAGGAAAGACAGGGGTTAGTTTGAACACCCATTTTTTTCATACAACAGTTTAACAGTTTAGTTAGAGCGAATGTTTGTTCCAATATCTGTTTGATATGTTTCTTATGTTGATAAATTTGTTATGTTTAGTTCCACAATCACTTTAGGAAACACATACCATAATGATGTCAGTTGAGTATTGATGTCAGTACTCACAACTCACTAAGTCAAGGATTTGGGGGGGGGGGGGGTAGGTATGCTGGCCACATTAACAGTATTGTACGTCTGATTGAAAAAAAATTTCCACATACTGGCTGTGTGTATGTATGGGTGCACAGTGTGTGGATCTGTTTGCACAAAGTGTACACACACACACACACACACACACACACACACACACACACACACACAGAGAATTCAATTTGGAAACCATCATCTACAGCGGAGAGGCGGACAGGAAAGTCATATTGCCATAATGCTCATATTATCAATCATCTTGACGTTTTATTGGCTTTATCACTGTACACGCCATTAAAATGATGTCTGGCTCAGATTGTCAGGGGGCAAACATTAAACAGGCCAGGATTAAAATGCACATCTCAAACAAGCCTTTCTCTCCCTCTGAAATGACTACCTAGTCAACAGCATGGCCTCCTTTGGACTTAGAAATATACCGTCTAAAAGATGGTAAAGCCAACACTTTCACTGACAAGCTGACAGCGTCAAATTTACTGAGATGCAAAATCGTTTCTGAATTCACTGCCTGGTGCATTAGAAAATGACAGCAAATAAGGTGGAGAATTATGAACTATTGGATACCGTTAGTATGTGGACTCCTCATCGAAAAGTCAATGGTAAACTCTTAACCACTGGAGTGATATGCTAATAATGGTGCTCTTCATAAGAGAACATTAATATTACCACTTGAGCTATTAAAGTCATTTTGGTGGTTCTAGGAGCTCTGAGGAAAATAAATATCCATAATTCAACAGATCCTGACAGTTAAAAGGTTGTAAATGGACGTTTAAATGCTACCACTGTTGCCAAGCTGGCAAGTACACCATAAAACTGAATAATTCTGCCTCACAACCCTTAATCAGTGGGACACTAAGCAAATACAGGAATCCACAGCTAAGGGGAAAACACATTTACATACATATTCTTTTTGGAAGAACCATAACTCATGTGTCAGATAAGCTTGCATGTCATCTCTCCATCATATAACTACTGACAGACATAGTACATCATAAATCCAAATAATCACACACACAAAAAAACTGCAGATGGCCAAAACCTCACATCTGTTTTTGAAAATAAAGATAAATTCCAAAAGGCTGAAATGATTGATAAATGTGTACCCACCAGCCTGCTGCACTTCTGTGTGCACGCACACACGCACACACACACACACACACACACACACACACACACACACACACACAGCAACAGAGCTGGGCCACTTATCAATACTACATCACAGAGCAAAAAGATGCCCAGTGCAGGTTCACTGAGATCTGGTTACAGTCCTTGACATGCAATCATAAAAAAAAAATCCAACTTTTGTCCATCCTCCTCTGAGGTGAACAATACTGTCCTTTTGTCCATCCTCCTCTGAGGGGAACAATACTGTCCTTTTGTCCATCCTCCTCTGAGGTGAACAATACTGTCCTTTTGTCCATCCTCCTCTGTGGTGAACAATGTTGTCCTTTTGTCCATCCTCCTCTGTGGTGAACAATGTTGT
>JAOXYF010000009.1:9011065-9033020 GCA_028565775.1 Sternarchorhynchus goeldii
TTTGTCCATCCTCCTCTGTGGTGAACAATGTTGTCCTTTTGTCCATCCTCCTCTGTGGTGAACAATGTTGTCCTTTTGTCCATCCTCCTCTGTGGTGAACAATGTTGTCCTTTTGTCCATCCTCCTCTGTGGTGAACAATGTTGTCCTTTTCGTCAGCGAGAGAAGCCCAGACATACCTTTCACACTCCCTCAATGGAGTCCGTTCACTATATATTCACCATCACAGCTTTGGACCATATTAAAATAATTATGAAATCATTCTCTTTTGGCTTTTTACTGTAAAATGGGAAAAGCTTGGTTTTGCCCAGAGTGAAATGTAGAGACAAAAGCCCAGCTGAACAAACTCAAAGTCCTGTTTAATATCCAGATCTCCCACACACTCAGTTAAATATAAAATGATGTGTGGACCACAGTGAATCACTTGGAGAGCTGTGCTAAGTTGCATCAGTCTTTAATTCCATTCATGAGGTTTTCCCCTTCATTTGGAGGGGGGTTGTCACAGTTCTCCATTATTCATTGTGCTGGGTGAAAGATGGATTCACAAGGACGAAAATAATGAATCAATTTCACACATTCCATTATGAAGAAATCAGAAAATAATAATGTGGATGAACAAGGGCACACAATGATATTTTTCTTTATATCCAGAAAGTTCTTTAGAGTTACAGAAAGCATATGTTGTTATATGGCAAGACATCAAATTGTAACTTTTTAGACATCAAGTCTTAAGAATCCTAATATCTGACTCATTTTTAATACTATGCTTGATACTATCCACAAAATTACAAAGATATTATTATTGTCAATTAGTTAATTATCAAAATGTTGGAGTTTTCTATGTGTTATAAAAAACATACACTGCTTGACAACACTTCCTGATTCTTTTTTTTTCCTTCAGTGGCAGGAAACCCATATCCTGGGTGGTGCAGGCATGAGGAAATGGCAGTGCTAGATTAGAGATGCTGGAGGTGTCCATCCAGGATGGGGGGGGGTGAGGAGGAGGAGCATGAGTGGGAGATGTGGGGGTGGTTGTATGGTGCGCCCTCTTTGGGGATTTAAGAGGATTCTCCCCCTCAGAGGTGCTGGAGGGCTTCCCTTGAGATAATGAGAGGCCTCTTACTGGGCTGCTAAGAGAAACATCCACTGCATGCATCCATGGGATAACAGCACCTCCACAGGAGCTACAGCCAAAAAGCTTTCAGCAATAGTCACAGAGGAGCATGAAGAAGAATAACACTTCTCACACAAGGCATGCCAAGCCCACAGCAGAGGGGAGGAACTGCGCTTTGTGCAATTCTCAGGGTGGAAGAATGTCCACCTCAATCATAGAGCTGGACTCCAACACCCAAGAAAAGGAAAAAAAGAAAAAGATACAAAAATAAACGACTTCTTATAGCTGTAATACGTATGGTGAGATAACCCCACAAACACAGTCCCACAACCACGAATCAACGATCATCTGCTGACCCGAGATACTATACTATAGGTTCTCTTATGCAAATCTGGTCCAAAGGCCCTCGGAATGACAAGCAGTCTTAAGTCAAAACCTTTGAGTTCCCTTAGGCTTCCGTTACACTTATAATATTAACCCACTCGTTTTGTTTTTAATGGCAACACAAATATTCACAGTGACCATGATTCTAGCCATTTGGAAAATGACTGGTTAACTTAGTTATTTTTATGAGCAACTGGGAATGGTACTGTTAATTCTTATTTGTATATGTGCACAATTGTAAGGCTTGCTAACCTTCCCATGCAGACGTACACAGAAGACAATTCAGCATTTTGACACTTAGAAACATGTCAAAGAAAAGAAAAATTCTATGATACCACACCTGAGTGTTAAATATCTTAAAATGTTTTTTTTTAAGACTTGCTTTGTGAAACAAATGTGAAAAAAATTAAAATACTCAAAAGCCTGCTGAAATATGAGAAGTGTTAGGATGTGGCCCTAAGACTCTAATGAGCAGACTTGATTGACATCCATCTGTTCAAGACTTTCAGAATAGTCCCAGTTGCTGTACAACTGCAGGCAGAAGTAGGCAGGATCAGGACTGTCCAACCTTACATGTACAAAGCTAGTGATGAAGTAGTAGAATTAACACAGGAGGCTTAACTGATTTGGTGACTTAGGTACTTTTGCTCACTAAAAAAAAGACTACAAGACCATCCAAGTGTGTTGCAAGTGATATCAGCACTGAGGGGTAACGTTTATACAATGCATTTATTAATTATACATTAATATGATGTGGTACCCGAATGAATGGGAAATAAAAACAGACCTTAGGGCTGTACCTTGCTGGTGCCTAGCGCTACTACAGAAGTACACTTTCAGTTCTGAGGAAACTAAAATATAGAACAAACAACTCTGCCATGAGAAGCTCTATTTTTCTGTCTGTAATACAAGCTATCCGGCTGGCAGCTCCCGAAAAACTTTATACCAAGCAAACCTAAACATTTCTAACGCACCGGTTATTTAAACTTGCACATTCTCTGGTTTTTTTGCCCAAGAAGAAACACTGTGGTTACTTATATCAACGGGAAATCTATTTAAACAGAGCTTTGCATCATTATCTCCACTCAGCTAATATTTGTGAACACTTGTCTGACCCTTCAGGAGACATTCGGTCATCCCTTCATAGCTTCTGGATATTCCTTTTATTTTTAGCACCTCCAGCTACCTCCCATTGGTTTTACAACTTCAAAACACACCTCATAAAAAAATCAGGAGTTATCTGACATGTGTCCCCCTACCCGGATGGCATGCCAACACCAAAGGCCAGCATTGATTTTCTGTAAAGCAGGGCTGGATTAGCCCCCTTTAGGGCTCAGCTGCCTCAGCACGGCCTGAGGGGCTGCTATAAAACTAATAATTAATTTAAACTGCCTGCCTGGGCTATGGAAGGAACCACACTCACAACACACAGCCAACTGGTTGCGACTGTCTCTCCATAGAAAAGCAGTCTGTTATTTATATATTTGGCACGTTGGACAAAGGCAATACATATGTGGCTACGTTATGAAGTCTTGCACAAAGATGGATGGCTTTGACTTGGAATGTGTCACGAAATTATTTTGGGAGAAACATTTCGCAATAAATCCTGCGATTCCCTCTTCTTCTAGCATACTAAATAAACTCCCTGTAGGATCCACACAACAAAGCCCAATAAAGACCACATGTACCGCTCGCTCTGACTGACAGGCATACTAAAAGCAAATTAAGGGTGAGGAGAGAGTGCAGGACACAAGCTAACTGAGCAGGCAGCCCTTCTCCCTCTAAAGACTGCCACTGCGCTTGAACCCAAACACAGGGTCAAAACACCTAATTCCCTGTCCTCAATGGGTAACAGGCTTTCAGCTCATAACAGCCCCAGCATGCTCTTATCAGGGCCAGAGCACAGTGACTCTATTGAAAGAAAGACAGAGTTGTCATGTGCTCAGACCACATCCAGTAGGACCCTCTGGAAAATGTGCTACTGAACCTACACTTCTCAGAAGCGTGTATCGGAATTAGAAACAAGGAAGTTCGCTTGGAAGAAGCAAATCTGTTACCAGAGTCCACACCACAAGACGTAGACTTGTGCTTGCAGCCTAGCAGGAACGTCACATGTCATCTACAATCTATTACTGGAGAGGACAGCTAGGGAGAGAGAGTCGCATTCCATGAACAAGAGGCAGACATGATGTGTGGGTAGGCCAGAACAGTTCCAGTGTCTGTGAACGTCTATGGAACATTTTAATGACATTAAGTCAACCATCACAAGACGTCTTTGTAAAATCGTAAAACCCGAGATCTAAAACGAGTGCTTGAGCTTTTTTATTTTATTGGTGTATATAGCTGGCCTCCAAATAGTGTTCTCGTTCCTTTATTTATTTATTTTTTTTTATTTTTTTTAATCCAAAGTCACATGCCACAAATTCAAGAATTTAAAAATTCAAAATACCCTTCCAACTTGCATGTGTGAGCTACACTGACATGACATGTAAGGGTTACACACAAAAAAAGGGACTCTCTCTGTACTCACTGTACCATACATGAATGTGACTATGAAAATGAACTTCCCTCTAACCCCAGTGCCAACAGGAACCATGTAGCCAGTCTGTGAAATTTCCTCCTTTACTTTAGTGCCAGTGAGGCCTCCGACTGCAGGGGGCAGGTAAAGGGATTTCACCTGCAAGGCTTTCATCTTATTGACACACAAACGCTCCTCAGATCAGACGAATGCAGCCCGTGTAGGGGCGGCCCGGGCTGTCTGTCGGTGAAGAGCATGCTCGTGAGGATATCCCAGTGCCTCCTCTTCCTCCTCCTCTTCCTCTTCCTCTAGTGCCAGGTGTTTTGAAGACTTCCATTCTCTCTCAGCTATAAACATGGGCTCTGAAGACCCTCTGGCCCAGACATGAAAAAAAAAAAGCAGCTATTCTCTCAAACACAAAAGCACAGTTAGTGCTGAGAGGCAAAGCATCTTAAACATCACCAAATGTCTGGAAAATGAGGCACAGAGCAGAGAGGTAAATCCGGCTGCTTACTGTATACACACAACGTAAGACACAACAAGATGAGTATCTGCAACATTATTCTTACTAGACAAACCAAGGAAATAGCAAATATTCCTACAACCAACCACAGAAAAGGAAAGAAAAGTACAAATAAATAAATAAACCTTTAAAAAAAAAACCTCGGGGATCTGAAGGAGGTGACTCTCTAAACACAAAAACACTTTTTAATACACAAAACAAAAACAAAACTGTCCCCAAAGTCTTTTCATGTACAAATGCCCAACATTGAAAGCACTTGTAGAGAACACAGTACAGTATATGAAGATAGTGTTTTTAAGGACAGTAATAGCAATTGTGCGCTGCGGCTGTAAAAAGTCAGTGAGCAACTCTGAAATGTGCAGGGGAAATGTGTTGCAGCTGGGTTCAAAATCTGCAGCAGCTGTTTAAACCCTCTGCAGTCTTCTGCACAGGGGAAAAAAATGTACTCCTCTCCCAGCCAGAGTGCATTTGCAAAGCAAGCAATTTGGGCAGTTCCCTCTAGTTACTCACTCTCCAGGTGGCACACTACTGCTCAACAGCAGTCAAAACACAGAGGCCTGACTTCTTATTCTGGGCACCAACGATACTAAGAAATATTACAGCAAACGTTTTCTCATCATGAGTACCGTTTCTTGGTGTAAATTCCTAATGACAGGATTCAGCATGTTTTTTTATGGTAGTGGGATAAATTCTCACGGCATCAACATTTATCATATTGCCTGGTAGGGAAATTGCCCACCCCCTTCCCTCCAAACTTCAAAACAAGGGAAGGGGAGCCACAATCATCTTCTCAAGCCTTGGCATGATAAAGCCTGCGTATCTGTCTTCACTTTTCAGAGCCGTCTCTCCAGGAGAGGCTGTGGGAGACAAAGTGTCATGAAGCGAGCACACACTGAGGGCAACACTGAGGGGAAACTCCTTTGTTCGATTTCCAAGCTGCTAACCTTTTTTTTTCCCCTTCCCTCCCATTGGGAAAAGTCCAGGAGAAGTTAACGAATGGCAGGCCCTCTTTGCTTCAAAGTACTAATAAGTTCCATACCTCCCCGTTGCTTACATCATTAATCAGCAAGATGACTTTGCATGATAAGGGACGTAAGCTGGAAGTGATCCACAGGCGTACAGGCGTGCAGGCGGGGGGGTGCCCACGCCGCTGGAGAGGTGGGCATCAGGGCATCAGTCGCCGCACTCGGTCCAGAACTCATTCAGAACCGTGATCCCACTTCACAGTTCAGCCATGCATCAGTACACCACAAACACACTTTACTAAACATGTCACGTGGAGATCAAACATTTAAGGTTCCATGTTTTGTTTTGTTTTTTATTCGTTTGCACGGTCGCCATAGTAGTACTTGTACTCTCAGCATTTAAGAAGCATTAAAAGAAAAAAAACAAAAGAGCAAGAACACTAACCCAATTGTGACATGTAAAATTTCATGTAATACTGAAGAACGCTTTTACTATCAAAGGAAGAGTAATGTCTAAACAGTTTGTGTCTTAACATGTCAAACAGAGGAAGATACCACAGTTCCGGTCTGCCATGCACAGTTCTTGGTCTGGTCAGGCTATAAAAATCCATCACTGGCTTTGTGCTCTGCTAAAGTGCTAAGGAAACATATTGTAGATTTTAAGAGCCTTTTTATTCAGCCAGACTGTGTACTAAAACTAATTGGATTTCTGTCAATGGAAAAAAAATATATCCCTGGGAAGACTTTGAACTACATAACGCTGAAGGTACAACAACCCATAAGGGACTAGGCCCTTCCTCAATGCCAAAAGCAAGGGAGGAAAATTAAACCAGTGGTCAACATAAAATATTAAAATAGCATGGTATCGAATTTTTTGAAAAATGATGTCAGATTCACTCATTAGGTCCAACAACCCAGTGAATTAAGCTATATTTAGTGGGTGATAATTGAAATCATAGCTGTAGTCATTACCACTGACATGTTTCTAAATAATACCCTATAAATTTCTCCCCCATTTCGAGGGGCTCTCTGACAGCTGGCAGGGCTGAGAAACATAAAGCACAGAAACTATTATTCTCTCCTGTGTGTGACTGGCCTTGCTATTCTCTCTTCCTTAAAGCCAATAAAACGTCAGCTTTTATTCTACCCCTCCAAAGTGTTGGCTGCATGTCAGCACTCCCCTCTAAAGCCCTGCCACAGAAAACTGAAGGCCTGTAAATCAGTGTGTCACAGGCACACCATCAGTCATGGGATATACAATAAAAAAAGGAATGGCATCCATGCCTGATATATATTTAATTTGAACAAAAAGAGAACATAAAGATGTTTGGTACCGTTCGACACCAACAGCGTAGGATGTGCTGGGAGCAGAGTACAGTAGCTTTTGGAATGATATTTGGCTGATGGAAATGCTGACAGAGATTTAAAGATAATTCTTTTGCCATCGGGGGTCTTTTGTTGCATTGTAACAATAAAAACGTGATTTATGCCGTATTGTTGGAGAGAAGTGTACCCCCGAACTGGAGTTGGCAGGATAAGGCCTACCTCTCTAGAGGTCTATAAAACTAGAAAAACATACATATACCGAGGATGCTTTTGCATATGTCTACTCAGTGTTTTATATCATGTTCAAAATGATACTCAGGAATGATTTGTTTTACAGAATGTCAGCAGAAATAATAACTCACGTACTTCAAACCTTTAGCCTCATTACTTATGGTGTCTCAACATCTTCAGACATGCTGCGTAAGCAAGGTTCAGGAACTTAAAGTCCATTCAAATTTAGCGTCCTCAAGTAAAAAAATCTACCCTTTACTAGTGTTATCTCCACTTTACTAGTGTTATCTCCACTTTGTCGGTGAAAGTGCCATAGCTTAGAGGCGCTTTAGTGCAGTATACAAAACGTGGGGGGAGGGGAATAGCAAAATAACAGTGATCAAACTCAACCCCTTAAACAAGGCCTTGAGTCATTCCACCTTTAGTAGAGGATTCATCACTCTGCATGTTATAGTGGCTGTGTAGAAAGTTTTGAAATAACAGCTGAAGAGGACCACAGAGACACTGTATAGTCATAAGTGTGTGGTTAAATTCAGATTCACTACAGTCAGTTAGTGCACAGATACCTGGTTTTCACTCCTGTGAGCAAGACCAAGCCAGAAAGAGTCAGCTCCCAATGAAGACCACATTGCTGCGGTTTGGTGAGAACATGCCTTATCAGATCAAAGATTGTAATCTTAACAAAATGGAGAGTACATGAGTTACTTTACGAGAACTTTTCAAAACTAATCCGGAGGGACTTGATGTGGGTTTGTGCGAGCATCCCCTACACCCCCAAATTCCTGTTTGCTGGCTACAAAGTCAATGTTAGCACAGAGACAGCGAAAACTCTACACAGCACCAGGATTTTACTCTGCTTGGAAACCTGTAGGAAAATACCCAAACAGAGAAGTGACTAAAGGCAGTAATACTTACAAAAGGATAACTAATGATATTGAAACCATGAATGGGACAAAAGAAAAAGAGTTAAAAAAGGGGGTCTGGGGTGAGGAAACAATCTCTCCTAGTTAAGAATATAGCCAGAGGCTAAAGAAGGAGAATGGTTAACAGGAAATCCAACAGATCCTCTTGAAGAAACTGTACTTCATGTAATAACTGGAAAAATAGAGAATTCTCTTCAGTAAACACATGCAAACACTTTGTTCATTGCCAGTCATATGTCCTAACACATACTGGCATCACAGGCTTTCTGGATGAATGTTTGGATTTATTGTTATCATTTTTATTTCCTGTTGTGTTTTCTATATACCTAGGTATAATTTCTTTCAACATAATTGGGTCACGTCTAAAATGGTACAGAAGCAGCACAGCAACCACAAACAAAATACATTAAGATTTTCCATCATGCCGAGCACCAAGTAACAGAGCTGTCCAGAATAATGCATCTAAAGCCATTCCTTTGGGTTATTATTACTCTCCCCATCAGCTCATCACTCCTTGAAGGAATCACATGCTTGTTCTGAAAAATTAAATGGGGTTTTATCATTGCATAGCTCATTTATAAAAGCAATGTTCCAAATGAAAAGGCATATATTTCGTTCACCCTGTCTTATAAGCTGGTTAGGCTTAAAGAACATTGCAAATTTCCTTATACAAGGCAGACAGTCGAGGCTGTTCCAAAATATTAGACCTAAATAAGCTTGATAGATCAGATATGGAAAATTCTCATTTCTGCACAAGCATTAATTTCCCCTCCCTCTCTGAGCTAAGTGATTTGAAGACTTCATTCCGACAATGCCCCCCCACACCCCCCAACCCTCACTCCCCTCCGTCCTTTAACTGACATTTTATCTGCATGCTGGCACCGGTGCAGATTGAACACACCCGCAAGACAATGACACCCCCCTTCGCCCATTGTCACTTCTCGTTTCAGCACAGAGTGATGCCTCTTACTGGCTCATGCCAATAATAGCCCCATCAAACAGGAGACTCCACCTAGCTCTGATGTAGAAGAAGCACTTCATGTCGCTGACTCTCATTTGTCAATTAACAGGAGCCTTCTGGTGTTGACGTGCGAGGGCTTGAAAGATACGGTCTCACCCATGACGAATGAGGAGAGACAGCTGAATGAGACACGAGCTACAGAGTAATACCATAATGTGCTATAGATATGAATATAAAACGACACGGCTGACAGTCCATGCACGGTTTTATTCCATACCTCAGTGTATCCAAGAACCTCGCTTTGTCTCCTTGTTCTCTTCTCATCAGACTACTTACATCATATTGTGATAGGCATCAGACATATAAAGCACTTCAGACTGAAAAATGGACCACAGCGTACATGATTGGTCATTGAAATACAGGAAGGTAATGCAGATATACAGGGAATCGGGTACACAACACGAAAAGCTTATCTTAACACAAAACCTCATGTGGAACATCCTAAATGATAAGTCAAACAGCTTTTAATTTCAGCCAAACACTAAACATAGAGACTACCTACCTAAAGACCTTTATAAGAAGGTCGTAATGCTATAATGCTATAAAATTCATTAATAGGGAGAGTCTTAACTAGCAGGAATGGCTTATATTTGACCATGAAAACACAAGCAAGCTCTGATAGCATCTGGTGACCAAGTGGCGTCTGTGACAAAGTGGCCCTGATGAAGGAAGCTAAACCTCACAGCTACCTTGTTTTGCAGGTGCATCCTGTTTGTAGCTCATCTGATGAGCACTAGACAAGACAACATGAGCCGCCTTTCCTTCAGCATCCGGTGACCTACAGTGTTGTGCACGTCTGTAAAAAAAAAAAAAAAGGGGGGGACACACTGACAACAATTCATGGCTAGACTGTGTGCATATGACAGGTTGCTCCTGAAACCCACCCTGGGATTAACTCCTGAGCCAATCACCTGCCAACTCACCTTGCCTGGGTTTTGGACAGGTGTT
The DNA here is from genome assembly GCA_028565775.1 of Sternarchorhynchus goeldii. Taxonomy (NCBI): domain Eukaryota; kingdom Metazoa; phylum Chordata; class Actinopteri; order Gymnotiformes; family Apteronotidae; genus Sternarchorhynchus; species Sternarchorhynchus goeldii. Next base: position 9,021,017 of record JAOXYF010000009.1, read on the forward strand.
GCTTCGCCCATCACTGTTATTTATGTTAACTCCTGATAAACAGCACCGTGTGCAAAGCTCTGATAGAGTGAATGCGATTTCACATTCATGTTAACAGGAACCGTGATGCCATTCTCATCCAGTACCCAAACAGTACTGAGGGCTTTTTTTTAATATATATATATATTCATTTCCTGGTGCTAGAAAGTAGGCTGGTCCTATTCCAGGTTCACTGGGAGGGACTTGTCTGCTTTCAGGGTGAAGACAGCAAAAGCAAAAATAATTCTCATAATATAAACATCATGTGTGTGGTTAGCATTTCTAAATCATTCTTCTCTTCCTGAAACTCTTTCATGTTCAGGCATGAGGTCGAGATTTACCTCTTTGAATCAAAATGTAATAACAGCTGTGGAACGAAGTCCATAACTGCCTGCATTCCCTCTTTGGGTCGGTTGTACGTCACACATCCAGGCGTGTGCTTCACGATCCCAGCATTGCGCACTTCATCAGACAAGTCACGCATTAGCCAACGCACAGTCGTTGGCTACACACAAACTCCTATGCACATAACACTCGGGACACAAAAGCTATAATTCTGAAGAGAGCAGGATGTAACTGCACTGCATGGGTAAGCCTAGCCTTCTGTAAAGAAATAGCACAGAGGTCAATGCTACCTAAAGAAAAAAAAACAATGTGTTGTACCTTAAGACTTGAGATCAATCAAAAACAAGTTTACATTCTCCCTTAAAGCACACATTTGTTCGTCTTACCTGCTTATATATAATCCGCATATATTAAGACTGGGTCATTCATCTAGCTAATGAAGAGGCGTACTGTGGGCCCTTACTGTGTAGGAAACCATTCTATCTTGTGTCTAAAACATGCACGCATCTAGTATGTTAAGCAAATGAAAAGGTAAACAGTTTTTACCCGGTGCTGGTAAGCCACTCAAACTGGCTCATTAGGAATATTAATGCACAGATAAGCGCACATTTTTGCGTGACACACTGGAGCAGCACAGGATTTAGCAATTATTAATCTGACAGTCTCGAGCGCAAGGCGAATCAATTAAATGAAAGAATCCACTTTTTCAGCACAGATAACTGCCTAAAGACGACAATTTTCACATGACAAAGAGGGACCCATTCAGAGTCCTTCAAGTCCTGACAGGTCAAGAAAAGAAAGTCTGAAACAAAAGCACCTTATAACCATCATCTCTCCTCTTTTAGATGTCAGATCAACTTTGCTAGTCCTGCTGGTGAAATGGCATTACCCCTCCCCAGCTGCCATAAGGTTCTTCTTCATGTCCTATCAAAGAAATCTTTTATTCTATTTGCTCAGCATTAACATGTTACATTTATTGATCAGAACTTTCCTACCACCACAGCATGGCACTTCAGGGCCCAGGCCCTTTAATGTCTCCATGACATTACAAACCACAGAATGCACAGAATGCACATATTAAAATGCATGTAATGCAGAAATGTGCCTGTGTACATGGCATTATCATCTGATGGTGGTTTCATATCATCTGATAGTGCTGTAAATGTTTTTTAAGTATTACCTCTGAAAATAAGAGTTTACAAGTAAGAGTATTTTAACCACTCTGATATTTTCCTATTTAAATTATTGATCCAGATGTTTTGAAGAAGTTATCATACAAAATATTCACTTTCAAGAAAAGGATCAAAAGAATGGAAGTAAATTAAACAAAGTGGATTTCACAGATATGTTGGAAGAGTACACAGGTGTTCATTTGTTGTGACAGCAATTTCAAAAGCAGTGCAATGAAAGTCTATTTCCAAATAGTTCACCACAAATGTGATGTAATGGCAGAGCAAAAAAAACCCAAAAAAACATAAGTTGAATTGCAGAGAACTTCGAAACCTCATGAAGCAAGCAAACAACAACGTCAAGGACCCTAATTATGTTCAAAGAAACATATTCAGACAGTAATATAATAAACTCCTCAGCTAAACATCTGTATCCAAGTGCCAAGACACTGTGTGTTTGTCATGACTGTGTTCTCTTCCATTTTTAACATATTAAGAAAATGTTCAGACTGGCACTATTATGCAGAATTATCTACATGGAAAGATGCATTAAGAATTAGCACATTTTTAATGCATCTTTCCGTGTGTAGACTTTATCTTACCTCAGTTGGTTGAAGCTGAGATCTAGTCGTCTTGCAAAGCTTCCATATTTAGCTGCAAGAAAATCTGGAATGACCTCACAATCATGCCCAATATAGGACACCTTAAAGTCAGAAATTCAGAGAGAGAGAGAGAGATTGATTAATTTCTTCATGAGTATAATCACCTGTAAAGGGTTGGGTCTTTGACTGCACACTAAAAAGTAATCAATAGGTATTACTGTCAACACGTGACGATGCATGTTGTTTGCAAGAATCCACCTGCTGGTAACGATGGACCTGGCTCATCGAACAGTTCGTGGAAAGTTTACATCTGAGCGTAACAATGTTATTCTTGGCTTTTAGAATTTAAAATAAATAGATCAGTAGAATAGGCCTGCTGCTTCTTTTACACTGGGAGCTTACCTGCACTTGTCTCATGATAGCTGTCTCGTGACTGGTTTTAAAATTCGCGCCTACTATGACGTTATCTAGGTAGGCTATTTAATAGCAGTGAAAATAGCTGATTGGTGTAAATACTGCAATCCTAATACATTCCACCCGGTAAATGTGTGCATTGAATTAATCAACATGAATCGCACAAGTAGACAATGCCAGGGGTCTCAGACCACTTACCTGAGTTCCATTTACAACCACTGACTCGCTGTATGCCATTCCAGATTACTGATAGATCAGAGAACGTAAATTATCGGAAGCGGGTTGACTAGAAGCCCCAGTTTTGCTTTGCTGTTGTATTTTCTTAAATCAAACTTTTTTTATCTCAGCTTTTCAGCTACTAACGTTTCTAATTTCCTTCTTCCGCATGCTAAAGTCAGCTGATCTGAGAAGGAAGCACGCGCCACTATTAAATCCCCGATCTCGTGCAGTGTCTGCATACGCAGGGAACTAATCAGATTTAATTTCCCTTAGGGTCTTGTATTTACACCGGAAAAATATTTTTCATATGAGAAGGTATCTCTTTTAAAACACAACGCGCCTTGTACAGGGTCGCAGGAGTACCAACATTATTATTCAGTGAGGGGCCTGCCTTGCAGTATGTTATATTTACCTGCCCGAAAGTTTGTAAACTGCTGTAGCCTGTGCGGCAGACATACGGCAGCTGCCAAACTAGCTGTGCAGCTTAGATGAAAAACAGAGTAAGGCTTAACCATTTATTTAAAACAGAATCTTTCCTTATTAATATCATACTGTTTACGGCCTTCATTTCGGAGATATTTAGACCGATATTAGTAGCCTAATATTTCATCAACAATATACTTTCCTCTACTACAAATACAGTTCAATAACAAACATTGTCCTTGTGACCCATACTTAGAACTTAAGATCTGCACAAGCAGTTCTCTCTTAGTTAGGCTTTAATTTAGCATTAGCTAAGTCGGATAAGTTCAAATGAAAATAAACACTATCATGAGTATTACAGCACCCACAATAAATGTGGGCGACCTCGTCATGTGCTACCATCACGTCACGGGGATCCTCCCATAGGCGGAAGTTTTGGAGACGCAGACACAGGAGAAATGAGCGATGTTAGCAGGATAGTAGTAGAGCATTAATGACGGCAACAATATTACTATATGTGCAAGACGTTAATGGAAAGAACGTTTCTGAGTAGCTATTAAAACAAAACATACGGATGTTCATGAAAGGCTACTTTTTATTACCTTTTTACATTCGGAGTGCTTTAGCCTATAATGTCAGGTAAAGTGGTTCGTCGCGATCTCTTTCGCTTTGATATTTCGTGAAATCTGGTTTTGTATAATGCATGTTATAACTACGTTACTGTAACGACGGGTTTAATTTATCTTTTCTTGGTCTCCGAAAGTGATAGGTACTCGTCCGCAAAAAACATCCTCCCTAACTTAGAACTCGGACGCAAATCATAGAAACCTTTTTACTTATTAACTGTTAATAGTTACATCAGTGATTTGTAGAACGTCTTATTTGTTGGAATTATTTTCAATTTACTATAGAAACATATCACATTTACTTTAATTATCTAAATTAATAAATGTACAGGGAAGTGAGCTTTGTCTACGTTGTCCGCTTACAATCGTTAGACTTCTTATTGTCTGCTCCTTATACTTTTCATTAATATCGTAAGCCACACGCTTTTAGCGTATTCTGCGTGTGTAAGAAATGTATTTCTGGGGGGGTGCGTTTAATTTCTTGTTATATCCTCTTTACGTTTGCATGTAAAAACTTAACCTCTCTGTTTGGAGTTTCTGTGGAGTAAAGTACATCTTGCGCGTAAGGAAGATCGGCGTTGCAAATAATTATATTTAGATAGAGAGCGTGATTCATAAACATGCCATTGATATAAAATATATGGAAACATTTTAAAACTTTCCATTTAAATTTCATGAATTACGGCCTTGAAAAATGTGTTCCCATTTAAGGGTAATACCGAGTATTTGGTGTCTGGTTCAGAAGCCCATTCGTCATGCAGACAATAAAGAGTTTTTCCCTGACGCTGGAAATTTATGGTTGCCCTTCTCTGCCCTAATAACTCACGCATTGTGTCACGCACTGACAGGCCCTGCAGAAAACAGCAACCCTGTTATCAATCACACATCTTTGCATACTGAGCTACGGTTTTCTGTTCAGCCAGACTTTAAATGTGAAAGACAATAGCAAAGTTTGTAACCTCTCCTTCGAATATGTTTCTATGCTGAACGGTTTGTTTCAAACATTATACTGTTTATAGCGTACATAATACGTTTACACATGTAAAACAAGTAGATAAATATACCCATTGTCTTTAATTAACGTAAATACTCTAGCAAGAAAGGAGGGACGCAACCACATTATTCGGAATTTATCCTGTGCTTAGTTATGTTCCCTGCAGTTCTTTTGTAACAATCCTCTTTGTAAATTTGTGTTTAGGGTGTCTTAACTTTAATAAGTGTGCAGAAAATATACAACGTATATATAAAGCGTATAGCTGAATAATATGCAGTTATCACTTCTAAATCAGATTCAAAAACACGTAGCATGTTGTATGTATTTTTGATTTTGGACCAAAAAAAAGTCTGATAGCTGGCCCAATTAGCTGTGTCCGAATATTATAGTTTTTAAACTTTAGTTTTAAACTTTAGTTTTAAAGTGGCAAAAAGTAACTTTGTAACGTGTAACTTGTTACTGCACAGTGTTTAATATTAAGCGAAAGACAAAGAAACAACAGTGGTAACAGGAGGCTATTGCCCCTTTTACATTAGAAGGGTTTGATCGTTGTTTTTGAAATAGATAAAATACTAAACCCCATGACTGTCCACTCCAGGTTTTCTTGCTCTCCAAGATGACCTGTCAAGCGGATTACTGCAGGAGGAGATTAATGGAGGAGGCGGGTTGCAATAATAATCGTTTTGTTTGATGTGACAACTTTGATAGGCGTTGATTTACTTACAAACTGATAGGCTTTTAATTGAGCGCCTCCATCCAGTGTGAGATGAAAGGCGAAGCGCATTGAAAAGCTGCCCGACTGCCCCGGAGCCTCAATACTGATTAGCCGTCTCAGCGGTGAATAGTTCAGGGCATTTTAAACTTCCTTTCTAAAATGCCTGACAGAGCATTTCTCTTTCTTTCATTAAGTTTCTTATTCTCATTTAATATGAATGATTTTTTGTGTGCAAAATAAAAATTTTGTTGCCATAAATATCAAACCGCCCCGGCCTTTTTTTCTTAAGCTCTATTACTTTGTGTGTTGTTATATCAGTGGCTGCAGATACAGGTAATAATAGCCCGCAAGTTCAAATTCAGATATGCTCATATGTGCTGGAAAGAATCTTCCGGAAAACAAAAGGCGCGTGAAACTGTATGGTGTAAATTTAAAAAATCTAGTAATACAGAGTGCATTTGACCTGGTTTTGTACCTGTTTGATGTTTGGCCTTAGATCGGGCCTAGTAGCTACTGTTCAGGAATGCTGAAATCCTGACTCAAGACTCAAGAACACATGATTTAGTGCAAATACAATTTATTCCATAAAAAATTAACACGTTGAAATTTTCTGAAAATTAAGGGGTTCTATATATGGAAAATAGACGCAGAGACTACTTAAAGCTGTTTAAAAGTTTAGTACAATTTGCTAAGCAGTTTTGATATTTCATGTCGTATTACACTGGAAATATTTCACTTAACTTTTTTTTTAATTCAAATGAATCATGCAGAAATAAACAGCAACAACTTGTGTAGATTATAACTATATTATTAAATTATTAAAAATATTCCTTTCTATAACAACGTGCAATAAAATACATTGTGATACATTAAAATACATTAAAATATGACGCCCAAATACTTACTACAGTCCAACACGGAGTGAATATGACCACGGTGGATTTCCTTGTTTCCACATCTAGGCGTCTTACATTAATACCTTTCCAAACTGAATACAACCGAAATACTATGCAATTCATATTGACTGTCTATACCAAGGTGCTTTTTCATTTGCCCTTTTCCTAGTCACTCGCGGCTTGTAATCAGCTACAAGAACTGACATAAATCAAGAGGAAGATTGACAGTGACTGACAAATAACTGATTGATTGCGGTCGAACAGAATTGACAGTTGACGGAGGGGTGGGGATAGAAATAGAAGGGCGGTGTATATTATACTGAAAACATGTGACATTCACATCCCTCTATCACTGCATTGGTCTGCTCCTGTCAACGCTTGTCTGATTGGGGAATTCAAACACCACAAGTTGATCTTCTGTTTGCATGACTAGCTTGTTTTCAAATGAATGAAGTACAGAGCCAACATTAAGAAATGCAGTAGGTTCCAAACTGATAGCACATTTATAATCTTTAAAAACATAAATAGCCACCTCAGTAAGACCCTTACCTAAAACAGACGGTCAAAAAGTATATTATATTCCTTAAGGTTTGTAATTAATATGATGAAACTTACAGCCTGTAGCTCACATCCTGAAAACGTGACTGGTTAAGTCGCACTTGCTGCAGTTGGTGCACTGGAAGATATAATACTGGCTACAAGGAGAAACACACAAAGTTTCCAGTCTGTCTCTACCTACCCGGGAACATAGCGGCAAGCCAACATAGTCTACTTTATAAGAAGATACGGCGCGCACGAGAAGCAACAAATTTACCAAAATCTCCTCCCCCAAGCTGTCAAAATAGAGGCGCTTAGAGAAAGGAGAACGTCACATCCCCTTGACCCTCCAATCACCTCGGGGTCCCATTTGATTGGAAGGCGGCAAAGGCTTTAATCTCAGACTAATTCAGCTGCTTTTGAAGTGAAAATTTCTACCAGTTCTAGGGTTGGGAGGACTAGCGCGCGGACCTACAGGAAGAGACAGAGCGCGCTATGCCTGTGGTGTCAGACGCAGCTCCGGATTTGCGATAGCTTCGCGCTGTGCTCTTGCCTTACACTATAACCGAACGGATTACATTATTTCTCTTTATTTTCAAACCATTTTAAAGAAGATTATTTCGAAGTAATTATTAATCAATCTGATGAATGAAATACCAACAAAATAAACGAGAATTGGGTCATGATCACATCGCCCTCCGCTACTGCTCTAAGAAATAGCGATACTAATTTAGCCTGGGAAAGCAGCAAGTCTCGGAATAACAGCACCGCAACCATCAACAAGCCTTTTCTCCATTCCGTTCCTCCATCGGACCCTGTACGGCAATCTAACCGACTTCCCATCAAGGTTTTGAAAATGCTTACGGCACGCACTGGACACATTTTGCACCCAGAGTACCTTCAACCCTTACCGTCTACTCCGGTTAGTCCAATCGAGGTAAGAACTGAATTAATTATTACGTATTTTATGTTTGTAACTCCATGATTGTCGGCTTTTTTTAATGACGGAACACTGTAGGACTCATAAGATAATAGCTTATACGTTATCTATTACTCACAACGGTTTTCGGGAAAATAAGCTATTGGGAAATTCGATCTAATATGACTCTATATCATACTAGATCCTTCGGACTGGATCGTGAATATCTTCTTGACATAGCATGTTTACCATTCCACACGGCGCTCCGCGATGCGTATCGCACTTTTACTCACGCCGAGCAAAAAACATCGAATGCACTAGAATGTTATTAAATTGCTATATGTGTTTGTTAATAGTCGTATCTGGATCCTTTCGAATATAAATTTCGATATTTAAGTGTGTCTTTGTCTGTTTTCACAGCTAGACGCCAAGAAAAGTCCGCTGGCGCTTCTTGCGCAAACATGTTCTCAGATTGGTAAACCGGACCCACCACCATCCTCAAAGCTCTCCTCGGTAACATCAAATGGATCTAACGAAAAGGAGTCCAAATCCGGTCCTTTAAAATTGAGTGACATCGGCGTGGAAGACAAATCCAGCTTCAAACCTTACTCTAAACCAGCAGATAAGAAGGACTCGTCCTCGGGGGGTTCGAGTGGGGAAAAATCTGGTTTCCGTGTGCCTAGCGCCACCTGCCAGCCGTTTACTCCCAGGACTGGCAGTCCGAATTCCAGCACTTCGGCTTCCCCAATGCCATCGGATGGCAAAGGAGAGAGAGATGAAAAGAAAGAACAAGATTGTAATAAGAATTGTACCACGGATGGATCTGGACCTACCAGTGTCAGCCACAGCAGGATAAGCGTAAGCTGTGCTGGAATTAACGTGGAAGTCAACCAGCACCAGGAAACAACATCAGGATCAAAGCCCACTACGTCGGAGTCGTCGTCTGTTACCTCCGTTTCCTCGGCATCCGTTCTAGGGTCAGGACTTGTAGCTCCTGTTTCGCCGTACAAACCAGGACAGACAGTTTTTCCTTTACCACCAGCGGGCATGACGTATCCTGGAAGTTTAGCAGGGGCCTACGCTGGTTACCCTCAACACTTCCTTCCACACGGTGGAAGTCTGGTTAATGCACAGCTTGCCAGTTCGTTGGGCTGCAGTAAAGCTGGATCAAGCCCCTTAGCCGGGGCATCTCCTCCATCAATTATGTCTGCAAGCCTTTGTAGAGACCCATACTGCTTAAGTTACCATTGTGCCAGTCACTTAGCTGGTGCAGCCAGTGCCTCCTGCACGCACGACTCGGCGGCTGCAGCGGCTGCCTCTGCTTTGAAGTCCGGATATCCACTCATGTACCCGACACACCCTTTGCACGGCGTTCACTCCACGCCGCCATCTTTTGGTGGACACCCTTTGTATCCCTATGGCTTCATGCTTCCCAATGACCCCTTGCCACATGTCTGTAACTGGGTTTCGGCTAATGGACCTTGTGACAAGCGTTTCTCATCATCCGAAGAACTTCTTAACCACCTGCGGACGCACACCGCTTTCACTGGTGCCGACAAGTTAATATCGGGTTACCCGAGTTCATCATCTCTAGCTAGCGCTGCAGCCGCAGCTATGGCATGCCATATGCACATGCCACCCTCGGGAGCTCCTGGAAGCCCTGGGACACTGGCACTTAGGAGCCCGCATCATGCGTTAGGACTAAGCAGCCGCTACCATCCTTATTCAAAGAGCCCATTGCCAACTCCCGGTGCCCCGGTCCCCGTACCTGCCGCGACCGGCCCGTATTACTCTCCCTATGCACTGTACGGTCAAAGACTTACCACAGCATCAGCGCTTGGATACCAGTGAAACAGACTCCCAAATTTATAGATTATAAAGATTCAAATATAAAGACTTTTATATCAACGCACCACTGAAGGACTGGATCCGTGGACTCACTGTATTTATTTATGTCAGCTTAAAGCGGACAATAATACAAAGGAAAATATTTGAGCAACTCAAAAGTGCATTACGTTTAAACCCAGTAGGTAAAGTGAAACACATGTTAGAATACTAATAAAATAGGGTTCTTCAGTTCGACGTTGATTTGAAATTGCTATGATTGTATTGTACGTTCTTATTTAATGTCTCATTGAAAAGAAAATAATTTACATGCATGTTTGTTTTTTAAATCCCAAATTGTCCACATAATTTTAAATTGCCGTTATTTTTCAGGTGTATACCATGGAGAGAGAATTGGTATTTTTTTGTATGTATTCTGGAAAAATAAGAAACAATTCTGTTCCATATTTGTGGTGTCAGTATTCTTTAACTAAAACACGAAAAAGTCGATTGATGCGATGTACACAAAGTTATTTTAATTTAGGTGTATTTTTAAGTTGCGGGGTTAAGGTACAAATCTTGGTATTAATCTATTAACATCCCTATCAATATTTTCACGTACAATAATTTAATATCAAATAATAAAACGGATGACAAACAGGCGGAAAAGCTTTTCAAAACTTTGATAGGTAGAAATTTTACAGCAATTTTATGGTGACATTTTTACACCATGATTTTAATAAATCACTCATTTATTTCAGACTTTTAATTATTTTACTTTCTTATTCAAATAGTTGTATTTTTTTCCCAAAAGACGCTAGTAGACACTCCTATGTTTTATTGACATAATGGCTATTTGGCTTAAAGTTAATATGACGCATAGAGACAATATTTTTCCTACAGTTTATCATTCCTACAACTATCTATCTATAATAATAATAATACCCACATTACGGGATTTATCACAGTTTATAGCTTTTAGGTTGTCTGCTACTTGTTTACGGACCAGTGAACTCAAATGGAACATACCAACAATAAGAACGCCAACGTTTAATCCTTCCACAGATTTTCTTTATCCAGACAAGCTTGAATTTTGTCATTTAAAGTAAAACATAAAATTCTAACAAGTTAAATGTGCCGATCATTTCTGCTACAAATGACCTGTTCCAGGAAATGAGTTAGGACTGTTAATGTCCCGAAGTACAAAAGGGTGTAATTGTCATAGGCTTCTCAGTAGTCGTTTAACTATTAAATAACCAGTCGTATGAATTATTCGTAAACTCTGCGTTATTATAATGTTCAGTATCGATTAGGTAACTTGATGTTAAAACCACTTTCATGCGGATGCAGAAAGTGTTACAGACTTTTTAAAAAGTTTTACCTGGAGCTTTTTTTGTATCAGGCAAAACTTCAGCGAGCGTTATCGTTATATCACCCCACCGTACAAAATTAGGTTAAACAAAACCTATCTATCTATCTGTCTATAGCCTATATCTATCTATAGCCTATCTACTAACCTTTACAAAGATCGATTATGAAATTACACTAGGTTGTTTACCATTTTTCTTGCGGTTGATTGCTATTTCAACATCTCTCAAGACTGCTGATCCTGAAACACTATTAGGCCTATAAATTGTTGACCAAAGAAAACTCGCTAGAGTATATATATATATATATATATATACATAAGGCTAAAAAAGCTTAAGCTTAATACTGTGCGTTGTGTGTAAATGTAGATTTTTTACATTTTCACAAGTTTTTGGCTGAAAAAAAATACGGTGGCCTTTTTTCTGTCTATTGCATTTATTTTTTACAATAATAATGTAATTTACACTGTTATAATACAAATAATAAAAAATAAAATAAAATAAATAACTTCCTTGCAATTCGAGAGCACTATAATATAACGACGCTCCTGGGGAACGCAAAAAGACATGCAAGCGGTTTTAGTTCACATCGAACTTAACAAATAACAATAACGAAGCCATTTACTGCTTTATAAAAATACGAACTATAGGAACTTTGGTAATTTTTCAAATGCTTTTTTTTTTCAAATAAATATAAACTTTTCAGGACTGGAATAGCGTGTTACATACCAAGGTTAAAGCGGTCCACTTTAAATTGGAATGGACAATTTACAATTTGACAATGAGCCGCTTTACTCAGTTGTATTCTTCTCATTATTTTGAACATTCTATGTACTATTAAACCACCTTATGTAAACTTTTTATTATGCAACAAAACAATTTTTTATTATTACATTATTTTACACACATCTATAATTTATAATTTAACATCCATAT
>JAOXYF010000009.1:9035315-9050762 GCA_028565775.1 Sternarchorhynchus goeldii
TCTCTCTCTCTCTCTCTCTCTCTCTCTCTCTCTCTCTCTCTCTCTCTCTCTCTCTCTCTCTCTCTCTCTTTCTCCCCCTCATTGATTTACAAATTCAAAGTGCTCATCAAGGTGAGATGGGCCCAAAGAAAAACGGCTCCTGTGATGGCTTGTCATTCAAAGGTTCTACTTTGCCAGGCATCTCCTTGCACTGTAAGTGCATAATTGAGGTCATTTACGGCAGCTCGCGGGCCTTTGCTATCATACCTCAATGCCTGTTTCATTTGCACTTTTTAGGTTTTGACAAAGAATATTTTATGGAAATGAGCCCTGTGTCTGAGAATACTTAATGGTCCTGTGCGCGTAAAAAGCTCACTGATGGCTCTGATGGCTGTCAGTGCTAAATGTAAATAGCAGAGGAGATGTCAGAAATAGGCCCATACACACAGACCTCCTGATCTCACATTTGAAATTATCTGTGTTCACATATAAAGATGACTGAATTTCTGCCAGGTTATGGTAATTACCTTTAAGACCTATATATAAACCCAGGGACACTGAACCAAGAATGTAATAAAAGTGTTAATTTGGCCATTCTCAACAAAGCAGCGACTATGACCTTTGTCTTCATAATGTTTGGCGGGAAGACCGAGAGATGGATGTGTGGATGTGTGACGGGTACTAAGTAGCCTAAACTAACTGCTCGAAAAGTTATAACAAAACAACTTTCTACCCTTTTATGTTCAGCTAATAAAACTCAAGCACAAGGAGTACATCTGTTTTACACATAAATGTAATAGCTACTTATAGATATTCCTAGGAAATGAAGCATTATTATTTAAATCTATTTCAACTGACTTTTTAAAAGATGTTATAGCATTCTGGTACTTATACATCAGAATCTGAACTGTTCCAGTGGGAATGTATCATCTTCCATAGTGCGCGCATTAAACTTAAACCACACTGTCAATCTAGGGAGCGTTTTTTGAGCGCACTTCTGATTATAATAAAATTACATGCCATGCTCCTTGTGTGGTTGTTAAAGCATGTTCGCAATGCGATGAAAGTTCATTTTCTTGAGCAGACGCTGAATAATATTAGCAGCCACATTTCCATTCAGAACAGATAGCATGACAGACCTAATGATGGACTGTCAACATGCCTCGCTGCTCATGCTAATACCAGAGATGTTTCACGGAATTGTGTTTTTGATCTTCTTAGATCCATGCAGGATAAGGAATTAAACATATAACACTCAAGTGATTTGTGACAGCTTTATCTGGCAAGTTGATATCAGTTATTAGACTGTAGCCAACATCCACGCTATTCTGGCAGCTCTGGCTGCTGGCTGCTAGCTTCACCTTCGTAAGGTTGCGATTCTTTGTGTTCACATGATCTGCAAGTGGAACTTCTGAAGTGCTATTCATGCAGACAGTGGTGATGTGTCCCATGTTGATCTCAAACGTTTGGAGAGGCTGCCCGTCCTGAGCAACAGAGCCAGTCTGAGTGAGCTGACCAAGAGACAAATGGGCCCAGGCTATAGCCTCAGGAAACATGGGACTCCCATTAGTTTTATGGCTCGAATGTATTTTACTGTTAACTGCAAAACAGAAGACCGAAATCCCCTTCAATCCAGCTTCTGTCGTGCCTCACAGACAGGAAAGCTAAAAGAGAAACAACACAAAGATGACATGGGTATTTTGCATGAATACAAAGGAATTACCTGCTTGAAAAAGCATGTTTGGTGTACAGGAGGATTAAGAAATGTCATCACTTCTTTTGGGTAATTGAATTGTGGGAGCGTGTTGTGCACAGGGCTGCAGAAAAATACAACGCTTTCCTCAAACTGCAAAGCAGTTACAGCAGTACACGAAGGTACTGTGCTTGGAGATTGACATGCGTGTAACGGCTTTTCTCTCGGGGTAGTAAATGAAGGAAGTGTCCAGTGACTTAAGGGAAGTGTACAGCTGTGCCAGTGAGGTCATGTTGACTTTACACAAATACCTAATAATCTAGAGTCTCTAGAAAATAAATGCTTCATCACCGTATCCAGCAAACACAAAACTCTGTGATGGGCTTCACATATTTAGCCCAGTCTCTGTTTAGAGTAGATCTGACTGCTGTAATATGATGTATAAATTCAGCTGAGACAACAGTCATTTATCATGTAATTGAGTTTCAGTCCAAGCACCTAAATACATATTTAACTACCTAAATAAGAAGTTTGCCAACAAAACTTTATTAAGATGTCATTTGGAGGCCGGATCTTCCTACCACCTTCACCCATCGTCCTAACACCACACAGTTTATTTCCCTCAGCTGTCCGGGGGCCAACACTTGGGTCTACTCTAAAAGCACTCCACTCCTGACAGCCTGCATGGAACTTCTCCCCCTGGCTCAGACACATCTGGTGGGAGATCACAGCTCCAGCAGCGTCTCCATACACACATCCATCATCAGCTTTCAGACATCAGCGCATGCGCTCACACACGCACAGCAAACCACAAATATATACACACACAAACCAGCTAAACTTTCTCCAACAGAAATCTACCTCTGACTGTCAGAGAAATAAAACAGAAATTTCTGTTAATGATAAACACTATCAGTGACCCTAAATGAGACATATATAGTGATATAGTAACCTCATAAAAAGGTCTAGATGCAAGACAACTTGAAAACTACCAGCGCAATGTGTCCTGCACATTTAATGAATGTTCCAGTAAAGTTGTTCCACTTGCGTTGAGCACATAAAAAGCACCTGAAAACAGTATATAATCTCTGTTGGCCATACATCATCCTCTGCGCAGGAGGAGATGTTTGAGGCTCCAGCTGCTTTGGTCTCCTTGACCCCAGCCACCCCGCTAACTCCAGTACGCCAGGGCGCTAGAACTCGAAGGATGTGCGTAGACCATGACCTCCCACAGATATCTTCTGCCTCTCTGAAGACTACACAGCCACACGTCATAGTCCCTTCTGGAGTCTTGTGCAGCTGTACGCCATATGGTGCTGGATCCGGAAACTTCCATTGTCTGATTGAAGTAGACATAGTGGACAAAAAAAGAATGGCCCAGTACTAACTCAGGATGGATACTGTCTTACAATAAATGTTTGAGCACATTTTAAGTCTCATAATCTCGCCATCATTATTTCATGTGCTAGTTTTATTAATCAAAGTTGAATTTCATAAAGACACAGACACAATAGATGTAAATCTGAGCCAGTTAGTAGACGACATATTATCTAGAGCACCCCCTATGGGTATTTTTAACAAGTTTATATTGTAAATCTGCTTACTGGTTAGGGACATACAATAAAACCACATATAGATTCACAAAAACCACCATGAATCACCATAATGTAGTTACACACTGATGTTCATATTTTAATGCAATTTTAAACCATATCAATCTTGAATCATTTGTCTAAAGTTACAATTTTGCATTTTCATGGGCATAGACTTGAAATGTGTCTAAAGACAAGTTAGTATTTTGACAAGCGCTGCATTTCACATTTGGTGGGATGGGTAAGACTGATGGGATGTCAGTTATACCCAGCAGATAATGAGAGGCTGTAGAGATAAGCCACTGACATGCAGTGAGAATAAATCTGAGAAAATGATAAAGGTAATATGTGATTGCCTGTTATGAGGGAGAACAACGTTCACACCGTATAATGTGTGGTTCACTGCTTATATTTCAATGTTTAATTTATTAAGGCTTCTCCTGTATTAATGTCAAATACACGTCACCTGAACCTCACCGCTTTGAATAAAACATCATTTTCCTTTAACGTGCACAGAGGATCTTTTCAAGTGTTTTGCCTTAATAAGTGATTTGTGATGGTGTTATAGCTTAGCAATACAGACCTGAACTGCAGTAAAAGCCATCTCTGGACGGTATGGTATGATATGTACGACAGTTTGTAATTACAGTTAATTAGCTACTTGTGGCAAAACTTCCATAAAATACAGATGTGGTTTAGCTAGCCATGCTATGCTTACTGTGTCGCCTGCTTGCCCTGTGTACATTTTTCACTAAATGTATGTGATAAATGGAACGTGCACTGTAATTTGCTACATACCGCTAAATAATTTACTAGTATGTGCTTTTGCAGCACACTGCTTTCTGTTGAGTGTGCGGGGTGTTAAAGTGTCCTGCCGACGGAGCAGAGCTGAGGGGAAGCACTTCGGCAGTGATTAACAATCTGCTGTGGACCTCATAAACACACCACGTATCAGACCTTAACTACAAAGCTTTAAACACTTGCGTGCCCTGATCCAAAAGAAGGTTAGACGCATCAGATATGTGACATACACACACACACACACACACAAAAAAAATGTGTTTTAATATTTGATGCATGATTTACCTACGGTGCTCATAAGGGAGCAGCATGATAAAATATGAATAGGCCTGTTTTCTGTGAATATTTGTTTTTGTCAGTTCAAAGAAAAATACGGTCACTCCGCAGTAGGAGTCCACTTTTGTTTAATAAACAGAGTGGTATAATATTATTCTTTACCAAGTAATTTATTCTCCCTTTCATAGACACCGCCAATCAATAGGCATTGTTGTAGCATGTGCTATATACTGTGGGTTAATATGTAACTTCCCTGGCAGAGGCTGCGATATGAGCAATAGCTTGTGGTAATAGGTGAAGTGAAATACCAGATGATCATGAACATATTAGTCAGCCAGACATAAACCTGCTGGCCTGCTGTTTAGAGCGACTGCCGTGTTTCTTCTCATCATGGTTTTATGCTAGTTACTTTCCTTACCATAGACATAGCTAGGGTCATGGGAGGACACGAGTATGTGTGTGTGTGTGTGTGTGTGTGTGTGTGTGTGTGTGTGTGTTTGTTTTGTTAGACTGGATCTAACCTAATGACAGGATGAGACCTTTATATGTTCTACTTATGTACATAAAAGAGAAAAGCAGGTGTCAGTAATGATATAATCAGTGCTGAGGTGCTAAATCATTTATAGTGTATGAATCTGAACTCATGAAGCTGTCATGGATGAACACTCAAGGACTGGTGTCTGAATGTTGGCAATATGTCAAGCATTCATATTTAAACACAGATTTTATGTCGAATTTTAAACATAAAGCATTAAAAAAACTATGTAAACATTAAAAAAACCATTAAAAAAAACTATATTCAAAAGATGCCAGAGTTTCATAAACATTATTCATAACAACTTAGGATTTAGGAAATTCAAGTTTAACATTTAGAGACCAAAATGACACAAAAATGGCATCTTAACACAGATAAACCCATTTTCAATGTTTTTCCACAAATATTGTGGCTGTACCTGTACCTGTTCCATAAACACTCTCACAGCATGTAGATTTATATATGTTTTTATGTGTCAGTTCACCACACTGACACAGTTGGACCTCTTGTGACCTCACTTCACTCCACGCCATTCTCTGAACATTCAAACAGCCTCAAGCTGCTGGCAACAGCTGTATGTCTGTCACCGTTCCTAACAGTTGCTCTGCACAAAGCCTAATGATAAAAACTGGAGATGAAAGCATATCTAATCTGAGCATGATTTCATTTGTGTTCTGCCTCAGAGAGTCAGCCTGGATCTCCCTCATGACAATGAAGTTCATCCTGTTCTCTGTTATTAATGCTGCATGCTGGGTCTGCTCACACACTCTTACTGAGTTAAAATATCGCCATCCTCCTGACAGCACTGTACACTAACCACTCCCAAACCTAAACATGCTCTGCACTGACATGCTTCCATTTTGTTCACAATAGTCCGGGTTTTTCTGAAGCAGAATTGAGCAACACCTAACAGGGAGATGCACACTTGTGTAAATACAGACCATAATGGAGTAAATGGGAGAAGGAGAGGCGTTGGGGTGAGAGATTTTTGTGCATCACATGGTTTGTGGTGGCTCTTGAGTCTAAATTTAAGTTCCCTAACCATGTGCTCTTTCATAGACCACTGAGCCAATAAGGGGATCTTTTACTACAAAAGAGCACCATTTACAAGCACTCGTGCTGGGAAGAGGCCACAGACAGTGAGCTTGTTAATAGTTCTCATCCACAGGGCACCAGATGGTGCGCTCAAGACAGCTAGCACACTTCTGAAGGAGATGCCACTTAACTTACCGTCACAGCGCCTAAGTCTGAATCTTTGTCTGTCCGTTTAGGAAAAACTGCCTGACTTTGTTGTTTGTTGACAATATCACACTACAGTTCAAGAAATATTTTCTAAGATTTAAGAGATCATTGTTATCCAGCAAAGGTCAGTTAAGGTCAGAATGCTTTCATATGCAAAAGAAAAGCATATTAAATGTATCTACATATAAACACCTGCTCCTTTACTTTCCATTGGCATAATCATTTATAATGTTAATCACACCAAAACTAAAAGACTCTTTAAAGTGGGAATTCAATAAAGTACCATTCAATAAAGAGGGATTTGTGTAAAATGCGTATAAAGGTAGAAATGAGAGTGTGGAATGTAATTACTTCCCTTAATTACTTACCATAAGTCCTCACACTGTCTCCCCTCACATTGACTGTAGTACTCTACACTCCACCATTTCACCACACACTCCGGGATTCAGGTTTTCACTGAAATTACTATGATGGGTAAAACTGGCATAAATCTCTTGATGCTACAATATATTTTATTGCATTTGTGATGTATAAGGGTGTCACTGCAAACCAGAAACTGTGGAATTATAAATTACAGTCACAAAAAGTACTTCCCATATAACAAGTTGCTGCTGTTGTCTCATGTAATATGTTTCGAGTGACTAAACAATTTGACAATTCCTGATGAGGTTATCAAAAAGCAATCTATTTACTCATTTGTCACTAGGTCACCCAACTCACAAGAAGGAGACACACTTAGATTACATTTAGACATTATAAAACTGTAGCCAAAGGGTGTAATACATGTTTAATGATATGCAAACCATGGCAATGATACATTGCCATACATACAGTCTTTTATGCATGCCACCACATGATTTGTACCAAAAACCATGCACCTACATTAATTCATTCAGTAAACCGTTTTCACACTTAAAGTCATGTGCACAGTTGTTATTCTGGGTTTTTTTTTTTTTTTTAAGTTTTTTTAAGAACTGATTTCCTCAGGCTGATTTCCTGTTCTTCATATGATCAAACCTCTTCTTTTCTGGCTCACTTTACTCCATTCTTGAAACACGTTCTAAACAGAAATCATTTACTTCTAAGAACTGTCAGTCAAGTTTTTTTTTTTCCTATCAACGAAGAACCAATCCCACCAATCAGATTTCTTCTACACAGTTTTACAGTTTAATTGAAGCAGACATTCTTACTGACCTCAAGGTGGCAAACACTGAGACCTGCTAGATCATTAACACACTTTATGTTACTACCGATGAAGGTATGTAGCAGCTAGGCCTCCACTGACCCACGTTCTAGGGTTTGTTCTTCACCCATTTACATCCAAATACACGTGACTTGCAAGACAAGTTGTGCAGACATAAAAGTGTTGTTCACCAAACAGATCAATTCCATTTCAGTTTCTTTACAAACAGAACGTTGCTTTCATGGAGATCTTGCTCTCTATTTCATGAAGAGGATTTATTGAAAATCAGATGCCCGGTTATGAGGTGTCAATGACAGCAAAAGAAAATCCAGAATTTACTGTCTGCTTTTACAGCCGGATTTCCTAAATAATTGTTGCGGGACAAGATGGTAAGTTAGTGGTTATAAACCTGTCCTCCATATAAATTACCTAATCAAGAGATCCTGGCGGTTATATAAATTGAGGCAGTCATTCATCTTCAATGGCCTGTATGTGCACATAAACCCACGATGACAGTCATATACTTCAGTGGAAAGGAGACCTGCATCACTGTTTACAGAGTTCAGGGGGAAAAATGGATGTGTTCTTGCATGCTCAATCAACTGTGAAATGTACATTTAATCATCCTGAGAAAAGCCCCTCCGTTTATTTGTGTTGCAGCAGGGATTTACATTTCCAAACATCCCCCATATTAATCATTACTTCATCACTTCCCCTGTGTGACAAGGCGCATAAACTCCTCAGTGTGTGAGGCCTGAATGTGTGCTTAATCACACCCAGCAAGAAACACGCTGCACTTTTATTCACTTCACCCTTCACTCAGAGCAGCAGAAACACCGCATTATACACACACTGCTTGCCCTTTTGCCATTCATTCATGATTTTTCTTAAAGAAGCGTTTTTTAAATATTATTATTATTATTATTATTATTATTATAATCTCTCTCTTCAGGAAATGCCTAATGGATATCGTTCGTCTCGGAAGAAAATATTTAAATGGGAGGCGATCCTTCCTTTCTTTAGTGTCAGCTGGACGTTCCTCCCGGAAGGTGAATAACAAATGGTGTCCGAAACACATGAAACCAAAGAAGAGGGGAGAAAAAAAGAGGTTCTGAGCATTTGTTTTCACCGGAGGTGTCTGAGGGTCATATTTCTACCACGGAGCTCCACACCATGTTGTGAAAATAAGTCAGACGCTCATATTAAAACGACAAGGTGAAGCAGAGTGATCCTTTCTGACATGGTGTGTGTCCCTTACTGCCGCCAACACACAGTTTCCACAAAGAGATCGTGAGTGATTTCTGCAAGACAGGCCTGCTTTACATATTTCAGTTGACTCATTATAATGATATGCAGAACATTTTTTCAACAACAATGAATCCTTCATAAGAGTGTGAAGTCTAACTTTGTCACCCAGGATGAGGAACATGTTACATTTGCCACTTTAAACAAGATTAATGGGTCACTCAGACATTTACATCCTCATACATTTTTATGACTGCTCCACGAAGTGAATTTGATGTATCAGTAACAAGATAAATGATGGGTAGAAAAGCTTTGGTAGCTTCAACTTTGAACAATCTTTCATTTGATGCCACTTTTTTTTAACCTCTACGTGGAGTTCAGGAACACTGTGACATGCTGACGCCACGCGCCAGAAGGTTCTGTCAGCCCAAAAGCTATGTGGTGCATGTGTGTTGCCTGAAACACACCTTAGCCTCAGACAGACATTACTTGTGTATTTTAGCCCTGATTGGCAAATCACGTTCTCGTGTAACCACAGGAACATTCCCCCCTCCCCTCTCTCTCTGCTCCCCTAGTCAGTCACTAAATTGCCAATGTCTACATTATGCACGAGCATGAAAAGCAGCTGAAAGCTCCTCTTTGCCGTTGCCAGAGCCCCTGCTCATGAATTTCTGGAGAATGAAACGCTCGCTTTGGCGGTGCGGCTCAGCTGAGAAGGGATTGGGAAACAGAGTCAGTGGCAGGAAATATTTCCTGTCATAGAATGATGAGGTATGGTAAATGGAGCTGTCAGAACCCATGGAGTGATAGGGCCGAGAAGCCATGCCTCTCTCCCTTAATAGATTTACAACTCGCACTGGAGGTAAGTGCGGAAAAAATTCCAGCTGACGAATTTATCTGTGGAGGACAGGTAGACGACAGATCCCCCCCTCCAACCCCCCCAAACAATCTTGGGTCCAGATTAAAAATGCGCAAGTCAGAGCTTTGAGGGACAGATTCCTTGGGAAGCCTCTACCATGACACTGTCGGCAGCACAGACAGCCTTCTACATCTGGGTCACACACTACGAGACTCCTCGCTGCTCCAGAGTGATGCACGTTCTCGACTGAACAACGCGTGACCGTTAGCCTGTTCCAGACTGGCCCAAACTTATTACTACTCCATCTGTGGGGGGTTTTTTTTTTTTAGGAGGGAGGGGTTTCCCCTCACAGAGCTCCCAGCAAAACTGCACTCCTGCTGGAGGCGCTGGAGAGCAACGCGCGGGTCCGGCCCAGATTACTGCGTAGTATCACACAGCCCCAGCCGCCCGTGGCACCACACGGCTTCTGCGCGTAGATGCTCCCGAGTGTGTGCATGTGTGTAAGCTTTGTGCAAGGGGTGAAGTCATCCTTTGTGGCATGGAGTTTAGGGGAAGACCAACAGGGAGCTGAACAGTGGGCCCTTGTCTGTCAACCCCATGACAAGGCCTTTCATTTCCAGCCTAATGGCTAAGAAAGGCAACGCCAGGCTGCGTGGAGACCCTTCATGGAAAACAAAACTTTTGTTTCCAAATGTCTTGGACGGAGCTAACTGCTCCAGGCTCCTATGATTAATGACTCACAGCCACACTGTGTGGAAGCCACTAATTAACTGCAGACTGATTAAAGACATGTAAACTTTGCTGATAACCTGCATTTTCTCTCCCCCTCTATATCCCACTCCCTCTCTCTCTCTCTCTCTCTCTCTCTCTTGCACAAACTTGGCATGTGGAAGCTCTTACTGCCAAAGTGGTTAGAAGCAGACCAAAGCTGAGTATGATGAATGTAGTCTCCAACAGGCATATACAGGCTCTAATTTAGAACTATTTAGTGTGTGACATATGGACGTGGTGCTGTTACCCATTCTTTTCACATACTTGGTTTACAGTCTGTATTTTCAACACTGTTGTTTACGCTGCCATTTTCGCAGACAGCCTTGTGTACCAGCAAATGCAGTTTCTTTTTAAAAGTATGTTTCTGCATATTTTCTTCAAAGGCATTGATGAACATTATCGTCTTAAACCCATTTGAAACACACTGCTATTGCAAGGGCAAGCTAGTTTCAAACACAAACGATGTAAACACAAACAGAAAACAAATAGACCTAAAGCCACGCAGCATCTCCAGTCAGAGGCAAAACGTGGCCGTACCTTATTCACCAGGTACAAAAGACAAAATGACTCATCGACTGAGAGTCCTGTCTCCAAGACTTCTGGCAATAAGTCACTTTGCTAACTTCAACCGATGAGCCAGACACTGAAATGCCATCCACATCGTTCCACAGACACCATTTATTTAATGGCACTGCAAAACACATTTCAATGTCTAATATCTCGTTTTAATTCCACACTGTTCAACATCGTCATGTCTCTAAGTTATTAGTTATTAATAAACTTATCAAATATATAGCACATCAGTGCCCAGCATGGTGTTAGAGAACGAACATGAGAACATAAAACATAATCAAACATCAAACATAACTTCACTAGCACAGTTACTGACAGCAGGCTGAATTATGCAACTGCAGATTATTTCACATTAAATTAGCAGTCACAATTCCCAAGAAATAAATAGATGAGTGAGATGATGTTAAAAATAAAAAGTATAGTTCTGGTTAGTGCACTTTAGGGTACAATCTGAAGAGAGTATCATACCAAACAATTGTAACACTAATTTTGTTGAATGAGGGCTGCTAAGGACGGTCCTCACTATTTATACTGTCAGCGTGGGCACGGCAAGTGTGCCTTGGGGATTTAATCACATAACCTAATTTGGACCAAGTGAAGAATGGGCTGAGAAATTCATGTTTTTGTGAGGTGAAGACAGAGAGAGGGAGAGAGACAGAGCAGGAGAGAGAGAGAGAGCGACAGAGACACAGACAGAGAGCGAGAGAGGTGTAGGGTGACAAGTTCCTACCACGCCCCAAGGGCCAGCCAGTCACAGAGGGTCATGTGACCTGCCCGAGGAGCCTCCTCCTCTCCTCTACTATAATTAGGTTGGTTAACATACTGCTGTGTATGCAGACATGTTGACTGGGAACTTAATCAAGTTACTATTGAGTTCTTCTCGCCTCTTGCCCTGGGTGATGGTTTTAGTTGCAGAGTTATAGCTGTGACCTATAAGAGGAAATTAGCTTTGGACATAAGTTTGTTCTTTTCCCAGCTCCTGTATAAAAATATTTAGCAAACTGATGACAATGATGAAAAATAGAAGGAAACAAAAATGTTCTACTTAACTATAAAACACGAAAAAACACAGCAAGGGCACAGAGTGGCGGGGCTTGTATTCTGCAGGGTGGCAGTCCATTAGGCGTGATAGACATCTCACTTACCTAAGTCAAATATAACAGTCTAGCATTCATTAATATAGGAAGGGGGCTGCTGAATCAAACCTACCATCTGGTTAAAAAGACAGAATAATCTACAGCTCATGATTAGGTCTAAGGAGTGGAATTTCACTTTAATCTTTTTCAGGGCTCGAAATTTCCATCTGCACAGTACGGCACATCATTTTTCTTCAAGACAAATGTGCTGTTTTTCATGTTCCAAAATTAGATCAGAAGAGAACGATTAATCATGTCATGGCCTGGGAAAGGAAACAAAGATCTGATTTTCCCTCTCCCTCACTCACTCACTCTCTCTCTCTCTCTCTCTCTCTCTCTCCCTCACTCTCTCTCTCTCTCTCTCTCTCTCTCTCTCTCTCTCTCTCTCTCTCTCTCTCTCTCTCTCTCTCTCTCTCTCTCTCTGTTTCTCCTTCTCTCCACAGCTTCAGCCTCTGCTACATGTTCCTTCCATCTCTGCCCCTCTCTGTTGTCATGACTTCGTTTTTTTTTTTATATTTATTTATTTTTTTAACCACGCCGACTTCAAAGATAAGGTACATGGGCCAACGTGATTAATATAAAATAACGACATGTCTTCCATTAGCTCTGTCACTCCACCCTTCTCTCCTGGCCTCTAACACCCAACAGCAGATGGTGACCTGTTTGTATGTGACACCATAACCAAATCTAAACTCGGGGAAACAAGTCACCGGGGCTGCAAATTAGTGAGACCACACAACTGTCAGGTGCTGGCCTCCTCTGACAGTTGTAGCCCATTACAGGGACATTGATGTTTTCGCAGTGTGACAAAAAGGGACTCCTTTTTTTTCTGTACCAGAAGAGCTGTCTGTCAGCTGGGCTCTCAAGTCATAACAAATCACTGGGCACTCAGCTGAGGCAGAACACTCTGCGCGTCAGGGGGAAGATAAATGACCTGCAGGCCTTTGAAGTGCTTCGACAGTTCAGATGGGTCTGCAGCGCTGACAGAGAAATATACACAACAGCGCAACCAATAATGAGAACATTAAACATTCCTGCCTCCTGACAGGCTGAAAGGAAAGCCTGGCCTGATATCAATCATTTCAGAGGCATAACCTTGACAATTAGCCTTCTCTCTGATACCGGGCCTAACCTGGCCAGCGCTTCTCCCACAACTCATACATTCTCACTCTTACGCTCTAAACGTTCCAGTGGACTGGATGATATTTGCCACTTTTTTGAAAATTTTTTTTTTTTTTTTTTTTTTTTTACATTATCACGTCAAGGGGTGGGGAGGGGGGGCTGTCACCGTAGTGACAGTGTAGTGGGTGTTTGGCTGGGCATGCTCTTTACTGTACAATGGCTTGGCTGGTTTGCCACTCGATAAGGCTGTCATCATAGCCTTGAGTGTAATTAAAAATCTAATCTCCATAAGCTTTACATTTACCCTTATTTCTCCAGCCAGTTTCCTTTTCTCAGCCGCAGAAAGAACGGTGTCTCTGAGCAAATACGTAACAAGGCAAAACATCGAGTCATTAGCCTGAGAAAATATGTAGATGCTGAGGCTCTGAAATCAGAAGTGTTCTCTGCTTACATTTTAGATCTCTGAATATGGGCATTAATGATGCCCTTCAGGCATTTTGGAGCCATATAAATATTTCCATTTGAGATGCCCTTCACATTTCGGTGGAGGCGACTCAGAGAGGGGAGAGAGTGAGGGGGAGGAGGGAAAACATAATGTGTCAAGCGCCCTAATAACTCTGCTTAACAAGACTGCATGCATTACAGACTCAACTAAATGGCTCCTCTTAATTTGACATTAAATCACATGGTTTCAATCTTACTGGATGCTCGGAGAAAAAATGCAATCATTTTTTATTGAGATGATGGTTGTACAACAAATCACAACCGATAACGAGCGCGTTCGTTCCTTAAATGTAGAATCTCAGCCATGACGCTTCTGCAACACGAGAAAGAGACGAAGAGAAGGAGCAAAACTGAGAGAAAGAGAGGAGAGAGGAACCCTGAATATTAGGGTTGAGGAAGTTCTGCTCTGTGTACTGCGTTTGCAGGCCATGTTTGTGAATTCAGCAAGTTCTTGTCATAAATCATGCAAGACGACGACAGTGGTCTGAGAATTATCATGTTATGTAGTGCAAAAATTATTAATTCACGTAAGCCTCTCTGTACAAACGAACGGG
Source organism: Sternarchorhynchus goeldii (assembly GCA_028565775.1). Taxonomy (NCBI): domain Eukaryota; kingdom Metazoa; phylum Chordata; class Actinopteri; order Gymnotiformes; family Apteronotidae; genus Sternarchorhynchus; species Sternarchorhynchus goeldii. The sequence goes on from JAOXYF010000009.1 coordinate 9,049,381, forward strand.
AACACCCCTGACAAACAGCAGAAAGTACAATGCAATTAAACCGAAGAAGTAGCGAGGGCTCATGTGAGAGGTGGCAGCAGAGCCTGTCGTCTTCCTGACCGCGTGCTCCACTCCCCCTGTCCTGGCATTAACTCACCCGCGGTACGTGAGCGCAGACGAGCTGAACTCCCCGCTCCTTGGCCCTGCTCAGGTTTCCGGCACTTGTACAGAGGCTCTTGCTGAACGCTTCGTTACAGCATGAAAAATGAGTTATGCGGAATGAAGACATTTCCCCTTTGACTAGCACATTTGCAAAAAGGTATGTCAGGGATGCGAGGAGAGGGCTGTGGGCAACCTTTCAGGAGAGTATTTTTTTACTTGCTTATTGGAGGAGCAATAAATATCAGACCGACAGGCCCTTCTCACTGTTACAAAGCCTACCTGCAACTGAGCTGGATAATTAGCAGCCTTGAAGATGATATATGACTTTCATTACCCTTTGGGACTGGGAGACTAAATGAGGACAGAGCTAATTGCCGTGCAAAGCAGTTTGGCATGAATGAAAAAAAAAAAAAAAAAAATCTGGGGCCAGACTCCAGCCAAAAAAGGGCCCTGTTGCCTTTCTCCTTCCCAACTTGCCTTTTCGCCTGCAGGAGTTCACTTGGTGTCCATAAATCATAGGCTGCTTACAGCTCCAACTGCCCTGAGTCATCAACATGCAATAAGCTGAGTGACAGCTTCCATCCCCACTACATTAGGGCCCCGCTTCAAACACAGTTGTTTCTCTCACTCTCTCTCGCTCACTCTCCCTCTCTTTCTTTCACACTTTCTCTGTCTCTCTCTCTCTCTGTCTCTCTCTCTCTCATCTCCCTCCCTCTCTCAACCTTTCTCCCTTTATCTCTCTTGCTGATCTTACTGAACCACTCCTGCTCTAACCGTCCTGTACTTGTCTTTGTATCTCTCTCTCTCTCTATCTCTCTCTCGATCTCTCTCCCTCTCTCTCTCTTTGTTTCACACTTTCTCTGTCTCTCTCTCTCTCTCTCTCTCTCTTTCACTGGTTCCCTGTGCATGTCTTGCACTTAACCGTAAATGAAACCCAGATGGCCCAGCTGGATTACAATGTAAAACAAAAGCTGTTGATCACGTGACCATCATAACTGCCAAGTGAGCAAAGGAAACAGAGGGGCAAATAAAAAGAAAAAGAAAAAATGCAGCAGAGGTAAGAGGTGAGGTCTGAGCTTCCAGGCCTGGCTTTCACATGAGTGCCAACAGTAGTAGCTAAGGCTTTAAATGGTAAGGTTAAGTATGCCGGCATCCAGAGTAAGGACAAAGCGTTGCTCCCCTGCTGACATGTCAATTCAATTTAAGAACCTCTCCGCTTGTCAGGTTGGGGTGGGGTGGGA
>JAOXYF010000009.1:9050862-9065687 GCA_028565775.1 Sternarchorhynchus goeldii
TGGGGGTCGGTCGGGGTGGCTCACGGCTCACGGCTCTAAAGGCTTTTCTTCAGACCCAGGATCCCAGGAAAAAATTCCTGCTAGGATTTCAACAAAACCACTTGACACTGGACTTCCTTCCCTAGGCTTACCAGTGCCTTTTGATGTTTAGTCCACTTAAATAAAAGTAGATGCTCTTATCCACAAGTACAACGAGACAACTGTGGCTGTGCTTTTGTGGCAGGGGAGGGGAAGAATGGTGAACTTGTTGCTGCCGAGTTTAGGTGTGCAGCTTCGGATTATCATTCCCGCGCTAGAGTCCGACCAAAACAAATCCAGCTTCTCCCGGCTCGCTCTCACATCAAGGTTCCTCCTCGCCACCAAATTATTCACCTTCGTGACAATGATGAAGCTGCTCCCCTCCACCAGCAGCTGCACCCGCCGGCCCCCCCTCTCCTCTCTCGTCTCTCCCCCGCTCGGACCGGGCCTGTCTCTCTGGTTTGTGACAGTGGTAACGAGTGCTGTGGCTGCAGAGCCCACGCTCCCAGCAGAGGCAGCGGCGAGCGCGCGGAGGTGCAGGTGCTCCTGGACAGGTACGCCGTGTCTCCCCCTGCTCCCTGGGAGGCCCGGCCGGATGCGAGGGACCTGAGGGAGGCTCGGCTCGGCTCGGCTCGGCTCAGCTCGCTCGCGCGGCAGACGCTGGAGATGTGCCGTCTGTGCTGGTGGATAAGTCAAGCCAGCAAATACAGTTCAGGGTGCACTTCAAGGCTTCGAATTTACCTTTCAATATATAACCATTAAATATATAACCTTTAAACCTTTAACCTCTGTGGTCTCAAAACTCAATACCGCTGTGAAAGAACGCATGAAAAATGAGTGACTGCCTTGTTTTTAAAGACTTTTAATACCATGTGCAAACTGCTATTCACATATGCAGCTGGAAAAAAACTAATTTCCATCATTCGAGCAGCTAAAAGAATCCAACTAGTTATGTATGGTGACAAAAAAAGTATTGAAAAAGTTTTTTTAAGAGTTCTTCCTATCTCTGAGCCATTCTGTCAGCCATGAACTTAATTTAGCTCTGTTCAAGCAACAATCCAAACCCTGTTAACACTCACCCAGCAAGGCAGCAGACATCTCTTAAAAGATCTCACCTATTACTAATGAAGCAATTGTTTCCTTTACAATATGTCAGCGTATCGTGCTGTACAGACTTCAAACAGACACAGAGGTCTTTTGTAGTATCACAGGAGTTTTTGTTTGCTGTTCTTCTTTCAGTATTGCACATTTAAAAAGTGCTAGCAGCTTCAGTGCAGAGATTGAGATTAAATCAAACCTGAGAAATGTGTGCCAGGACTTAAAAGAGCTTCTAAAATTATTCCTGTCAACAAAATAACTGACAATCCCAAAACACACAATTAGAAAATAAAGGATGTGCATAACTCTCTCAGTCAGTTCTGGAAGATTCTGAGGACATACACCATTTTTGAATTTAGGGCTCACTTAAGGGAGTTTCCATGTGTGATTAAGCAGGTAGCAAAATGTTTACTCCATCCAGCAGTGTTCACATCACACATACCTGAAGACTTTTTGGAGTCTTTTTTGCCATTTGAAAAGATAATTTAGACACAACAAAATACAGTGAAATCCCATTAAGCTATGTTCACACAACGGTAAATACAGCTCAAATCTGATCTTTGCCTCCATGTGTGACACATGATTTTTACTTGATGGCAGTGTGAACAACAAAAAACCACATTGAACCTGTCATTTCAATTCAGATTTGGGACAATTCCATATGTAGTACTGAAATCTGATACGTATCCGATCCCAACAGGAACCAGCATGAACAGCCGTAACGGAATTAATGCGACTTTTACTCAGTCCAACTCGACAGTAGTCATACACTCAAGCTGCCAGGAAGGAAAGAGAGAATTTCAGTGTTGGGGAAGCCTGGCAAAATTTGAATGAGCACCTCCATTTTCCACTGTTGTCTACAGCTACTGTCATCTAATCATAACTATAGGAATGCCAAGCCTGTGGCATCGCCTGTTCTTAATGATGCAATTAGTGGGCGCAAAGAGATTAGCAAATAAATGAATCTTTGTTTGCAGTTTGTTTCATTTGTTTCCGAATTTGTAGCCAGCCTGCAATTCAACATGAGCATTATCTATAGGCTATTAGTGTTGACTAAACTAATGTCAGATATGGGTCACATTAAAATGATATTGTGAACATCCTGGTCAGGCCACTACCTGTTGTGTGTTCATATATGCTTGTGTATTATTTTCAAGCTGTTTCTAAATGTCCTATAATAATTATTGCAATCACTGCATGAAATATACACAGAAACATATTTGGTATATTTTTGCACATACTATTGTTATACTACATCCATAGAATATAAGAAAGTACTCTTCTTACAGGAGTTGAACTAAATTTCATGAAATCACCGTCCAGTATATTGTGTTTCACAAAGTGTTATGTCATTGTTCACTGCACAATGCATCAGTTCAGAAGACAGAAAGAGTGAGGGAGGGAGAGAGGTAGAGGGAGAGAGAGAGGTAGAGACAGAGAATAGACCCCAGTATTTCTACAGTTCCCTCAAGGTGAGAATTGTTTTTGTTCTCACAATTCACACAGCATCTCTTCTTTCTCAGCTCTGAGGCCAAACATCCACTGAGCCGTGTCTCATGGTGCAGAATGAGTGGGGGTGGTACGTGTGTAAGTGCATGTTTGTGTGTGTGTGTGTGTGTGTAGGTGTAGGTTTTGCACAGGGAAACACTCTAAGGCTGCAGAGGTGTTTAAATGCCCATCTGCCTCGCTGAGAAGTAAAAAAAAAACTCACTCTGCTCTCTGCTCTCTTCTGCTTACTGCTTCCTGCCATTGATCAGAGGAAACAGGAAGTGCAGTGTCTGTGCACTCAGCCGAGTCCCTCTGGAATAATAATCAGACCGCATTCTCTCTGCTCCTTCCCAACCACACCGCGCACTACCCAGCTGGGCCCGGCGCTCCACTGTCTACATGCAGTAGGTCTTGCTGTGGTCAGCATGTAGTCTTCTGTGCTGAACACTGGAAAGCACTAGAACTCCTGCATAGCATTAACAAAACAACAAAACAATAAAACCAACCATATTTTATGCTTAATTAAGACAGGAATGCAAAAGTAACTGTGTTTATTACATATATACAGCTAATAACTTCCACATTATAGATTTAAAATAAGTGAAAAAGAAAGAAATCTATTTCTTTTTTTATACAATTTATAGCATTTCTAGTTTTGTATGATCCATGTATGGGTGATAGATATCAGACTATTCATATTTTTGTGTGTTTTGACAATGCAATTTTATGATGAAGTGCACATTTATTTTTAAAATCTGAAACAACCTGCAAAAGTGTCAGAATCACAGACATGTAACAGTGGAACACATAAATAAAACAGCTGAAAGAAGCTAAACGAAAGAGCACTCCACACATCCAAGCTGTGCTGTGTGTAAAGAGCACTCCACACATCCAAGCTGTGCTGTGTGTAAAGAGCACTCCACACATCCAAGCTGTGCTGTGTGTATTATTTTCTATTGTGCCAAAATTCTGGCCTGGTGTTGAAACAAAAGTGGTGGAGTTGAAAATCAAAGATGACAAGCACCAATAAATCAAGCTAAATCACAAATCAATAACAAATACCAGCTAAATTATGACTAATGGCATAACCATCATAAACTAACACCAACACAACTCAGCAGGCAATTAATTTCATGGCAATGCAAAATAAACAGACACATTTCTTTCACGGCCCTAATAAATTTCCCCGAAAAACTCAAAGAACAGTCCATCTGCTTCCAATAATTTTTAATTTCCCTTTCTGTCCCATTCCCATTAGGTATTCCACTGAGATATTTGTGAAATTCTTTCATTTACCTCCTTCCATCTGCATTCAATTACCGTATTACTGTATTCCCAAACTGGGTGCAGATTTGTTTCTTCTACACTGCGCAACCCGTCCCCCTCCCCCCCCTTCCCCACACACACCCCACCTGTACCTTAAACAAACTTTATTCGTGTTTTATTATCTGTGAGAGACCATGAGTCATTCCTGCTCAATTGCATGCTGGTGCTGGAGCTGGACAGGAACCCGATTTTGATGGTTTTTGGCTTGGGCAGAAAACACCTGCACCTATTCTCAAGGCTGATCTATTAGCCTACTAAATGGTGGAGCAGATGTTCTGAGATCAGCAGGGACGCCGGGCCTGTCTTTATGACCGCTTCCCCAGTTAGCCCATGGCCACTGAACCCAGATCAGAGAACAATTACAGCGCTGCTAAATTTTCTTGGTAAATCATATTTTTATAAACAGAGTCCTAAGGGGAGAATGTGTACCCTTTAAAACCATGACACTGTTCCCAGGCTAACTCTGGCAGCCCCCCACTTGGAGGTATCTGTATCCCCCAAGGAAAGTAATGTATCGTAACCTTTACAATTGTCTTAATTCTTTCAGCACAAGCATTGCAAACGTGGTTTGGTATGACCTCGGCATTTTGTAATCCCACACATGGGAGACCCTATTATTTCAAGAGTGAAGCTGCAATAAAACTCCAGTGATTAGAACAGCAGACTGCAATAGGAGTTGCCTGACAGCAGCACTTTGCTCAGTGGGCTGTTTAGTAGCATCGGGGTGAATTGTAGGCAATCACTTGAGTGGTGGTTCCACAGTGCAGGGCCTGAACACATGCACAGTGCTCTCCCAGTCAGCTAGAACAGGACTCCCTGCTCTCCTTCAGGCTCTCCGGTCAGTCCGCCATCCAAATGGTCCTGCTGGGCCTCCAGGCAAACACAGTGGCAGTCTTAACAACGTGACCTGACAACTAGTGCTCCAGAGAAGCCGAATGCTGAGTGCCTACAAAAGGTCTTATTTACGGAATACAGACACCTTCCTCAAGCACACCGCCGCCACAACAGAGTTGAGATCATTCACTCCTACACATAACAGTGCACACTGTTCTTAAGCGCCTGATGCCTGACATACAGAGGAGAAGGATTTCATTTTAGGTGAGGGGTGATAATTTACACATTCCCATGTCCACTATTAATAACTGACTGCTTTATTGCAGAGCCAGGCAGTCACGCAGGCAGTTCTTGAAGAGCGACAGGACATGTTGTCAGTGGTGTTTTCATAAATCCTGCCAAAAGGAATGCGGCACTAAATAGAGTGGGAAACAGAGCTCTGTGAGCTAACAATAGCACTAGCATATGACTGTGATTTCCTCTACCCTGCTCCTCTAGTCTGGCCTTGGGAAACAGCTCCCCCGCTGGTTCACATAGGCATTACCACAGCCAAACACACCACGGCAGCCATGTTGAAATTAGTGGAGAGAAACCCAGTGGTGAGTGCCTGGTAGCTCTTTAAAAGCAGCACCTCACAGAGCCACATCACCAGTAGACACACACACATGCAGTGTTTTATGAAGTCCTAAAATAAGACATCAATGCCACATCAGATTTTTCAATTAATGCCATTTTTGCCTTTTATAAGGGGGACTATTACATACGCTGAAACGGATCAAGGCTGAGAGGAGTTGGCTGTCAAATGAAATGACGGAAAGGGGGTAATAAAGACAGGCGTTGGTCTTGGGGTGGATTTACAGTTGCCGGACAGGGGGAGACATGGTAAGAGGTCTGAAGAACCATGTCCATCTGACAGTTTAATTGTCCTCTGAAATCCAAGAACAGCCATGCTGGTTTGTTTTCAGCTTTTTATAAACTGGAGCAATTTGTCAGACAGTGACACTTACTGATTAAAAATATAAATAGTCTACTAAACTTTACTAAATACTCTTAATTTAAACCATAAAAAACAAACTGATTATTGATTGATGTGGTGAGGGTAGTTTTATATCGTATTACTTTGGCCCTGCATTGGATTGAGTTGGATCTATTGTGATGTCCAGATCAACACTCACTAATAATTAATCAGATGTTACAGTGATGTGACATCCAATCTCCATTTGACCCTCAGCTTTGCCTAGTGGAAGAGCATAAAGGACCAGCTTCTATATTTACATCTGCAGGCTCTGTCCAAACAGCCATAAACAAGCACAGTATCAGAACTCAACTGAGTCAGTATCAAGACCAACAAGTAAAATACGTAGTAATGTTTGTAGTTCTTAGTTTGTAGTTACCATAAAATATTTAATATAAGTAAATAATACATAAACATAACTCAAATATTTTTGCTTCTCAAATATGCACTGGTACACTATGAGAGCTGTTCCTTGTTGCAAAAAAAAAAAAAACAATCTGGGAAAATAAATTAACATTCCAGTGAAGGGTTTTCGGTCTGGTGAAATATAGTTATAACTGAGATTGTCCGTCTTCAAAAAACATTAAACGTTCAAAAAACATTAAAACTGCCAAGGGCACAGCTTGTCAACACAAGTCATCCTCAAATATTTACAAAGCGATTGTTACCTTGCAGGCCTCTAGTCCCTGACAGAGACACCGCTCAAGTCTGTCCTATTCTTTTCTTGCTCTGCTGAACAGATTAAGAGACTTGGAAGGCCATGTCACTCGTCCACCCCCCTCCCCGAGCACCTTGGGCCCGGCAGGGGCGCTAATCCTCGGCCCTGGCATTCCTCTACGCTTCGCAGGGCACTTGTCAGCTCCCAGAGGCGCGGCCTCTTGGCTGTCAGAGCTGCTTCGGAATGGATGGGGGGGGGGTGCAGAGCCTGGCGAGCTCACGTGTGATGGGCCCATGTAGCGTAGTGGAAAAACACAATCATTTTCATGCCTCTTTATGTTCCCCCAAGAGTGGTCACTGCTGCTAAGCACTGGTCTATATGGAGCCAAGTATGTTTGAAAGGCCAGCAGGCTCTCTAGATAGGAGAAATGGAACCTCTCTGCAGGTCTTTCAAGGTAGCAATCTAAGTTTTCAAAGACAACTGTGTACTCTTGTAGTCTTGTTTACTCTGAGGAATCCTGATTAGACTGTTTGAAGTGGCACATCATTCCCCGTTAATGCGGGGTCAGAAGGGGTATCAGTGGAAATAATGAATACCTCCTAAGGTCTAAGGTAGACTTACATTATTAATATAGTATAAAGCTAATCGCTGTGATTAATACATTACTTAATACACTCCAGTTTCAAGACGCATTACTGCATGTCATTAATTTTCTATAAAGACTTACTGCTTGTAAATTTGCACATATCACATGTTGCTTTTTCCTGTGTATTACTTCTACATGGAAAGAGCCAGACAGCAGCTGAATGTTAATGCACTCTACAGCCGATGAAGATATACGAGCTCGCAGTGTTGTTTTTCCTATTGCTCAAGCATCTGGAAGGATTGGATGGCCCAGGGTTCCCTGAATGAAACTGAAGCCCTCCGTCACAGGTGAAATAAGCCACAGGCTCAGACCGTACCAGCATCTGGACGTAAACAGAGCCACAGAATGCTAATGTCTTCTTCCATATTTTATGCTTCTGTTTATTGGGGTTTATTTACCGCACCTCCAAAGGTTAAACACACTAATCTCTTATCTAAAGTATCAGTCAAAATAGCACTTGGTAAGCACCAGTTGATGGGAGACAAGAAAGATACTAGTGCATGCCTCTCTCTAGCTCTGGTTGCCCCTCTGCATGATTCAAACCACCGACATGACAGCTCCACCTGGCCGGAGCAGACAGCCAGCTGGCCCAGGCTTTGATTTACGGCCTGCGTAAACTTACTCAGCGGGGCCTCCAACACATTTGTGAATTCAATCACACGTAGCAGTGTTACATGATGCTAAGAGGCATTAATACCAGGGGTCCGCTGAGACTGAGTGACAGCAATAAATGTTTAGAGCTGTATTTATCACTTTTCAAAAGAGGGCTCCGTGACTGTGTGGACGATTCGGGAAATCAATGAAGCAGATTTATATAGTATGCAGAAGATTATGCCAACCTGGCTCTCAGATCTGCAATGCATTCTTAACGCTATCAGCTCATGAACCAGCAATGACATCATAAAACCAAAAGCACACCTGATATCAAGCTCCCATGGTTAATCCTTTGGAGTATTTTGATACCTTGTTTGACTTTCATTTTTTCAAGGCCAGTGTATTAATCTTTTGGCAAGATCTAATATTCTACTTGAAGAAGCTCTTTAGACAGACTGCACCATATTTGCCTTTTATAGCTACTAAGCATTTCTCTTAAATATTAACAATACCATATAGTATTTAGAAGCCTTCAATCAAGACCCAGTTTGGAGTGAGAATGTGTACGCATCTATATCAGATTTGTAAATGCAAACTCTGAAATACCAAAATAAAGCTGTCTGCTTGATATATGATACTAATACAGAGGATGTCCACATTTCTGGAAAGGGCAATGCTGAGGCCATAGCTGTTCCTAATACTGTTGTCATGGAGTTTGGCTTGTAGTACAACCCGTTTTTAATGCAGACTATTTCAAGGAGGGCAAACAGCTATGTGCCTTTAAGTCAATTAATTTTAGAAGCAAACACATAAGGGATCTACCCTGAGACAGATATTTTGGGGGTTTCACATCTGTAAAGGCTTTACATGATAACCAGTGCTGCCCCACAGCATCAGACACTTTCCATCCTGAAGGCTTTGAGCCTGGAAATGAGTAAATAAAACCAGCAAACCACTGAACTTTTTTTTTTTCCGAAGCGCTGATACATGCAAGACCTTCCATCTTCTGCAGCACTTTTATTTTCCCCATTACACCTCTGTTAATGAGTCGCTGTGAACAGCAGGGCTAATATATAGGGGCTATGCATCTTAACAGCCGATAAAAATAGATGGGCATTATCAGTTTGGATGCCTGTTAATTTGAGTGCACTGGATGCTCTGTGAGCGGCGAGATAAATAGGAGTCGGTTTGCGGCTATGTCATTTATTCTGTGTGGTAAAATGGAGTCCAGGGAAACTTCATTCGGCTGTTGGCATTCAGCGCCTAGGTGAGGTTTTTTTTTAGTCTTTTCAACAGAGGCACTGCAGGGTATGCTATATGTCCAGCTCTAATTAATTTCCATAGACATTCATATTATTCTTTTATGTAAGTGCCAAGTTTTCTAATTGCATTCATCACCAGGCCTGGTTTAAATTCTTTAAGTATATTTATTACCATGCTAACCGCTTCTAAATTATTAAAGTTAATGATGTAAGCACCAAAAATATGTTGTCCTTTATTTTCTCCACCGAGAATCAATGCTAAGCATTAGCAGTATAAATTAAGTAATACTTTACCCAGGCATGCCGCTGCCTTCGATTCATTCCTTTAGTAAGATGTATTCTCCCAGCTGAGCACTCTCCAGGCCACTTGGGAAAAAGATGATATAGTTCATTCTAATGAAAGAGCTTGCAACTGGCAGTGGCCTTAAATGATGCATTTGCGCTAACGAAAATGTGTTGGAGAGATGTGTTCAAAGCAGGATTATTCTATGGCTAACTGGGACGTGCTGTAACTAGTCATACATAAGCCTGGAGCCCTGGCATATATAATATTAAAACCTAATCATGTTTACACTGGGAATGCTCGTTAATACTCAAGTCAATACTTAAAAATGCCTTATATATTAGACATACATTAGCATTTACTACAATATTTTACCATAGCTGAATGATTATAAATAGCACGGTATTTTGCTAATGTAGTATTTTAATGGCACCGTAATCTTATAAGTAATGCATGAAGATGGAAGATGAAAAACATGACCATATTGTACTTTTTTATGCTACTGCAAGTATCAAATCATTAAATATAACAGTAGTATTTAAAAGCATGTGATCTGAACATGCCATTTTCCTCTTAGCACTTGGGGGTTGAAAAGAACCGCTTCTGTCTCCTCTTGATTTACATTTTCTGAACATCTTTCTAGGAACAGATAGTGTGGAGAAAATGGTTGCTCTGAGTGGCTGCATGCTTATAGTGATTGGTGGTCTCATCTGCTGAATCCATTGCATTAGTATCTGCTCCCCGATCTCAAATGGCCTCCACTACACTCTCAGGCCAAAGAGCACTCACTCCAAGGGAAGATAAACTAAGATTACTCCTCTATCCCATTCCAAAAGTGCCATCTATCACTGGGCCCTCCATGCGACTTCAATTACATTAACGAGCTTAATGTTAGTGTTAAAACACAGTTAAGGACAGACCAGAGGCCATGGCTGAGCTAGGTAACTATGACTAATGACTAACCTGTCTGAAAAACACAAAAGAAAATTCCTTTCAGTGAGGTAGATATTTGAGGAGAGTTAAAACAACGCTTTTTTTTATTTTATTTTATTTTATGTTTAAATTCTCATCTCGTAATCTATCCTCTGCAATCATTAATTGTGTGATTCTTCTTGTCTGCTTCAACTTATTCCAGACAGGTTATTTCAGCTTGTTATCGAGAAAGCATTTATCCACTTGGAGCTATTACTTTGCAAGGCCCTCCCACAGCAACATAAACAGCAGTGAATCTTGTAGAGTTATGGTAAAGCCTTTCCTCATTAGATGGGCAATCGACTGGGGGAGAGGAAGCCCCAATTTCTGCCTTTATTGAGTGTAAAGGAGAGCCAGACTGACATTTACATCTCCTGGTTGTTCATGACTGGCTGACTGGGAAATCGCCCCATAGATCTCCCTTTTGAGGAGAGGTTCTGGAGCTAAACACCACCCTCTGACTTATGATTCCAGCCTGTGGTTTGAGAGGGAGACTGCATTATAACATATGTATCCTGTTCACAATCTAAATAGATAACATTCTTACATCTGAATGTGAATTTAAATTGAATTATTAAGTTTATATACAATTATTTTTTAAAATAAAATCAGTAAATCTTAGATCATGTAACGTTAAGGAAGGGCCACTTCAATATGCAAATCCAAGGTATGAGGTTAAACTGAAGTAAGCCATGATGGTAAAATGTAGAGGAGCTTCCTAGCAGTAGGATTTTAGTACGTGGATATATCGGATTTGTAAAAATACACCGCTAGAGGTGTTTTGCATCAGAATGAACATTACATTTTATATTTTTACTGCTGTACTTTCTCGAGGCCTACATACGTCCTTGCACGTCTGTCTGAGTACAGCTGTCAGTACTTTTTTCCTCAGGCTTTCTTGCCTGTGCATGAGCACAAATCCAGTCGTTGTACATCTAGCAGTAGACCACTTCTATGATCTTTGCTGACATTGCTACTTCTGCAGCTAGACCGTCTATAACCTGGACAAAGTGTCCCCTCACTACTAGGAGCTTGTGCTCCACCATTGAGCTCTGCATACATCTACAGTGCTGCTCTTTTCATGTTCTGCAGCAATTACACTTCGCTCGCTCTGACAGAAAAGGCATCCCAGTGCCTAACAATGTCACAGAGGAACTCTTACCTCCAAACGGTGGTCCAATTAAGCTTGAAATATGATAACTGCCAGACTCATTATTGTGTGATCCAAAAGAGGATGCAGGCAAAGAAGCTGAAGGTTAGGCCTAGCTTTCACAAGTGATATGTGGTGTGAGGACTTGTGCTTACACTGCAGAAACACAGCACGATGACGAGGGAGAGCGAGGTACGGTCACAGGATGAGAAATAAATTCTCTTAGATGGATCTCTCTCTTGGGGACATATATTAAACTGCTCACAAACACTACAGAAAGGATCAGTGTCTCACAGAGTGAGCAGGCACTGCAAAATCAATGTATGGCACAATAAACCGTACTGGTTGTCGTCTACACGACCATAATGAACTATGGGGTATATTTGGCTTGATAAATGTTAAGGAGTCATCGAGGAAAAGCATATAAAAAGATTCCTCTGGAGCAACGAAGCAAAGGCTATAAAATATAGTAAAAACAGCACTACAGAAAGACTGTATAGTGATCTGCACGAGAAGAACTCATGAAGTGATGGCTGATCAATGCTAACCACAGTAATAAAGCATCCACAGCAGTCAATAAATATTGGCAAAATAATGAAGGTTCCCTCAGTGTCTCAAAACCAGAGATAAATACCTTTTCGAATGCCTCCAATCACGTTTCACTACACCAGCAAGCGATAACTGCAGGGGGCAATGGCTAATTTCGATCATATGGCTGACTGGCATGGAATCAAATGTACCTGGTGGTACTTAAGGATTCCGGTTTGACATAATCATTCAGATGTGTCCTTTCAAAGTTAAAGCATGGCTCAGCTAATAGAATGATTGATTACCATGGCTCTTAAATACAACACAACATTTGAGGAGACACCAGGATACTCAGACATATAATGAAAATTGTCTTCAAGAAATAATGGCCCACACAATGCTTTTGAAAATTGTCCAAGTTGCCTGCAATAATGAATTCCTGGTCGATGACACAATGATACATTCTCACCTATCTAACATGGACACTGTACTCACAGTTTAATTGACAAGAGATGAATTCAGGACATGGTGTAGAAGCAGGCCAAATTTCATGTGATCAGCAAGGTTTCAAACAATCATTGACAAAGTGAAGTCTGACCAGTACCTATAAGTCATTGTGTTTTATAGTCCATTAGGATCTCCAGAGAAAGGCTGCACAGAGAGCGAAGCTTTCTATCGAAATTAAAATGTCAGGAAGAAAGAAGCAGAACAAAACAGGGAATCTGCAATTAATTGCATGACCATAAAAATTCAATAATCAGGGGGTGATACTGCTCTCTGCCAAAGCAGTGTCCAATCACAGCCAGGTGAAACAGAATGCATTCGTCAGAGTTCACAAAGCAAACATTTAATAACAAAATATAATAACACCAAAAAAAATAGAGTAGGTTAATACTGTCAAATCCAGGGTTTAATTAGGCATGTTAACACCACCAGTCATTATTAACAGGCTCTTTATAATTGATCCTTGCTTTTTTTTATTAAATATGCAGTTGATCGTTATTTTCTAATTACTGAACATAGACTAATATTACCATACTACCCACAACTTCTTGTACTGACTTCTTGTACTGACTTCTTGTACTGACTTGTCCACACTGGTACTAACAGCAATCTGACATCTTCTCATGTGGAACCATAACCGATCCACCACCATGTCAATTTACATTAAAATAAAGTATTTAAAAATAAAATATATTCAACATTTTAATAATATTGGCTCAAAATGGAACACTATTCCCCATAGTGTGGTGTGTAATGTATGCTGACTGTAGGGAGAAAAAAGCTTAGCTAATTGCTTCTAATGATTTTCCAAATAATATGCACCCTGAGGACATCAATCGGAATCCAATAGTGTAAGTGTCGTTAATGTAAAAGAAGATACAGTGTTATGTGGCTTTCATTGACTTCTACATCAGTTGATGTGGACAGAACTCCACCTGCTATGTATCTGTCTGAAGTAACTGCAGTAGTTAGAGGACTGAAAGTTCATCAGAGAGATACTGGACAGAGAGCATGTAATTGACTGAAGGAGATTTCTTTCTAGGCCAGACAATTTTATATACAGGGTAGCACCATTCTGTTGTTAAATGGCATACAGGTTATGCTAAATTCCAATCTAGTGAATATTCCCTAAGCACTTTTGTAAGTCGCTCTGGATAAGAGCGTCTGCTAAATGCCATAAATGTAAATGTAAATATTAAGGTACTAAGGTAACAGAACCATTTTCTAATTCTGCATCTGAAGTATCCAGAACGAGAAAGTTAACAATTCTGCAATGCTAATTAATGGTACGTTGTTTTTCTGTCTTGGATCAGTACTCCAGCACACCAGATTTAAAGTCAATATTTGACCACAAGTATTATTGGACAAATTAACATAATATTATATAAAATTGTCAGGTTTAGTAGTTGACTGGCAGTCCTTTGCAATCAAGTCTGCAAACAACACACATCACCAGATGTTCTCTTCCCAGATGATTCTCGCCCAGAACTGCCATTTTTAGTTCTTGCTTATGTCTCCGTTCTCTATTTTTCATTTTATTATTTTTTTGCTGCCTTAAGTCTTGCTTTCAGTAAGTAAAATGCGTGCTGACTGAGCTACAATTCAGGTGACTGACTTGGCTAAATAAGAACATTCCACTTTTGGGCCCTGAACAACTCTGTAGCTGCTCCATGTTTCAATTTTTGAGCTATTTGGTTAGATGTCAACAGTTAAGATACTTCCACATACTTCAGAGTTTATCTTGCTGCTGCCGTTGGCAGTGACATCATCACTAAAGACAAGTGTGCCAGTTCCATTGACAGCCATACATTGCCATGCCACTGTATATCACTGCTGAAGTGATAGGCTTCGGATCACATTTTTCTTCCACATATCCCTCATTCCATCAAACTGGCAGAGGTTAATCTTCATCTTATTGGCCCATCAGTTTTTTACATACTTTTTAGCAAACTGTAACTTGGCCTGTCCTTGATGCTCATATTGTTTACATGTTGTAGTAAACCCTCTGATTTTGGATTCTCTCTGTTTCTGTATTCTCCTTTCTTATAGTTTTTGTCTGACACATCTTTGCCTACACCATGATGATGTTATTTTCACTTCTATGAACTTATTTATTCCTCAGTCATCCAAAACTGTTTTTTCAGGTTTTATTGCTAAGGTCACCTGTATGTTTTGCTTTTTAGCAATGTACCAATCATCTGATTTTAGCAATGTACCAGTCATCTGATTTTGACATCATCCCTCATAGTACAGTTCCTCTTTTCTCATTTATTTATTAAGATATTTCAGCCTCATGAGGGCAATATAAGCCACAACTCCAGACACAAATCACACATCTAGAATCAACTCTAAGCCTTCTCTCTCTCTCTCTCTCTCTCTCTCTCTCTCTCTCTCTCTCTCTCTCTCTCTCTCGCTCTCGCTCTCTCACTCTCTCACTCTCTCTCTCTCT
>JAOXYF010000009.1:9073237-9089688 GCA_028565775.1 Sternarchorhynchus goeldii
GTTTGGGTGTGTGTTTGTGTGTGTGTGTGGGTGGTTGGGTGTCTGTGTGTGTGGGGGGGTTTGTGGGGGAGGGTGTATGTGTGTGTGTGTGTGTGGGTGGGTGTGTGTGTAGGTGTGGGTGTATGTGGGTGTGGGTGTGCGTGGGTGAGGGTGTATATGTGTGTGTGTGTGGGTGTATGTCCACAGCCTTGGAAAAGGTGGTTTGTGCAGCTTTGTAGCCATTACACGCATTCATCTAGCAAACGTCGTGGACCTTCACAGCTATTTTTGGAGTGCTGTGATGACTGGAACGCTCTTCCCACGTCACAGCGAAAGGTCAGGGGAAATGAAAGGCTGCATGAGCGTGTAAGAAAGGCCCCGTGCTCAGACATCAGCCCTTCTGACTTCTGGGGAGTCGGCCGGGGCGGATCCACCACCCGTCCCCGCAGTGCGTTGGGCTTACGCCTCCGTGCCTCTCTCTTAGTAATGTAATTCAAATGCAACCCTGAGTGAATTAATTAATTACAAAGCTGGCTGGGTATCAAAGGTAAATGTGATTTAATTATATCCCCGGCATCTTTGTTAAGGAGCCAGCTGTCAGGCGGCCGAAGGCGGGGGCTGAGTGAGGCGCGCCCGGGGCTGCTGGCGGTACCAGCCCGTCTCAGCGGAGCGGCAGAAACAGGAACCAGCAGGAAGGCGGAGGTGCTCGGCTACGACGCTACCCTTGTGCTTTTTCCCAGGTTAATACCACACTGTGACTCCGACTGGTAAGTCTTGGGCAGCCCCAAACGCACCTCCTCCTCAACAAGGCACCCGGTCTTTCCTTTTCAGCCTGTTCCGTTTTGTTTTACTACTCCCGCATCTCTTGCACAGCCTGAAGACCGACTCAACGACACAAATCAGACGGAATAAGGAAGGAAGGCGGCACTGATGCCAAACGCTGGAATTACAGGCTCAACTCTTCATGACTGTTCCTGATCACTCTGTGTGTTGCTGTTCCAGTTGGACCTGCTGTATTTAGGTTTTTAACGAGAGCCTACATTTCGTTTAATGGCATCACTCCTGAGCACCTGTTTCTTCCCGGTGACACGTATTGATAAGACGTCGTGTTCATGGAGACTGGCACGACTACAACCAAGTCATGTTACATGTTACACTTCAGCACGCTCACTCTAACACCTCTGCCATTTTGTAGTTCGAGTTTAAACACTGGCTGTATATCTCTTACGTTTCACATTGCACTATAGATCAGTAAACCAAATAACCAATCCATAACTTAAATATCACAAGCAAACACCGAACTGTTATTGTGACAATAAAATACTAATTCATAAAACAGACTACAGTCTTTCTCAGAGTATCAATGAAAATGGCTTTGTGACAGACAAAAGACTTCAACAGACAATAGATTACAATCCAAGATGTGAGCTATATCACACCAAGCCCTCAAATAAGCCTAAACAAAAAGAGAAAATAATAATTAAAGACAAGCTAAATGACAGAAAAGTCGCTATGTAATCTGAACAAGAGAATACATCTTCATTTAACTATATAGGAATGAGAGAAGCATGCACCTTGTCCACTCCGTAAACCTGAATCAAATCCAAAGCTCAATAATTATAACATACCGGATCCTTCTGAGGGCAAAAAAAATCAATAGCCTAAGGACAAAGAACCAATAGCCATCACTTAATTCTCTTATCACACTGATTTAGTGCAAGAGGAGGATGTTAAATAACTGTAAATCTTTATCTATGACTGGGAGGGAGCTTTATGGCAGTTCTAACAGCAGTTCTGAGACAGGATGTCTATACCTTCTGCAAGACATACAATTTATAGCTTTATTACCCTTTGTCTTAAAGAGCAGAGAGACGTCGAGAGGAGAGGGTGATAGGAGCCGCTGGAGAGAGGGGAGGGGCAAAAGACTCGGATGCCATCATGGCAAGGGACATATCTCTGTGACAGGTTTATAGGCGTGGAGGCCGCTTCTATTTTGGGGCCCCTTGTCCCCTCGGCCCTCGCTGCTCTCACCCTAGCCCACATGAAATGAGAGAGATTCAATTTTCTGATTTATCTGCGGGGAGATCAGATTTACCTTAGCATTTACACACACACACACACACACACACACTACTCTCATGCCAAGCTGGAGGTCACAGAGAGGACTTTGACAGGAGGAGTGCGTCTTCTGTTGTGTTTTGTTTTGGTTCTTGTGGTTTTTTTACACACACTGGGGAGTCATGAGTTCCTTGGGTCGGCAGATGCTTCCTCATATTTTCTAGCTCTGCTGACAACTGGCTTATTGTTTGGCTTGATAAAGGTATGGTGTTCCCGGTAATAGGAATTAGGGTGAAGTGTAAGTCAGCAAGACTCTACTGGGAGCGAATCAATAGATGATAGCAGATTTTCATGAATGCTAAAGGGGCCATTATGATAGAATCCATTAAAAAAGCTAGTCCTGTTTGTCTTCACCAAGTAGGCCAGATTCAGACAGGGTAGAGAACACAAATTTGTTTGAGTCTGTGTGATTACATTGATAGTTGAAGAGGGCTTCATAACATGCCATTCATAAGGCAAAGCAGTGCCAACTGAATTGTTCTATTCAGTTAAACATAAACACTCATACAGTCATCTGACAGTGGTTTTAATTAGAGGAACTAACTGAGTAAGGCCTAGATGAATGCATTTCTCTCAGGCAGTTTGAGTTATGGTCCCCAGCTGTCCAGATAAAGTTAGGCCTCCGGCCAGAATGTTCTAGAGAGAGGAGTACACAGGAAGAGTGAGAGATTACCGTGTCATAATACCAAACTCCCCCAAATGAAGGTGACAGTGTGAAGTGTGGAGGAGCAGACAAGGCTGCCCTCAGAGCTTAGCCAGCACACAGAGCCGTCCAACACACTGCCTGATCACAGATGTTCCAAACTTATGAAAATTCATTACCTCAGAAACACAGAGGGAGTGCAGATCCTATTGTAGTAATGCCATTTGATGGGAAAACACATTTCTCTACAAACTACAGTTTGGGTTACGGAGACCACAACCCTAACACTTATTAAAGAGCCAGCAAAACTGATAAAAAAGAACAACAAGATGGCCTGGTCACCTGACCTGTTCTGAAGGATGATTAAGAACCAATACACATCTGAAAAAAGACATGCTTCACTTTTTGAACACCATCATTGTTCATAAACAATGAATTAAAAATTTATCATCTATTAGCTAATTATATCTTTAATAGTAACAAAGACCTCTTAAAACATTATGGATTATGATTAAATTTGTTTCTAAGACTAATATAAACTGGTAAAGGTGTTAGGCTATATATGAACTGATGGTCAAAACACACACACACATACACTCACATGCACATATGCACTCACAATTAATTGAAGATGCACCTTCAGCAAAAAGTTTTCTGTCAGAACCTTAGTCCCTCACCCTTCAAGTGCTCTGCACATGTGAGAATTTCTTCAAGACTGATGGAAAAGCATCACAGGCAGCTCCTCATGAAGCTGGAGAACATCTCACTAGTGTGGAGCTGAGGAGAGCAGTAAAGGGTGGCTGTTTTGAACAATCTAAAATCTAAGATAAACAAATACTGACCATCACAACATAACCACATATGTGTTACTTCACTGGTTTGATGTTTCCTGTTTTATGAATGTAGAAAATACTAAAAAATATGCAATGAATAGGTGCATCCAAACTTTTGACTGGTACTGTATGTGTGTACAAAATAAAGCTGATGTGAACAAAATTGCTTCTAATATCATGGAGCGCAGTTTTAACTTTCCGTAATGCTTTTAGGCTTGTGTCCTTGTATAAAAGTCCTCTCAGGCTAGTTAAGTTGAAACCATTTTCATACAGACCTGCTATATTGGATCCTAATGAGCACTATGGTGCAGTAGTTTTCGGCAGAATTAAATGAGAAAAACTTTCCACTAAAATGCTCTTAATAAAAGCTAAAGTACTCAGTTCTGCTGAGCTGTAGCTCCAATTGCATGAGTGGCTTGTTGAATAGATGGAGAAGAAAGCATGGAAGGACCAGCTTAGTCACCCTGCCCTCCCTACAGCGCTGGAATATATTATCTGCCATCTTAAGGGGGTTTGAAATAATTACTCACTGGGGCCATGTGACACTTTCAATAAATTAACCCCCTCCCCTTTAAGTTTTAAAGGCAAATGCATATTGTGGTCATCACTAAATGTCTGTTCTCTCCCGGAGAAGAGATAATTTGCTGTAACAATGTGTTACTGCAGTTCAGTAACTAGACCTAACAGCCATGTACAGGCCAGCAAGCAATGTGCCAATACAGAAAACTGTGGAAATAAATTAGATTATTAACAGCAGAACATGTATCTGTACAATTGATAAATTCCACCCCATCAAGCGGTAATCTAATTATGAATTATGTATATGTCTGCCATGAAGTATTTATGCACATTATTAGCTAAATTAGAAAATAGAATTTGGGAATATCCTGATTATTTAAATTAATGTTTTCTCACTTCTGCATAGTCTCATTTCAGGAAGAGGTACTGACCTAATGCAAACTGATTGTGAGCTATATTGGTAATGGCACTAAAGACAAACTTAATCTAATGATATAATAATTGAAAAGCAAGCAATGAGCGTGTTTGGTTATTAGGTAGACTGAAGCAATAAAGTCCTTTTCTTATGCAGCTGCAAGAGGTAACTACGCCTCTAGTAAACGCGAATGCACTTAATCTGTACAGCTATACAGGGGTGCACTGAGGGGAACAATTCTGACTTAATGAAC
Source organism: Sternarchorhynchus goeldii (assembly GCA_028565775.1). Taxonomy (NCBI): domain Eukaryota; kingdom Metazoa; phylum Chordata; class Actinopteri; order Gymnotiformes; family Apteronotidae; genus Sternarchorhynchus; species Sternarchorhynchus goeldii. Next base: position 9,077,998 of record JAOXYF010000009.1, read on the forward strand.
AGTTACATTATAAAGTACTTTAGGAAAAAAAGTGACATCAAGCTTAATTCACTGTATTCCTTTCACTTCCACTTCAAAGTCAAACATTAAAGTGTTACTAAATACAGACAAAACCTCTGTACAGTTCCATTAGGTCTGTTTAGACCCAGTCTCTCAAGCACAAGGACCCAACGTCTTTATTCATATCAGTATGTAAAGTACACACAGACACTGCACACCCAAGTAAGTTATAAAATGATTCAAAATGAACTGATTTATCTTAACATGACTCAGTGTTCCGGGTCATTTAAGGGCGTCTCCTGCATTGCATTACATTAACAAGATTTGTTCTTATACCAAGAACAGTTTGTCAAGATGTTGCATTCTGACACAATCCTTCTGGCAAAAAGAAATAAACTACTTTGTGAAACGGTTTTCTGTGGCCGAATAATTTAGACCCGTTACTGCCTCAGCTCTCGTCTACCACACCCAGCTGCCCCATTTCCACTTTAGCATTATGCACAACAGCAAAAACAACTCTGAAGTCCAACCCTGTTTACATGGCACCCAAATAGGCCCAGCTGTAAACTAGGCCATCCATCTTCCCCGAGTAAACGCCAATCCACACTCACAAGTACAGTACACAGTCTGGCCTGTGTTCTGATTGGCTGCTTAGCACCCAGGGGCTCTTTTAATTGCGGGGCTCTTCTCTGTAGGTGGGAGGTTAGCTGATAACTCCTCAATAATCGAGTAAAAGTGTCGACCCAGAGGGCTGCGACAGAGAGAGGTGTCACATGGTGGTGGGAGGCTGGGAGCAGCAGTTCAATACTCACACATGCACATACATACAGACACACACACTCACACACACAGCTCCTCTTCCTTGGGGGAGGCCTGACAATTACTCTCTCATGAGGATTCATGGAGCCACCCTATTCTCATTAACTATATTAAGAGGCCATCGCTCTGGCTGCTAAAGAGAAGAATGGGATATTTCCCCAGTGCCCCCCCCCCTCTCTCCTGCCTGCTGCAGCCAGCGGCCCACCCCGATGCTGGGAGACATGGCAGGCAGGGGGAAATGTAAAGCAGTCAGCTGAGTTACAGCACCAATCCTGACTTCAAAGGGCAGTAGGCACGGATACTGGGAGCGCTGAAAGAGCTGGACAGGGGAGGTGCCTTATCTGAAGCCTCAGCTGCTGGCAATAAGTCTTATACAAGAAGTGCATGTGGATAGAGGAAGATTGACATGCTAAATGTAAACGGCTTCATAGCATCGGCTAAGGGATCTGAAAATTCCTTACTAATTGCTTGGTTTAAATCCAACTGTTAGCAGGTTGGTGAAATAAGTAATCAAAACCCTAATTTCTCTTGGTATTAATAGCATCTGAGCCAATCCTGACCAACCGCATTTTGGAATGTTAGTGATTTGAGGGTGCAGGGTGTCGTTTCAGAGGACATCTTGTAAAGTAGCAAGATCCACAATGTTTTACCCTCTTAAATGTGCAAGACGGCACATTTCACAAGTCTAACCTGGGTCTTCTCATGTTCCACGTGTGGGCTGACAGAGAGCCGCTTCTGTGCAAACACGCCTGGAGCTATGGATGCGTGACCCATTTTTTTAAGCTTTAATTAATTTGTTGAGGGGAAATATGATAACAACACATGTTATGTTTCTGAAGATATTAACTCCGATGTAAATGTTGTGGAAAGGAGGGGAATGGGGGAATGGGGATACAGAATTTGGCTGATGAAACCTCATAATAATCTGAGAAATTCAAAGCCTTGCATTAGGAGATGTAATAGGATATTAATGAAGAGTAAACTGAGTGTATGTATGTGTGTGTGTGTGTGCGTGTGTTTGTGTGTGCCAGAACCCATGTGAACGAAATCTGTGTCAACACAATCTGTCAGAAACAAGATTACTTCAAAGAAACAGTAAAGCCTATCATACAACAACAATGGCCATCTTAACATTCCTCTTAAACAAACAAAGACCAAAGATATGGAGCATCAAAATGATGCTGCTTTACATAAAACACATTCAGGTTAGATCCAATTTCCATGAGTTTTTAAACTACTCCTATAGTGCAGTGAAACATTCTGGACAGAAAGTGATTGCTTTTAAACTATCAGTCAACCCTGACAGCCTCATGATTGACATATTTGTTCGTTCTCTGGGTCTGTCAGCTTTAAGCACAGCATTGACACACCAACAGACAGCACTCAATCAAAGCCTAGTTCAAAAACAAACAGAAACCCATTCCATCATATCACACATAAATAATCAAATGAGTAACTAGAACTGAATGAACAAATAGAATGGTTACTAACGCCCACCCTCTCCCCCCCCTTCCAAAAAAAAGAGAAAAACTACCCACAATCCTTTGCCCGTTCAAAGACAACTTCAGGTTGTCAGAAGAAGTAACAGAGGTGAAAAAATTCCCAGCCAAACATGAGAAACACATTTCAAGCTGTAATTTGATCAACTTTACATCCCCCCCCCCTAAGGTACCACGCACACGCACTTGTCTCTCTCAGACTTCTCCGTGATTACCATTCCAGGTCCGTCATGACCAAAAAACATATCCTGCTGATGACAGCCTCAACCCGCCCCTCGACCAGGGAAGTGAATGCGCGCGCGCGCGTGCGTCCGTGCGTTTTCGACAGCGTGAAGAAGAGCAGAGCAGGGCGGGGATCTTCTGTCGAGGCGCCCGCCAAGCCTGTCGAGCAGCAGCTGTCAGCCCAGCTCTTTCTGACGCCATCATCTCATCAGCAGGGCTGTCAGTCTCGCGGAGAGACAGCTATCAAAGGCCCCGCTCAGCACTGACGAGAGCTAACATGAGGATGGCAGCAAATCCACACATCCCTCTCCCCCCACCCCCCTCCTTATGGCACCATCCAGTCATACTTCTCTAAAAGGCCCTAAAACTGATAAACTTTTGGAAAGATGATATTGATCCGCCTGTCTGTGTACACCCAGACTTCACTCCTTTATGCCCAGGCTTGACTTTTTAGGCAGCGGCGGTAGTCGTAGGGGCGGCACTGAATATGATAACGGAGCCAACAAACGAGACACTTCTAAAGGTGTAATACAGTCTTTGTTGTCATAATATCAATCAGGATGAGAACACGCCCTTCAGCGCTGCATTCGCGCGCTGCATCAGCCGGCACGAGAGACTGCCGCGGTTTCATTTCACTTCGAGCGCTCCAGCTGCCAAAACCTTGTCTCTGTTTTCCTTGCCCTCACCTGTCTATCAAGCAAGCATATGGCTCTCCATATGCGAGCATGTCAGGGGTGTCTTGTTCGGCGTTCGTCCTCCTGGCTCACGCGAGCCTGCCGCTGACTTTAAGAGCGTGAGCCCCCGACGAGCGCACCGCCCCTCCCCAGCCTGCTGTATCGAATTTGTCGTACGTAAACATTGACGCCGTTCGCTTCCAGCCTGCGTGTGATGCATGCTGGTCCGTTCGTAATGTTCATTTCACAGAATCTTCCGCAATGTGACAACTAGTCCACAGAGCGTGTTTAAGATACTTGAACAGAGTGTGTATCATAAAAACACAATGTATACTAAATTGAGCTAAACAAATCTGTATCATAATAACCTGGAGGTAACACAGTGCAACTAAAGATGGGATGTTTGCCATAATAGATGGCCTAAAGCCCTGAGGGACCCTCTGGTAGTAATATAGTCTTATAAACAGACTACAAGTTCAGCTAGTTTTATTTCTCCTCTCTGAGTTGCTAAGTGTATAAGTAATATATTGCTTTCATAAGAGCATGCAAGCTGTATTCGCTTTTTGGAAATATGCCTCAATCCTTTGGGCAGTGTGATTAAGAATAAAATACTAGGTGCATTACATTGAAATAAATTCTACTAGTGACATAACAAAAAAAAAAACAAAAAGGTTAGCTGTGGAGTTTTCTGCAAGAGTTGTGGACCCAGACCTGACAAAAGGGCCGAGTGGCTGAGGCATCCATTACTAGCAGAGTGTCCCCCTGGCACACTGGCTAATGTATTACCTTTGGATTACTGTAATATCTGTCTGATGTATGTGTGCTGAGCGAAGCACAGGGCCCTGGGCGGGGACAGAAGGCCTGAGCAGATGCAGGGAGCCCAGCCCCTGGAGGAGCGTAGCTCTACTGGCTGGAACGAGAGCTCTTCTCCCGTCCTCCCCCCGTCCTCCCCCCAAGGTGGTGGAGCCCAGCGGAGGGAGCGCAGAGCAGGGTAGAGGGAGCAGCATGCGCAGGGCCGGAGGCACTCGCAGCTCCTTGTAGCTCCTCGCAGCTCCTGGGACCCACTACAGCCTGCAGGCGGCGCAGCTGATAAGTCAGGCAGCCATTTGTGAGTCCAAATAAAGGCAGTAAAGTTGACTGGTGTGAACGTGGCACAGCCTGGGGTTGGCAAACTCCTCCTCTGAGGAGCAGAGCTGTGACACGACCCCCAAACACACAATTCCTCTCCCACACACACTCACATTCAGCCCAGCGGATCCATCAAGCTTTCTCCCCGCCCCTTCTCTCGTCTGACGTGCACATACAAATATTTATTTTTTCTTGATTTTCCCCAAGTCTTTTCTTCCAAGCAGTGCAAAAAGAGTATCACACCTCTCCCTCTCCCCAGCTCATGCCAAAATAATCAATGGCTTCCCAAGCAGGCCGGCAGAGCTGATGAGCAGAGGGGATAACCAACATGGCTCCAGGGCTCAGCTACAGATAATAAGTGAGGAACAGTCCTTGGGTATGTTTTACAGCTATCAAGACGCATCATATTTGACATGCATTGTGGTGTTTACAGAGTCCCAGTAAAACCTCCAGCTATACTTAACAGGGTGCAGTGCACAACACAAGTTCAGAAAGCGTTCGACGAGAGAAAAACCTAGCCGCGCTCTTATGCGTGTCCCATTTCGAATTCACGGCGCTATTCTCAGTGTTAACACCTGTCAGCTGACTGACTTCTTGTTCCCCGTGGCTTGTGAAAAAATCATGGCTATGAGGTTCAGAGTCAACAGTCCCATCAATATAAATTCACCATGGTCTTCATGGAACATTAGGCGGATTCCTGTTTCCCTACAAAGCCCTGCGCCTCCCCACTGCTGCTACACACAGCAAAGAGGAGGGGGGGGGATGGGGGCGTCTCTAAAATGGTTCCTTTAAAGAAAAATTTTCACCCATGTGAATAACACAGCTGTAAATAGGCCATGAAATGTTTGCTTCAGAGTGTAACCTTACAAAACACAGCATTATATGTGTTACAAATTAATTGTAATTAAATCCATTCAAAAATTGTAACATCACGAGCCACAATACATATTTTTCTATGGTTTTCGTTTTTTTATTTCCATCAAAAAAAAAAAAAAAGACGACAACTCACAAACCAACAAACGACCGTTATTTAAGGTTTCTCTCTACATTTGTAGCAAGTAAGTTGATCAACAAGGCACCGTCAGTCAAAATCGTTCAACGCGGGATCGTCTCCCTGCTTCCCGTGTGACATGACACAGTCATGTCCACGGTGGGGCTCACGTGAGTGATCAGAAGCTCTTCGGGTTCAGAACCGCAGTGGTCTTCCCGCCCTGGTGGAGATCTTTTGACAAGGCTGTCTGCAGACAGGAAAACGTGGCAGGAAGCAAGGAGACTCCGACCCACTGAACTCTCTCCCAAGACTGTCCTTAAACAAAGCACTGGCAGACATATCCGTGTTCCATATGTAACATATGGCTGACTGGCTGTTGGGGGGGGGGGGGGATCTTCTCGCAAATGCATTGAAAGTCAATTATCTACACCATTTCTCTTTGACTTCACTGTGCTAATACAAGCTGCTCTTGACCTTCTGCTAGTGGGTCTGCAGCAGATGAAAGTATGGTATTTGTTCATGATAGGATTAACTTCAGATGTGGCGAGTGTCTGGGAGTATTACAGTAGAGGCTCTGTGATCTGCCCTTCTCCCCTCTCCACTCTCTGCTACACAGCCCCCACCTCTCCTGTTTCCCCAAAAACCTTCACCCCCAGTCCAGGACACTATTTTGGAATTCACTATACACACCCACACACACCACACACATACGCTGCTAGCCTGGGGAGAGTACTGTCTTCCTCTCTGTAAGCTTCAGCACACACCGGCTTGATAATCGACTCAATTAAGTAGGTCCAATTGCCATTGCAAATTGATCCAAGTTATAACATTATCATTAGTACTTCAAGTATGGCAATTACAAGGACATTCACAGGGAGAGGCAAGAAGAATAAAGAAGGGAAATGAAGTGACTTTGCACAAAAGGACATCCATTTCAGACGCACTGGGTGGTGTAAATAGCCCTGGTGTCAGCGGTATGGAGATAAAAGGAGTGTTACGTTGCGTCGCGTGGGTTGGCTTCTCCTCTCGGCAGCAGAGCCCCGCGCTCCCCGAGCAGCCGGGCCAGTGCTGGAGAATTCCTCCACTTTGGACCAGGCACCTCAGTTTCGCAACAAAGGCGCTGAGCTCTGAGGCTTAATGTCAAATTCCCACTAAATCATTTCAGGTACCGAAGATAAAAATCCAGTGACAAGGGCACAAAAATGTAATGCTAAACTCTGTAGGCTGAAGTATTAGCACGTTTGAAAAGCCTGCATGTGCAACACTGTTCACAGGAGCACCTCAAAACACATGAACCACATCTCCCAACCATACATCACCTCTAGTGCATTAGTGACTCTCCTAACAAACAACAAAACATCCATTACCACAGATAGTATTCTCCACATTATTTGGTATCCTGTGAGGTGAGGGGAGGTTTGCAGATGTGTGTGTGTGTGTGTGTGTGTGTGTGTGTGTGTAGAGCTGAGACTGACAGGCATGGTCTTGTGGGTACTGATTGATATGGGGCGGGGCTCTCTGGCGGTCAGGCACAACACCGTGGCAACAGAACCCACAGCCTAAAGTAGGTATTGTGCCGTGGCGACAGAACCCACAGCTTACAGCTGGCACTGCGCCATGGCAACAGAACCCACAGCCTACTGCTGGCACTGCGCCATGGCAACAGAACCCGCAGCCTACAGCAAGCACTGCACCACGGCAACAGAACCCACAGCCTACAGCAAGCACTGCACCACGGCAACAGAACCCGCAGCCTACAGCAAGCAGGGTGCCGGGGCGGCAGAAGGCTCCCTGCCTAATTGTTTCTGAAAAAAATGACGTTTGTCTTTTTTTTGCACCTTGCTTCAGGTGTCAGTGCCTCTCAGATTAGAGGGCCTGCGACGGCGTGACTGCCCTCGAGCGCCTTGTTTGATGTTTTGAGGAGTGTCATTTCCTCATGCAACTCCCCAGAAATCGAAATCTGTATTTATTTCCATACGAGGTTAATAGAAAAATCGAAATCTGTATTTATTTCCATGCGAGGTTAATAGAAAAAGATGCCTAAGTGCATGTGCCACTCAAAGGTAATTTTATGCAGACATGTCTCAGCGTGCTACAACAGGGAGGAGATACAAAGGCAGAATTTTAAATGACAGAATAAGGCAGGCTATCAAACTGTATCACAAAGGAAGCTTTTCACCTTACTTTAACTTCTACACTTCCACACACAGCACAAGTAAAACATTTCCATAAATATTCCCAATAAGTTGTACTAAATTGTGCTTCTTGTAATGAAGGTAACTAGGTATTTCTTGTGCTTTTTACCATTTTTAAAAATCCAAGTATAAAACTATGCCAAAAGGTTCTTAAAATGCACACTAATTACAGTTAACGTGTTATTCATATCCACTTTGTTTCCTTTAGTCAAGATCCTCACTATACAATATTTTCCATGTTCCAGCAGTAAAGGTTTCCTGGCAAGGAAGGCCAGCCGCACTCTTCCAGTGTCATTACATAGGCAACACTGCCACTTGGTGCAAAATAACAAGTACAGCATTCAGCTCTTGCGGAGAGCAGAGCTGTTTTGCCTTGCCTCGTCCCACCTATGTATAGCAACAGCGCACTCCTGAATAGCTATTCAGCAACGCTAACCCTTCTCCTTCTTCCAGTATGTGGCCGTATTTAATTTGATTTGTGCATTAAATACGGCGCTTACACTAATTTCACGAGAAGATCCTGGAGAGGAGGAGCAGCCAGACCCATCACAGATAAAAACCAAGAGCATGACACTGCATTCAGACTGTAAAAATGCCCTGTGTGAAAAGAGCATTTACGATGTGGTTTAGGTGGGTACCGAAAGCTGCGTGTCAGAGGGGAGCGCGCACAGAGTAACTGCCATAAACGTGTATCATCTTCAGCACTAGAGAGAGGGCAAGGCACACACAAGTTCTCCACCGCCAACCTCTGTGCACAAATAATATGGACGAAGTATTCGTTCCCCTCTGCCGTCCTTGGAAAACTACACAAATGTGCTTACTTTGACTGCTCTGTGCGCTCCTGGGGGCAGCATTCTGTACTGGAAATGCAAACTATTTGAGCAATGCAGTAAAACCCTAGCATAAGCTTAGCACACTGAAATCACTTAAGTACTGTAGAAAAGGGATTTTCTCACACAGAAATGCTTGACTCTACACCAAACACAAAGTGATATGAAAAAGAAGATTTATTTTAAACCTCCACTTCTGTAACTTAAAATCAGTTATATTTATGTAAATAAAAAAAGTAGTTTATGCTGCTCTCAAGAGTTGGGTTAACAAAACAGATAAGCCCATTCCAACAGTGCTCATGTATTTTCAAAAATCAAAGGTGGAGCCTCTTGAATGATTTTTGTTTCATATGAGTGTGTGTATGTTCCTCTCCTACCTACCCACCCGACCCACACACACACACACACACACCCACACACCCTGAGAGGGTCTGCAAGCATGTATCAGCATGACACGCTGACAGGCACAGGAAATGCCAAAACAAGCAAGGCCGGGAAGAGGAAGAGGGGCGCTTTCCACAGATGGCAAGACGCATCTCTTCAGTCCTTAAACAGGCACAAAAAGCAGTAGCGGGAGCGGGTCCTGTCTATAGAACGCGCCGGCGAACAGTACATACTTGGCACAAGTAGCAGAAACAATTAGCGTCACACACGCAGCCTGGAGCGGCGGCGGCGGCGGAGGGGTGGGGTGGGGTCTATGTGAGAACACCGCGTCTTATTTTCACCAAACGGACCTGAACGGCTCAGTGGCGGGCGCGCATCCCTCCGGCATCACGCCCAACACGGGCGACTTTCAAAGACAGCAGCAGACATGGCTCATTTCACTGATGCCTACGTGTGTGTGTAGAGTGGGGGGGGTTCGTATTCGTGCATACCTAATTAGAGAATTGACGGAGGAAGTGTGCCGCTCCTCTGAGAGTGCCCCAACCTCCAACACTGGGAATATTTTTCTGACATCCCACTCTTGCTTTTGCACACAAACTCGCATACAGAGAAACTCGGGCGTTTGAGCGCCAACTTAGCTTGGTTTGGAATGCTGGTAATGAGACAAAGTAAACAACTTCACAGCATGATACACCGCTGCTTTGGAGACTGACAGCAGGAAGTCCACCGCTGCATGTGGGAGACGGATCTGCAGGCAGTACTGAGATATTCCAGAGTCTAATAATTAACATGAATTTGTTTCAAAGCCGTAACACTGCAAACAAATCTGTAAACAGATTAATTATCTAGAGGTAGCAGTTCTGTTTCAGTTCTGTTTCTAAATACAAAACCAAAAAAACTTAATTGAAACAATGTGCAATGAACAATGTGTTTGTGTTGTTGCTCCATTTGTCCACTAGAGGGGCCTATACAATAACCCTCACAAATTATACAGCAAAGATAATTAAATCAGTCCTCAAAATTCAGGTATTAGAAATATTTCAAGCTCCTTTTACCAACAATCAGGTGTGACAGCAAAGTACCCAGTAAAATCCATTAACCAGTGTACCATAAACCTACTGGCATTGTATGTTTTTGATTTTATTTATACTTTTTAGGAAGATATTTGTCCTTAGGTTCCCACAGAACATCTTATGGATAAATGATTAAAAGATCTTTTGGTTTGAGCACCTGTTCTATGTAAAAAAAAACACATAACTGTAAAAATAAAGTACAGTTCCCAGAAGTGAATTCAAAATAATAATAATAATAATAATAATAATAATAATAATAATTCCATATGCAATTTAACAATAGCATAGATTATGGAGTATAAGTGGAAAGCTGCTAAGTAACATGCAGTAATGTTCCTGGTGGGAGTTTCTACTGATTTGCTTTTCCTGCCTTAGTCAGATAAATGATACGCTTGCAAAATCAATACTACATAGGTCTCATATGAGTCTAATACAGCTTCAAAGCAAAAGTCTTAAAGGTTGATTAATTCAAGACACAACAGGTCAACAAGCAGAGCAGGGACTGCAGAGCAGAGACATTCTAAAGTCACTTTAAAGTTGAGATATCCAAGGGAGCAGTCTGTGTTTGCAAATCCCCATAAAATGCTAAAGAAACTGCGCAATCTAACTTAACACTGGGTTATACAGTACATAAAACAAACGCACTCGAAATAAAACAGAATATTACACGAAGCAAACAAATAAACAAAGCTGTCCTGATAAATCCAGACTAACACATCACAAGTAATACATGCTATTCCATATCTTGACATTTGTGAATCTACCACACATTCATTTCTCTAAGAGCAGTAAATATAAATTTCATTCTGCCCTTATTCTGTCCGACAAAAACCGGTAGATCCGGCTTTACTGGCAAGAGCCATGCGGAGGCCAACCCGCTGTTACTTTATTTGATAACTAAGTCTTCCTGGCATGTGCTGTCATCTGTGATGAACTAAGTTCAAAAACATTCTTTCACTACAATGAAAATTACATTTCTGATTTTAGCACACAAGGCACATGGGCTTTGCTCACTTATATAAGTATGTTTGATATTACAAACACTAGAGGTCAGCAGATGCTAGGAGAAATAAATCAAAATCTCAAAACCCCAGCCACAGGGCACCTTTGGTCCTTGTATCTGACCAGTGAATTTTATTGTTTAGTACTTTTAATTCTCAGAAAACTATGGAAGATTCCCAAAACTGCACATTGATAATGATCACCCTGATTTTCCTTACCAAGTGACATATGCCCAATGCACATTGACCTGTCAGCTCTCCAGAAGGGCGGAGTCTTTAGTTCAAGTACCATCAAGGGGGTGGAGACTGAGGCTGAGACCACACCTATGAATGGCATGGTAAACGCCGATCCTATCTTAAGAGCAATTAAAGATACCTCTCATGCCAAGAGACAACTTTGTTTTTCTTTTGCTAACACACCCACAGTTTGCAGCCATGTTCATACATTAAATTACACAGGTAACCTGACATACAGCCCAAGAAGAAAAGGGTTTGGCAAATTGTTTGTTTGTTTGTTTGGGGGGTGTTACTTTTGTTTCTTTATGTTTTTAGCTCCAGTTTTCTCCCTAGACACTGTGGCCAAGCTGATAAAACCATTCAAATGCAGCAAAATATAAAGTTGAAATGTATAAACTGGTTCCTCCTTCTTCAGAATTCAGAAGCAGTTTGCTTGCACAGCTGATGAAGGACGCACTGTTTCTTTGGAAATCTTGTGTACTTCACTACATTTTTAAATATCTCTACTCTCTTTCTCTCTCTCTCTCTCTCTCTCTATCTATCTATCTATCTATATATATATACACTACTAAAAAAAATAAAGGGAACACTTACACAAGACACAAAACAGAGCCAGAGTCCTGCAAAATGACCTCCAG
>JAOXYF010000009.1:9100789-9133246 GCA_028565775.1 Sternarchorhynchus goeldii
GAACTGAAGCCCACAAGCCAGGAGGCTGAAACAAAGACAGACACACTACCAGCAGATAAAGCCAGTGATGAGAAGGTGACCCCAGATATTGAACAACAGAAACAAGATGTAACAGAAGAGAAAGAGGATAAAGATTCCAGGAAAGCTGCTGAACTGAAACCCACAAGCCAAGAGGCTGAAACAAAGACAGATACACTACCAGCAGATAAAGCCAGTGATGAGAAGGTGATCCAAGATATTGAACAACAGAAACAACATGGAGCAAAAGAGATAGATGGCGATACCATAAAACATCCCAAGCCAACAGAAGAGAAACCTATGCAGGAAATTGTAACAGAATCCAAAGAAAAGACAAATGGCCTTACTCTACCCCCAATGAAAGACCCTGAGCCAAGTGAAAAGGCAACAGAGAAAATCTCTCCAAAATATGAAGATGAAAAGGTGACAAAAGAAATACCACTTGCAGTTGAGCCTCAAACTGTCTCTATGGCAAAACCAGCAGAGAAAGACACGGAAAGCAGAGAGGTGAAATCCACAGAGGGAGGTGCCCCCACCACTGACCAGCAGGCAACATCTCCAAAAGCTGAGGCAGGACAGGAGATGGCTCCAAAAGAGGCAAGCGAAAAGGAAGCAAAGGGCAGCACAAAAACTTCTGAACCACATGATTCACAAACGATAGAACGAGCAACAGATGAAATGGAGGTGCAGAAAGGCTTGGAAGCACAGAAACTGACTGAGGGAGTAACAAAAGAAGCACTTCCAAAAGATGAAGAAAAGGAAACAATATCTGAGGAGCAGGTGGAGAAGAAACTGGAGAGCAAACCAGCTGCTGAGCCAGCAACTAGGGAGGAAGAAAAGGGAGAAAGTGTTGGGGCAAGAGAGGACCACAAAATGCAGGATGATGCCTCTAAATCCACTGCCATAGAAAAAGTCGAGATGTCTGAGGGAAAGCAAAGTAGTACAAAAGACATGACCAACGGTGCCCAGGAAGGCAAAAGGGAGTTAAAGGAAATAGAAAAAGTGTTGGATCAAATGCCAAAACAAGAACAGACAAAAGTTGTAATGGAGGAGACCATATCAGAGCAGCCATCTCACAAACATGCAGATGAAGATAAAGGTGATAAAACAGTTGAAAAAGAAACAGTTAAGCACTCTGAAAAGCAGCTGGAGGGTATTGAGAAGGAAGAACTCCTTAAAGCTGTAGAAAAGGAAACAAAGTCTAGTGAAGATATGGATGAAAAAAATACCAAAGAGAGCCAACTGGACACTTCTAAGGAAACGAAAGAGATAGATATAACCAAAGCTACAGGTCAAGAAACGCCCAGCAAAACCTCCACAGATGTACAGAAAGAGCAAACAGCTCCAGTGGTTTTACTAGAAAAAGAGCAAAGCAAAGACTTAGACTTACATGAATCCAAGGACACAAAAATTGAGAAATCAGACAAGATAGAGAGTGGCATAGAAGGCGATGGCCCTAAAGTACCCAGCACAAAACCTGAAGGTCCTAAAACGGACAGTGCATCATTAAAAGATTCCAAAAAGCCTGACCAAAGTATAGAGCCGGCTCTAATAAAGTCATCTGAGAAAGGGCAAGATGAAGACAAAGCAATAGTTCCTGACAAGCAGAGTGACTCTGAGCAGAAAAAAGATTTGCCAAAAGTAGCTGAAAATGGAGAAACTTCATAAATGCAAAAAGGCTTTTTGAGATATGTTAACCTGAACAGGCTTTGAGATGCAGACTGGAATTTAAACAATGAAGATGAATGTGGCATTAAATGCTTTAAAACAATGCATGACCAGATTTCAGCTGACCAAGAAACAAATAGCTGCATTGACATCCTAAAGCTATGGCTAACGACCATGGTTAATAAATGCATGTGTACTGACGTTTAAGTGTTGAAGCTAAAGAACATAAGAAAGTATATAAAGAATGTATAATGATCAAATTAAATATTTTGCTATACTTGTAGCTCTAGTTAGATAAATGTGTATATTAAAAGAATGCTTATATGTTGCAGGAATAAACATTATTTCAGCATATCAATCTGTTTTTGTGAATGAGTTATTCTTTTATTCTTTTAAGTGATTACGCATTTGTTTGGCTAGTCCTCCACTTTTAATGTAATTGATACTTAAATTATAACGATACATAGCACACACAAACTGATGTATATGAATGAAAACAAATAAAAGATAACAAAAACAGGCATTTTGAAAATCAGTTTACTTAAAAACATACAGGCTAAATGCCAACAAATACACGTGATACTGACTTTGGCATAACTACAGCAGGATCCAGATATCTTCTCTGCATGCTACCACAAACGGATAACTTTAAATACCAACTTCTAGCTTTAAAGACTGTTCAGTAGCTGTATCTACGAGCTACCAATCTTTTCCAGTCAATTTTATGTACTCAAAGGTTTGCTGACTGATGTAACTTGTTTTTTGCAGACCTGCGATATTTTCAGTGGCCTCCTCTACAGATGACCTTTTTTTGGTTGGTGTTCAGGTCATTTCTGGGGTTTTGTATATTTCTATTTTAATACCCCTGCATAAGTGTTTGCATAAACAGAATTTACAAGTTAATTTACAATACATTAACAGGTTCTAGGTAACTCACCCTTTAATCAAAATATATATTGTATGGCAGCCTATTAGATACAGCCACAGAGAACCACATGAAGTGATAACTTCTTGTACATCAATTTGTGATTGTGATTTATTGAGCTGATATTCTCTAGTAAATCTCCACTATGCAGTAACAGATCCATGTAGTATTTAGATTTCATTTACTAATATGGTTTGCTTGAAAATCATATCCATATTCCTTGTCTTAAGGTTTGCTTTGAGTTCTAGCATGCAGTCAAAACGAAACTTTGTGGAGTTCAAAGACTTTATTGAAAAGTTTACACATACACATAAGGACCTCTAAGTGGTGAAAGCATAACCTCAGCGAGTCAGAGCCACAGCGACACTGAAAGCTTCAGGTAGTGAACTTAAAGCCACATCCATTCTGACATTTTCATAAACTTCACCTAGTCGTCTGGGCAGAAAACAAAATGCCAGCCATACTCTCCCAATGCTAGTGTCATTACATTCCCAGTCCCAGGCATGACCCAGTCAGGCAACCCAAAAACTGCCAAGTTTAAGGGCAGACATCAAGTACAACCACATTTCAAATCTTGATGGCTGACAAAGCAAAAAAAAAAAAAAAAAAAATTGTAGGTTACAGCTTAAATGTGTCCTTGTATGTATGGAAAAATGCATAACAGTATTTAAATATTACCAGGTATAACCTTGTATAAGCGCTAAGTTGTTGCGTAGGCTGTGTTCATACGACTAAGGAGTATCAGGAATATCAGATGGTACAAAGGGTGAAATTAGAGACAGTTTGTCACATTTCCCTCCCAAACACCGCCACTGTCTTACTGAAGAGGTAATGCAGCACGCAGACTCACCATGCCCACTGCTGCAAGTGGAGGATTTCATTGCTGTGGCAGTGTTGGATTCAGATAAACAAATGAATTTGCAGCTGAACCAATGGGTCTTTAAGGGAACTGCAACAATCCAGAAATGTTCACCATGACTGGGAAGGGGAAAACAAATAATGATAAACACCACTGCAATGATTACTAAAAATGATTGTTTATGTTGTAGCCTTTGAACATATTCCATCCCATCCAGAATCCCCCTGCTGGTTAAGTTGGAGACAGATTTAAGGCCAGATTCCTCTGATATTCCCTCATCCCTGACGCAATTGAGAGAAGGTGTTCAGGCCTCCAGTTCCAGCCCTAAGCCCAGCTTGTGACCTCCAGCGTTGATGTTCTTTCCATCAACCAGGGCAGAAAGGGTCAGCTTCACACCTGTGCCAAACCACAATTACATAGTCTGAGGAACTTCTGAATCAAGTTCACGTCCTTTTTCATTTGTATCTCTACACATTTTTACAAATTTGTCCACCCACCAGGGTAAAAATGAAGATAGATGAGCATCACTACACCCAAGCCATTGGTAGTTGCTACATAAATATTACAGAGTCTTTTGTAATGTTTATATTGTGCACAAGCAGAATACACGTGCAATAAATCTTTGACCAAAAAGCTTACAAACAGAATAAGCAATATCATACCTTTTCTGAGGGTCTGTGTGTAACCAACACCAATAAGACTAGTATTGTTCACTTTGGCCTGCATGGATGGATAAAAGGGAAAAGTCGTTCAGTTTACATAGACAAATAATTCACATCAGTAATGCTGCCAGAATCTGTACTACAAATGCTTACTGATGTGCTTACAGTCTCAGTGATTCCCATAAATTTAATCCCCAAGTGTTTACAAACCAGGGAAGAAAAATCTATATATCATATCACAGGTACTCAAAGTGAATGGGGACACACTTTGGAAAGGATCATTCTGGTCAGCAGACTTTGCCGTGGTTCAGAACCCATTTAGTTACAGAAAAGGGAGGCAGTGTACACTGTAGGCAAGAGTAAAACAGTAAAGAAAAAATTCTCCTCAGCCAACTCCACTTTCCATGTGGTACTGAAGGCTCACCAATTACAAAACACTTAGTTCGCTTGTTGGTTGTTCAAGTACATTAAGTCCCCCCTGTTCAAAATCTACCCAGTATTCTGAAAGATAATCAAATAATCTCACTTTAACTCAGAATGATACACCTGTCTTACAAAACACAGTACATAAACACCGATTATTCACTACACCGCCTTATTAAGTGCACACTGCCCTGACTGTGCTCGACAGTCACGATCCCACACACTCACACTGATGGAGGCATCCTTGTCCAGCTGGTACTTGGCTGCAATGCCGAAGCGGGTACTGTTGCTGCCGGCCGTCCAGGCCAGGTTCACAGCCGTCTCCAGGTTGTCGCTCACTTTCTGGTAGATGGAACCTCCAAACTCGGAGCCGTCATTACTGCAGCGAGCAGAAGAAATGCCTCAAAACAGTGCAGTAACTGGAGATCGTCAATATTTTAATTTCCCTGAGGGAACCCTCCCAAAGGGATCAATAAAGATCTATCTATCTATCCATCTATAAAGTACCTCAGCAGGTCTGCTAAACATTAAATATGATAAACTGAACATAAATGAATTAGCTAAGAGCTTTATTAATCTAGACAGCTCTAGAATGTACATCCCTGTAATGAAATATAACCCGTGTGTGTTGTGTTTGTGTATGTATGGATGCACGCATGTATGTCTGTATAGAGTGAGTGAGCGAGCGAGTGAGCGAGCGAGCGAGAGCCACAGACAGGGTCAAAAGTGAAGTTTCTCTGGAAACTTTGTGTACGTTACATGACATTTCAGACAGAGATATAGCATCAGAATAACATGCCAGTCTTAAACAGATGGATTAGAGTACATTATAAACCTACTAACAGCTTAATATCCTGTCCTGTTTCACTACAGTCAGGGGTTATTCACTACACTCCCTTATTAAGCACACGGTGTACTGACTGCGCTTGGCCGTAACAGTCTCGCACACTGTACTGACTGCGCTTGGCCGTAACAGTCTCGCACACTGTACTGACTGCGCTTGGCCGTAACAGTCTCGCACACTCAGATTTATAGAGGCGTCCTTGTCCTTGTTCACCATTTATTACATTTTAGCTACAATTGAGACATCACCAGTGCTCATTCCCAGACAAATGGTGCTCAAAGAAATGTGTGTGTGTGAGAAACATACTGTTATTTAGACTGTCTGCTGTAAGAATTTCTGGCCTGTTAATTTGTATCCAGCCAGTCCCACCTCCCCTTTCAGCAGGAGAATGAGATTCTCTGAGACAAATCAACTTCACCTGTCAAACAGCCAAGTCTGGCTGGGGCCTTGAATCACCCCCACCCTAATGCCTCCAGTTAGGATTTAATAAAGACTCATGCAAACAACTAATCAACAGGAGACAGAACACCACTGTCAGCCTGACATGTTGCTGCTGTTCTGCCCCTTGACCAATTGTACCTGCAATTTCCATTATGTAATTTGGGGTGGGGGGGATTCACAATATGCCTCCACTAAAAGTTAAGCAACTATGCACTTACACATTGGTGTGCAGCTGGAAGTCGCCCGTCTTGTAACCTATAGCAAAGTTGTTCTGGGTCATCTTTGACTTGGCTGTGTCGAAGGACATCTGGTAGCCAGCGAGCCACCCCTCGTAACCAACCACAGCGGCACCATGGATAGTCGGGCCCGCAAAGTCGAAATCAACGTCACAGCCCAAGTTGGCATACTCCCGCTTGTAGGCAGTCTTGACCTTTCCACTCTTCTTGCTGTCAAAATGCAACATTACATCTTGGCTGTGCACATTGTACAATGCGGATTTATTTCAAGGTGGTCAATTTCGACTCAGTTAACTGTGATAAGCCATTAGTAAAACTTACAAGTTAGAGAATAAAATTAAAACCCTTCACAGAATGTCAATATTCTCAACACATTGAAATACTCCTATTCCGAAGGCGAGCCAGCAGAGACGAAACACACAGCATTGGAAAAGCAGTTACAGCACAAACAATCGTCCTAAAGGGACCAACCAAATTCCTGCAAAGTCAGAGGAAGTGTTGGAGTGAACTCACTGACCCTAGTGCATCACTCTGCTCTTAAGATTTCACCAAACTCAGTAGAACCAGAGTCTGAATAAAAATGTCTGATTATGCTGTGGAGGGAGTAATGGAGCTCCCTCCCCTTCTGTCTGCACCATAAATCAGACCTTACATTTGGCAGTGGTCAGCAAAAAGCTTGCTCCTTAAATAGGCTGTTCTCACTTATCACCATTTTGGAATATTCAAAAAGTCACAAAATGCTGCCTTTGCATTTATCATTATATTTCCATATTGTTTCACATTCAGTGGCCCAGGCTCTACAAAGAAGGAAAAAAACGAAAGCGCTTACACAAAAACACAACAGACTTGTGAAATACACCACCCTTCCTACCCATCTATAAATACATGTACAGACGGATGGACAAATACTTATTTATATAATGCACAAAAATGCCCCTATGCCAATGCTATACAATATCAATGCTGTGACAAACAACTGCACTTCACAGAATGCAAGGTCAGTGTAAAAGTCATATGAGAAGACAGACTCGGTCATTTGGCCCAAGCTATACGAGACATTGCTCATTCATTCATCTTTCTGACATGATTCATAAAGCCCAGACAACCGTGACAATTGGTTTGCATCAGACCCCATACTGTCATCTTTTACTGCCAGTGAGGCAATCATCCATGAACCACAAAAAACAATACATTGTTTCTACCCAAACATATGACAGTTTAGGACTCTCAACATACTATCCAGTTACAGTCAAGGCAAATACACCAATAGCCCCAAAAAAAGCTTCTACATGTCCATGTTCTTGCTCATATTTTCCCCTCACCCTTATAATTTCTTCAGCAAACCAGGATTTCAAGTATGGAGAGAACATACCCTGTGTTTGGTGAGAAGGTGGTATCAAAAGTCAGCTTCAGCCCCTTTGCAATCTAAAGAAAGAACAAACAACAATAAGTAAAAGGAGGGTTGGGGGGGGGGGTGTTCTGATCTGAACTAATCTGCAAATCTGTAAGTGTGGTCAGACCTGGTCTTCAACAGTGATCTCTGTCCCCAAGGTGTTGTCAGTATTCCACTTCTCTGTAAAAGTCAAGCCATACTCAGGCCTCTTGTATTTGGTTTCCAGACTTCCCACCACTTTGCTGGTGTCAGTGTTGGAAGAGCCAGAGGTCTTGAACTCCTGCCAAGGGGCAAGAAAGAATATCATCACATGCCGTAAGCACGTGTTCACCAGCTGTTCAACAATAGTGCTGTACGCACCAAGCTAATCGATACAGTAAATATAGCACATAATTCCCCATTCACTAGCATCGGATCAGTGCCTATGAACTACTTACTTAGTAAGACTGAAAGACTTGCTTAGACCTGAAAGGTTACTGCTTTATGATATACAATACAAACTAATACCAGTACTAAGAATATGATACAAAATACAAACTAATCCCAACAATGGAAAGAATTTAGCCTGCAAGGCTCATTACTCCAAATGTGCATGTACAAATACCTTAAACCTTTTGTTTCAAAGTGCGTCTTGTATAAGGAATATACAGTAAAATGTATGTCCAGTAAGTGAGGTGACAATCATACTAGTTTAATGTTTCAAGTAGTTATTCATTTGCTGGGTAGTTGTTGTATAGAGCACTTACCACTCCACTGCTTGATTTAGTTTTGACATCAAGCTTC
Source organism: Sternarchorhynchus goeldii (assembly GCA_028565775.1). Taxonomy (NCBI): domain Eukaryota; kingdom Metazoa; phylum Chordata; class Actinopteri; order Gymnotiformes; family Apteronotidae; genus Sternarchorhynchus; species Sternarchorhynchus goeldii. Next base: position 9,109,042 of record JAOXYF010000009.1, read on the forward strand.
ACTAGACCAAAGCCTATTAGAAAACAAAACAAATTTCAACATACAACCATGCCCTCTTCACAATTAAAAACACTCATGCGTGGCTGCCTTTTTTTGGACAGATATATTACCATATCCCTTGTTGAAAATGTCCTTGGCAGATTTTCCAAGATCGGCATATGCTGGTGGGACTGCCATTCTTCCTGTAAAAGTTCACAGAAACAACAAGATGTCAAATAAATCACCCTCATAAAGTTCAACAAACCTAAACATGTAGCAGACACCACAGACCCACCCATTGGTAACTGTCAGCTTTAAAATCAGCTTTTGAACATGAGAAAAAAAAGAAGCGCCTTGTGGCCCTGGGTGTCTAATCAACATAGAGCCATGTTTCTAATCACTGTGCTATCTGTCTAGCTCTGTGTGTTGCACACAGGCAGATGAGCTATCCAACCTGACATCAGACCACACCCTTATGAGCAACAAGGAGGAAACGACCACATTCAAATACACTTCTATGTATCGACACACTTGTTTATAATATACTATACTGGGAGCAAGTAGGCTGCCTATCCATGAGGACTTTAAGAATTCTGACAGTCATGATTTCCAAAATTATTTTTAAAACAATTGTGTAAAACTACTAGCTGCTTAAGCTGAACTCAAAATGCCTGTGTCCCAGCCTACTTATAGCTTAGGCTCAGTGCCAGCAATTCTGCCCAGCTTGGCCTTGGCTTTTATGCTGGTGTCTATGCAAAAGAACCTGCTTGAATTCCTAGACTTTGAAACATGTCCACACTTTCCATTTCAAGAAGTAATAAATCATGGTCTGTCTAGGCTTAACAGCTGTTTCTTCAATCAATTAAGAAATTATTTCCTCATTCATAAAAAGTTCCAATTATCACTTTACTTCGTCCTTAAATCATAGAAGGCTTGAAAGGAAAAAAACAGCGAGAATTAAGGACAAAATATTGGCAAGGTTAAAACTGGAGGCCATCTTGACAGCCCCTATGGCCAGAAACACGAGCGCTCACACAGACACGTTCTTCCTCAATAACACCTGTAACGACAACACTTTGTGAGTGGTACGGAGGTGGTCTGATTGTAAATACCAACCTTTAATACACTTACAGGATATGACAAGTTGTATGGCTGAGGGTGTACAAACCTTACCGGCTAGCTAGCTAGAAAAGTCTCTTTTAGGAACAGCATGCCTGATATTTATAGCTAGTTATGCTAAACCAGCTAGGCAAGCTGCGTAACGTAATTTTGTGTACTTACTTATTCAACCTCAACTGTGAAAGGCTGAACAAGTAAAACTGGATAGAAAGTGTCATGTGCATGCTTCCTGTGCAGTCGAGTATTGTAGCTAGCTATGTGTTAGCTTAGCAGCTAGTCACTTCACCTCTAGGTTGTTGGATTCACTGATTCATTTAGCTAGCTGCCAACATCATTGCCGAGGCTAAACCAATGAGCTCTGCTCGTATCGTCTGGCTAATAACGTTAACTATAGCTCTATTCATATGCTAGCTCTCTTCAGACATACACGTTTCACAGTATTATTCTGACAATTTTATTATGTAATTTACGTACATGCAATAGCAGAGGCAGGCCACACCATTTCTCTTGTCGTCACTTAGCTATCTAGCTAACCTAGGTTAGCTATCTAATATTAGCTCCTCTTAGCTAAAACGTGCTAGCAAAGTGTAAACCGCCCCTACACAAAGTGCGAAAACGGGCACTTGTAAATATATGATTGCTGAGTTCGATCGTATTACTTACCTGTTATTAGATAGATCTAGTGATTAACCTAGGTAAGCTCAATAAATTTAGCACCAGCGCACAATTACCGCAGTGAACTACACCGGTTGGAGGGCGAACTGAAGGAGACTGTAATGCAACGATATCCAAACCTTTCACACCCCATGTCCTAAACCTGTAGGACCCTTTCTGTCAGACGTCGGATATGTGCCTGCTTATAAATAAAATTAATAAACAATCAGGTTATGTATTTAATACATTTCGTGTTGTTTATTGCCAATTTTTATTACAAAAGTTTAGTCTACAATATTCACATTCATTCTTATAATTTTACAGATTTAAATGTTACCATTTTATTACTTTTCTCTGAAACAAAAGGCATGAAAGCTGCAACCGCAGTTTTATTATGTAAACTATTTGAAGATTTCAATGTAAAAGTCGCCATGCAATGAAGGGACGTTATGGGTGAGAATGTATAAAACAATCATGTGCAAATAAAACACGTGTAACCCCTCAACAAATAAAAGCAAAAACTCCCTTAAAATAAAAAAATAACTTACAATAATTTAATTATTTTTAATAATAACTAAAATTACAGCATCAGTGGGTGCTAATGACATTACAAAGCATATAAATAGGCCTACTTGGAAACATGAGGCTCATTCGGGGCATCAGACCTGACCGCTGTTTTACAGACTGACCTGGTTTATAGAACTGATTCATCTATTCCTGTCAGCATTTCATTATTAACAGGTGTTTCATGTCACTTTCATTAAATTGCTTTTTAAAAAATAGTCCTATGTCCGTTATTTTGCCACTGGAGGTCAGTATGTGACTGTTATAACAACGTTTATACATATATACACATGGCCTTAGGAAGTTTACATATGTGTTCAGCTGTTAACATTACACTATGATGACAGCTTACAAATTTTAGTCAGTACTGGAGTCTGTGCAGCTCATGTTCAGATTTTTCAAGAGCATCTTGCATATATCAGTATGACTGCAAATCAAATTTAAAACCTTGGTGGTGTTAGCATACTACTCAACCTGCTCTAATAAGTGAGATACAGGAGCAATGGCTCCTACTACAGTGCTGCTTCTGACAGTCATTTTACATCAGAATTAAGAGGTCAGACAGTCTGGACTTTAAAACATAAGATCGGTGGGTTTGTATATACAACATGAATCCTTGAGGACTGGCATAGCAGCTTACTTGAGAGACTGACATCTGAGCGCTGGGCTTCACATCTAGTTTTTCTTACACTAGACAACAGTGATTTTGCTTGCTGCTAAAAAATAAATGCCCATTATATATTTTTGCATGCGGAATTCAGATATGTTTTCTCAATTTTTCTACCACCTATAGTTTGTTTCAATATTCAATATCATGAGAAGTGGTACCAAGGAGATGGGATCTCCTCTGGCATGCTGGTAGGTTACAGCTGGACACTGAAGAGAGATGTTCCTGAGGCCAAACTGTAGTGAATCTCAACTCATCTCATTCAGTTGTTTTTTAAACATTCTGGGCATAGCTCCAGGCATGCCATCTTATTGATGCCGTGAACAAGTTGCAATGAGGCATAAAAATAAACAGATTTGCACTGATTCCTGATGGATGGTGATCTAGATTGGAGCGCTGTGTATATTACTAAGTGGCAACAGCAGGTTAAATAAATTAAGCAAATGATGCCTACAGCTGGGGTGGTTCATCTAATTTGAGTAAGTACCATCATTATCCTGGGTAAAGATTCCCAAAAGCCTTGTACCACAACAATATTTATAACAAAAAGTAGTTAATGCCCTGAATGCTAGTTTATACAATCTTAGTTACAATATTTTTAGCAATGCCCTTGTTTCTTAAGGGCATTGCTGATACTGACAGTTACCTCTTTTAATATTGATACAATACTGTTAGAAATTGTTTCATGATGAATGACTCATTTTGAGCCAGAATGGTTTAAGTGGTAATATCTTAATATCTTGAGCAAATATTTTCCTGGGATTTAAGGCTTTTCACAAAACCATTTATATCCCTGGATCTGTTTGGACCGCTAACTAAAAAAACTGAGCGATCTTCAATCAAGTGGCCTGTAGCTTGCTTCTTTACATTGGTTGCGCAGGATGTATCTTCCGCTCTATGATTCAGTCAGTCAAAGTGAGTTACGTGTGAAGCATGAATATTAAGCAGTGAGGGTCTCCTGTTATAAAAGCTCCTGTTCTAAAAATATTGTAATGAGTGGCTCGCTGTGTCAGCTGGTGACCAATAGAGGGAGGCAGCGAGCCAGGAATCAGTCAGGGCTCAGTAGCCTGATCTTTCTCTTGTGGCCCTAACCCAAATAAGTAGCTTTGCAAAGCTCAGTGTATGTGAAGTCATAGTGCGTGTAATAATTGTTCTGACTTGCTAGTAACAGTATTGGTGCCCTCTGGCTCAACAGTTTCTGGTACTCCTCTCTGTTCTCTGAGTGACAGTCTTCCCTCTTGTTTGTCTGAAGTTGCCCATTCCAAGTGTTTGTATCTCTGTCTTCTCCAAGCAAGTACCCCACCTGTCCAGTAGCCCAATGGTTGCTGTAATGACATCTTGTTTAGTGTGGACCCAGGTTTGACTCCTGGATGTGGTGGACCAAGTGGGTCTCTCTTAGTTCAGGCCTCTTGTCTCCAGTGGAAGTGAGTTGGGGCAGGCCCACCTGTACAACTATTCCGTCTGGTTGGGTGACCTGTCTGCCTCCCTCATGTCACCACCAGGCAATACCCTTTCTCTTCCTTGCCATCAGTTATCCTCTCACCATTCCTCTCATAGCCCAGTAGTGCTGTGGGTTGAGCCTTGCTCTCCTGCTGCCTATGTCCCTGGTTTGAGTCCCAGTTCAGTTGTTCCCCCTAGTTTGTTTCAGTTGGGCTTTTCCCCTCTTCTTGTGCTCCCCTTTATCAGCATTTGAGTCCTGGTAGGAGGGGTATCCTCTAACAACCGAGGCATGTTGACTGCTGAGGTTTGCAATCCCAGTTTGGGCCTAGACCTTACACATGCACTGTCTCATGTTCTGTTCTAAGGCCTTGCTTTGTTTTATTTTGAGGTGTGTGGTGTTTTGGATTAACAGTCAAAAAGATCCCCATTTCCAAGATTCATAATCATTCATCCTAAATAATTACAAATTTGTAAGAATGATAAAATGGTGATTTTTTAAAAAAGTTTTCTTATTACACTCCCCCATTCAGGTCTCTATTAGTCATACTATTACAGCAGGACACGTCCCTGAATGCACATCAGATATTGCAGATAATCCTTGCTGTAGATAATTATTGTAGTTAATCCTCACTGAAGACCATTATTATAGATAATCCTTGCTGTAGCCATCCTTATATTCTCCCTAAAAATTAATAAGGAAAGCAACCCTAGACCTCCTACTGTATCTGCTTGTTCATGCTCAAAAGAAATTGATAAAGTTTTTGGACATGGAGTATAAGAACATCCTGGCATGAGGGTAACATTAGTTCGATGCTTCAGTTACATCTGAAAATTCGGATTTAAAGACCACCATCTATTATTAACATACTCTTATTTTCAGTACAACTCCAAGGCCTGCAAAAACTCTGTCTCTTACAGCTATTAAGACTAAGTTTTGTGCATTTGCACTGAGAATGAAGACTACCTCCAAAGAAGGTATTAACAATTTACTGCTAAAACAACAAGAATTCCTTTGGTGCTTACAAAGTATCTGATCCAGAGACCCTTTTTAATGACAAAACAGACAAAAACATTAAAGACTGAGATAAATAACCATTCAGATAATACCTGTGGTACTGTAGCCTGTAACTACTCTAGATGCTATGTAAATTTAACAATACAGCCGCTAAAATAACTAGCACTAAAACAACAGCGGTTTATGCTTCTGACCATTAAAAGGTTAGGGTAAATAAATGAAAGCAGACACACTAAGTGTGTGCACTAAATTATTAGCACTATTTGTGGGGGGTTTTTACAGCCGTTACACATCATCTATGAGTTGCTTCACAGTGATATCGTATTGTAGTATTCAACCGTTTTTGGAGAAACTCAAGCAGTCAACAGCCATTTTGTTCAAAGTTTTATTTTATTGCTCCATCTCTCTCCCTTTAAACACGACACAACATAGTCACTTACATCTCAACCGAGAAACTTAAAGTCAATCTCCTAAAAGTGTGATAATACTGAGAAAAAAATATAAAGATACATAAAATACAAAACTGTACATGTAAATTACAGTTTGTTTTTTTCAGTTTCATAAAACCATACTTAGCTACTGAGAAAGCCACAACAATGTAAAATGCTGATTCAGTGCCACTGCTTCCATTTCAACACAGTGTTTATGAAAGGCCTTGGTGACACATAGGCCTAGTTGCCATGAGTACATATAACAATATTCCAAGAAACAATGGTAATATTGTGTCAAGCAACAACTGCTGATCTAACAGAAGCACAGCATGTGGCAGAAACAACAAAAGTCATATTTGCAAGAATGTGTAGGTTTACTTCATTTTTATTTGGTTGTTTTCAGTCTATATATTTTGCTCAAATAAGGGAAAATAAAAATAATCAAAACACACCATTATTTAATTAAAAAATTTTTTTTTTTTTTTTTTTTTTTTTTTTTTTTTACAAAAAGTACATTTACTACTGAAAAGAAAATTCACAGAGAAAAATGGAATAAGACAGAGGCAAAAAAAAAAAAGTCCTATCGACCATATTCATGTCGAATCAGTAGTAATGCACTGCAGTTTTATGAGACAAACTCCTTAAGCACAACTGAGTCATCTGGGCGTGTTAAAGATGGATCAGTCCAACGGTCATCAGAACGCCACTTCAAGCAACCTGAAGCACGGTACTGTGAAAAGCAGAGAGGCAAAACGATACTATTGCTGTACTTTAAAACAGATCAAAACTGGACAAACACGACGCAGTGCAGCAATACAGCGACGGTTATTCCCCACAAGGCCAAGTGCACAGCAGATTTACAACACAGAAGCTTTCCAAATCATACCTTGTCCAAAAACTTGATAAAGTATCACAGTTAGAAGTTGATTAAGCCCAAGCTCAGAGGCTGCATGCTGCAGTAGATGTACAGGAGCCAGCTCCCATTCATCTCAAAGGTCATCAAAAGTCCATCTGTACACTAGTCTCAAACCCGTGGAATAAAATCTAGCAAAACAAAAGGACACCAGGCCAGAGACGTGGAAAAACGGAGCTCAAAACACGTGGGCGTGAAGGTAAACGGCATTCCCGCATTCTTCAGTCAGCAAAGCTCAACACAGTAGATGGGAAAGTCCTGTCCACCCAAGACAGCCTCATCTCTCACACAAAACAAGTCTGGATGTAAGTGCTGATGATGCTACCTGTGCAATAACAACCCTGTGAACATGTAGTGTTATAACTTGGGAAATGACTGCAACGTACTGAGGCACCTACTATATACAGCAAAACAAGGAAACCCATGTGAAATACGTCAGAATGCGGTGAGGACGGGAAGAATTACCCGATCTGGAAATTGTAATTGCACTTTTCTTTTTGGTCAAATTGCACTGTGTTATCATGGTATATTGAACTAAAAAAATGCTATAATCTGACTAGTTTCACTAGGTGGCAGGAGTATACTTTCAAACCATGGTTTACAGTTAACCCACCCACATGGTTTGAAAACCCAAAAATCATCATATAGTTGGAGAGATAAAAGAGCCATATTATGTCTAAACTACTTTCTGCATAATAAAATGGTAAAGACAAGCATTATCAGCACAATTTCCCAGGCCACGTTGCCCTATGACAGTTCGACACAATGGCTTGATCTTTACAAACGCAGCACAAACCTCAGGAGGAGAACAGAAAAGCCTCTGGAAATGGAGAACACTTTCTGTTTTCCTGCAAGTTAACAAAATGTTGATTTGTACATTGGATTAATTTATCATTTTGAATTCTCATAGCAAAGTCTTGACCTTATTTGTGCCCGGCGAGGTTCTTAATACTGCCTCAGGATGCTGAATCTTAGAATAAAATTAACAGTGCATGAGGAAATGGAGTAACAAAAGAAACAAAGAATAAAATTGAAAGCTGAAAAGTAAAATTTGTTAAGCCAAGCAATTATGGCACATGGAACAGCATACAGTAGAACTACATGGGTCAGATGAATCTGAATACAAAGTGTTAATTTGAAACATCTAAATTGAAGCCTTTAAATAAACATTGTTTGGTTAGAATTACAAAAATAACATTTTCCCAAGGACATTCACTCTTAGGGAAAGTGATCAAAATAAAAACTGAATATAAAGTTTCATTCAAGCATAGAAAACACGATTCGTTCAGAAAGGTTGTGGGATGCTACAAGGAATCACCCATCTGTGAACAATGTGCCGTCACTGATAAAGAACATTTTTAAAAAGAATTCCACAATCCACATTACATTCCAGAGCCCTCGAAAGGTGTACAAGGGTCGATTTACTAAAGTCTTCAGCCTGTGCAAAATTTTTAGCATGTACAAAAACAGTAGCATAGCTAGTGACTGGTCAAGGTGTTCTTTTTGGACCAGTCCCAAGATAGAACATGTTAATGTATCTGCTAGTGCTAAGACCTATGAATCTAGCCCTTGATAAGGTGAAGATTAATTTGATTTGCTTTGATTCAGCATCAACCACAGAATAAATTACAAGTCAAATAAAACAAATGGAAAAAAAAAAAAAAAAGAAGGCTAATTAATTCATGACAAATTTTGCTTTTATCCTGAAAGATGGCATAATTATAATCTCCAAAAGATGTCCATTTTCCCCTCACAGGTCCAAACCATTGTTCCCATCTGAAGGTTGAGTGGGGAATACAAATGCCGTCATATAAAACGTGAGGAAAAACTCTCAAAAGTTCAAGCTTGTTATATCTTAAATCACACAAGAAATGTGTGGATAGTAAAACAAGAGCATCGGAACAGGGAACTAAAAAGTGCTTTGAATGCATTGTTACGAACTCCCTATTAGAAGAGACGCACACGCATGCCCAAACACAGCTGGGGCAGACGCAAACAGCTCCAGTGGTGGCTTTCACACCTCCTACAACAGCAGTGCTACAATGGCAGTAGTTGGATCTGATGTACACTGACTTAAAATGGTTAGCCAACAACTTACAGAAACAGAACAGAACAGACAAAGAGAAAAAGTAACACCAAAGGAACAGAAGGATTTCTGTCTCAGTCACTCCGCCCAGAGCTCTGTGGTGCCACCTGTGGCCTGGAGGAGGCAAAGCAACTTCTGGTCCCGCAGGAAGGGGCTACCAGGCCTCTCACACATGCAGTATCTCCATGCTGTAGTCCTCTGTCTCTGTGTACTGAGAAGAGTTTGTGTCTGACTGTGCTTGTGCAAGAGCCTCCTTATTTTCCAGGTTGGGCTCCATAAGTACAGGTTTGTCAAAAATGTTCTTTTTATAGGTCTCCGGGCGGTTCTGAACGTATATCACTCTGTTGTAAGCCTTGAGTCTCTTCCACAGCTGAATGTAGACTTTGCATTGTACATACATGAACACAAGTCCACCTGTGAAGCCGATGGCTACCACCACTAGCTTGGTCCAGAAAGGCCATTCCAGAATTCCTACAGAAAACAGGAGCAGATCATTATTATGTGTAATAATCACATCATGGAAAAAAAAACAAAAAAACAAATCAGATTCAAATTCACCTTCCTAGTATATTTCTTACAACACCTTCCTGTTATATGAAAATGACCAAACGATTACATATTTATTTCTATAAATATAAACAAAGTCCTTCAGCAACACCACAGAATGACAATTATTGCAGTTATTCATTACAATATGCACTTCACTGCTGGTAGCCAGACAAAGGAAGCGGCATGTCACTGAAATAACAAGATGAGTCCTGAAATCAAACATACAGCATGTACCGACCATCTGAAACATCACCCTTAGCGTTTCATGGGGGATTTAAAAATCTCCACCTGCTGCCTAGGCATGAGAAGGGAGTCCTGGTAATATGAAGCTCTCAGCCTATTAAATAATGCCTTACCTCCAACATAACTCATGGTGATTAGCCCAGACCATTTACTAAACCTCGTTCCTCTAACATCTTACTGAGTCCTGTGTAAAATAATGCGGTTTTCTATCACTGCGTTGACTTTTTTCATCAAAGTGAAGCATGAAGTACAAAGATACAAAGAGCTATGGAAGTCATTCCAAAGGAGTGCAAAGGCAGAGTAAGGGGTTTTTTTTTACAGCACCTTTCACAAAAATACAACCATTTCCACATTGGTGTGCAGGGATTCTCAGCATTTAATTAATTCATGCCAGTTACATCTTAATGCCAAAAGAAATCAGCTGGCACAGCCATATGGTCAATCAGCATTTTCATGTCCGTCCGACCCACAAGGCCTGAATGTGGAATGGAATACTGTGTTGCCATGGGAGACATCATATGTCAGGCTGGGATGTGGTGAACAGTGAAGAGTGAGAAGTTAGACAGCCTCTCTGTGGAGATATGAACAAGCTGTAAACAATATATGTAGCCAAAGCCTAATCAGACTTGGAGTCTGATCATTTGTTTTCTCTAGGTGACATACACTTGTCCTGTGCAACAACCAACAAGAACAAGAGAGGCACATACTGTGTGATTCAGCAGGCGGGTCTTGATTTTTAAGTGCTCCCTGAATACAAGACGACAACGTTGGTATTTTTATGGATGGTTTGAAATTCAGCGAACAGATGCTGTTTTTGCCTAATTTGAGTCTTATTTGATCTCTAATCAATCACAGTCATACCTCATGAGCATTAAACCATTATATTCTCACGTGTGGAATCAGTGTTTCTTGTTGCTGGTTATATTCATGCACCAGGTAAAGTGTGGAGTGGCTGGTCATTAAGAAAGGACATTAAGAGTGGCTGGTCCACTCGAAACTACGTTCGCTCATTATAATCATAGCTGACGGCATTTAGCAGACGCGCACAACCTACAAAAAGTATTTCAGTGTGAAAGATCTTCCTTTTATTCACAGACTGATTAGCAATTAAGGCTCAAAATGGCAGATGAAACTCTAGCAGAGTTGAGGGGGCAGCTGAAAGAAGAATCGGACATCTGATCAGAGAAGAAGTGGAAATCAGACATCTGAGCAGAAAAAAAAGGAGGAAAGATTATACATTTGGATATGTGGAGCAAGAACCAGAGTCAGATGTCAGAGGAGAGACGCGTCGTTGGACGTTAAAAGAGAAAGGGTTTACCTGGTATTCTCCCGGCTGCATGTTCAAAGAGAGTTTCATTACTGTTCCACTGAGGTTACAAGAAGGAGGGACGAACAAGCTGTACTGCATCTTCATTTACATCTTTAAAAGCTCTAGGAGCAATCAGACTCTTTTCTACTACGCAACCTACTCAAGATGCATATGTGATGCAGTAGATGACTGTTTGATAAAGGCTTTTCACTGGGAAGCCAGAGGTGAGCAACATTCTCACAAAGCCTAGTCAGGCCTTACAACAGGAGAACAGCATTTCAAAAGAGAAAGAAACAATAGATAAGGGACATCACACAACGCACACTACACTATGAGCACAATTCAGCGGGGACACAATGAACCAACAGTAACGGCTCAACGAGCAGATCCAGGAGAAGTGAAAGAGAATGGTGGTGAAGCAGGCTGTGATGGAGTGAGGGTACTGGGTGGAGGAGGTGGTGAGGAGGGGTGGGGTGGGGTGGTGTTTGGGAAGGGACAGCTGACCTTGTTTGATCTCCTCTGCGGTGCGGTCGATCAGGACATACAGGGACCAGACCACACACGTGATGGCAATGACATGGAAAGTGACGGAGCACATGATCTTCCTCCTCTCGCTGGCCGTCATCTGCAGCTTCTCCCACTACACAGAGAAAGAAAGGGACAGAATCTGTTAGCTCAGGTCTGGTGCCTTTAAATAGAAGCACGAAACACACACAGAAAGCAGAAAACAAGCAATATGTAATTTTAGACAGATATATAATGACAACAGCCAGTATTTACCTGTATATTGATGGCATAACAAATGGAGATTAGTTCACAACCTACTCTTGCCAGCTGCACTGTATTGCATTACAGATTACACAGACACAGTGAAGCCAGCTGAAACACCTGCATTTACCTGGCCTTTCCATTCTTAAAACCACCATAAATATTTGATGTAAATCTCTCCATGTGAGAACAGCAACTTCACAGTCAGCCTCTGCATAAAAGGCCTGAAAGCCAATGTTTATTCATGGATCCAGTTCATGAGACTTCACAGGACTCATACAAAACAAAAATGTCAAAAATACTTGGCAAAATTAAACTTGTTTGAAACTCTCGACATCAATGCATAACCTTCAAGGACTGTGTGGGCCAAAGCTTGGCAAAAAGTGGAGCACATACTTGGTTGCATTCTGAGATCCAGTACAGTGATGTTCATAAAAGGGTCCACTCAACACAACTAGTCCTCAGAATCAGAGCCACCCAGCCTTCAAAACCCCTGAGGCTTGGGAGTAGGACACCCCATCCTCGCTGTTTCTGAATCATTTATCACATGGGAGCCAAACAATAACTTCAATAACTTCAGAGGACAAGCAGCCAGACTTCACTCAAGGCATAGGTTGAGAAGAAGAAAACATGAATAAGTGTGTGCGCAATATACATTATATACACTCATCCTTACTTATATATATTTAAAGATGTTAGATGTGTAGTACACAAGGTTTCCAGGGAAACGAGCTCTTCCCCCAACTCCCTATTGCACAAATCCCAAAGTGTCCAAAAATCACCACAAATTTTCTCCGGAGGAAGGCTAACATGAAGCGTTTTTGAATATTCACGAACGCCGAACTAAAAATAGGCCAATCTCTGAAAACAAGCCCCTGTGCTCACCCCTCTCCTGCTCCACATGAGGAGAGAGTGCAGGAATGCAGAGGAACGGAAGTGTGTACTGTCACCATCAGCTAGAGCAACACGCCCAGCTGGGCTCCTGCTTATACCACCACCCTGCCGAAGTGACAGACACCTGGCCTCGACATGTTCTACAGGAACCTGGTAGAGACGAGAACCCACTGCGATGTGGATGCCAGGCCTATGTGATGCCCTGCGCGAGACGTACAATACAGGAAATTTAATTAAAAGGTGGAACCAGCAGGCAGCGAGGACTAATAACGAGTCTGCCTGGAATTTCATTGTTTCTACGACTAATAAACAATCAGCATTGACTCTTTAAAGGCCTGGAAGAATAAAGCCATCCTTAGCACAGCGACAAAGATCTTTTACTTCATACGTGAAAACCTTCATATGAAACAAACGTTTCTCAGCATCCTGTTGGGAAACCATTCGCTTCATTTTTCAAAGTCGGCGTGATGAAGCATGTGTTCCTAACACATTGGTAATTGTTATCTCTTAATGACCAACACCTGATACTGACTCAATTATTATGGTCCTGTGAGTTGCAAAAATGCACTGATGCATATCGGCTTGCAGACTTGAAGGTAGAAATTTACCTACATAGATTCTGAAATGTTAGAATCGATTATAATCCATCAGAGCAATATTAAATAAAGCATGCCATCATTTTTGGGTCAAAATAAAATTCTTGAGCTACTCAAGAGTAAAACCTGGTGCATTCTCTTCTCTTCTATATTCCACTTCAATGGAAGTGTAGTGTAATTCTCATAACACTATTAAAAATTTATTTAAAATGTAGCAGAATTTAATCCCATTGTACCAAATCATGAAACCTGAGATGATGCATCTCAACCAAAAGACCTGCAGTCAAACGTAACTGCTGTGAGAATTGCATTCAACTCGAATCATCAATCAAATAATCGTCAATCAAAATAAACAAATTATACCGTTATAAAATGGAAACAATCCAGTTGTTTGTAACATTATTCAATAATCTTAGAAAAGCATATTATGGATTCCCTCAAGTCTGAAAAAGTACCATCCCAATACCAAATTCTTGAGTTATCAAACAAACATTAGGACTACTGGATGCCTGACATAGTTGCTCTAACACATTAACACCGTCATTGTGCTACAGTGAAAAGTGCATAAGATAAACATGAACAGTGCATGTGAGAGTGCACGACTGTACTGTGTGTGTGTGTGTGTGTGTGTGTGTGTGTATTACCTTGCGCAGCGGCTTCAGTTTGGTCTCCATGATGAATTCAAACTTGCAGAGCTCACAGCAGCGCGTGTCTGAGCTCTTAATCCATTGCTGCAGGCAGGCCTGGTGGACGAAGCGCAGGCTTCCCGTGCAGTGGCACGGTGTGATCAGAGGACTGTCCTCATCACCCTCACAGTGACAGATCCTACACACACATGTACGCGCACACGCACGCACACATACACACACACACACACGTCAGAGCCTGGTGAACATCACACAGAAGCACAGCCTGCACTGTTCCTGTGTGCACACTCAAAGCACGTGCGCGCACGCACACACAAAATAACTGTTCCAAAGCTGAGCTGCAGAAGTGCACTGATCAGACAAACCATTCTAGAAGCTTTCTGATCTAGCATCTGCTTATCTGCAGCCAAAGATTGAGTATTTGAAATGCTGTGATGCAAGTCTTTACTAGTTCTGCCTCCATGCATCAAGCATTTCAAACTCCAGATAAGGTGTTATGCGGTAGGAAGTGAGCACAAGAGGGCGCCGTTTTTTCTTTTAGACCCAGATTCAGCTTAGAATTGGTTTAAGTTACACTGCCACTGGTGCAGGCCTCCTTTCATCTATGGATGTCCTGGATCTGCAACAGCGCGCGGGCTGAAGCTCGATCCAGCACGCTGGCCTGAGGACCTATGGTATGCATGATGAAGACTCCGACACAGAGGAGATCAAGCATGCAGATCAACGCTGCCAACACCCGGTGTAATGTCTCTCTCCCCTGCAGGACTACTGGAATGACACTTCACTCATTTCTTTCACCAGTGTCAATAGAACCAGCGTGAGATGCTCAACTCCTCCTCATTCTGCCTTCAAACCACACGAGAGGGAGCCACCGTGTCAGGTGAGGGAGGAGCTGGACTCAGTTGTTACTGTTGGAGGTGCTCGTTACAGAGGGCATTGACAGGAGAGAGAATGAAGGCAGGAGACCGCCAACATAAAGCAAAGCGTCTGTGTGTGTTGGAAGCAGGGAAGAAAAGGCAAGCAAACAGACGTACACAAACATGTCCTTAGATTTACACACACACACACACACTCCAATTTGCGATTTAGAACCGACGGCTACCGACTAGCTATTTTGCTTTGACAGCATAAAGTACACACAACGCAAATGGGAACAGTCTTCTGAGCAGGTGGCAGGGCACATGCGCTGCTGAGAAATGCAACAGTTCAAAGTGAATCTCAAAGCAATTCACGTCAGACTGCGCTTCAAACAGCCAGCAAGCATCACAGAAGCACTGGGAGACACTGCTTGACACCGCTATTTCTTCCTTTTGAAAGTAGCCTTAGCTATTCCCGCCAATGACGTGTGCTCACTTCTCACGAGAACAGACGCCTAAACCGGACCTTACGTGTAGCGACTTGGGAATGTTCTTGTGCGTACAGCAGAATGCTGCCCAACCTACAACCAGATTAGGAGGAAAATCCCCAACCCACAACAAAGCAAATGCCAGACCGGCACCCACTCAAGTGAACCGCCGATCTTGGCTGCGGAATCGGACCCGACGGTCATCCGTGCTTCCCGCAGTCGACATAACGCTTCCGTGTGTTTGCAGAGGCATCGCTGTTCACCCTGAATGAGCAGGATAATGAGTATTTCCGAGTCTTTACGAGATTAATAGACAAGGAGAACAAAAGGAAAAACAAGGTCTGTTATACACCCTTCAGCAGACCCAAAGGCCCTTACAAACAGCGGGGGGGTTGTCAGCTAACAACTGTTGAGTTTAGAGCAAATGGAGAGAACAGGCCACTTAGCGCCTGGCGCTGATATTTGCATTCATGGCAGAAGACAATTCATTTCTCAATCCAATTCAGACTGTGCACAAGTCTGCAGACTTCAGAAAGCTTCTATCATGGAAGCATAACAACATCAGTGCTCAACACACACGATTGTCTCAGGTCCAGTTGCCTACGTTCATGCTGACGAGTGAACAACGGAGCTGTGAGCCTTCACAACCATTCAGAAGGACGCAACTGAAATGTAATTTGATAAACAGAGTAGTGATCGCTTTTTCACACCTGCTGTGCAGAAGAGAACGCAGAGTGAATAAACATTATGTTTCAACGAATGAATACAACAACAGGGGCAGTCAGAATGACAAATGAACTCCAAAGAGCCTAAATAAAATGCAACAAGCTGTTGGTTCCATTCTAAAAACCAGCTTTGCCTTCCACAAAACATCAATTACGATCCGATTTGGTTTTGGAAGTGCCATGCTAAATGTAGCTTCAAAGCCTTAAATCCCAGAAACCACCTGCCCGACCCCCACCTACACCTCCACCCACCCCCACCCCCTGACGTCATTTCAGTCACAACTTAAACCAATCACACACTCCCAGATTGTGAGATTAAACCCACTCAATCCATTTAGCGCACATAAGACAGGTGAAGACTGCACCTAGATACAACTATATGTGCCTACGAAAACGAGAAGCCTTAAGCACACACAATAATGTCTGTTGCACGTTCTAGGGCCTATAAAGTGTCACAATGACATTTTCAAAAACTGACTGGGTTCCACAGCACACTGAAATATACACTTAAGCCCATTTTCTGTCAAATGTCACTTAGTCCTTTTACAGATGCACTTTCCATGACTGCTAACATTAGACAAACAAACATCAAGGAAACAGGGACAGTTATTTATGTCGTCCTTTTCCACCTCTGGTCACACACACGGGTCACACACACACACACACACACACACTCTGAGATATTCTTCGCCCCTGGTCATCGCTGTGCTGGTATCAGCTAGTTTCAGAGCATGTGGCTTTCCAAGGTATATTGTGAGGAAAGACGTACATGCAGGAAAACAGACCTCACTCGCCCCCTTACAGAGTGCATAAAGCTGACCTCACCAAGGCTCCTGGCCCTGCTGCGTGGAAACGTGTAGAAACGTGAAAACTGATCAATTCATTCATCTAAAATGAATTC
The DNA here is from genome assembly GCA_028565775.1 of Sternarchorhynchus goeldii. Taxonomy (NCBI): domain Eukaryota; kingdom Metazoa; phylum Chordata; class Actinopteri; order Gymnotiformes; family Apteronotidae; genus Sternarchorhynchus; species Sternarchorhynchus goeldii. Next base: position 9,125,887 of record JAOXYF010000009.1, read on the forward strand.
TTTTAACTTTTTTTTTTTTCCCCCTTTTTCTTTTTACTCAAACAGAAACCATTTAACATAGCCATGCTGTATGAAGAAACCACACTCGGGCTTCACACACACACACACACACACACACACACACACACACACACACACACACACACACACACACACACACACACACACGCTTGCTGCCGGTGATGTCACACAGCTCACAAGCTGGCCTGCAGTGCACTGACCCTGCCTCATGGATGAACAGACAGCATGGCAGTCGTTTGCTATGCTCTCCAGACGGAGGAAGACAGACCTGTACTGTAATCACATCTCTCCCTTCCATTTTCTCTTGCCGAACTTGGCAGTTTTCCACCAATCGACAAGCTGCCCCTGGATGTAGAACGTGTGAGTGACTGGACTCTCTGCATGCAATCTGGCTGGCAAAACCCCACGGCAAATCACAGAAGTGCAGCCATACATCATGTGACTATTCAATACACAGGAATGTAGCCAAGACTGTACATTTAATCATCCTCTACACTACTGCTTACGATTATTGGAGCTTTATTGCTTTAACTGATCACACAGGTCTCCTCATTTACAGCGATTAGCAGAGTAAAAGGAAAGTTGCAGGAGTACGATTACGTAACACAGCAGAACCTCCACAGCAGTGAGGCTGGAACAGGCTGGAGCAGCAGGGGTTTGTTAGGGAGGGAGGCAGGCAGGGCGATGGGTCTCTACAGGCTTGGCCACACTGCTACGGGCTGGGCGCATGGGTAACTAGGGGGCCTGCGTAAGAGAGAGAGTGCCCCACCAACCTGCAGCAATCCCCAGACAGAGAGAACGGAGAGTGGGGCCCCGTTTTATCCGACAGCGGCGAGAGGCCGCGGTCCAGATCGCCGTCGTCCTCTGGCGAGCAGAGCGGGGCGCCCCGATCCTCATTCCTCCGCCTGCGTCGGGCGGGGTTGTCCTCGAACACATCGTCCCCGCCCATCTCCTCGCCGCGGCCCTTCCGCTCGCCCGGCCGCGGGTTCGCCACCGCGGAGGGGAGAGTCGAGGGGAAGCGTGGCGCGTTGGAAGTCTTCTGCAGCTCGACCTTCTGCAGGTTCTGGCCTGGGCCGCCCCTGCAGGCGCAGGACGCACCCGAGAAGGAGGACGGGTGGGCCAGGAGGCGGTGGTGCGGTCGTTCACCGAGCCCCCCGCCGTGGTGCACCGCCCACCAGCCCAACTCTCCTTCTGAGCACGTGTGGTCGATGAAGTGCACGCCGCTGCATGAGCTCTCCACCTTCTGGCCGACGTCACCGACGGACTTGGAGGACCTGATGGCACCCCCGTCCGGCCGGGGGCTCGCCGAGGACTTTAGCAGGGAGTGCCTCTCCGCTCCAAACGCGCCTTTATTTTTGCAATTGTTGGACGATTCTGGACAGAGAGTCGTCATGGTGATGCTGTGCAGCGCCGGGCTCTTGCCGGCTGCGTCGAGCAGGAGCACTGCGGTCTGCATCGGCTTCATCGGCGCCGGAAAGGCCACGCTACAACGGCGCCCCCCGCAGGTAAGGGCCGGGCCGAGACCAGGGGCAACGGGCGAGGAGAGAGAGAACGACGAGGTACACACAAGCAGCATGCATTAGACAGCACGGAAACAGAGCGCACCAGCAAACATGAAAATACAGGTGAGAACTAGAACGCGAGTGAGGACAGCAGAGTAAAAGACAGCAGGAGGCAGCCGGTCAGAAAACGGAACAAGGACTCAGTTCTGGCATGAGTCACACACTACTACCACCTAATAAACACCCAACTGTAGCCAGCACTCTACAGCTCGAGAACGCAGGCGGGTGAACACGGCAGCGTCTGAAAGAGCAGCGTGTGGGAGCGGCAGGGAGCCAGCCGTTACCTGCAGATGTCCTGGTTCGAGGGTGTAACCGACGTCCGGGAGAAGCTGCAAGGAGCACTCACAGAAGTCGGGCTTCCTGCCTGTGTGGGAGATAAACAAACAAACAAACAACCTCAAAAAACGCTGGGTATTCAAAGAAAGAAGTGGGAAGTTAAACATACAAGGGGGCAGAGAAAGCCCATGAATACTGCTGGATTTAGAGGAAGTGCTACTTTCAGGTCATCTGGGTAAGCAAACAGTACTGAACGTGTGTGTCACAAACACTATTTCGCACCAATTACCTGAAGCGATATTTGAAGACTTGGTTCTCATCATAACATACCCAGGCTACAGGCTGTAACTAATTACCCATTGATTGAACGGATAACAGGGAACTCGGCCCAAAGCTCAACATTAAATCAACAGAGGAATAGAAGAGTCCAGCGCTACCCTTAATGAGAAAGACATGCACACGCGCTCACGCACGCATTCACACACGCACGCGCATACGCCTTTCAAAGATTCTTGAGTTGGGCATGACGGCCAATTAAGACCAAGAGAGCAGCTGGTGCCGTTTAAAGACGAGGTGAACAGAAGTGAAAGTCGGTCAAGCCCATGGTGTTTAAACCAAAGCTTCGCAATGAGGTGAACCAGAGAAACTGCATGACATTTCCAGCAGTCTGAGAGAACAGGATTCACCCAGTTAACCTGTAGACTTGCAAAACAGTGATTACAGATGAGTGCAACAGCACTGCGACAGGATTAACGTGTGCCAGGAAAAGGTGAGCAAATTCCACTTCCTGCTCAAGATTAGCATACAGGCCTCAACTCGGCCAATGGCGGAGCCATTTAGGACTACGGCCCCTGCTCTACTCTCCAATCCCACCCTGTTATTCATCAGATCAACCGCCAACACAGAGATGAAATAGGGTTAGGGTCAACACAGAGATGAAATAGCCGTCACTGTCCCTTTATATTCCGGTGGTTTGTATCAAACAAGCCAGCTGTACAAATCACTGAGTTTAGAAACGCAATGTCCTGGATGTAATAATGTTCTAGCTGTAATAACGAATTGCAGGTTGTAAGTAGATTCTTTTTCCATGAATTGTAAGTTGGTCCAACACAAAACGGCAGCAAAGTGCGTCATCTGACTGAACATAACTCATAGGTTGGACAAACTTTTTTCCTAAACGAACTGAAATATTAATGACATCAGTCATGTGTTATTATAATAATTAGTCGCGTATATATGCATCTCAGGCCCACTCTGAGTAATAGAATATAACAGCCATGTATCGCTAATGAACCACAGAGTGCAAATAGTACAGTCTTCTACTGGCCTGTCTCTTCAACCTGCTGTTTGGGTGGGGGGGAAGTGTCCAGATTGAGGATAACGTGTGTGTGTGTGTGTGTGTGTGTGTGTGTGTGTTTACTAAGTGCATAATTTACACTGAATCACTATGAGTTCCTGCAGTTCCATCCATCCCCAGAGAGGTAATCGCATTGTGTGTGTGTTCAGACCTGACATTTAACAGACACCCCCTCCACACACACACACACACACACACACACACACAGTGACTGTGCCTGAATTGGCCCTTAATGAGACTCTAGGCAAAGCCTTTGTTGCTGCCAGTGAGGAACACAACAGAAATAGAAACAGAAAAGCTAAAAGCAATCCAGTCAATCGAGTGATGGGCAGAGTCTCTAAATACACTCCACTGGGAAAATCCCATTTCTTCCTCGCTGTCCATCCATAGGTTGGGAACTGGAAAGTTCAGTACAACAGCAATAACTAGCTGCCTCAAAAACACACCCAACACTTTCTTTAAACTGTGCTCCAGTTACCCAGAATCTGTCATTTCAAACTACTAGGCTGCACGGCGCATCGCCTCAAACGTACCACGTAGCAACCAGTGTGTCCAAAAAGGCTCTATAGGGATCTTAAATTGTTTTTGGTGGGATTAAAAAATAAAAGTAAAAACCTCCACAGTGGTTTCTTACGAGGGTTCGTTGCACTCGAAAAAAACCAAGCAAACAAAGCACCGTCAGTGTTTCAAAATATACCTCAAGCAGTTGTACACTGAAAGGCCATTTTATTATATACACCTGCCCTTTCAGGATTGGGGCTTCCATTAGATGTGATCCTGGTGTGCAACATAAAATCAGGTAAACAAGTTGTCTGTGGATCCGTTTCAGTGTGAAACTACATTAGAATAATCAAATTGAACGATCAGAGCGACTTTAAACAAGGTATGGTGCCCAGTGCTAGACAAAACCAGTGTTGTAAAAACTACCAACCTTGTGGGGGGGTTTTCTTGTGCAATGGTGTTTGTAGTATACCAAAAATGGTATGATCAAGGAAAAAGATCCAGCAGAAGAGGATCCTGCGGACGCAGTAAACGCGTCAACAAGAAGGTTCAGGGGAGATGTCAAGAATCACTCTCATGAACAGGACTTGCACAATATAGGAAACAGGAGCTGAATACAACACTGCCGTGCCAATGAATGTGTCTGAACACAACTAATCATTCCTTAGCACGTATCGACTACACCGGCCATCGCCGTCTATGGGAAACAGAAAGGTGAGATTCGAAAGGGAAAAAAATTGGATCACTGAGCAGTAAAAAAAAAAAATAAATAAATAATAAAAATCGTCTGGTCAGATTAATCCCGATTTCTGTAGCGCCATGGTGATGGGATGGTCAGAATTTGGCAAAAGCAGTAGGAATCGAATAGTGCTTCTTCTTGTGTGTCATCAGATCAGGCTGGTGAAGGTGGAGTAATGGTGTGCAGAATGTTTTCTTGGCAGACCCTGGGTGATCCGATACCAGTGGATGGATGTTTGGACAATAGAGCTTACCTAAGCATTGTGGGAGACAAAGTTCATCACTTCATGGCAGCTGTTTACCCTCTGGCAAAAGAACACTTTCAGCAGGACAATGCAGTATGCCACAGGGAGGTATATAGTCATGGATTGATTCCAGGAACATAGAATTTTCCTTGGCTTCCCTGGTCTTCACAGTCCCCAGATGTTAATCCCATATAGCATCTCTGGGACAAGGGAGATCAGGCTATTCAGAGCCAGTCTGTAATTTGTGGCAAATGGAAGAATCTTGTCCACACAAGGCAAGATTTCTGCAGAATGACTTCAACACCACAACGAATTGCTGCAGTTCTATAAGCCAAAGGCGGTCCAACACACTGCTAGATGGGTGTGTCTATTAAAGTGGCCATTCAGTGTATACAAGTGAGACTTTAAATGTACGTGACATTTTCTTCAAGACCTTGACGACACGGGTTCAAATCTTCAACATCTTAACCTTATTTTTTGAGGTGTGTAGGAGATCTTCAGACTCTCATATTCGGTCATGACATTCTTGAATACTGCATGTCCCCAAATTGTGACGAAAAGTCTAAACTAAAAGGCTCCAACTACAAATAAAGGAGATGCTAGTTTCAAGTACAACCACTCCATCACAGTTATTTACACACAAGACATTTACATTTTAAGTTGACATCAAAAAAGGCTTTCAGAGGGCATGTGAGTATCTGCAGTGGGGAAACGGTCTGAGTGAACCAGCGGGTAATTAAAATGGAGATGCATGTGTGAAGTTAACAGCAGCCTACTTTCATGCCAGCTCTTTCAGTATGTTGCCCAAGCAAGAGATAAATTCTGCTGCATATGATAAACAAACAAACAAAAAAAAACGTTCTAGACATTTATTTCTGCTTAAACAAAATAAAATGAGCTCATTTTAGGGTTAAAATGAGATGTTTTAACCCTAGTTAAAGAAACCCAAAGCAAGAGGAGCAGGGGATGTGGCGAGGTGGAGAGTGGGGACAGAGGTATGATGAGGTTAAGTAGGGGGAGGTGGGGGCTGCCAACTGCACGAGGCCAAACTATTTTTTGCTATTGTGTTCCGCCCAAGGTTTAACGAGGCTCCTCTCCTCCTCATGCACACTGCAGCCTGTCTGATCCGTCGGCCTGGCTCGGGATTATCGACTCTGCAAACCCCTACTTGTTCCGTTGCTCACACGATCCAACGTGCAGTGGAGGGCAGTGGAGCGGCAGAGGTCTGACCCCCAGCAGCTCTCAGCACATGCACACGCTGAGTTTCTTCACTCATTCCTACCAGTCATGTCTTTCTGCTGAGCACTTCATATTCTGCAAGGCCAACAGAAGTCCTCGTTTAGGTGGCCTACAGAGTTTAGGTGGCCTACAGAGTCTCCATCACTCAACTCCTCTGGGATTTCTGTGAATTGAGTTTTGAGTAAATTAAGTCCAAGAAGAAAAAAAAATGCATTTAAAAACAAAGCATAGCAACATAAGAGAATGGAGCAGATTGTAATTGATCATTTAGTTAGGCCTGTACATACTAGGTCTTTGAATATTTTATAACTTGCAGTAAAATGTTTTTTTGTTATACATTGGAATAATAATATAAACTTGATTTAATCGTGGCTGCATAATGCCCTTTAATATTTTTAACTTAAAGCTGCACTATACAAGGTTTTTTTTTTTTTAAACTGAAAAACGCTGAATTAGAGTCATGTGTCAACATATCAAGTTGGATTTGGCTGAGGTTTTTTGGACTATGCCAGCCGTAGCATCACAAGCACAGGTTCAGAATAAAAAGATCTTGGCCATGTGCTAACAAGTGGGGGTGTAGCTCACAGTGCTAATCTGTACAGTACAGAAAGTTAGAGAATGTGTGTGAGAGAGGGAGAGAGAGAGAGAGAGAGCTGAATATAGAGACACTGGCAAACCAAGTCATCCTCTGCAGCTTTAGCCATTGTCAAAGCAAAGAAACGTACTACTAACAAGATCCAGCATGCTAAAACGGAGAGCGACCGAGCTCGAGCTAAGACCAGAATAAACACTGGCTAATTTGCATTTACATTTATGGCATTTAGCTGACGCTTTTATCCAAAGCGACTTACAGTTGTGACTGGATACATCTTGACCAGCAACCTTCTGATTACTAGGCAAGTGCCTTAACCACCACCCCCAAATTCGGATTTAATTTTCCAGAGTTGGCGACAGCTCCATGGCATGAAGGGATTCAGGAGTTGTGGAGTTGGCTTGTGTGTGTTGATGGACAAATAGCCAAGTTAACCATGTTGTTTACCAGTGTTGTAGCTGTACAGCTAACGTTAATTGGCTAATTAGCCAATATTAACCAATTACTTTGCCAACGGTGTCTTTGCTCGAGTTCGTCCTTTGATATTTCCCAAATTATCAGCCATTATTCTAGGGTAATTTTGAAATCAGTTTGAGATAAATGGAATGCTGCACAACCCATATTACAAAATATTCAAAAAGTTTCATGTTTTTACACACTTCCACTAGTTAGCATCTGTGGTACATCTACACATGCACATATACAACGATGTCTAGTACATATCCAAATATTGTACATCAATATTATATCCCCACAGTATCCCTTAACACAAAAGTGCATATAAGTGAAATGTCTTCATCTGTACACACACTACATATATAGTGTGTGT
>JAOXYF010000009.1:9134324-9151343 GCA_028565775.1 Sternarchorhynchus goeldii
ACACATGCATGGACTAACACAAGGATGTATAAACATGCACACCCACACACAGATGTATATACACGCGCACACACACACACACACACACACACACACACACAAACATACATAAACCAAACGCTGTGTGGGAATCAAAGAGGGACAGATTTCCATACCTTTGAAATATTACTGGACCTGCTTGCAGAATGACCCAGCGGCTTCTCGTTCTGTCGAGCAAGAAAGCAAAGAGCGTTAACACAGATACTACAGGAAAGTGAAATTCTTTCATGTGTACAGGCTCCATGAAAATTGACAACCTTATCTGAAAGCACCTTCACTACTACAACACCATGACATGTTCAATGCCACAGAAAAAGATTAGACTGTCTGCTGTTAGTTAAGATGAAAGTGTGCACATTCAAAAAAAAAAAGTGCCACAGAGAAAAGTTCAAGCGATTATAATGTAGAGTGATAAAATGACTCTCACAAAATCTACATGTTTGAACCATTGTTTGCCAGCGACATGATTCTAGAGCATCAAGAGCAGAAGAGACTCATTTGCATGTTACCAATTATGGGTCGGTCCAGTATTGGATGAAGGTGAACAGAGGGTTATGCTGTTGGAGAGCGTCACACGTTCAAATTACTGGACTGAAATTCGAGCGAAGCACGAGAGAGAGAGAGGGAGAGGGGGGGGGGTTAAGGCCAGAGGAATGTAGCAGGTATGTGTGGCTCCCGGCAGCAGGCAGATGAACAGCTGCATGTCTGAGGCATGAGCTCAAACAGTTGCTCAATGTAGCAATGTGGCATCACCACAGAGCACCCGGTTCCATACATCTCCACCCAGTTCTACGTGGTTCCACCCGGCTCCACCCAGTTCTACGTGGTTCCACCCGGTTCCGTACGGCTCCCCCGTCTCACCTGTGCACGGCTGAGGAGTTACGCCGAAACTGGCACATTTTTCACTCGAACAAACATCACATGCTGACATGTACTTTATTTTTTTGCAAATTAATTGCATTAATAAAAGAGGCTCAAAAGGTATCGACTCTGGATGTTTCCAATTCAAAACATCCTCTCGCAGCACACAAAAAACTTTATTGGACGTCGAGGGGGAAATATCCTACTGTGCTAAAATTTGCACTTGCTATATGAGAGACTGATATTTGATATTTCTAATGACATGGTTATCAAAGAGAGGCTACACAGGCTAAAAGGACTAACCAGGTGAGGTCATGTGAGGTCAGCCTGCACACCAGAACACATGCAGTGTGTTAAAGTGCACATTTGCAGAGTGGTGGGATTCTGATTGGCAATGACTGATGTCACTACACCAGGCATACTATAAAATGCAACATGATAATTACTAGTTATTTGTAATGATCATATTACAGATGACAGTGTGGAGATGGTGATTCACATACGTCATATTGGACAGGCCTTTCTAACGCAAGCCTGACGAGCAAACTTCCACATATATATATAAATGGAGAGTTTGAAGAACAGATTGGTGCTTTAGTCCCTCACCATAGGACGTAGGTAGGCGTCCATTTTAAAGCAACATATCTCTCCCAGGGGCACGGATGACGGAAAGCATCACAGAACTCAATCAGACGTCAGTAACATTTCAAGACACGTCCTTCATATTATTCAAGTCACATGTTCTTTTTCTTGTGCCTCTCGCTCTCCCTGCCACACAGCAGCAAGAACACATCTATCATCTGCCTCCAGAACATCCTGCCACCTGCTAGTGCCCTTCGCCGCATTCCAGTAGGACCAGCTAGAGCAGTGTGTGCACGCCCACATGTGCGCACACACCCATGAGAAGACTCTGCATCTGTTCAGGCTGCTGTGGTATGCAGGCCAGTGACCGCACCCACCATAACAGCCATTAGGCCGGGCCCTCTGTGCTGAGGAATGTCACTGATGTTCAAATACATCCTGTTTTGCCAACAGGAGGAAAGTTTAGTAATAATGTGCTGTGATGATTCCTATGTAAATGAATATGCATAGGTTTTTTTTTTATTATTATTTTTTTTTACAAACAGTCTGTAGGTTTAAGAGCAACGTTGCTCCAAGGGTGTGCGTGTGTGTGTGTGTGTATCCTGGTGCAGAGTTGCTACAGAAGGACGTTCTTTATCTTTAATTACTTCACTGCCTTACACACAGCTCCAGCCCTTAGACGTTACCATGGAGATGGCAGTGATGGAGGGCTGTGTGTTAGATCCCTGCTGTTCTCTGCTTGGTATGGAAGAGAATTTCATCCAGACTAGAGATCAAGACTCACTCCGCCTCTCCCACACACACACACACACACACTTAAACCAAGGAATTGTATGCTGATTAGCAGCTTCTGATGCAGCACCAGCACCTGTCATTCTGTCTTTTTAAACAATGCATCACTGTGCTGCTAGTTCTCTCAAACTCGCACTACGCTACTCCCTCTGCATTCCCCTCCTCTGCCTGCACAGGGAGTCATGGACTCCACATACATGGTCACCTTGGTCGTACCATGCGGTGCACAGAAGCAACCAGCCATTAGTGTGAGAAAGCACCGCACTGACCCTGAGTTGATTAAGAGCTGCTGGCTTCTCCCCAGACCTGAGGCACCAACTCTCTTTGGAGCTGGTGTGTGTGTAGTTCAGGTGTCAACGGGGAGAGCCGAGGACTCCTGCTGCGACATGGGAGGAGGCAGGAGGAGCGGCTGGCCCATACGGTCACGGCAGCGGCGGGTCGGCAGGGAGCAGGTCGGCTAGTCGCCGGTGATTCATTCTTGCCACCCTGAAGCCGTGGGGGCTTTTATATTAGCCCACCTTTGGGCCAGCTGAGAACATGCTTAAAAAAACTTGGGCAGTTCCTTCAGTGGCAGTTTGGCTGAATCTTTAGATGTTAGGTACTAATTGATCGAAGTTAGCAGGAAGACTCCATTAGAAAAACACTATACTAATGGCCTCTTCACTATAGAACATCTTTAAAGAGACATTACTGGTCGTACTCTGAAGCTGCATGTTAACAAAGTTGCCCCCCCAACCGTAAATTGAGCCGTTTCAGACAGCAGGGTGAAGACAGGATGGTACAGCCAGCTGTAGGTACCGACGCTCAGCCCAGACCTGAGAGCCGACACTAACAGAATAACGAGCACGGCCCTGAGGTTGCCATGAGCACATCGCTGACTGAACGAGGTGGTGTGTCACGGGGGGCAGAGATGAGGGCTCCACAGCCACCCCTCACTCAACCCAGGCTAATGTACAGCGTCTGCCAGGAACGGTCCAAACCAGAAGAGAGGCGACAGGTGGCCTTCTGGATTACACATCTTCGTGTCTCCAGATAACAACAGGTAGCAATTAGCCGCAAACACATCGCATTCACGACAACATCCTGCTGGAGTTCAAGTTAGCAATAGCTTATGATGCTATGGAATTGCACAATGCCTGGAACTCTGAAGGCCCTGTTAAAAAAACAAAACAAAACAGGAAAACAGCAGTGTGCTCAGGACAGTCCGGCGTGCTCGTACCCTCCCGCAGGGCGATCGGACGTCCCTTTGCACAAACGAGGCAGACATGCCGTAACCCGAGGGCTCGTGTTTCTGGGTCGTCGCGTCCCGAGTCTCCGCTGTGGAAGTTTGTTTACAGACTCAGATCACGTTGCACGGTCACAGGAGACACTCCATCATCCAGCGGAATAATTAAATATCCACGAGAGCCGATGAGAGCGAGAGCCTGTGAAACGCCGTGTCGACTCGATACCTGCCGCTAAAGCACTCGGCCAGAAGAGCTCCTTGATGTTCTGTGAAAATGTGCAATTTCTCCGTGTTGACAACTGCTGTTGTAGCTCTTGAAGTACCTTCTGTAGCTTGAGGCAGTTTGTCAGGGTTTTAAAGATGGACCCCTACAAGGGGTCTAGGATTCTTAAAACATTTACTCAGCCAAGTTAGGGATCACAGTGCTGTACGAGGAACACTTCTATACAGTATCCTAGCTGCTGGCGGTAGTAGAGCCGATACATTTTAGCCAGGTAAGGTTCTTTCAAAGTATAGGCGTGCCAGTCCAGCCAAAGAACACACATGCCAATCAGGACAAAGTATAGGTGTACTGAGGTTCTCTCCCTCTCTTTTGTTTGGAGCATCTCAGAGGAGAAAGGAAAGTTGATCGATGCCTCACAAAGAAGATTGAATTATCCTGCCTGGAGAATTGGGGTTGTTTTCACCACTAACTGAGTGGAGATCACTGGCACCAAGCCATCTGCACCAGCTGAGCCTGCTTTCTCCTGCCTCCACCTAGCTCCTTCCTGTCACTCCATCTCTCGTTGCCCTTCCATCTCCGTCTCTCGCCAACTGCCAGAAAGAACGAACAGGTCTCTAGAGATGCCATCATGACGTCTCCCTCTCCGAGTCTCTCTCACCATTTGAACCATCTTACTCACCATTGGTCCATGCCCCTTCTCCCCTAGCACAGATAGCCATCAATCAGTGGTGTGATGAAAACACAACAATGAGGAATGAGAATGATGCCGAGCTGCTCGTTTCAGACAGGCAAAGAAACAAAAAGGTCTCAGACACTTTGAGCACAAAGAGCTCAGAGGGAGGTACACACGGTTTAGCTATTGTGCCATTGTGTATACATAATCACAGCAATAAAAGCAAGATGGCCTTCTATCCCCTGCATAATGGTCATATCAAATAGAGCTTTTAGAGCAATGGAAACAAGCAACACAAAAGACACCAAGGAGCTAAATTCATGCCTCCACTGAGGGTTATTGTTTCAAACAGTTTGAGTGGTTTATGGCTCTGTCTGCTACAAATGCTTCTAATATATAAATGGAGAAAAATCATACATACTTGTAAATCATAGACCAGTTTTATAGACGTCAAATGGCAGGAAGTGTGAAGAATTCACCATGCTCACTAATTTGGAGAAATAAAGAAATGTCTTAAGAAGGGAAGCTTAGGTATTCTGAAATGACTAAATGGAAAGACGCTCAGCCGAGAAAGCAAAAGCCCAGTAGACCTTCTGTGATCAATTCTTTTCTTCTACCCAGCTTTCAGTTACACAAAGGCACCGATATGCTATATCTGCACACTCTTCTTCCTAATCCAGACCTGGCTCCAACCACTGAAGCATACAATTACGGACTTGATGTAAACACAAACCTACATACCACATGCGAATGTAATGTGCATGAGGAAGGATTTTAAATGGTTTATGTAGTTATGAAATGAGTTCTACTCATTTCAGCTCCAGGTCAGACACCAAATCCCACTGACTTGCTTTCCAAGAGCTGCAGCAGCAACTGCCTGGTCTTCCCCTACTCCCGGACACAGTGCCCTTATGCAAGGCTATCCCACCCATTCCTTCCCCTGTCACAGAACCATGGAAACAGCTGGTGTTTTCCCCCCCAATATCACCAGTACGGCTACCCGAAAAAAAAAAAAGTCCTGCGAACTTCAGCCAACTTCATAGTGGGGAGACCTGGAGGCCTGAGGTGGAAGACAGTTAAAGCCAAGCACTTCAAAGCTTGAAACTTCAAAGAATCCAGCTATGCAAAGTAAAACAGGAACACTGCATTTCTCCTAGTTTCGCAGTTCTGACCACTGAAGATGTGAGGGCTTTCAAGACCTGCTACTGGGACAGTTGCTTCAATAAAGCAACGTGACTGCCTTTTCTCTTTACTTTTTTCAGAAGAAACAAGAGAGAGAGAGAGAGAGAGAGAGAGAGAGGGAGAGTGTGAGTGCAAGGCATACAGACTGTGATGCGTTTTAGATATCTGATGTCTAAATTCATACCGTTTCAGACCAGTAGCCTTCTGGTTTTATGGTTTAATCATTAGTACCAAAATCTTCATTTTGTCCAGATGTGACAAGACGACTCAGATCCCACATAGTAAGAAAAAAGCAACGAAGAGACAACATCCTCCTGACGGACGTGCAGCTGGTAGCGCGGCCCAGATCTCACCAAACCCATGACCTTGGCATTGTTAGCACATGTTCTCCCTGCTCTACAAGGTGAGCTCCAGGAGCAAAGACCACAGAGGGGGGAGTCACTGCGGCACATGGCAACGAAACCCTGATGTGCTCCTCCTCCGCTCCTGACCCTGAGCAGGGCCAGGGAGGAGGCCTTTACCGCCAGTCACCTGGGGCTCAAAATCCTTTCAAAAGCGTCTTGTAATGGAAGATTTCTTTCTTAACAGTATTCTGTTGCATGCCTAATTGCTAGAACACAACACCCCAGGAGCATGTTGAAAACATCAATTTTGCTATGCAAACATAAAGGGGGTTGTCTTTGCGGGGGCGTTTGGGAAAGTTCGTTGTAAGGGTAGTCTTCATGTGGTGAAGCACAGGCTGAGATGTACCACAGACAAATTCTTTTAATTCAGGCATTTAAATCAAATACCAGAATAGAATAATTTTTTATACATATATTTTTCTAAATATCAGTCCAGACTGCATCAAACTGGCAGCATGTCACATGGATGGAAGTCTCATTGGGGGGGGGGGGTTTAAAAATCAAAGATCATTTTCTATGTTCAGAACTCAACTGTATTTCACAATCACATCTTAATCAAAAATCAACACAAAACCTTAAGACTTGGAAGCCTCAGTGGACCCTAGTAAAAATGAACTACTGTCCATTTCCTGTACAATTTCTGTGTTCAGCTATTTTTATTAGTAAGAAGCCGAAGTGACCTATAGTCCATTATCTCACTTTCTTATCTCTAGAGACAGAGACAGGAAGGGAAGAAAAAGCTGTGAAGTTCTGGGTCACATCTTGGTGCTTTTCAGTGGTTTACAGTGTGTAAGAATCAGTCTCGGAGGCATCCGTAATACAATATCCTTCATCCTCCTCAGAAAAACCACTGCTGCAGAGCTCAGAGACAATACACAAACGCTATAAACTTCTACTCACTTCTCCACCATAATGATGACTGTGAGCGACTAATACGATCAGTGTGTGCTGTGGGGAAAGTCCTGAAGGAGTCGTGATTACCCTGAGACTGAAGGTTCCTGCGCCCTCATTTCAGCATGACTGCCATGGTTCAAAACAAATGTCTGACCCAGACGAACAAATTCCATCCTGGACAGCACTGAGAACAGGATGCTTACTGTACCTCAGCCAATCACAGCCTGCTGGGGAATCCTGAAACGTCTCTGAGAAGGAGGAAATAACTCCCGTTTCAACAGCAGGAAGACAAACTGTCGTCACCATTCCAAACACCCCACCTCACACACGCACACCTTCTCTCTCTCTCCCTCCCTCCCTCCCGAGCAGTCTGTGAGAGCAGGAAGTAGTGCAGTAGGCTCCCATGGGTGGTAAACACTACTAGTCATGAGGGTTTTCCGGAAAGTCTAAATCAGCACCACAAAGATTCAGACTCAAGTAAAATATGAGCACTAGGACCCTGCGTTGAACTCCAAGTAACACAGTGTTAACATGTGTGTAAAATGAGAGAAAGGGGAACCAAAAAGAGAAAATGACAGAAAAGGGGGGAAAAAAAAGAAATGAAATTAAAGCTCAAAACATGCAGTGCTGGGAATCAGTATTTCCCCATCTTCACTGCAAGTGATATCTTAGGAATGTCCCAATATGAAAATGAAGCACACATTCCAAATCGAACATTTTGTCAGATTTGAGCACCTGCTCCTTTTTCTAAGTAGTTGATCTGATTCCTGTTGGTACCAGTCCAGAGAACATCAAGACTACAGACACCGAATCTGACCGATTCCTGACCGAGACCCACTCCACTGCTGCCTTATCAGACAGAGGAACGAGCTGCTTTACACACGCCTCATCAATCCAAAGATGACACAGACGTCCAAGGGCGTGACTTCAGTCAGAGCAAATCGGCAGATATTTTATCAGCACAGTCCATTTCACATGATGTACATTCAGTGTGGCCCTGTATCTCAACCCTTATGACATCACCAGGATAAACGCATCAGCTAGCACTGAGCCAACTGCTCTCAAGGCACCTAGTCGCCGCTGAAAGAGGCTCCCACACACAGAGATCATCTTCCATCTGCAAGACATTCAATTCCCCCTTCCAAGCAGCCTCTCGCCGCAGGCCTCCCGCAACGCTGTCCATCCGGTCAGCGGGGGCAAGCGTGGGAGAAAGAGTGGGAGTCGATCCGCCCCTCGTCTTCCAGCTGCACCACTGCGCTCCATCGCGTTCCTGTGGGGGAGAGGACACCTCATCCCTGGTGCCCTCCTGCCTGCCACTTCCCAGCAGCCAGTGGGTCACATGACCGATTAATCTCTGCCTGCCCCTCCCCCTCACTGCTTTCCACACAAAGCCTCCAACGCAGCACATGCATCAGTGATGCGATTTGCTAATCTCCAGAAACCAACGCGCCACCGGCTCAACCCAACGGACAGGGCGTGCCAGCTCTTGGTTGAGTAAACCAGCTGTGTTAGAGTTAACAGCAGGCAGAGCCATTAACCAGCGCTTTATTCAGTGCCGTCCCAATGGCAGCTAATGAGTCGTAATAACAGTTAATGGCACTCACAAGGAAGAGGAGGGAGACTGCCAAATGGCGCACGAGCCACATCCAGCCCCGATGGGAGCTGCTCATCGCAGTTATCCGGCCTGAGCCCCCGCAAACTCGGCCGGCACTCGGCATCGGTGGGGGGGCCCTTCTACAGCCGTCGGCATGGCTAATCGGGCAAGAGACTATTACAGCCAGTCCCGTACCATCACCAGCCACTGCACGGTTTAAACCACAGCCTGCCGTTTCTAAGAGACAGGCAGCACGCTGGGCGTCGGGTGTGAGGGGCAGTACAAAGACATTGCAGAAGAAACGAAGGGAGAAGGAGCGATCAGCAGCAGAACAGCGCGGCGTGTTCCCACAGCAGTGAGCTACCCACACACGGACGAGGGCAAGAGAGGCCATTCTACCTCCAGAGCCACTGCAAGCGGTTGCGCGCACACACACACACACACACACACACACACACACACACACACAGACAGCTCTACTGCACAGAGCGCGTCATCTCCACAGCCACCATGGAGACAGCGCTACCCCACAACACCGAAGGCTGCATCCTCTGTGCTGGGTCACCATACCAACACTCCCAGCTCAACTCACATACACAAAAGCTACACAAACACATGAACCTAGGCAATACGTACAATACAAAGACAGACACGCATATTGGTTTTACCTGAAACTTCATTTTCCAAAAGGAATGCATTGGAAAGTCCTTAACAATGGAAGCAATGAGTCCTTTCTTACTGCTTCTCCTGCTCTCTCGAATAAACACTCACACGCACTTGGACAAAAGTCTTGTTGGTAAGGTTTTACAATCCAGTGTGACGAGACCGAACGAGGAAGTCGTGCAGTGATGATAGAGGAACAGCACCAACAGGGCCCTTCTGATCAAATGCACATACACATATGAACACACACGCATGCACGCACACACACACACACGCGCGCGCACACACACACACGCATGCACACAGCTAGAATAGCAAGACTGCCCTACATACACATTTCCCTTGCACACAAACTCTGTTCCTCATCCAACCACCTAGGTTTGCTCTGAGCTCTCGGTCAGCAAGTCTACCCACAAACAACTTCCTCCAGCTGACTCCAATCAGCTGGGACAACCTGCTGAATTATTCATGAGGAGGCGGTGCAGAGATAGGATTTCAGTCTCTCTATGGATGTGCTGCAAGCCCCAACTCCCAGGTGCTTGCCAGTGATCCCACCCTCTGTGTACTATTGGGTTGTTGCTGGGTTCGCTAGATAAATGCCCTCTCCATCCTCCACCACCTACAGCTGGTTCACTGAGTACCTAATGCAGTTACAAGCTTTGAGAAAAAGATAATCATGACTTGTTTTGACACACAGCAGCTCATAGGACAGCGATAATCTATCACTGGGGGGTGGGGTTAAGGTTAGGGGTTAACCCTAACAAAGATACCAGGATGTACATTTTTAAGGTAAATTGCTATGGCTGAAAGTAAGGTTCGTCCACACTACACTGCCTTCATTCACAATAAGGCAACCACATTCCCAAGCTCCAGGGGCCCAGCACTTATCGTTCAAGTCCAACACAATCACTCTCTCGCTCGCGCACACACACACACACCTCGCTCGCTCGCGCACACACACACACACCTCACTCGCTCGCGCACACACACACACACCTCACTCGCTCGCGCACACACACACACACACACACACACACACACACACACACACACCTCACTCGCTCGCGCGCGCACGCACACACACACACCTCACTCACTCACTCACTTGCAGGCTGCTGGGTCTGGAAGCCCCCATCACACTTAAAACCCCTTATATCAGTTAACCAAAACAAACTGTTTAAAACACCATGATACTCACTGCAAAGAACACAAGGTGTACAGAAAAATCATACAGCACTACCATTATCCTTGTTACAAGAGGAAAGCATTACCTTGGGCTTTTCATAAACCATTTCATTACTGTTGTTGGTGTTATACTTGTGTGGGTGTATTATTTAGATAAGCCATTTTATAAAAAAGCACATGCAGGATGTTACTTATATAATACATCTGATACAGTGTATGAACAAGCAGGAAAACAAAGAAAAATAACACTAAAGTAAACAGTTTCATGAACGGTGTACACTCTCTTTGATATGCTGTTTTTGTGCATATACTGTTGCCCCCACTCATTCCCAGATCACAAACTGTCTTCAGACACAACTAATTCTCAGTACCAGCACACTGTCGGTGTTACACACACTCAAAAGGAGTTGTATTTATCTTAACACTTTCAAACATTAATTTCAAACTGCCTTTGGCATATGTTCCTGACAAACAGCCCATAGTGACCGAAGAAGAATCAGGGCGAGTCACTTACATAACTGGTTTTACATTTTCAGGAAGAACATTCCACAACACAGCATTCTGAGATCAGCAAAGGGAAAAAAAAGCACCTGACTAAACTGCCAAGTAAACTCAATTTACTTGCGAGACATGCACATTCAACACATCTGGGCACTTTACGAGATAATTGACTCTTTCTGGGAGGACCTGATATATTGAAATTTATTGTGAATTGAGACGAGCAAGCATCTCTCTGCTTCTTGGGTGGTGGTTAAGAATTAAGTAGCTGATCCCTCAGTTGTTTAACAAGCAAAGCCATCAGGTGTGCCAGATATCTAAAGAGAGCTAGCAGAAGGCTAATTTCAAGGATAACACACTAAACCTAAATGGAGTTAAGCTGCATCTGCCGTTTGTTTTTGGAAAGGGAAGATTTTTGAGTTTAAAACCCAGTACCTGTGGTTCTTGCGGGTTCACTTAGAAATTTTCAAGATCACCCAAGTCCCATTTAAAAGACCTGTGGGAATTCACCCGGGGTGATTCTCGTTAAGTGCAGAAACGGGGCCACTTCCCGGGATAATGAACTACACACTCCCCACACTGACCATTCTCAGTGGGCGGTGCTGCCGAATGGCCCACCTCCTCCTAACCTCTGCTCACTTATACTTAAAGGTCCCCTGCAGTTACTCAGATTGGTACAGCATGAAAGGTCGCAACTGCTGCCAGCAATGGACAGGTTTAAGAAAAGCCAAGAAGAAGATTATGATGAAAGTTATGCCTTTGAAAAAGAATGGAAATGATTAGAATACTCCGTTTAGTCACTGGAACATTCAGCAGTATTATTTAGCTTTTTTGTTTATTATTCAATTCATCACATCAATGAAGACTACATCCACTTTGTTAAACTGTAAACAGTACAGTAAAACAATCATCAGTTAGAAATATCAATTAAAATTAGCAACCAACTGAAAATAAAAAGCAGGGAAGAGACATACTATTAATTGAAATGGAAGTATAAAAATTACTTCTGTTGCACTCGTGTTTTATTATTTTTTTTATCAACAATTAAAAACATTCAAAGCATAAATTATGATCAACCAAGAGTGAATTTTGTAGAAGCTAATTTATTTCCTTTTAATTTTCAGGATTAATATAATTTATCCAGTCCTTTTACAGGCATTTTCTCACTACTTAAATGGGAAAATAAAGGGAAGGAAGCAAAGCAAGCATATGAGAGAGAGAGAGAGAGAGAGAGAGAGAGAGAGAGAGAGACAGAGAGAGAGAGAGACAGAGAGAGAGAGAGAGAGAGACAGAGAGAGAGAGAGAGAGAGAGAGAGAAGGCTAAGAGAGAAAGGGGGAGTGGGGGAGTGAGGGCTGAGAGAGAGACAGAGAAGGAGAGAGGGCTGAGAGAGAGAGAGAGAGAGAGAGAGAGAGAGAGAGAGAGAGAAGAAGTGAGGGCTGAGAGAGAGAGAGATAGAAAGAAAGACAAATTGGCTTTGGGTAAGAATAGCAAGGAGAGTGAGAGCAGGCAACTTTCCTGAGCTAAATCTAGCCAAAATAAAAAAAAAACATCAGATAACCCTTGGGGCATGAAATTGCAATGTAATAGTCCTTTCAGTCCATATTCAAAAATAAAATCATGCATACTAATGGGGGCCAGAGGCCAATCTTCTTCTGAGAACATTCTCCATCAGGACTGTGCAGAAGTGGGAGAACCGATAGGCTTACCGACTCCATCACATTTAAATACAGTCATATCCCATGACTTCAGCATCCGTTTATTTGCCCTCCCCATCAGTGAGGGCAGAGGAAGTCATAAGGACATTTTTTTTTTTCCCTGAGCACAGAAAAAGTTCCTATAGAAAATATACCATTCACCTACAATATGTAATCCGATTTACATGCACAGTATGTTCACATTTTTCTGCGGGTAGCTGGATTATTCATGCTAGATTTAAAAATGTAACTAACTATTCAAAAGTCTAAAAGTCTACATGTCTTGAAATAGGAATAAGTGCTCCTGTCGATGAGGGATGAAACTTTCTTGAGGCCTCATTCTGAGACGCACGCTCCTGTTCCGGTGGTTATTTTTACTGGCCGAACGCAGGCTGAAGCCTGAGACGGCTCGGCCACTGAGGACGCGGACTCTACAGGTGGGGGAGTCGATCAGCAGTCAAAAACTCACCAGCAAACGGAGAGCTTATTGAGTTCAAACACAAAAGGGTGAGCATCACCAAACCACCGTTTCAGTAGCGGGTCTGCCGCTTGCAAATGAAAGCACATTCTGCTCCAAAACTGGAACCGAGCAAAGCCAGCAGGTGCACGAGGGGCAACTGCAATCAGAACAGCTGAAAATTCATTCACAAAAGCTTTTCTTTTCCTCTCCTTGTTTATATCCATTGGATTTTGCATGCCTTTCATTTATCTGGAATACATAGCATTCCAGTAAGGTCTCATTTTCATGGAAAAGGTTTTTTTTTTTTTTCTACATTATTCATAGAAGGTAACTGAAAATAGTACTGGAGGCTAAAGGGAGAGCACAGAACAGCGGATCTCCCTTTTCAGCCTCTGTCGATTCCCTTTTCTTTAAAGAACGTTAGAGTACAAGTGCTACGGCAAACAAGGGACGCTTTATGCTCAGCATAAGACATGAAACGTTTGTAATCCATTATGAATAGATTCGTTCGCGTCTGTAATCTGTAATAATCTGTAACGATCAGCATGAGGGAGAGGATGATGGACTCTGAATGACTGATGTCATGAAAAGAAAAACTCTGAATGCTAGCTGCTGCTAGCACTGACCTTAACCGTTCATAACTCTTCAGAAACTGTGGCAACCTGTTTGCAATCACTGGAACCAACTGTATCTTTTCTACATCCAACTGCATATTTTTCCACAGCTTTGTTATTCCAGGCAAAAACATGAGGTTGTGATAACACCCCAAAAGCTGTAAACTGAGGACGGAATGGTGACGACCACTGTGTGAACAATCTAGAAACTCTGCCGTATGTTAACAGGTGTTCGTATAGTCATGTCTTCAAAAATCCAGAATAACCCATTTTAAACTTGACCAAAGCACTGTTCTACCCACATGGTCTGAAGACGTAGTTGGTGTTCCGCTCTATAAGCAAAGTACTGCCTGCCAAGCCAGATGGTGAAGCCTATTACAGAAAACAACCATGTACTTAAAACCCCTTTTTACTCCTGAGGGAGCTGATGGATGTCTGCAATATGATCACATCCGAAAGTGAAATCAATGGAGCAGGTTTTTCCAGCCCTTGCCTACACGTCTCTGCTTGGCAGACTATCGGTGTAATTAAGGAAGATTAAACATCATTACATGTCCTAATTCAGCGAGTTGTACATAAAGTATAAAGCACTGCTCTACCTCTTCTACCAGGGTGTGCGGCGATATGCCTGGAGTTAAAGCAACCAGGCAGAAGCAGAGCGTTTGAGGAGCCTGCAGATGGACCGGAGGCCTTCTAGGCTGAGCGTGGCACGGTGTGGTCAAGCCCAACGCAAGCGCCCCCCCCCCGCGGCTTGAGAGTGAGCCATTTCCCGTGCAAAACTTCAAGAAGAAGGAGACGTGGAGAACGTGGAGCTGCCTGCTCCAGTGTCTCGCTGCACACACACGAGCAGAACAAAGGAAATGAGGCAGATCTGGCAGATGGATGGTGAGGAGGACATCAGTATCTCAAGGAAAGCAAGCGTTTCCTGCATATATCAAAAATAAATGTTAAAGAGACAAGGGAAAAAGAACATTTCTCTCTAAACAACAATAAAATTTTATTTTATTTTGAACAGTTCTGCTGTGATATGAAAGCCTGTATTATAATGCAAAATGTTTTTTGGAGGTAGTTGTGAATGAGAAATGCAGCAGTTTGCACTGACCTGCCACACCAGTGCCTGGCTGAAAGCAGATGGTGGCCACCCAGTGAAGCCTCATATTGACACTTTGCTGGCCCAGACAGCTCTGGGGAGAACAGGAAGGGCAGCCAAGGACTGTCAGAGCACAGGACGGGAGTCAGATGGTTCACTCAGCGCAGTGCATCACACGGCGTAATACCGCTGAGGAACTGGAGCAGCTCCTTAACCCAGCCATCCTTTTCCTTTCCACTTACTCTCGTTCATCTTTCATGCGCTGAAAGCATCATGTTCGTGGCCTGAAAACTTCAGCATCACACGCAGCCTTTGGTGGTAAATATTTCACCATGTTCTTTTTTTCTTTTTTGCTCTTTGCACATTTAAAACAGAAAAAAAAAACAAACACAGACAAGCATATGGGGTTCAAATTTGCTCCGCTTGTCAGGAAGAGAAATCAAGAGGATTAAATTCAAAACCATTTGCTCCTTTTGGCCAAGATTATACACAGCGCATTAAATAATTTTTCCAGGTCTACAAAGGAGCAAGTCTACTGTGTCTGAAGTGCTACCATTCAGCCCTGTGTCCACCATCCCCAAGGTCAACATTTAAGAGATCTTACCCTCCTCATCGCAGGAAACGCACCTGCTACTACTAGCTGCCGTTGCAAGTCATTTACATAAAAACTAGGCCTTTTACATGGGAAAGCATTTCCATCACATGCAGTGTGGCCTGGCATCAGACTTCCCAGTGTAACGTAAAGCTGCAAAGGTGTACATGCCGCTGGAGGGCGTGTCCAAGGTCACACTGGGTAACGTCCATGCCACCGGCCTGTTGCACTGCAAGGCAGGTCATCACACCTGCCGTTATCTCACACTCGCCGTTATCGGCCGTTAAGGCACCGCCGGAACCTCACAGTCATGAGAGCGAAGTGTGCAAATGCAAAAGGTCTGCAAAACGAAAAAAAAGAAACTGCTAAGGGCCAGGCAGGCTCCCGGGGAAGATTCTGAGGGCTGCTCTCCCTAATGGTCTTCAGCAGGTTACACAGCGTAGCACATATCGAGCAGATGTCAGCAACGCACACAGGCCTCTGGACGTCTGCTGCAGCCCTGCATACACAGTCTGCCAGAACTGGTGCCTCCATCTGTTTCCAGGTTTATATTGCTGGCACAGTTTGCCATTTCTACAGGGCAAAAGAATCCCCCTTTTGTTCCATCAATGGGAAGAGGCCTAAAGTCATCTAAATTCCTCATTTGTCATCCATCAGTCTCTGAATCACTGGGGAAAAAAAGAGATTTGCAAAGAAGTATCTGCTTGTATTGGGTCTGCAGTTTGGAAGCTTTCAGCAGTTAGAGATAACAGATCTGCTTCTTCAGATCTGTGTGAGAGAAAATGGGAAGAAATTCTCTGATGAAGGCCAGGCTTTTAATTACTTGCAATTAATTAAAATAATGAGCTAATCTGGAAGACATGATTGGCACTGCTAATGAGAAAACTGAGTCCAAGCACTACTGGAATCCATCTTGAAACTAAAACTCCTAGAAGCCATTTTCTCCTGAATAAATAGAAAACCAATTCATGTTCTCCAGTCATAACCTACTTGCTAGTAAATTTCCAGTCTGGATGGACTTGGAGTCAGGGATGTGACTTAATTCTTTCATTTCCACATCATTGACTTTTAGTTAAAAGTTAAAAGCAGAATTCACTTTGTGCAATAAGGCTTATTTCATTCGCCCCGTCAGGCATGATTATGAGCAAATTAACATTTTTTTTCTAACTCTGGAACATACGAGTGTTATCTTCATTCTTCACAGACTAGTGTCCAAGAACTCCATCGGTAGGTTGGACACCACTGTGCTGTTGCCCGTTTTGCCTGAGAAGCTCCCCTTTACCCAAACTGTGCTGTTCCATTTAATCGGGCCTCTCCATATGCATAACAGCAAGTGCACTGGGAAATGGGAATCTTCGTATAAAAGTGTTATTCAGCAACATATACATTGTGCAGAGACAGAGCAACACACAACACTCAGTCTCTTAGGAAGGTTGTACCTGTAGATGTGCACTGGTTGCCCAATGAGCCATGTGGTTAAATAAAGGTTAAATCAATTGTAGGTTTTTTTTTCCCCCTCAGAGTCCATTTATTGGTGGATGTGGATTTATCAAGGTAGAGTCTCATCAACCACCACCCCATCCCCGACCTCTAACCCGTCAAAATGCTTTTGTTTGCCGTGTACCGCCAACTGTAAAAGTAAAGGGCATGAAAACGGAGATGGAATGGGCGTGCATGTACAGGGGAGCTGGGCCAGGCTGGACTCAGACCACACCGACTTCCCACAAGACACCACCCCCCCCCCCACCCCACC
>JAOXYF010000009.1:9152757-9171801 GCA_028565775.1 Sternarchorhynchus goeldii
CACACACACACACACACACACACACACACACACACACACACACACACACACAGACACACACAGACACACACAGACACGTGTTTTCTCTTTAAAAATGGCTGCCAGGCATCAAGCAGTTGTCCGAGTTGGTCCTCGCTGTGACATGTGACTGATGTTAGACGCAGAAGACTAACCATCAATGGAGAGGAACATTCAGTGCACACCCTTCTTTCTAACAGGGAAAGTAATAGGTCCTTCCATGGTCAAGCAGAGATAGCATCTGGCCTGACCTACAGTGCACCAACAGTATATAAAACCAGGTCCATCTCCACTACAAAGCAAACCAGTGTCATATATCAATTTCCAATTAACAGGTATAGGATGTTACTGCAGCATCTTATTATTGTAAACAATAATTAGAAATTAAAACAAAGTTCTCAAGCACTCAAAAGATCTTTGGAGGGAGTGGGACAAAAAAAACTGGCAATCCAGAGTCCAAGATTGCAGACATCTTGAACAAATATCTCTAATTCATCTTCCCAACAGATTTCTGTACAAAATCCAGACTCCTAGAGCAGATGGTGATATTTTCCAAATTACAGTCTAACCCCTTGTTGCTTAGTTCATTCTTTTATAAACAATGTTCATGCCAGCAGTGAACAAGATGTAAAAAGCCATCTAGATGCCTTTAAAGAGACAGTGAATGGAGCGAGGTGAGACAGTGAAGCAAGCGTTCTCTGTGCTCCCACTGCAAAAAGCGACTCCATGAGTCAAAATGACCCATATTCATTTTGGGTCAAAAAATAAAAAAGCAAAATGAGAAATAAGCCACATTATCAGCTTAGGTCACTGTAATTTGTTAAATGCATTAGACCAGATGTACAGTGAGACACAGAAAGGAATAGAATTATTTTAAATAACAAAGTACATATGCGAAATTAAATGGGAAATTACTAGATAGACCTGAAGCACTAAAGCAGTGCATCAAACATCAGATACCACATGGCTTTGCCCCGTTAAACCATTACAGGTAGTATGTTGGTGTCATTTCAAATCTCAGGTCCAAAAGCCTCTCCTCACGATACGTATTTTTTTAAGTTCAGAGGGGAGTATCTGGTTAGAAGGCAAGTGTCATGGTTTGGTGTTGGCGCTTGACTGTTCGATACTGCTAGAACGTTCCGTTCCCTCTGCCTGCAGGCGAGAGCGTCGCGGTAATGCCCAGGGACCTCATCCGACAGCTGCTGCTCCTCGACATGTTTGGAGATCAGGAGCGGAGAAGGAAAGCGGCTTGAAAAGGCTCCTTCTGCGCCCAGATCTACTTAGCGCCTGTGCTCTCCCGGTGGGGGGTGGCTGGGGATCTGGGGGCTCAGACCCCAGTGTAGTGCTGGCTCTTCTCCACCTTCCCTCCATCTCCCAAGTCAGGCTATGCTTTTAAAGGCAGCCTCTCCCTTGTTTGTTCTAACCCGCTCATCACATCTCAGAGGCGGCGGCCGTGCGCTTCTGCAGAAATCCCTCGAAGAGTGAGCCATGTGTGCATTTACCGGTGGAATAGAGAAGTGAAAGAGCTGTAGGTCTGCAGCCTAATGGCTTGAACAAAGCCTGTGATCATTTCCCCTCATTGCCTGCCATTTCCTTCCAAACATGCATCTCGGCAGAGGGAACAGGTACTTCTCACATCCTACAAACAGCAAAGCAAAATATCGAAACGGGCTTGGAACCACATTTGGTATATCAATGCCTTCAAGATCAGCTGTTTATGATTGACTGTGGATGAATAAGAGCTCAATGAGGACTGAATATCACCTGAGTGAAATCCTGCAGTCCCTGAGTGAAATCCTGCAGTCCATTCGTCAAACTATTCCTGACTAAACAAATCACTTAAGCTGTAATTGAAATGACTGATGAGAGGAAATAATCTACTAAAGCAGAATAACTCTGACCACTACGGCAGTTTAGACTTCCATTCCGACACACAACTCTTGTACTTGGTGGGAGTCTCCCAGCACTGACCCATCCTCTGCAGTCATATTTAGAAGCATCACCATCCGAGCCATGTCACATATTGGGCGTGTTGCTTTCTGTGGAGGCTCTGTAGACTCCAGTCATTTCTCATGTGGAGGCCTTGAAGCTTAACACATCAATGTCCATAAAGGACAAGGATGCCTGTCTCACCCAGTTTACTACACCCACAAGGCCCTTCTGCCATCTCTTCATCTGACGAGAGGACGCCTTAGTCACTCAGAGCTGTCCAGAGGGAGCAGAATGCAGCTCACAAACCCATTTGAAAAGCATCACATTTTCACCGAGGAATACAAAAAAAAGATCAACGTGAACTCAGCAACCTTGTAAAAAAAAGTCTTTCATGAAATCATTTCATATTTATGGCCGTTATAAAACGGCAGACGTACTCAACATACTGTTTTGGAGAGCTTCCCCAAGTGCGCGCAGTCACCTGATTAACATCCAGACAAATGGTGATGCTGCTAGCGTTTTGGTAGCAGTGTTTAAGTTATATGGCCAAATGTGACGGTAGCAAAAGGGGTTTTGTTAGATAGATAAAAGAGAGAGAGAAAAAAAAAACCTTATTTGGCCCAAACTGCTATCTGCTGTTGGGAAATGGTTACCCCAGCAACCAGCAGTCTTGGCTCGTCTGTCGGAGGATATGGATATCAGTTTCCTTCCTCTCTTACAACAGTACAACAGAGGTCATGTTCAACATGTCAGTCAGGTCATTCTCTGGTCCTAGAGAGATCATTTCTTTTAACCAGTAAAGTCCAAGATGCAGCTTCTGGTTTTAACAAGAGTTATGGACAGAAATACGAGCAGCTGTTGTAAATGGCCATTTGTTATAATCCAGTCCCCAGTGCCAGTAAGGTGGCTTATAAATAAACAAAAACAACCCTCCCCCCCATTAAGCAGCTGATGTAAGCACCCTAAACCCTCGTCTCCAGCTGCCTGTGTGCATTATAACTGAATCTATCAGACAAAATAAAAACTTCACATCATCATCTATATTACTCCTAGCTTCCTCAAGGCACACCAAGGAGATCACATGTCCTTCAGCCCCATGTGACTTTCTAGGACAAAAGAAACCGTAGTTGAAAACCAGCACTGCAGCCTTTAAGCAAACACGCACACACAATTAACCGTCGGCAGTTTGATGAGCATCCATGCATGACTGTTGGACAGAGCAGCCCTGTCACACCTATCAGTGTGAAGGGAGATTCCTGAGCACAGTGCAGGCTACAGGGGCTCCCTACAGAATCTACAGGGGCTTTATGACTTTGGACATGTTGTGGCTGATGAATGTACTGCCAAAGACAGAGAAGTACTAATCAGATATTCGGACAGAGCTTTAAGGAGTAGTTCAATCAAAAATGCTAATCTTGCCGACAGTGAGTGAATACAAATAGTTGCCAATTAGCAATATGCAAATTGTACTATGCTAACGGATGGCTGCTTCAATTGGCTTTTTAGCCACGTTAGCATGTTTGGGCAATTTATTCTTTGAGCAGAATGAACAGAAATACTACTTCCATCTTTATGTGGCTGTGACAGCCGACTAATCCCCTTACACAGCATGAAGCTTAAACAGCAATTTGTCCTTCCCTAAGGGCACACCGGCTGTCCAGCAGGAGCACACCCCTCCTCAACTGCCCGTGCGGGAACATTCACATACTTAAGGACCTTAAACAATCTAATCTCCTCAGTTTGATAGGCTAATGATAATGTTACAAAGAGAAAATGATGGACCATTAGTGTGCGAACGTACATACACACATGCACTCGTGCTTGCATGCACACGTACACACACATACACACACACACACACACACACACACACACACAGTGTTTGAAGATCAAGAAGAAGGAGCGGTGGGCTAAAGGCTCCTGCTTTTTCCTCACTTTGGCAGAGTACCTTTAAAAATCACCACACTGCAATTGATTCCTGAGCGAGTGAATCATCAGGCCAGTGGGAGTCTAAGAACTACAATCAACATGTCACCATTAATTAGGTGCCACTCGAAGATGCACATTAAAGCAGCTGAGAGTCGAGGCGAGGCGAGGACTCTCTCTCAAAGGCAGACTGGAGAGCAGGTCTAGATCTGGGACAGAGGAGGTAGGTCCCTCTGAGCCCTACAGCTCCAGTTAGTGCAGTAGAGGCAGTGTGGCCAGCTGCAGTGGTCAAGACCTAAAGCAGGGAGGGTGGGTCAGGCAGAGAGGAAGTGATGCCTCAGGGTTAATTAAGGTCCATCTCTGCTGCTCAGCTCCTCTACCCGTTAATTGCTCCTCCATCGTACCGCTCAGGGTGGGGAAGGAAAAAGCACTGCACAGTTTAAAAAGAGAATCTCTTTATCTAGCAATGCCATTTTACTGTTAATGGTGTCTTAAGTAACTGTTCTATTGTTTTTTAAATACATAATGTATTTCTTAAGCTTAAAAGAAGATTAGCTCAGAGCATAGTAAGTGTGCTTTAAATGAGTGCAGCCCAGGAAAGAGAAGGAGAGCGAGAGAGAGGGAAAGGAGTAGTGGGAGAGTAAACGAGTGCGAAAGGAGAGGAAGAAATAATGATGTAGCACACCTACAGTGCGATGGTCAACAGTACTGGTATTTTCACAGCTCACTTCACGAGGTTGTCTGGGCCGGTAAAAAGGGCACGTCAGACTCATGACTTCCTAAACATCTCTCAGTCTGATTGGCTCACTGACCATCTATTCTGACATCTCTGCAACCAGACTCTGCTTTCCCCACACATCTTCAAGTGACCTTCCAGCTTCTACCCATTCTTACCCTTCAGGCCTTTATAAAATGCATTACAAGGCAGAAAAAGTTCAGCTAATTAACAAAAAATGAAAGAACCATCATGAGGCCCTTGTAATAAAATTTTAATGCAACAATGTGTATTTAAAGTCATTTCCCAGCTCTTAATGCCCCAAGGCATGGAGCATCGGGTCCTCCACTCTAAATTTAATTACGTTTTTCAACACTCCAGATCTCGAGTGGCCATGTCATATCTGTTAGAAGCTTTAGGGAATGTTCTGGTTGACTGCTCCTTATAAACGTGACCCCACAAAAGGTCTAGGGCCAATCTGGCACCAAACAAAGCCACGCAAAGCCTGTTTACGCCGTTGACCTTGAACACAGATTGTGACCTAGAGTGATATCTGACGGCCCAGAGGACTGGTCTCAGCCCAGACGTGTGTAAACCCAGCCCTGGAGTACAGACGCATTGCAAAGGTTAGAGTTCGTCTTGCTCCGCAAGACCATCACAGTTCACTCACACGCCCTTCTTGAAAATAAGAGTTAAAGCAAGCAAGACTGAGAGCACAATCCTGGTCCTCCAGGACAGGCTTGATGCAGTACTGCATTAATCCAGGCGATAAACACTTTGTTAAAATGTTGATGCACATGAGCCTGCAGGGAAGGAGAAATCAACATCTTCCGAGCTCGCAACTAGTTTGCATAGTGCGACAAAATGCGAACGATCAGGGCATAGTCTGTAAAGCAGGACACGATTAGATAATGCAAACTACATTTCTCTTCCACTGCTAGCAGCAAAACTGAAATTCCACGAAACGTGTCGTATGCATTAAATTCCGCGTCCCGCGGGCTACGTTAGAGCCCCGTGGGTGGGCGCGAGGCCTAGGGCACGGCATGTGGGGGTGTAACACATGAGTCCCCGGAGAGCAGCCACCGCCAACCCCCAACGAGAGTCACCGCAAAACCACGAGGAGCCACGAACGTCTGCCTGTACTCCAACAGACCGGCGGAGACTACTGTCGGAGGACGTCTAGTCGAGAAGGAGCCAAAACCTGATCGCACATCAGGGTGCGAGAGTAAAGTAAAAATAAGTAAATAAATACTTCCAAAAAAACCCAAAAAACCCCACTGCTTCATGATTAAAAGTTGACGACGGCAAAGCAATCTGCCTCAGTAATATTCAGACAGAAAGAGAAGCAGTCATCTGTGCTGACTCTCACGTACAAATTTTTCAACATTTGTGGAAGAGAACCACCACCCCGCCCCTATATTTGTCAGGTGACCAGGCCACCTGCAAGTTTTCAAAACTGGTGTTTGTTGTAAGAAGCTGGCCATTTGGTTATGTAGGGTATAAACCTCAACCTAAAACAGTGATAAGCAGATCTAAAAATGTGTCTTACAGGTGCTTCCTACACAGAGAAATGAGTGCTCCCATCACACCAGTGGTGTATGCAAACTGCTGTCAGACTTGACAGTTGGCCTATTAACAGCATGGAGCACATGCTCCAGGCTTTGGTGATAGCACTCCTAACGTCAACCAGGGAATCCAACAGAAGTCAGTGGGTTCAACAGGCATGTCAGGAATCAAAATGGCACCTTCATCTACGCCAGAGAGATTACAGGTGTTGACGATGCTTGAAAACTGCCCCAGCAAGATAGCGCCCGCATTCAAATCCTGCCGCCGTGTAGCAAACGTCCTCCCTCAGGCAGCCTGGTGCCTTCACTGACGTACATTATTTCACAGAGCTACGAGACTGTCAGTCTTCATGTTGGAAAGCTTTGATTTCTTCTGCAGGAAATATTTTTGGGCAATATGGCAGTACTGACACACAGCCCGTTTTTACGCCGCCATACGAATCATGAAAACGCCGTCTGAAGTAAGCGGACTTCACGGGTTCTGCCGTTTATGCACAACTTTACAGAATGACTCGAGTTGTCTGAACACGAGCCAGAGCCGAGGGAACCGGGTCAGCCTTAGCAGCCTCCCGTTCCACTCAGTCCTTCATCGGCAGGCACCAAGCGCATCAGCCAGACCTCAGAGAGAACCATCCCAGCCAGGGACCACAGCACAGTCACAGTAGGGGGGGGGGGGTTTGTTTATTTTCTGAATTTTTTATTTGGTGCAAACAAACAAAACAGCATTTAATAACCACAGCACGGAGAAGCCTTGAGTACACAGTGTTCCTTCCTTTCTGGTTCACCGAAGTGTATGTGAGGAGATGCCGTTTAGTCACATGTGGGTGTGCCCTACTCACTCCCAGCTTAACACGAAAAACTGAAAAAGGCTTCTCCAGAGATGAGGCCATATATATATATTCTCTGGAGGTCAGCATTCGATCAGGCTGGACTTTCTGGAACCTTCTCCCAGCCCCTTCCCCTATCCTGGACAGCCACAGACGCATCCGAGCAGAGAGTCACGTGATCCGGCCAACATCCGCCGCTCCATCATTCCACACTAATCATGGCAGCGACGTGATTAATCATAGCATCAATATGTATTAGGGCGCAGCAGGAAGTGAACGGGCGGTGCAGCAGGATTCACATGGAGCAGTTTTACTGTAGGCAGCTCGTCATCGACAGTCAACGAACGGCAAAAGAATTAAGGAGCACTCCTTCACGTCCAGGACATGTGACCCACTTGTTCTGCTGAGAACATTTGCAAGTGCTTTGTGTGTGAAAGGCAGCTGACACTGAATCTAAAGCAGAGGGAAGTGGATTTTCTATTTATTTATTTCTTTTTAATCCACAGGCACACAGAAGAGGAGTTGTCTGCAACAGGCAGATGGGCTGGGCGCTCTCTGACTGAGTGCCAGCCGTTGCTGTGCATGCTGTGAGAGTGTGAAAACACACACAGACACAGACAGACACACACACACACACACACACACACACACACACACACACGTACACCTCCTTATAACTAGCTTTATGCGTGCAGTGAACCCTGGCCCTCGAAAATGCAGGTGGAGGATACACAGCCTGGACAGCCCTTCAGTTCAGAGCAAAAGAATAACAAGAATAACTACATAAAAACCAGCCAAAGTGAACCTGCAAATCTCATATCAGTTGAAAATGCAAGATGTAAGAAGTTGGTTAGAGTTCAACTGACGGAAACGCTAAAGCCAGAATGAAAAGCCATCGCTCTGAACAGATCATACAGGCGTGTTGCTCGAGATTCCGCAGACTGTGCTCATCGTGTTCCTGCGCAGAAACAATCCCTGGTTCACAGACCAACACCCCCAAGTTCAAACTCCACCCTCCCTGTGAGAAGCTTGAAGCCAAAAGCTCTTAATGGCGTTATGAAAACTGAAGCCCTGTGAGAGGGCGTCTCGCAACACAACTCGCGGACGTCGCCGGTCTATCTGCGCGGCACGAGGCCGGAGCTCCGTGGGCGGGCGAGTGTGACACTTTGTGCCCTTTATGGGCAGCGGTGTGGGCTGCAGCCCACAGGAACCTCATCACAGCTCAGTGAAACCGAGGGCACCAGCTCGAAGCCAAACAAACCACTGCCATCACATCACAACTGGTGAGTCCTGCCAACAGCAGAGAAGTGAAGTGAACTGGGCTGGTTAACCAGGGCACAACTAAAGTTCAAGAATCATGGGACACACTCGGTAACATTGTCAGTAATTTAGATACAGCCCTTACCTGGGGTTTATTTTAAACTACGGCGTGCAATGCATAGTGGAAGAAGAGCTCTCTGAAACCAGCCAGGATTAGTGAGTGACATGTCTGTATTTAAGTATTACCTTCCTGCTACTTAAGTCAGGAAAGAGATGGGCAAAGGAGAAAAGAAAAAAAAAAAAATCCCACTGGGCTTTGACAGCACTGGCAGCCCATGGCTGCCCACTGACAGCACGCTCATTAGTGTCACCTCCCAATCACCTTCCTCAAACAATCTGCAGCACTAAAACAGATGGTACAGTCAACAGATTTTAGCCTTTCCTGCATGGCTGCCGAAGTGATTGTGCATGCACGAACGCACGAATGTGCGAGTGCGTTTATGACTGGGGGCGGGGCCATGCATAATCAAAACATGCACAGATTATGAACCAATGACGCAGCATAATAAAGAAATAAAAAAATAAAAATTAAAATAAAACTCGTGGCAGCCCTGCCCCGTCAGCCCACGACACACAAACTACACACACCTGGCCTCCTGCTGGCCTGACACAGCCTGATGTCATTATCCTGCCAGGCTAACCCTGGTGGAGCCTCCTGATGTCCTAATGTCTGGGCAGGAGCCCTGCCACAGGCGTGCCACTGAGCACTAATCCCCACCTTAACCCACATGCTCCAGCTTCGGAGGGGGGGCAGGGAGGATCTCTTGAGACTTTCATTTCAGCAAAAGAAGACCTTGAACCTGAATGAGCGCTGTGTTACAGAAACAGCCACTTTTTTTCCCTAGTTCTCGTCACATAGTTTGTTTCGCCTAGTCATCCTGCTCGACTTCTCTTACTGGAACACCCCCCCCGCCTCAACACACACACACACACACACACACAAACACACACTTCCTCTGGCTTATCTACTTCCTTAATTGTAGCCAAAGCATGAAACTGGAGGGAGGGGGAGGGGTTATGCTGCAGAGCAGAATGGAACATAATCCCAGCCATAACAAACAACAGCACTGCAGCAAACCCAAGTATTTACAGGACACTAAAGCGAAGATGAGCAAGACACTTCGAGGTCCCAGCCTGACTGGGCCAGCAGCCACTGTAAGGACCTGCACAGCAGCGTACAGTGGAGAGGCTGTTTGGTCTCCACGGTCTGGAGGTTTTGCTCACCTGTTTTTCCCGATCCTTGTCCTTGGCCTTCCCACTGCTGCATGACCCCCTGGAGGAAGGGACATCCCGGGGGATGACAGAGATCTGATGCAGTGGCATGTTCATCCCAGCAGGCCGGTGGAGCTCACACACACTCAGACTGAAACCAGCCCACCACCACCAGCATGATGGGGAGAACCATTAATCCCAACCTGGGGGAGAAACAGAGTCAGAGAGAGATTGTATAACAGAACTGACACAGGTATTTACCAAAAGAAAAGGTAAAAAGTACCAGTAGGGCTCAATGCAGTTAATTGCACAAAGGTGTAATTAATGCATTTGTTGTAGGAATAGCTTGAAAACAACATTAGCGGTTCTACTCAGCAAGTAAGACAAACATCTGAAATTCTCCGAACTGATGAAGATATTCCCATGAAACGAAAAAGGCATCAGATGTGCTTCTATCGAGAGTTCCAGCATTGCTGTATGTAATGATATGTCCAATAATCACAAATCACTTCGGCCAAAACATTCACAACTAAACGCATCATAGAGACGAAGCCGTAATGCTTAGAGGCACCACAGACGCTCTGCTGCTCACCCTCTAGCTCTCGCACACAATGAGACTTATTGTGATTTATTCAAACAGGAAGCGAACGTTCTTCCCATGCTGAAACGTCACATGATTCCCACTTTGAAAGAACCTGCGTTCCTGCCTTCCATCCAGCTACTCAACCATCTGCCACTGCCTTGACAGCGCTAACATTCCTCACCGGTATGGCCTGAGCCAACTGCGCAATGCCACCATATGGGCAGAGCTGGGAGCTGGGAGCTGGCCAATGGCAAAGCACGCTAGCTGGGAGAAAACGGCGTCAGCACAGTGTGGCCTTGTGCACAAGGGTGGGGGTGTCGGACGTATCCCCGCAGGGGAGCAAGTTCCTCCGCCACTGTGAAGAGTGAACAGCTTCAGTGAGGCTCAAGTGGTGCTTTAGAAATGACCACGATCATATATGGACCCTGTACTACTGATGGCGAAAGCATTCAACATGCTACCTGGACAACTGACAACAGAAGCTGGTAGGTACCATTGAGCATGCGTCACTTAGCTCTCTTGGCAGGTCCAACCTCATCAATAAGACATACTGATTCTTCCCTAAAAAACCTGAAGTTCAAAAGAAGCACATTGTTCTGCATTAGGTACAAATCTTCACAATGGGTACTTCAGGGTTACTGGCATCAAAAACTCCATGAGATCTCATTTACAGTGTAACGAACATTTTGTGTCGCACTGGTTTGGATCTTGGCTGGGCATCAGTTTAACTTAAACATGTCTTGCTTGGGTTTCTGTTAAAAAGCTTTTTAAAAAGCCACCACATCTCTGGAAAACATTTCTTCCATATTTTTACCCCTTTACATATAACTAAGAACTGCTATTCATCCTAAAAGTCAAGAGAGTCTCGCTACTTCTGAAATCTGATATCAGTGCAGTGGCCTATACAGGCAAGGAGGGTTGAAAGTACAGCAAAGAAGGGCTTAAGAAAAGTATTGATTTATTGGGAGCATATTGGTTAATAGACACGTGCCAACCCTAAAAGATTTTATAATGTCTCAAAATGCCAAAGCTCAAAGGTTGTTCAGATAAGACAGGTGGAGGGAAAAATCTTACCGAAAAAAATTTCATGATACTACAATCCATTCTGTGAAGTTTGAGCTGTGAAAGCCCAGCTCATAGCGTCATACATTCTGTGTCATCAACAACACTTCCTGATTTCCTGTTGGCATTAATGGAGCATGACAAGTGTTGGGGGGGGGGGGGTGTAGGGTGTGAAATCGTTCTGTCTGAGAGGTCATGGTGCAGTTCAAGGAAAGAGAAACAGAGAAAGAGAAAGAGTGTATTGATCTGGCCACCTCCGACAGACTCCCTTCCCATGCTTGCTTAGCACTGGGTGGGCTGTAAATTCTGCTATACAGTCAGGCTATGCTAAGACTGTCAACGTCAGAATGAGCAACAGGAGAAGTGTTGAATCACAGTGCCATACATAAAATCTGCTAAAATTCAGTGCTTAAAAAGTCTTGCAGACAGCCCTAAACTATACAACAGAATGAAAATGGAATAAAACAAATGCATAAAAAAAAGATTTATAATCTTATTTTCAATCTTCCCCCCCATGCACAAGTCATTTTTGGTACTGTTAAACAGAGCAGGATATTCTGCACTAATGAATTACTACCTTTAAGATGGCCAGAGCTCAACAATGCAACAGGCCAGTCCAATGATTGGTCAACGCAAGCTTGCATGGTGGCCCTGGTCCCAGGAAGCTTTAAAAAACCTGCAATGGCCATGCATGGTAAAATGGTTAACAGTAAGAATCCAACAACTCCAGTCCAGGTTTTCTCACTTGCACCTCTACAGAAATGGCACAGTTAGAAAATCCCCATGGACTGCAAAAATGAAAACAGCCAGGTACTAAAGCAGTTTTAGGCATTGCATGCTGGGAGGGAGTCATATTATTCCATCTTGTTCTTAACCTTGTTCACAGGGTCTTAAATTGGACCAGAAAGTGTTTGGGCCTGCTAGATGTCTTGGAGATTAATCTTTATCTGTATCTACACACCTCATGGTTTATCAGTCGTGTTCCCGCTCCCAGTGAACCCACAGTGAGTACTGCCTACAGGCTGTGATATGATCGTCCTTAGCTACTGCAATGAAGCTTTTTTGTATTAAAGGAACAGACTATATTACATTTATATTTGTGTATATATATACACACACACACACACACACACACACACACACACACACGCGCTTAGTCACACTCCCACACTAGACAAACACAAATGGACAAGTAGTATGTACTTTAATGATCAGGAGCTTTAAGTCAGGCCTGGATAGTACCGTGTTCCCCTGAATGTGAGGAGCTGATTAGTGAGAGTCAGGTGACATGCGGTGATGAAGGTCTGATGTGCAGTGGATGCACATAGGAAGCTCTCTATACTAAATAACCCCATGTCCCATAACAAATTATGTTAAAGCAAACAAAACACATTTAACTTATGCTGACAGTACCTGATAAAGAATAATAAAGTAGTAAAAAAAGTACCTTTCACGAAACACAAGAAACACCATGAAAATACAAGAAAGAAATACAGGAGCCCTTTGCACCAGTGCTCTGGCTGTTCCAGGGACACAGGTGTGCACCACTACAAGAGGGCTGAGCCAAGAGCAGCTGGGCATCAGACGAATGGTGGGAAGGTGAACGTAGACC
Organism: Sternarchorhynchus goeldii; assembly: GCA_028565775.1. Classification (NCBI taxonomy): domain Eukaryota; kingdom Metazoa; phylum Chordata; class Actinopteri; order Gymnotiformes; family Apteronotidae; genus Sternarchorhynchus; species Sternarchorhynchus goeldii. The sequence continues at coordinate 9,165,530 of JAOXYF010000009.1, forward strand.
ATGACGCCGCTCACGAACCAGAAGAAGTGTTTTGTACTGTATGCAAAAATGAAAAGGAAGCTGGTGTTCATGTTCTTTTTAGTAGCTACGTCCTGGACCTTCAGCAACGTCTTTAATCCACAGGCAGGAAGCTCATGAAATGCACTGCACTGCTGTAGTCTAATATAGATGTGATGACATCATGGATAAGGGAGTCGACTACAGACTGGGAAAGACGAGGACAATCTGCCGAATGTTCCTGAGATTCAAGTATGCAAGTAAGTTTAATGGGACCATCAAATTGCAATATGAAATCCAAAAAATGACATCAAGATGAACTGTGGAAGGCAGAATAAAATCCGAGATATTCAGGGCCTCTATGTGCACATCCATTTGTCATCACTGATGGTAGATCAAGTCTAGTTATATTGTTTAGATCAGAAATGTATCTTAAAGAAGGCCATGTTGTGGAGAGACACACACAGTAAATATACAAACAGTTCAGTCTGGTTTTTAAACTACTAGTCATGGACTTGTTGAACATCAGGGACTTGTAAAAGAGCGAGTACTTAACTGGACCCATCATTTGTCTGGGTTATCTATACAGGATAAACCCTTCACATCTCAGCCTTCTTTTAAACATGGCCTCCTGATTACCCTCTATCAAACCGCATAGTTTGCACTTTGACCTTGATGCATTATCTCAGCTTTTACATCAACACTGATATAGCTGATAGCTGTCTACCTCTTAAGCTCACTCTTAAAGTACTTGACTCTATACCACCAAGTTCATATTGTACCGTTTTCCACTGAATGGTTCAAATTGATATTTTCAATAATAAAAGCCATTTGTTGCTCTTATAAGCACTTTTTTCATGTTTCAATTCCAGCCTGTGTGTGTGTGTGTGTGTGTGTACCAATACACAGTGACAGTGTTTCTCTTTAATTTAACAGTTGGAGAGAAGAAAGAGGAAAATAAGGGAACAATAAATTACAATCATCGTGTTTTCTTCTAAACACGCTGTGCTTTTCAGGCTCTGTGACTTTGTTCCAAACTGTCTGCGTTTGCAGCATGACGATCAGTCACATTCGTTTAAATTCCAGTTCCATATTATTTTTTGTAAATTTCAGTTTTATGGCAATTAGACAGTATCATCAGTTCAGTGGTGGCGAAGTGCTGGAGAAGTGAAAAATGAATTCCCCCTCATAAAAGGCCTTTAACTGCAAAATTGTAGAGGCAAAAAAACCCTGACAGACACTTCAAAAGAGGCAGAATACCTGTCGGAGTTCTCAATTAGTGTCAATACGTGAGCAGACAATAAATACGTCTCTAGAGAACAATTCTGTTTATAAAAAAATAAACAAATAAATAAATAAATAAAAAAGGATGAATAAAAGAACAGTTCCGTAAAGAATGTTGTGACTGATCACAAAACAAAGGGGAAAAAGTATTGCAGCCTTGAATCCAGAGAACGCACTACTTGAATCCAGAGAAAACACACTGCACAGAATGTGAGGAGCGCTCTGCCTACAGGTAGATACTGCTGTCTTCTGAGGTAATCGCGTTAACAAGCACAACTTATACAGCAGACAACCTCTAGCTTTCAACAACGCAAATATATATATAAATTTATATTTTTAAATTTATTTATATATTTTAAATTTATAAATATATATAAAATAAAACAAACAAAAATACATACATCAGGGCAGCTGATGACATATTTTGCAAAGAGTAGAATGAAACATTTCAAAGCCTGAAAGAGGAAGAAAACTACAGCCATAAATAAAGCAAAGCAATTTAAAAGAAAATATATAACTAAAATTACACTAAAACTCAAAAGGTTTAGATACATTTCATGCCTTAATGCTTTTTCCTTAAATCACAAATGTCAAGAATGAAAAATATTGGTGAATATTAAAAAATAAAAGTGCTTTTGTTAAATAAAATGCTTGTTTTGGGTTAGAAGTGTTTGCTTTGCTGATATACTTCTTTGGGCATTACCAAGTGGATTAAAAATTCATGAATAGTTCTTTATGCTTGTTTCTACATACTTGGAATGGGGGGTGGGGGTTCACGCAGAACATTCAACAGGAAGTGCGGAATTCAGGATCACCGATTTCTCATCATGCGCTGGAGCAAATCATGGTGGCCAACTCCATGACCTTAAATAAAGCTCCTGGTTGCTATGCTACAAGCAGAATGATGATGAACAATGTCTGCATTATACGGTTATGGAACCGCTTTGCATGGCAATATTTAAATAGGAATATTTTTTTCTGACCATAACTCTAAACTACTCATCAGCAATGTACACCAAGGACATGGATGAACACGTAAAACAAAAAGGATCAGAGCAAAGACTTATTATGGAAAGATTAAAACATACAAGGTCCTTCAAGGTATGAACTCGGTACCTTTGTGATAGAACCATATCTTTCCAGTATACCCATGCCTCTCTACATTCTGGGTCCTCAGTGCCGTCCACCAGGGAAGAGCCAGACTTGCTTGAAGCTCACCACTCAAGAAAAGCAGAGACTGCATGTCCAGTCCATCACTGAATGAGGCTAGTCACTTATTGGCCTTTGTCCACTTACCAAAGTCCTTCTACTTAAATATCTTTGGACTAAAAATAATTTGCACTGGAGACAAAGAAACCCGAAGCTCAGACCACTAGTCGGGTTTGTGCCCAGATTCAGCCCCAAAGTGGCCCTTGCTGCAAGCCAGTGGCAGTGAAAGTGAGCAGCCGCGAAGCTGGAAAGCTTGGGCTGAACGCTGAAGGCGCCCGGCTCCAGCCAGGGCCACAAGCAGGAGGAGGGGAGGTCAAGTATGGAGAGATATAAACTACACCAAGCCCTCGGTGGCTCGGCGCGAGGCAGCGCTGTATGTCTGTGTACGGAAAAGACATGAGGCCAGTGACAAGGAGGGGAAGACTAAACCCAGTGGAGACCAGATTCTCAGGAGCCAACAGGGCAGGAAACGTCAAAGCAAAAATCAAATTAATGCACGGCACCTAAACAGATACAGCACCATTTTCACTGGACTGTTTTGGCACCATAACAAGTGAAAAGAAAAACAAAAAGCACCCAACCATGTCTACCCACACCAAAGCTTTTCATTAGTAAGTGCTTTTTAAGGTCAAATGACCCTAAAGAGCAGAACATATTTTCCATAGCCACTGCTTTCTTTTGTCTGCTGACCACTGATACTAGAGTAAGCAAATAATCTTTGTTATGAGCAGGACAAGTTCAGACCAACTCATAACATTAGGAACATTTAGTTCAGTATTCAGGAAAACCTGCGATAAGACCATTAACGTCAAAGGCAATAGACACACTATCTGCCATCATTTCGCTTGGTTTATGCCTAGCATATTCACACTGGCTCATCTTTGTGCCCGACTCTGTGGGTGTGTGTGTGTGTTTGTGCAAAAGACAATTTCTGAGTTTGCTGAAAAAACTCGGGAGCTTCTGAAGTGGAACTCCTTTCTTCTTTGAGGCTGCAAGGCAGAATCAATCACACTGATGTACAAAACAGTCATGATGGATAAGAGGAATCTTCTGAAGTTTCCTTTGATGGCAAAGAAATTTGTTCAAACCCCTAAAAGAAAAGCCTCATTGATTTCAAAGAAACAAATCAACTCGGCAAACAAAATCATATATTCACCAATCAAAACCGACAAAATCCATGCAATACTTGTAAATCTATATTTCACAGATTTTTCTGAAAACCCATATACCAAGCAGTAGATGTAAACCTGGCACAAGTTCACATGGTTTAAAAATGTGCATCGTCCTTTAAAACATCCACCCAACATCAGATGCATAGTATGAAAAGAGTACGTCAAATACCTGGCTTCTTAGCTCAGGGAGGAAAATCGTCTCATCGTGCGATTACAAACGCTGTTCTTCACAAAACAGAAAAATACATCAATCCACTTCTGCATAACCTCCTCCCACATCATGCAAGACCCTTTAGCTGAGGCAAAAATGTTAAAAAAAAGTAGGTGGTGTTGGAATCATGCTAAGGGAGATCGTGCCAGATGTCTATTCCTTACTCGTTTTCCTTCGGGATAAACTGGGTAAACATTTCTGTATATTGGCCCATTCTCAGGCCTCTTCTGAGATTCTGAGACGTTTGAAGTCACCCCAGATCAAACATGATCAATACCCATTAACTGTATAGAGCCAGAAAAGGTATCCTGTGACACAGAAGTTATACTTGCTTACATAATAAACCATATATCCATGTATTTAGCTTCATATTGAACTAGAACTCCTTTTGATCAAGTCAGAATGTTATGTAAAAGTACATAACTACATGACATCTACAACTAGACTAACTTGTGTTTCCTGCATTACATACACACACACACACAGACACAAGTCAGGACTAGTCAAATCCCAAAGAGAAAGAATGCATCAGAAATTGCACCCAAAGACATTATATAATCTTAAAGCCAGAGAGCTCAAAAGAATGTACAAGCAAGAGTAGACATCTTAAACAGAGTGTTTCAGTTGATGTCTTGCAAAAAAGTGACTGTAAAATAAACTGGTGTAATACTGTTCACAAGAAAGTGGAACACACTCAACATATTGCAGTTTTACTAATCTGTAATATATTATATTAAATTGTAACATACAAATTAAAAAATGAACACTCACATCTCTGCTAACCACAGAGTAAACAAACAAAAACGATCAGAATCTCGCGTCTCACCTACATGCACAAGCACTTACTTCCGAGATACTTACAAGCTTTGTTCTTCTTCATTCTGCAGCACAGGTGCATCCCATATCAAAGCACCTAGACCAACTACATCGAAGAGTCCAGAAACTTTGTTATAAAAATTCTTATTAAATTAAGATACCCACAGCACAGCATGTCCACCAATTCAGGACACTTGCAAAGCATAGTCTAAGCATTACTATGACAAAAGCAGCTCAATGTTAATACTGCACCAACACCTGGTCATTACAAGTTCCCAAACCGGGTTCTGGACATCTGCAGACATTCTGATAACAGTGAAAGTGAGTGCTGTAGGTTCTGCTAACCTCATCACTCAGGAAGTCTTCCTCTGAAAGTGAGAGTGGAGCCACTGCCAGCCGACTAAGGAAACGGACAGAAAACGTCAAGTGAACAAAGAGGAAGGGTCACCAGAGGGCAACAGCACATTGAATGAAAGCCACACATGTTGACCCACAGCGCTGGTGTAAGCAGACCCTTTCTAGAGACTATCGGGGGAGACTTTCTTCCGGATGTTTGGAGAAAGCACTAATTCTCTCAGGTCCCCAAATTCCTCCCTAAACAGAGAGCCCTAAAGCTAAAACAAATCAACTCATCATTGGTACAAAAAGAGAAGTTTACAGCCAGCAGGAACATTGATTTATTGAAGTTAAATCACTCAAGGGGTCAAACTAAGGTAGAGCTCAAAATACTAAACAGGCTCAACACATGAACATTTGGTATCTGCTTATATTAGCAAAAATACGAGATGCACCAACCTAGCCAAAGGCAGAATTCTGAACAGTGCCACATGTGGCTTATCTTTGCTAACATGAGTCACAAGATCTCCAGCTGCTTTGAGGTCAAAGTCACTGCAATGGCTCCAAATCAAAATCAGTGCAGGAAAACCATGTTTGTCCACTGGCCTGTCAATCACCATGCAGGTCTTTACCAAGGACTGGACTTTGTTTCCAAACCATTGCATTTTCTGGGGGGAAAAAACCCTCATTTTGCTTAATAAAGCAATAGATCAGTTTGTGTAGGCAGGTAAGGGGTGGGCAGCAAATACTAGACACAGGAGCATTAAACAAACCCCTGAGGCTTATACTGAAAATCTTATACTGAATATCTGAGGTGCACCAACTCAGGAGGGTCGGTCATGCAATTCTGTGTTTCTCATCACCTATTCACTAGATCAGAAAACGCTCAACGTGGGACACACTGGCTGAGCGTGCTCCAGAGCGCCAGCACCTCACCTTTACGATACACGTGGCCAAGCAGAGAAATCAGAGCTGCCAGACAGCAAGAGTCTGTGGCCTGGGTTTGTCTCTGACGCAAGTCCCCTGATCAATCTCCAAATCGCTGCAACCGAGAGGGAACGTGCTCAGCCCCTCGGTTCCCTGAAGGAATGAGGGGAGATAAGCCCATCGATCACCCACCCAAGTAAATTCACCATGCGCAGACAGCCATATAGTTGGACCTCCAATAGACTTGACTTTGCACTAGCTGCAATATTCTAGGTCCTTCCGATTTAAAGATGGCAGGTAAAAAAAAATATAAATATATA
>JAOXYF010000009.1:9171865-9240382 GCA_028565775.1 Sternarchorhynchus goeldii
AATATAAATATATATATATATATATATATATATATAAATAAAAATCAAAGAAAAAAATGACTCGCATCACATTAACAAGATGCATCCTCCACCATGATTAAAAGTTTCACAAATAAATAAATAAATAAATAAATAGATCATGGATCCTACAGATCTGTCTTGCTCACATGCAGAAAAGCCAAAGACGTTGAAATGAATATTTTCGTAAACATTTTTTGGAGCAAGGGACACTAGCAGCAAGCACTGAAGTGCTAACGAGATAAGCTGCAGTAGTTATTCTTCTCCATAATACTGACACAAAACAGGCCTGCCCTGCAGCTAGCCTTGAAACGAATGATGGACAGATTCTGCATCAGAGGAGCAATATACTATACATTATTCTGTCACTGGAAACTTCTGTGATGACTTGCCTACTGCAGAAGGAATAATTATTCTCCGCTTAATAAAAACGCTTTCCGTTTACCAACACAACCTTCACAGGGTTTCCTTGTAGAGTTGGTTTCATTTAATAACTAAATTGTATAGGGTAACAGCAACTGCAAGCAAGTCTTTTGATATCCTGTTGTGTCCTTTTCCATATATATATATATATATATATATATATATTAGTCACACTGTAAAGTCATTAAAATCTAGTGCATTTGGTTAATTTTTCAGCCATTATTGAATTGCTGTCAACTGAGTGAGCAAAATGAAAACCTTGAACTGCATTAAACAAAATGTGTAAAACATTTACAAGTAAATACATCTACAAGTAATGTAGATGTATTTAGACCTTAGGATTACCTTACAAGCCAGTGACGTATACCGTTTGTTACTGTAGTTTATCCTATTTAACAAACTAGAACAGAAGAGGTGAATCCAGGTTAGTTTTAGTGCAATCTCTTTCATGCACATATGAACAGAATGAGAAATGGGACTCCATGTGCAAAATAAGCACGTCATTAGGACAACGCCACTAAGCCTTTACAGCGATGGCACAGTTGTTCTCAGAGACAGCAAGCAACAGGGATCATATCTCTCCATACTGTCCCTAAACATGGATCATGATAAAGTGCACAGGCTTTCACAACACAGTTGACAGGACAACAAAATGGTGCAATATATGAAACACCCATTCCATGTAAGATGATTCCAAACCTGTTTCCCTTCCTGTGAAATAACAGAGAAACGCTCCATTACCTTTCCATTGCAGCCAATTTTGGTTGCAGGTGGGAATGAGATCACCAATCAGTTTAGGCCAGAGTTATCAAAGCATTCAACAAACCTTTAATAAAAATTGTGCGTATATTTTCACCAGTCCGTGGAATGTGTAAAAAAAAAAAAATCACAAATCACACGCTCACGTATTTACCGCACAGGTTTGTTATATGCTAAACAGACACAAAATGGCACAAAAATGACCTATAACAGTAATAGGCTGCAACCGTACTTGAAAGTTTTTTTTTTAATCGTTGAAATGAATCGCTCTTTTCGTTCAAAGCGGTTACAGACGAATGTACAGGACCACCAAATAAGTCCGTGATTGTAAACACAGCTATTAGTAAAGGAGGGGAACAATAGGTCCAAATCCACCACAAAGGAACAATAAGATGACACAGCAAGAGGATATTAAACAAGAGATTTACACGCCGAGCCGCCTGGAATTTTAGAAAGCGAAACAAAACTGAGGAGAGCAAAACAACTTCAGTTGAAAGTGTTTGACGATAAAGTCATAGAAATCCATTTACTAAGTATTAACGAAAGAATTAAAATTATTTAGCAACTTGAATACCATAACACAGCACATTAAACAATCATACAGGACTCCAAAACAAGGCGAAGCGCCTAGATATTAGCATAGTGAAGAGCGAGCAAAAACTGCATTAACCAGCAAAACAAACGAACTATTTTTACAGCGTGCTGTTCGTATCGTTTGACAATGCGCTAAAATGCTAAAATGTCCTGGTCATGCCCATCAATGTACTTCGGAGATTATTAAATGGCAAAGAAAAGAAACCGATCAAACCTGACGAGACACGAATGCATAATCATAATACCATACTGCAACAAAACAAATGCTGCCATTATTACTGCAGATGGTAAGCTACTACGTACATGGATGCATTGTAATCCATAACCCAAGCTAGGCATGCATCGAGCACCTGCAGCGCCGAATCGATCCGATTATTTGTGTTTGGAACTGCCGCTATCCACTGCTATCCTCGATTATGAAAGACTGAACCACACTTTTTGCAGATCCGCGGACCGGAGTACATACTTTACTGGCTTCAGTGAGTGATGATGGACTTTGTCGGCGCAGTCACTACATTGCAAAAGGCATCATCTGTCTCTGGATGCGGTGTCTCCACAAAAAACCAACGCGATTTTCGCCTACTTCGTCGTGAAACAAAATTAACTCACCACGTTAAGAGAGATGACTATTAGAAGCATAAATGTACTCGAATCGCATGTAAAAATTTCTAGGCTATTTGTGACAGGAAATGTAACCTTTGTAACCTCTGTATTAGCAATTAGGTAGGCTATTTCCTATGCAATATTTCAACAGTAGCTTACACTACTCTGGTCACAGATAATGGAGTGAGGAAAATGTGGTAAATGATGATTGCGTTAAAAGGTTTTACAAAACACACGAACTGATTTACGAACTGATTCATTTTCTGCTAAAAAATAAAAGTAATGTATGGGCTTTGTCTGGCATAGCTATTCGAGTCTCGTAGCCTTATTAGGAACATGACTTCGCGCAATGGAAAACCAGTAAATGGATTAACATGCTTTACCATGTAAATACAATTCCAAGTTCCAAAATGACATGCGGTATATAAATTAGGAGATGCCGATTCAAGATCCACGTTAGATATTAATGCCTAGAATTTCTTTCTGGGGAATTTTAGGATGTTTCGCGTCAGTATGTCCAACAAAAGGGGTAAAACGTTCATCTTCCAATGCGTGGTCACTTTTATTTGAAATCATTTTTACTCACCCTTCCCTTGTCTGGATTAAAATACGGTGTTTTGTTTATTTCATAGTCTCCATCTGATTGCAATCGTCATGTCAAAGACTTCCGCGTTAGTGGAGGTGAAAAAAATCGAAGGAGAAAAGAAAATAAATTGAAGAGGGCATGCGCGACAGATGTACGTTCTTTTTTCTGGATGCGGTGGCCTCGTATCTCACTTAAACGAGTTATCGGCGTGTGCTTTAACAGGGAAATTTTACTGGTCATCTAATTTGTTACACGTTAACGTTTTTACTGCGCCGATAAATTGGTTTGTTGTTTGGTTGATTAAATGAATGTCATATTATTGTGATCTCTATTTTCGTACATCTATGGAGCAACACCAAGAGCTATTGATTTTAGAGAAAAAGTTTTAAAGCTTCCTCTGATGTTTCTTGGAACTCTGTAATAGTCCCTTTGCTGTACGTGGTTAAATTCGCAATGTTCTGCCACTCAATCCGGCACTGTGTTTGCAGTGTGAGCCATAGGAGAGGGAAGGAAAGGCTAAAGGCCATGTTTTGGACATTGGAAAAGTAATTCTTTAGACATTCTTTTGAACAATGGGCCCTGTTAGTTATTATACATCATTTGTCAGAAACGGGTGTTTCGTGCAGACTGATGACACATGATTCACTGTTAAAAAAAAAAGCAAAGCAAGATGCTTAATCATGGTGAAGCAGTTGGTATGTTTTGTACACTCAGAGATTAACCTGTTAGGCAAGTTCTTGGTGAGCAGTTTTTCTTCAGACATGCATTTGCAGTAGGTGTCCAATTTCATATCACTAAGCCAAGGAAATAAAACCAAAATCGATTTATAGGATTTCTGTGGTTTTAACTGAACAAAGAATTAGTTTAATCTACAAGAGTATAATCTTAACTGTTAAATGACGGAAATGTTTTTAGCTTTATACAACAGCAACTGATTTGGGCAAACGATGTTTTAAAGACATTATGAGAGCACTTGGCAGAGGTTATGTAGTAAAATAAATGTGCAGCTAGAGCTCCCTCAGCTCTGTATCTACTAACCTCTATGCTTCAGTCGGTTTGAGAAAGGCTCCTGTTGGAAGAGAAGTTCAGTCTCCTTATCTAAAGTTTTTGGTGTGCTTCTTTGGCAAAGACATGTTCTACCTTTCCCACCCAGTTATAATAAAATGGCACAGTTCATTGTCTAGGGTTACATCCTTGTTATCTACTTACATAAATTCTGTATTATTTGTATTACACAACATAAGACTTCCCCCCAGTAACTTGTATGTTGAAACCAAGGAATGCAGTGACCAAGATAATCAGCAATTTTTACATTTGCATTCAGAAGCACCAATACAAACCTTGCTAAACTAACTTTTCAGGTTATATGAAGAGTAAAATGCTCCTGCAAGGCACTTAATATTTGAATAGTAGTATAAACTTATTGTAGTATATATATATATAAAATACTATAAAAGTTACTAAAAATTTCATAGTCTGCAGATAGGGTATTTTAGTATAATGAATCCATAGGGTATTAAATTAGTTTTAGATTGGCCAAAGATTGTTCACATTTACAAGCTGAAGGGAGGTTAGGAAAGGGAATCATTATAATTTTAACAGAGAATGATATGCTCAAGGAAATGTAACTGAAACATCAAACCAGATGTGAAATATATCTGGTAATGAACAGGCTTGCCAATGTTTCATCAAGAAGAAAACAACGAAAAATTTTCAAAAAGTACATAAGAGGACAAAAAAAATGTAAATATTTTTTCTGTGCCCCTCAATGTAATAGCACAATCTATTGTATGTGGTAGTAAAGCAGTCAAATACATACTCATTTATTCAAGTCTGAACAATATAAAAATCTAATCAATAAAATAATTTCTAAAGAATCAGGTGTTTATTAGTTTAAATCTTCCAAATAAATACTGAAAACTTTAAGCATCAACTGCTGAGTGTGCTTCATATTCAAAAATGATTACAAAGTACAAAAAAAGAACCTTCACGATGGCAACCAGCTAAGTGTCCAGATTCTGCCATATCAAGCCCTCCCCAAAATGAATGCTACAAGGCCAATACTGCATAGTGGTGTTTACAACTCACAAACATCTACACCTTGCATTCAAAGTGAAACCTAATGGAGATCCTCTTTTACCATTAATGTGCAGCATCTGATGTCTAGAGTGGTGAAAGCCTGAAAAATTTAGATAAATAAACAAATAGGATGCCTGAATTGTTGAATATTGGGACACTCAATCAACATAACACTTCATCACAAAGACATTACAGTCCAATATCTCCATCTTCTCAAGAAATATACATTATTTCTAAAGTGCATCTCTCAAAGACTTGTCTCGTAGTTACGTCCTATTGTTTTTAAACAACAAAAATATATACATATATATCTAAAGTCATGCATTGTGTTCATTTAAAAGTTTGTAGTGTGATGGAAACTTGTTTAGAAACAACTTAGGCTATTTCTCATGCCTTGTTTTTTAACTTTTCTTACCATAAGACAACAGAGTAAAGAGAAAGGGGAAAAAAAACATTTGTGCAAAATTAACTGTTTAACAACAAAAAGTGTGCTACTTATGTTCTCTTTTCTACACATAGGCCCTTGACATTTAAGCAGAGAGTGTGATAAAAGCACACACTGAAGATCAAAGTCTTGCTCTTTTAATCACTCAAGTTCATCTCCCCCTTTCCTCTTCTTTTGTCAGAATAGTGCATTCATATTTTGGGCAGCTTTGGTGCACTGATGATAGGGTTAGACTCCTGTAGAAAGCGTCGACCAGTGCTTTTGTAGTCATATGTGCAGTCATGGGTCTCTGCATAGCGGTGAGTGGAGCAGAAGTTGTTGCCACATCTTATGAAAACAGAAGAGCATCATTACGAGATTTTTATGTCAATTAAAATGCATGGATATGAAATATGAAACTAGACTAGTGAGAAAATGATGAGATTATCACATCCCATTTAAATTAGTTTCATATAATCAAGATACAGTTTGAAAGTGTAGTAAGTAATTAAATTCTATTTGAGTGTTGACTTTATGGCCCTGGAAAACAAACACAGATAATAAGTAACCAGGAGTCAATCATTAACAATGGTGCAACAGTTCGCAGTACAGACTGTTCTGAAGAATGAGATGTTCTTTGTTTTGGAAATTTAGAATGATTGCTGCCAAGTTTCATTTTTTAAAACTTCAGTTCATTGGGCATCTCCATCACTGCTCTGTTTAGTAATTTCAACACATCTCAAGCCATGTATAGAAAATTAAGGGCATCTGGTACCTCACTGGACAAACACCAAAAATGCATTTTTAAAAAATATATATGTGGTTAATAATTATGTGGTTGTTAATTTTTTTTTTAATGATTAACCACTTGATGGTTCTTTGCATTAGGGGCATTTACAATGAAGAAAAATCACACAGGGGCCATCCAGGGATACTCAACAATGCCAAAACAGTCATGGCTTCACAAAGCTATTGGAGCTAGAGGATCTGATCCTGGACCTGCTTTTTCTGACCGTGCTCATTATAAACAGAGAAAGAATCTGATTCCACCTCAGTACCCCTGCTCAGAGTGGAACACAGGAACAGCATGTCGTAAAACAACAGAAGTTCTCTACAAAGGCAGCTCTAGGGACGCAAGATCAGAAACGTACAAGACAAATCCTTTGTTTGAAAAAGAATCCTACAGACTCCACATATTAAGAGGTCGATGAAATCCTTAAAGGAAACTTGGTTTACTACTGAAAGTAGTACTTTACCATCCAAAACACTCCATATCATATTGTTTAGAGAAACGCTAAACAGTGCATGAACGCATAAAAAGGCAAGAGAGTAACAGGTATTCCGTATGTTCTGAGCTAAGTACCTGCATTCGTAGCTGGTGGCTAGCCCAGTCTTCTTCCCACACAGGAAGCAGTGCTTTGAAGTCTTCTTCTTTGCACCAATGGGGGCTTTCACAGGAGGGAGGTGATATGTTGGAGTGCCTAAAACAGACAGCAATATCATAAGGAAAACTCCAGCCACTAACTGAATACAGCATTGCATAAATGATGGGGAAGATGGTCAAAGCTGATAATGTCTTGTATTTGTTTTAGACTTTATACTGTAGTGCAGCCACCCCCAAATATTACAGGTTTCTCTCCGGGTGGCTACACCACCAAAGCATGTGAAGTCAGCAGCAGCATCTGTTTGAACTACCAGTCATGCAACCTCATGCCAAATGAAGCAAGAACCTTTTGACTCCATCTACAAGTACTCCCAGATAACCGTTCTGGTCGGTACTGCATGTAACCAGCATCACTGGAATAAGATTGGAGTCCTGTGATCCAGCCCATCTAATTGCTGTGTGAGCAGCTCGGTTGTACAACTCAAGTTACAAGCAACACACTGGGAGGGAAAACAAGGCTTCATCTCGTCGGCCTCACCTCTGCCCTACAGAAGCAACACCCATGTAAAAACAATTCACATAATCACAACAATCAGGTCACCACCACCTACGGTCTTGTTTTAGATTATGCAGTTTACAAGTCAAAAAACACAATGGGTGAGTGAAGCACACGACAACAACATGAAGTGTTTTTGTTATGACCCCACCCGGGATGGTACAAGGCCAGGTGCTGAAGCAGTGGACTGGATTTGTGTTTGGGTTCTGAAGGCCATCAGTTCTGATCCATGCTGCCACAGACATGGTTCTATGCAACTCACAGTCTCATATGACAGAGCAATGGGCTCGTGCTGAGATACTGGCAGCTACGACCAATGTAGAAGACCACAAACACCAGCTGCTGAGTAGTATTTTTGCATTCATACCTATGGCTGTGTGGGATGTCAACACTTCTGCTGCCTTGATGTGCAAGTATAACAGTTGGTGACTTGTGGGGTGTTTTATATTATATGCATTTCTGGGTATATAACGGCATATATTAGTGTGAATGTGAGAACACGTACATTTCACCAAGGCCTCAGGGCAGTGGGAGGTGGTGTGTGGATTGCATTTCCTGTTGCTTGGTTCCATCAGTAGTCTGCAGCAGTTCTTCTTTGAATGCTACTGAATAATTCAAGGCGTGCCACACCACTGCTGGCCCCATACAACATGCATCAGCCCATATAAACTAGTTCTGTCCTCTCCCCACCAAGGGTCAGAGTTGCACACCCATTACAGGTGAGCTCATCTCATGTGTAGTCAACCACCCTGAAATGCAGCTAGGACCGAGTTGGACAGCTGTGTTTCATATCATCCGTTTCATCAGTGTATTTATAAACTATTAAATTCTGTCTGCTACATAAATATCAATGGGAGGTGATGCATTTCACTTATTCATGCCACCGTTGGCTCAGACCACAGCAAGTCACCTTTGAAGTAAGACACTTCAGAAGAAAAACAAAGCCAGACAGGAGATGAGAAGTCAGTAACTTTGGCACCCTGACCATAAAGCATTTAATGTATCCTATCATTAAGATAATGCATTTAATTGCGGCAAGACAAAGTCAATGCCCGAACTGTACAATTTTCAACAATGAAACACAGGTCATCAGCAGCCTCCACATTCTGCGGTAGTGACAGTGCACTGCTCCTAACATGTTCAGCGTAGTACTAAATAGTGCTGGATATGATGTGGTACTGAAACAGAGACATGGTGTACTAGGATACGTTCATCTCTGCCACTAAACATATCCTGATTATAAAATGTACAAACTCACCTAGTCTTTTTATTGAACTGGAGGGTCCACTTGAACCTAGGATTCCTGATGGCTGAAAAAACAATATGTAAATTTATAGAATCTTGTTACTGTTTATAGCATGTGTGCGACTGCAGGATGGTAAAGGTATCATTTTGATGTTAGTCCTAAAGCAAGGTACTTAAGAAATCCTTCACAGATTTGAACATCGGCTTGTCAAAGTGAAGCGATCGCTTATCCCCTTCCACTTCACCAAGATCAAATAAGGCTGAGCTCTCTGACAATGCAAAATTCAGGCACAAACAGACGCAGGTGTCCTCACCGTGCACACAGCTGCTTTCTGCAGGGGGGATAACCTCCGCAGCAGGTCCTCTTGCAGCAGTTGGATGCTGGCTGGCAGGGGAGCTGACGTGCCACACAATCTGCCCAGCGCACACGGCCCTGCCAGCGCCTCCTCGCCGCTGGAGCCAGCCAGTGACGCCAACAGCTCGCCGTTACTCACACGACCCAGCGGTTCTTTGGAGGCCCTGTTGGCCGCCATGGTCATGTCTCGTGCCTCACTCTTGGAGATCACCTCCAGATGCCCGCCAGGAGAGGACACTTTGAAGCTCCGGAGATGCGCGGTCTGGGGAGGAGTGCGGGGTGGGGCGGGAGGGCCGTCAGCTGGGGCGAGGAGGTTGCGAGATGGGCTGGGCCGCAGGGAGGCCCCAGTGAACTCAAAGGGTTCAGGCATCCGTGGAGGGATAAGTGGCTCTGAGGAGAGGCGCAGGGAGCTCAGCGCTGCCCTGTCAGCTTGGGACTGCAGGGTCTTAGTGCCCATCGCCCACGTGCTCACAGAGTCTTCACCAACGGCTTGGGAGAGCAATGGAGCCGCTGCCACAGGCTCAGCCACTGGTGCTAAGGAGTCCAGTATGGCTTCCTGCTGAGCAGAAACGTCTAGGCTAAGTGGCTCTGGAAGCAGACTGTTGAACACAACGGGTCTGGGTGGCTCCATTAAAACCGTATCTTCTGCTAGTGTTACTTCGTCACTCCGGGGCTCTTCCTCATCTTGACTAACGGGTCTTGACAGAACCGAGAGAGGCGGGTACGCACAGTCATTTATAACCTTAGACCCACCCACATCTAGTCGGGACACTTTGGGAGGCAGTCTAATCTTCCTAGGGGTAGGATTGTTCCAATGCTGCCCTATACTTGAAGCTGCCAGTGCAGTAGCTCTGCTAGAGGCAGGACTCCTGTGAGGGGCGAGAGGCAAGCTGGAGGGGCCAGCAGCAGGGGATGGAGTTGCAGGTTGCTGCTGGTCACCAGCTGGAGGTAGATGTGTTGCAGAGGTGTGGCCTATCTGAGGAAGGACGCGGAACATTCGGTGATGGCGAGCAGAGCCAAGCGAGATACTGCAAGGGCGTGGACCAACTGGGGGCCTGACTTTTAACTTAGCAGACTTCTTGGGCTGAAAAACCCCACCACACATACAAAGATAGGAACAAATCAAGACATTATGTATTTGTCCAAGAAAAAACATTTACATACACACCATCATTAGTCATGGATTCACATGATGACAAACCCATGAACAAACAAAGGTATCCTAGATATTACATGCACATAAAACATTTTTGCAAGAGAGTCCAAACTATTTGACAGGTTCCTAATGCCTGCTGGGTTGCATATGAATAATTAATTCAGTGTGTCAATGAGCTGAGCTTGTAGTTATTAACCAGGCTTGTTAATCAGAATGATTGTGGGCATGATGACACTCCTGCAGCCTGCTGGAAAACCACATTCCACTGGGTCTCCTTTAGAGGCTGCTGTTTTAAATGCTGAGCCAGTACAGATTCAGCAGCACTTAAACATAAGAGCCTCAAAATAAACACATCAGAATGGTTAAAACTAAAATCTAGTACCTTTTTATTGAGGTTCATATTCTCCATCTTGGCTTTGAGCAACTTCATCTTGTTCATGGTAATGGAGTTCTCCAGCGTCAGCTGACTAGAGGAACTGCCAATGCCTTCTTCCTCTTCCTCGGTGTACACATTATGCTGGTGACCACCACTGAAATGATCACCGACACGCAAGCACAAATCCTTTAGCAGAAACCCTCAAGCCTATTCAGTATTCAGTTCCAATCAGATGCGTTCTTCTCTACACATCTCCACTACAAGTACTTTGTCCATCAAGACATGAATCAACTAAACCTCATTTCTAAGCTATTAATCTGATCTATTTTCAAAGTGCAAAACTGCTGTATAAAGCCTGTCATAACCAAAACTGGCCTGGTCTAGGCCAGGTCTGTTTGAAAAATCTGGCAGACCACTTTGCCCTCCAATACTGCCCTGCTATGAAGAAGAATCGTCCCATCTTTTGGACCAATATGACGTCCTCATTTTTGATCAGTTCACAAAATAATTTCACCCAATATCAAATACATTATGTAAAATAACACTGCAACAGTAATCATCATCAGAATATCATCAGAAGAGCACAGGTCCTAGAGTTGAGCTGAAAAGGGTCTATGGCTTACACACCCTGGTCAGCTGTGGTCTTGAGGTGAAAAACTGCACACAGAAGATAACTGATACTTGCAACACATTTATGCTTTGTAACAAATGGGTTGCAAGTATGCTTTTACAAAAGGTACTTCTGTACAACAACAAGTGTAGGTACAAAGTAGACATTTCTAATAAATTGGTACATATAATTTAGATAGAGATACAGCATATAGCCAAGTTATAAATGATCAGCTCGTATACACATCTGTTTCCAACTAAAAAACAAAAAGTAATACATGATTCCTCTGAACATGTGACTCCTCCCCTCCCCCACCCATCTTTGAACAGACCTTAGTGGCTCGGACATGGGTGTAAGGGTTCCATCTCCACGGTCCACAACACGGAAGAAATTGAGTTGGTCGCCCTCTCTGTATACCAGGAAAGTAACCTGTTTATTAGACTTTTCCCACACCTCATCCCGCCTCGAATCCAAGCAGTCTGATGCATCCTTCAGCGAGTCGTCCACAGTCACTAAAAAAGTGGAAAAGGATTTGGGTTTCTCTGAACCTCCAGGTGCTGATGAGCAAAGCACTATTTTATCTCTCCAAAATCCCACAATTTCATAAAATATTCTCACAAACCTCAAAATGGTCTGGATCTATCAGCTTCATCAATAATTTAGCAAAACTCATCTTTCCAAGCTTTTTTGTATTGCTATATAATAAAAACAGGTGGCACTGGTCAGATACCTCGTCTGGTGTTGATAGGCCCACCCCTCATGGCAAGGACCAGCTTAAGAGTGCAGCCTTCTGCAATGCTGAAATGGCAGTCAGTTACTATCACACCAAGTAGCAGCATCTAACAAGAACCATCAATAATGTGTAAGAGTTTTAATGAATTATCAGCTCATTGCAATTCCCCAAACTATAAACCATTCTCTTTATGCATAAACAACACTAGGGTACATGTGGCACTCAACCGCAAAGCAGCTTTCCACCGACCACCAAGTGTAGAGCTTAACTGCCAAAAACGTACCATCTGTAACCTCAGTCTGAGAGAACATTTGGGAATTTGGGAACTTCACTTGATGTGGCTAACATTCCAGTAAACAAAAAGAAATGTCTTGGCGTCGTGTTGTTCCTAATCAGTGTAAAAGTACAGCAGAAAGAAAAATAATTACCTGTAGTCATGCAAACAGTACTCATCTTCAAGTTCCAAACTGTTCCAGATCAAATGTTGCTGGGCAACAGGAATACCTTAAAACAGACAAAGTAATAATACTATATAATAAGCCTGTGACAACCAACATAATACCATTTGAACTGAACTGTATTGGTTTTGAAACATGACAACAAATCAGCTGCAAATAAACAAACAAAAAAATAGGAAAAACAAAAATTGTTCAAAAACTACACTTTTGACTAAACATGGATACCAAGAAGTACAAGTGTATCAAGCTTTCAGACAACCTCATGGTTAGTGAGGAAGTGAGAGCATGAGAGAGCAAGAAACAGAAGAATGACTAAATTTAATAACTAACAGCTGCTAATACGCCTTTAATAGGAAATTCATCTAAACCATTACAAGACAAAATAATAAATGAAATCATACATAGTTCTCCATAATGTTTCCCAGGTCTGACATGGAGAAGAATATGACTCAGTGCTGCCACCTTCTGTAGCATACATGCAGTATACACTTCAGCAGGATGCCCTTCTGCTCTCATTTCTGCCAAAACAGCCCGTTTGTTGTCCAACATGCATGTAAGGTGGTTATTGCCACTTTTGTTCTTAGCATCCTTAGTCTTAGTTCTTAGCATCCTTAACCACGGAGGTTTGCTTTTAAGCATTTTACCTTCATCTAGCAGTGAGACTAAATTTGCCAACATGCAGTGGATTTACACTTTTGAAGAGAGCTCTACAACAGGGCGCACTTCAGGAACAACCAGTTTGGACTGCACTGTAGCATCTCAACACTGGGATACAGACACATTCTCTGTAAAACCCTATATCTAAGTGGGGAAGAGTATAGGTCAAAAAACTCATGCAACCACGTGAATGGGGGCGGTGTTAATAAATGACCTTGCTTAAAATAACCAGTCTATGGTCAAATTTTAGTTCACATATAATACAAAAGCAACAGGAGCCAGAGCACCTCAGCAACTTGCTACAAGCTTCCTTCACAATTTTCTTTAAGCTTCATAGTGCCGTAAAATCTTAAATTTTGATAGTATGAAAAGGTTTATAGCAGAAAATGTATTAGTAATAATACTAAGGAACATCTTTATTTTATTTATTTCAGACACTATATGCTTTTTCATGTGATACCCTACCGTAATAGTCTGTTACTCAATACTCATGTCCTTCCTCACAGTGCATAGTCTTAGAATAATTCAACAGCCCTTAGAATAAACAACGACAAGACTGAACTCAACAGTAATGATTGTAACCCTTTTTTCCTTCCCAAAAAATAATTCCACAATTAAAGATAGCAATTAAACAGGTATACATTTATAATCAAGGAGTTTCACTTTTGCTGGGATAATTAAATGGGTGTGTTTAACTGATAAAATACATTTGTGCTATACCTGATCAACAGGCTACACTTGTGACTGGTGGTTCTTAATACTTCCCTATGGATATATCACATCACACTGCAGGACACACAACCCTTCTGAGGTTGCCCGTGCATGAATGCATGTCATTTGCTGGCTCTCCCATAATAACTCAGTTTGGGCTCAGAGGGTTCATAAAACATACTACAGAACTTCCTGTATTTTTATAAAACTTATTTCAAGAGAGGTAGAGCAAATAAGTGATGTATGATGAAGCAGACATAATACCAAATTGCATTAATTGAAATTTACAATTTCTCACTTCTTATAATCTTCTAAAAACATGTCCAAAATACTAATAACTAGATTACCAGCACCGACACCGATTTTCATAAAATTCTAAATTATACTTGAATTTTTTTATCGTCATCACTGTTTCAATTAGTGGGTAATCATACATGACTTATTTGTGTTATTTAATTAATCTCTAATCCCTTCCCCGCCACCCCAAGCTTTCTGAGGTGAACGGGGGGGTGAGGACAAAGCTGTAATACTGCAGGGTGGCTTGACAGGTTATATTCGGAGCAGGGGTTTGTCTCGCCTATTGTCCTGATACATGCCTGATCATGCCCTTCAGTTGCCACACGCAGACTCGTGGCATACCAACTCCCACTGACCACAGCCACGTTCCAGGGGACATGATCACCTGATGTTTCTACTGTGATAGAAGCAAGTCTATGACTCAAAGCTCACTTGTTCCCACTTGTTTTTCTACTTAGTGAGTCTAAGTAATTTTTTTTTTTTGCTTTTTTTTGCTGATTTTACTGCTTCTCTTTTATTGTAAAGCATCGTTGAGTCCCTTCTCTAAATATTTATTTTATACACACCCACCCACCCAAATTAGAGAACACAATTTCCTAAATGTCAAGGTCATTGTGTAGTCCTATGTGAAATTATCCTAAGAGGAGTGAAATAGCAGTATTTTAAGCTTGTAAGTGGAAGCTTACAATAAATTGTATATATTCTAAAGCACAGCATAAAAAAACTTAAATGATATATTTGAAAAAGAACACTGATCAAAATTAGAGAACACTTTCAGATGCCTGCAAGTTATTGGTGTTAATCTGGCACCGGGTGCCAATTTCCTTAACTATCTGACAAACCCTATTTAACTGGCAGCCTAACTTTCCAGTTTTTACTGAACTTGCAAAAATGGTGAGCCATTCCAAAGTGACAAACCCCCTGGCCGCAGGTTGTCCAGATGAAGGCCAAAGAGGCAACCCTATCAGCCATAGCAAGAGAAGTTGGTCGTTCAAAGTCTGTGATTTCTAGAATATTGCAACTTTACATCACAAATTCATTCAAGTGCCCCAAGAAGGCTGGTCACCCACGAAAGACAAATGCAAGAGAGGACAAGATAATGCGGAGAATCTCCATGGGTAATCGGTTCAACACTGCAGCTGGAATCGCTCGCCAGTTCAGCACTGAACAGGGTAAGGATCTGTCTCATCATACAGTGTCTCAACGTCAGAGGTGGACATTCCAGGTTCAGAAAGTAAAAATCCTCTCCAGGATTTTGCTCAAGCTTCCTAGATTTTCTAATTAGCACAAGGCTGCAGGTAAAATTAGTTCATGGAATCAATGTAATCTAGGATGCTCGAGTAAAATCCTGGTGAGGATTTTTACTTTCTGAACCTGGAATGTCCGTCTCTGCTCAACGTTTAAGAGCATTTGGACTGAAAGCCCACTCTGCAGTGACAAAACCTCTCATTAACAGAAAGAATCAACAAGCTAGACTCGCCTTTGATGAATAGCATGTTGTGTGGACAGAGGAGAAGTGGTCCAGAGTTCATTTTAGTCATGAAAGCACATGTAATTTATTTGGGTCTGCTGGGAAACAATGTTCGTCGACAAACTGGGGAAAGACTGAACCCAGTGTATAAAGGAGTCAGTGAAAGATGGAGGAGAAAGTGTCACGGTTTGTGGAATGTTTTCGGCAGCAGGAGTTGGACCTCTCATACAGCTACATGGAAGAGTGAATGCAAGTGTGTATCAGAACCTTCTTCAACAACACGTGGTTCCTTCCTTGTGTTCATCACTCAATCAGCCGGCATTTTTAATGCAGAAAAATTGCTCCTGTCACACAGCAAAACGGGTAAAGCAGTTCCTTGAAACCGAAAACACAAACAATGAAATGGCCAACCCAGAGTCCTAATCTAAACCCAATAGAAAACCTCTGGAAAATCCTTGCTGACAAACTTATGGCCAAGAAACCCACAACTGGAAGAGGCTGGAAGAAGAGTGGACCAAAATCACAGCAGAGCTGTGTGAGAGACTGAAGTTGGTATGCTGAAGTCATTCAATGCAAAGGCCTGTACACTTCCTACTGATTACTGACTGTTGTAACCTTCAGAAAATTTAGCTGTAATCTTTCTCTGTGCTACAGTCATTGCTGTTCTCTAATTATGATCACATTTTTTGCAAAAAAACAAACAAACAAAGGTTTCATGTTTATATACTTTGGTTATTTTGTAAAACACTTTTGGTGGCATGGTGTACAAAAAAAAATCCTTCAAATGTTAATCAATGTAGATTACATTATTTCTGAAAAAATCAAGTGTTCATACATTGCTCTCTAATTTTGGTGTGTGTGTGTTTTTTTCCTCTTTTTTCTAACATTCACATACAAATACTTTTGTGCAATATTAAGCTCCGTTACTGAAAGTATGTTGCATTCATGTATGGCATGTTATACCATTATTGCTTAGTCATTGTTCAATTCCTGTTAGCAAAACAATTACTTGACTGGATGATGAACAGAGTATCATGTTCATTTGTGTTCACTGCTCATAAATATTTATGAAATAAAACCACATTAGTCAACTAGCATTAAATTACATAGCTGCAGAATTTCCAAAAAAGGGCTACTGACATAACATACACATCTATGAGTGAGACGATGCAAACATAACACATTGTACAGTGTAACTGGCTTAGTTTTGGCAACTGCAAAAGCAGATAAAGCCATGTGTAGTCATCAGGAGAGAGGCAAGCTTGCTACAGCCAGGTAGTAGACGGTGTCCTGTGTGACGGTGTGCATGCTGTCTGCCACCTCCGAGCAAATCAGGGCGTGAGGTAGACAGGCAGAGCTCCCTGCATCACAGTCTGGCATGTTTACAGACCCGCGTGCATTATGGAACAGCAACCCAAGCCAAATACTCGACCAAGCCAACACTAGACCCATTCCCCTTCAGGAGGCAAACTAATGTTCCGTCTGTCTTTTTCCATACTTACTGGTGAAGTATATGGTATCAGTAAAACCACACAAACAAAACACACTGACTAGAGAGGGGAACTTAAGCAAGAAAAAGAGATGAAACTGCAGGCAACTGAAATTCTCAGTTCCCTGAAAGACAACCAGTGCTCATCTCTTGTGACCAAATAAGAAAGGTGTTTCAAAATGGCAAATAGAAACCTTTTTCAAGGAAGCTTAGTGAAATATTGCTCTGTTTCTCAAGAGGTATTTCTGATGATTCCAAGAATGTATAAGACTTAAGACAAGTTACAGATAGATGACAAAACATTTGGGGGTAGTGTTAGTTACTTAGAAATATCAATAGATTTATACTTATTTAATTAGAATTAAAATACTAAGCTCTGTTTGGAATTCAGGTATTCATTACAATTAGTAAAGGATTAAATGTTAGATTTTTATTATGTATGGTGTTATACCATAATTCCATATCCAGACATCAGAACACAGCAGAGTTTGTGTGAACCAGGAAACCATCACTTACACTTCATGACAACCTGTACTGCGTAATTTGCTGCCAATGTCAAATGACACCATAATAAAAAGAAAGAAAACAATTAAAGACAACTATCAGGGGTTATTTGCAAAAGTAAGCATACCTTCTAGTCTCTGAATTTTGGCTTTGACTGAGATGACTGTCTCAAACGGAGAAACTCGCAGCTGGAAGCAGGTCCCTGTCAGAGTCTCTATGAACAGTTCCATAGTCTCATAGAAGGGCAGCTTGTAGTGCACAACCCCCAAGTTGTCATCATTGAAAAATGGTGGTTCCCGCTTGTCAGCCATGTTTACATGGAGAGGCAGGCACTCAGGAGGAGACTGAGACTACACCTGCCCACAGAAGATTGAGGGCTGTGACCTCACCGCCATCCCTGTAGACATTCATCCTGTAAAGAGTTTTATGCTGTGGAAAAGACAGAAGACACACAACAATGACTACATGAATAAAACTGCTCTGCGACACTTGACGCTCCCTAAACACTTGTTTGTACAAGGATGTGTACAAGAGGCATCTCCTTGTTATAACATCTTTATTTTTTATAAATTGCTTTAAATGAGAGCCAGACACATACCACTACAGCTAATTCATGCTTCTTATTTGATTTTTGAAAGCTGTATTCTTGTAGACAGTTAATCAAACTAAATCAGTTGTGGATAGGTCTGTTACAAATGCTGGAAATGTAGATCCTAGCAATAATAAGACAGCGGTTGCAAAAAGAAAAAAATCATTTGTTTAATATCATATCAGCAGTAAGACTAGTAATGCATCTGGTTATCGAGAGTCATTGAAATTAAGGTGTTACACAAAAAAAACCCTCTCCTCTCTAGTAAATGTGATTTTGAATAGTGATATAGATGAAGCTTAACACTGGAACGGTTGGAATGGCTGGCAACTACTTAGCGTTTGCAACACTAAGGTCAACCTAAAACTAAACTTTCAGAACTTTTCACGTCGCATGCACGTTTATGCAAGGCTATGTAGCTAGGCAGCTAGCCACGTTATCTACCCATCTTCATATGAAACAGCGGGCTAGGACTGTCTACATCTTTAAAAAAGTAAGCATAATTATAACCTAAAATTTACAACAAAACATGCACCAAAATATTCTTAGCTACAATTCTAACTAGTCAGTTGCCTGTTTTATATAAATAAAGAAAGAGCTAACGTGAATGACAACATTCATTCACCTAAACACAAAAATAGCTAGCATTCTATTATTTGACTTTGAAGTAACTTTGAAAGACGAGCAGACAACTAGCTAGCTAGCTAAATCGTCTTCCCCAGACGGCTGATCCAATAATTAAGTAATTACCCTGAATATTATATAGCTAGCTAGCTAACATATCAAATTCAATTAAGCTTTACTTCGCAAGGCATAAACTGCGCTTGAGCAAAAACCGTTAACCATGGCTAGCTTACCTTGATAGCATCACAATGGAAAGCTGCAATCTAGCTAATGATTTAGCTAGCTGGCTAGTACAAGAGTTGAACTTGACAAAAAGCAACACTTCTTGGAAGTCCCAATGGAGAAAAAATAACATAGAGAGACAAATTCACTAAAGTAAACAAAAACAATTAAAACAGGAAACACTGACGTAAATACTACTAAAACTTACAAGCGTTCTGTTTGTTAGCTACCTTTTAACTAGCTAACTAGCACTAGCATATCTAGTTGGCTAAGGTGTTTAGTAGTATACACGAGCCAACAACGAGTACCGCTACTGCGGCTGGTGATTATATCTTAATCTCATGAGATGTAAAAAAAAAAAAAAAAAAAAGTGTACTCAAATCATAAATTTACTTTATAGCTTTTCTTAAAACCGTTGTTCTTTTCTTATGCGCTTTTCATAGGCCCTCTTTCTACACAAACCTCAAGCCTCTTAGTTTATCCCATGAAGAGAGCTAGAATCAGCCTATTGTGACACATTGTGATTGACATAAAAGAAACCCTATGAAGTCAAACTTTATTTGGGACCAAAACACTCTACTATCCAATAGAGACAAAGAAAAGGTGGGGTTATTCCTTGTTCGGTTGCAGTAGAACGATTTTCTTGGCGTCTCCCGGATGTGCACTCTGGTTTCTAACAACATAGCCTAGCTATAATATGCTACGTGTGACTGCTACCTAGAAATATTACCTGACATTTAAAGAAAATGGGTAAATTAAATCTTGCATTACATTTTTAAAAAGTAAATTACATTTTCAGTCTCCTCAGATAAAAAGTATTTTCCTATTATAAGCATTTTTTTCAGACGAAATTAAGTAACGAAATAAAATAATGTGAATAAATAATGTTCTGTCTATCTATCTATCTGTCTAATATTTAGGTTTTTAAAAAAAAAAAAAAAAAAAAACAATTATGAGATGGTTGCAATAGTACTACCTTATGGGCAGGGTTTGGTGAAGGGTCAGTTGTATTGATGGTGGCCTTGTCAGACAGGGACACTGATGTTTTTTTTTTTTTCCTATAAAGTGATACTTATACAACAGAGTGAACGATAGTTACTGGCCTCGAGCGCCAATCCTTTGCTTGTCTTATCACCCTTCATTCTGTTTTGGACTGCAACCGCTAGAGGTGGATCAGTCTGAAATATTCAAACAGTCATTTGTGCTTTGTATTTGAACGGTGAAAGTGAGTAAAAATATACAAGATGATTTTCACCTTACACTGCATCATTGAAATAAATGATCAAATAAGTACTTAATAATAATAATAATAATAATAACAATAATAAATATATATAGATAGAACTCTATTTCAGTCACGTTTTACTATTTACTGCCACACTAGAAATTGCAGTATATATTTTATTATTTATAAAATTATTTATCCATAGAAACATTTTCGTATATCTATTGACTCCTGTACTGATAGATGATTCTGGGTTTCTACAAATCATTTACATACAACATGACTGGTTTTTGTTTCTACTCTACTTCCATTACTGCCAAGTGATGAGCATAGAGCTTTTGGGTTGATCTCTAGATAAATAATGATGAAGCTTTCAGTTACCCTTAGGGAAAAAATCTTCACCGTCTCAACTTCCTCTTCAGCTAAATTCAGCAACATTAGAACTGCCTTTTGCATATATACACAAAACAAGTTCTTCGTTGGCACACTTCCTGCTGCAGTCACTGCAGAATGAAGGGTTGTAGAGCAAACAGATTAAGGATAGGTAACCTTCATAATTATTTGTACACATGCACCAAGCCATCATCTTTTGCTCTGCTTTCTGCCCCCCAACTGCAAATGCAGAAACACATTTTTGAGATTCTAAATCGACCACCTCCTTAATCACTGCACCAATCTAGTGAGACTGCTTCCAAAATATATCTAGGATCAGATCAACCGTAAGCAGGTCTGAAAGGGAATTTCAATTGTTAATCCTGAGTGACTTTGTAGTTTAAGACATTGTCCATTGTGTTTCCGTTATCATCTTAACCCTATGTTACTCTCCTAGCCTAGACGGGAGTGTAACACTAGGCCTAGTACAACTATGAGAAAATGGTTCAGAGTAACATCAACTGCTCCAGTATAACGTGGCATTAAAAATCTGTAGAAAGGTTTAATTTGAAGCCACTTAAAAGGGAGGATTGGGCCAGTCAGAACATGGTCTATGTGGTAAATGTAATAGGCAACAGTGTGCCTATTTGATATACATAATTCTTTTTTGTTGTTGTTGTTGTTTCAGTGACCAAATTATAGCATTTAGTTCTGCATGCACAATGGCACAGTTCATCAAAAAATCTCAGAATCAAACAGTAGTGGTAGAAAAATGATTGGAGTATAAACACAGAATATAAAAACAATTTCAAATAGATGCATGTTTGTTTTCAATGTCTGTAAGACTCAATAAACCTTTAGAAATTCAAATTGCGAGTGGAATGCGAAAAAGCAAATTTCACTCCTCATAAATGTCATAAAATATATTTTCTTTACCTTACAAAAATTGACATGCAACACAAAAAAAACTTATAAAAACTGCTTCAAAAGACAGTGAGCACTAATGTTAACAATCTTAAGAGTTGTATGGCACATAATAATGTGTAAGAATGCAAATTAAACCGTACACATGACCACGCCAGAGGAATGTATCCATTCACAATCAAATCAGTCGGATTTTTTTATAGGATGCACAATTGATAATCTCATATTTAAAGTGCTATACTGAAAATTAAATAAAACAAACCATTATTAATCCAAATAGTATTTCATGGCAGCTATATAATCTACTAATCAGAGATGAATTTCTAGATGCCATTAGAAATTAAGCTTTTTCTTTACCAAGTTTTCATGAGGACATTTTTCCAGATTTTATAAATTACCAGTGAACATTGTTAATACAGTATCTTCTAGTTTCTGTAAGTATGATAAATATCTATACATGATTACACAAGTGTAGGATTTTATAGGTTTAGTGTCCACCAAACACATTAAGGGGATCATCAAAAATACTGTGGCCAGATTCCTCTGCTGAGCTTGGTTCCTGGGTAGGCTTCTTGGACTTAGAGGTGGGAGTCACTACTGGTTTTGCGATTCCAGATGAGAAAATATCATCTGTAAGGAATAGATATAGCATTGAAAATATATTTAAAAAAAAAAAAATCTATGAATATATACCAGCTGTCCTTTAATAACTTACCCGTGTCTTCATCAAATATTGATTTTGTCTCCACTTTCTTCTTTGCTTTCTTCTCTTTTGGCTTTTTTGTGGGAGTTAAATCAGCAAAGATGTCAACATTATCAAACAAGCTTGCATCCAAGGAACTTCCTTTAGATTTTTTAAGACCTTTGGAGGGTGCTTCCTTTGCGTCCTGTAAAGACATTTTTCGATTTGGTCAGAGATGGAGTCGTGTATGGCCCAAACTCCAGCCTACATCATCAGCTTTAATTTAACACATTTAAATCCTGCTCTCTTCATAACAGGTTTAGCCCCGTAAGGACCTACTCAGACAGACCAATTCTAAACATCTGCATGAAACCTTATAGAAAGAAAGTTACCTGAAAAATATCTGATTTGGTCAAGCTGGCAGGAGTCTCAGAATCATTTCGCTTTTCTGCTCTGAAAATGTCAGCATTATCACCACCATCATCATCATCAAGGAAAGGCATAGCCTTGGCTTTCTTGACTGGTTTTGACTTGACTGTGGCAAAGAGGTCCTCGCCATGGTCATTAAAGATGGACGGGGGCAGGTCTTTCTTCGAAACGTTGCTGGCGTCTCTCTTGGACGTGCCGACGGAAGCCGTATCGGAGGGCTTTGTTTTGGCCTGCACTGGGTGAGCGTGTTTAGGGAGGGAGGCAGAAGCAAAGAGATCCTCTGAGGCAAACAGGTCTTCCTCAGCAGTAGGGGGTCTCTTGGGCCGGACCACATCAGAGTGTGTGTGTGCAGGCGCTGTGGTGGTGGTGGTGGTGGTGGTAATAGGCAAGGTAAGGGTAGAGGCTCTGGCCACTACAGGGTTGAATGGAGGCAGCGAGGAAGTTGCACCAGCTCCAGGATGAACCTGGGGAATGGCGTCTTCCTCCGGGCTGGCCCCGATCACCTCTTCCCAGTGCCGAGCTGCCTGGTGTCTTGCTGCCCGCGTTTGGGGCCGCCGTCGCGTTGCACCTTTAATGCGATCCTGTGCATAAAAGGGCAAGGAAACAATTAGTGCCATTGCAAACCACAATGTGTCTAGGTCAGGGGGGGAAAAAAAAAGAATAATACTCAGAGTCAGGGGAAGCACATGAGTTCTATAGATTGGATTCAGTGAGATAGTCTAACTCTTTCATGGAAGCAAGCCACATAGCTACTCCTTCCAGCCACAGCACAACCCACCTTGTTGGCACTCTGCAGAGTGGTGACCTGAGCAGGCGTATCAAAGCTCACCCCTCCCTCGCTGGGGGAGGCCTGAGGATCAGTGGGGCTGGCAGAAGCCGCCGGCAGCCCTGCGGCACTTGCCGAGTCTGGGACTGTACTGCCTGTCCTTGGGGCACGCACCGCAGCTCCCGGCAGGAGGCTGGCGGGGTTGATGGCCAAGCTAGCCTGAGGGCACGGATGGGAATTCTCAGATATGAAAATCACATGACATAAAATGCACACAAAGTGGAACATCAGGACATGTTGGCAATAGTTCAAAAGCACAACAGGAAAGTGAGCAGATGCTCTGTTGCCCAACACAAGCTGGACAAAAGTGTTTAGAAGTGCAGACTATTGTGCAGTCAATGAAGATTGGTTTCATTCCAGTACCTTACTGTATTTGAACACACATCACAGATTTGAAAGAAGAGATTAAGAAGAATAAAAGCATCAGTAAGAAACCACTGAAACAAAGATGCATGCGGAGTTCAGGCCTTATAAAGCATTCCCTGAGACACATGAAAAGGACGGGAGTAACTTTTCAAAGAAGTTGACTTAGCCAGGTGTGTAGAGGATTCTGCAACAGCATGTTGGAAAGAAACTCTTACAGAGCAACAGAAATGGAGAATCGTTAATTAAACATTACTTGGAGTTTTCCAATCCTTGAGGGTGTTTCTTTAGATTTTACAGGGCTTGCAGGTTTCTGTGCAATTAAGGACAATGATAACATTTCAGTGATTAAATTTCAAACTTAAGTAAGTTTCTAATTACTGTAGTTCTTGCTATACACTTCAACAGGTTTACAATATGTGTAATAACAATTGAACAGTGAAGTGGTACAAGTCAAATATGAATTTCGTTAAAAGATAATCTGTTTAAAGCCCATTCACACAAAGAATTGAAAACTTTCTTAAGCACATTTCTAAACCGAAGCTAACTTTTCCATTAGCCATACCTCATTGACGGCTGAAGGCGCTGTACTTGAATCTTTGTCAGGTTCATCTTTTTTAGGCTTACTGGGCTTCACGGGTACTTTCTACATGTGGAAATGACATACACTATGAGAACCACAAGCACTCCCATTTCCCCATACCCTCTCAGGATTTTAGCACTCAAAATCCTGCCTCATCCACCCACATGACTATATTTCCTGTGAATGATGAAGGAGATCAAAGTACCGGAGGAGCTTTTGGTTTTGCAGAGCTGAACAAGTCATCTTCATCATCATCATCATCATCATCATCCCCAAACAGTGTAGGACCAGCAGGCTTCACTGAGCTCGTCAAAGGTGCCTGGAATAACAACAGACTAATTTCAATGTACTCTGAGACAAAACACACCATCAATAACTGTGAAAAGAGAAAAGGTTTTTGGACTGTTGTGAAAGTACACGCATAATTTAACAGATGTCTTTATTGCTTAAACCCACAGAGAGATTAGCAGAAGTTGCAAAGAGGTCCACGTCTGGATCATTGTCTTTCTGCTGCGTCTGGCTAAAGAGCAGCTCCTCATCCTGAAACACACCTGTGCTCTTCACACGGGATTTCTGCTCCTGAGACTGAAACACAACCAGCATCATTAATATTGCATTCACATGCACACATCTCTAGGTAACTGGCAGCCAACCTTTAACATGGTTTTGTCTGTTGGCTGGGTTGCTATGGAAACGGGAGACGTGTCATCGAGTTCCCCTTCATCGCCTTCGTCCTCATCATCAAATAAGCTGAGTGTGGTTTTCTTGGGCTTTTTTTCTTTGCTTTCTATGGCTGGCGGCGGTTCCTTCTGCCACTCAAGATCACCAACCTCCTCCAGTGGACTCTTGGCATGCTTCTGTAGCACAGAAAAAAAAAAACACTGACATGGCTATCATCTGATAACTTAATGACATTTTTCTGTGGTTATTCAGTTTATT
The DNA here is from genome assembly GCA_028565775.1 of Sternarchorhynchus goeldii. NCBI lineage: Eukaryota > Metazoa > Chordata > Actinopteri > Gymnotiformes > Apteronotidae > Sternarchorhynchus > Sternarchorhynchus goeldii. The sequence continues at coordinate 9,197,132 of JAOXYF010000009.1, forward strand.
ATTACGAAAAAAGCTCTAGGTAACTGATGTAGAACATTTCAACCTCTGTAAAAAGTTCTACCCCAAACACACCCACTGGTAAATTTTAAGAAAGAACACATGAGCTTCTGTTCTCACCTCTCCTCCATCTCCTAGCACATCAATTCCTCCAAACAGACTAACAGCTCCAGCAGGCTTCTTCTTAGCCTTGTTATTCTCCTCCAGGGAAGGCACAGCCAGTACAGGAATCTTGTCGGAAGGCTTATCCTCAGCTACATTCTCTTGGGATGATACCACTTCCTCTGTCTTATCAGGGCCAAACAAAGGAGGAACCACAAAATGATCGGCTGGCATCTGAAACACACAGACAGGTTCTTCTCAGTCTGCTCCCAGTCTAACACACTTCTCAAAATGTTCTTAAGCTTTTAACACCAAGTTCCTATGCACATTACACACAGGTTCATATGAATTTCAAATTATATATATATATGCAGTACATTACATATAAAACGCTCAAGGATCTGATGTTACATAACATTTTTTATGCTTTTGGTTGTACAAAACCATTTTGAATAACAAAATGACAAATGTTTTCCCTTCACTTGGTTTCGCTCTTCACATTTCTCAGATCAGAACTGAAATTCTGAAGCGACTCATTCAACCTCCATATCAACTAGGTCACTGGTGCACATCATAAAAGCAATTTATAATTTCTTTGAAGAAATAGTAAAAGGTTCAGCACATCCATTACAAATGATCTACAACTGCCTGCAGTTTTCTCCATTCATTTCTATTAGACTTTTTTTTTTTTTATAAATGCCTCCTAAGAACTGCTTTCAGGTGAACCTCGACTTTAAGGGAAATGTGTGTGTGAAGGGGAGTGCTGTACAACAGCCTCATCTTTCCTTTATGTAGAACAACAACAAGGTCTGATGACAAATTACAGTGTAAAGAGTGCAAGCATAAATGTGAATACTGTTTGATCTCTTAGTTGGTTCATTTTCAACATGCATGTGTAACTGTACTGTTGAACTTTATATATGCACACAAAAAGTACAGGCTTGTGCGTTTTTAAATCACTGCCATAAAAAAATTGACACCTGAAAACTCGTACACTTATATTGAGGTCATGGCTAAGAATTCCTTGTGTTCATAAATGATCACAAGGACTTTTCATTCTGATGGCCACAACATGTTCTGACAGCCATGACAGATATTTACTTTTTAAACATAAAGAATTTTGACCAAACTGCAAGCTTTTGCACTTCACCCGCTGTGTGGAGTTGTTTATATGAACTCTTTTGCAGTTCATCTACTGCGTGGAGTTGTTTATATGAACTGTTTATGATTCGAAAAATGTACCAATATGACAGAGATAAACAAATGAGTGAACTTTTTTTTGCATCATTATACTTAAAAAGGAACACTCAAATACTGAAACTGGATTCAAATGTATTTGATATGTCCTATGTATGAACAATGTTTTGGATTAAAAAAAAAAAAAAGCAATTTCCTTAAAATGTATTTGTTGTCATATCCAACACACACACACACTATATGCACAGCAACAACCGTCATAAAGAACAGAAAGTTACACTGTAAAACTGATTTTTGAACTGGAACTCATAAATCCAGGCCACAGCAAACAGAGCTCCCAGATCAGCAGACCTCAGCATCACATTAAAGGCCTTCTTCTTAATAAACCGATAGCTTACTTTGTCTCCAACGGCGGTTTTGTTTGGAGATGACTGGAAACCAAAGAGTGATCCTTTGTCTTCATCATCCTCATCCTCAAACAGCAGGGAAACTTTCTGAGGTTTCTTCTGACTGCAAGGACAAACAAATCAGCCACTGTGCAAGTACTTTTAAGTGTTTTTCATCAATGTTACGTCCTTATGCTACTGATGTCATTTGGGGACAAGTTGAATTCACAGTTTTATGTGAATTTGGTTCTTGCTAAAAGAATTTTTTCAATGAAACCTTGACTCCTTTGAAGCTGCAAATAGATCATCTTCGTCATCATTGTCCTCAAATAGAATGTTTTTCTGTGGTTGTTTAGCACTGGGCAGCCTGGAGGGGGCGCTGGTGCTCGTCTTCATCCCAACATTCCTGACCTCAAGCTTTGCTGGACTGGGCTTGGAGCTCATCCACTGGTCCTGAAGCAAAACAACCAAAAAAATAAAATACCCCCAAACAAATACATTATTTAAGTCTGCAATACTAATGCATCTTATTCTACACAGTCTGACAATTCAGAATATGTATTTTGGTGGGTTCAATAATGAATTTCACTAAAAACTTTAATTGTTAACAGGATTTTGGTTTCTCCATACCTCATCATCAGTAAAAAGACCACTTGGCACAGCTGTCTTGGGTGGAAGTGCAGCTGTCTTGTCCTGACTGGATTTGGATTTTGACACAGAGGAAAACAGATCCTACATGGCACAAAGAAAATTGGGTTTAAAAAAAGTCTTCTTCTGAATTCCTTTTCCACTCATTGTCAGTTCATTAAATTTAACTTGCTTAAGCTCACTTCATCATCATCATCAAATATAGAGCGAGGAGCCTTCCTCTCTCTGCTTTGGGTGGGGGCTTCGGGCTTCGAATGACTTTTTGTTATTGTAGGGAAAATCTTTAGAATGAAAAAACAGAGGTGCGAAGCCCAATAACGTTTATGTAAAACATGTCAGCATGACAAAGCACTGAAAGATTTGAGGCTCAGTGGGGATGGGACAAACATACTTGTGAGTCTTCATCATCAGAGAACAGACTTCTGCTCTGGGATTTCCCCTCCGTTTTAACAGGTGCTGAAGGTTTGGTCACATCAGGCTTAGGTGCACTCTTAAAAAAAAAACAAAAATCAATAATAAAGATAAAATAAGTACAAATACATTTTAAAGACACACATGCTAATATGAGAGAGAGAAAGAAAGAAAGAAAAGGATAAATAGTTTTTATACCTCCTCAGATTTCTCAGACTCCTCACTTGTTGAAGGCCGCCGTTTCTTCAGCCCTTCCACGAGGATGTTCTTCGTACCAGGCCCAAACACTGAGGTGGCACCAGCAGGTAACTGCATGCATGCACATACAGTTAGACAGTGTCTATCGGTGTCCATCAGCTCATGGTATTTGTTGAAGGTTTGTTGAAGACAGTTTTTGAAAGTTGTTTTTTTTGTACTGAATAAAAGAAAATTATGTGACCAATCATCAACACAAAGTGAAATATTGCTTCTCTGTTAGTCTTGGAGGAGGAAAGCTACCTTCTTCTCAGAAGGCTTCTTAGCCTCCTCTGTGTCCACAGTTTTGTTTTTTTGTTGAGAAACACCAGCACAAGAATTCGCACTGAAAATGTCACCATCTTCATCATCGTCTTCACCTCCAAACAGGTCCACGGTTTTCTTTGGTTGGGTTACTTCCTGTCCACCTGAGTACACAAAGTTATGTCCTTCATTATCTACTCTATTTGCTGCCAAGTAAACAGACACAGTCATCCTGTGACAAGACTACAAAAACTCTCTTTGAAACGATTTTAGATACAGCAGTTGCAGTACTCTAGATTTACCAGGAATGGGTTTTCTAAGGGTCTTTCCACTGAAAATATCATCATCTTCATCGTTGTCATCAAAGAGACCCCCAGCTGACGATGCCCGTTTTGGTGCCGCTTGCACTTTGGGTTGGACTGAACCATCATTCTCTTTATTCTGCAATGAATCTGAAGTGTTTTCAGAGCCAAATAGAGTGTTTTCTGGCAAAAAAAACACACACATATACTCATCCAATTAAAAGCTGAAAAAACATAATTAAAAAGGATATATTAAATACTCCAAAACTGATAATTCACCTGGAAAAATGGACACTGCACCTCTGGGTATTTTCTTAGATTTGCCACTCTCTACAAAAACAAAACCATGAGGATATTGATTGTTAATGCATTTTAATGAAATGATCAACTAAAGTAAAAGTCAGTTCATACAAATGTCTGCCTGTCTTTGAGAGATCAATATCTTCATGCTGTCTGTGATACCTGTCTTTCTGGGTACTGTTGGTTCCTTTCCTATTTGCTCATTTTTAGGCACATCAGAAAACAGATCACCCTTTGGAACATATACAAAACAGTTTAGCATTATTTGTAGTAAATCATTTTAGTATCATTTTGTGTAGACATTTTAAGTACTTGATTGCAAGAGACACGCAGGTTATGACCACCTACCTCATCGTCATCGTCAAACAGCCCTTTACCACCACTGAAAAGTCCTCCCTTTCCCCCAAATGGAGAATATTCATCTTCCTCCATTTCTGGAGGCTTGAACATCTCATTATCTTCCTCCTCCTCTTCCACTGGAAGAAACCCAGCAGTTGTGAAACTTTTAACCCACACTAATTGAACTCAAGTTTTCAGGAAAGGTAGCAAGTCATTTGATGCATGCTTTCTTCTCAGAAGCTGCTACGACTTAGCAACAAACGGTAAAGTCTCTGATATTCTTGTTATTTACTGATAAAATGCACAGCAGCAAGCAGTTCAGTTTGGAGTGCAGTAATCCCCACTGTGCTGGATAAAGGCAGTAATTCATACCTCGAGTCCTTGCGGGCTTCTTTTCTTTGATTTTCTTCTTGCTGACAGATGGGCCTGATGGCAACACTAGAAGAAGGGAAAAAAAGCACAGGCAATCTAAACAGATGAAACGGAACCATAAGCATGTTGTGGGTTTGATGCAAAGTGCACTTGGTTTCATAGGTAGAATGAGCAGTAAGGAAAAGAGTGAACCTACCCGTGTTGCCTGCCTCTGGTTTGACTGTTGCATCTCCTCTGATTCTGGCAGCCAGCTCATCAGCAAAAGATGTTGGACCCACATCCTCCTGACACTCAACAAACAGAGTAATAGAAAGAGATAATACTCCTTTACTAACAAGATAATGATTTTTTTTTTATACAGTAAACCTCTGACAACAGAGAGCTGATTTATTAGGTAAAGTCCTTCTGCACAACACACTTCTGTCAAAGACACTCATATATTCTCACAGATATGTAGCTTAAACTTGAAATCTGAAATCATCTAATTCATCTATTCATCATAACACTTTGATTTCAACAATGGGCAGACCGTTTCAAATTCCTGAAGTGCCTGATACCACAGACACCTTTTTAGATGTACCCCTATTTATATTGTAAGAATAGAAAAATACAAATTATCAACCTTTCTGGGTTCATCTTCATCCTTGTCAGATTCTCCAAATATGTCTGAATCTTCATCATCTTCTTCTTCGTCCTCTTCATCATCATCATCATAACTGATTAGGGACAGCTTCTGTTAAATGAATAAAAATTAGGTAATGCCGTAACATAAAGGCAGGGTTCTCTTCAGAGAGAATATAGGTCAAAAAATGTTTGTGTTTTTTAACAGCAAGGCTGCATTAGAACCAATGTACTGAATACATAAATCTTTTCTGCAATCTGGTGTCCACTGGCATGTCAGAATTTTTACTGGGTTCTTACTTTCTTCAAGCTTCCCTGTCCCTCTTCTTCCTGGTCAAAGCCCTCATCAGAGTGCTATTGATTAGAATCCCAAGAAAGGATTGTAAATCACTACATAAAACTCGATTGGTGTTGGCAGATATACAAATGCAACAATTAGCAAAAAGTAAATATACCATGGCAAACATTATCGACCTTCATTGAGCTAGAAATCTGAATAACAAAAATTGTGTTTACACTAAAATAGAAAATGATTATTATATTCAGTTTACCTCCCCAGCTTTCCCCTCTTCACTTTCAATGACACTCTCCCTATCACTATCAATGGACATTTCTGCAATAAAAGTTAGACATAATGTCAAGACTCAATTCAGAGAACATAATGGAGACAAAATGCAGGCAAAAATGGTACACCACCATCACTGGAGAGATCTCCCAAGCCAACATCATCCTGCTCCATGAAAGCTTGGGATCCGATCAAGTACGGCAATGGCCTGTCTACATACAGATCCTATTAAGAAAGTAAGAAAAACTATTAAAAACCAACTTAAGGTATCAACAGCCAATCAGTGTAATGCAATGTACAGTCATATCACACCTTTGGTTCTAGAATGGGCTCCACTCTGTCTGCTGCCTCTTCATCCTCAGAATCAGAGTTCCCTGCTTTAATGTCCAACTGTTCAAAGGCAGAGTCCAGGACTTTCAGACCATAGTTTACAGCCTCCTGCATTTTGGGTATAAGCTCCGCTTCTTTCTGTTCTCGTGTCTTTTCCTTTAGATACACAGTAATAAAATAATAAATAAGTGTCCTAGAATTAAAACTCTGGTCGTGATCCACGAAATTTTGTCTGGTAAGAGTGAAAATAGTAAAGACATCATTAAAAACGCAATAAGCACACCTGTTCAGGTTGTCTCTCCTGGTTATCAGACTTTGGAACAGGCTCCTCGACTTCATCATCATAAACCCTCTAGATGATTTAAAAAAAAATGACAAATCCTTTACAAATCCAATACTGTTACAATGCAGACCATTAACCAGGCAATTGACGTAGGGGGAAACTTGAGGTTTCATAATTCTCAAATACCAAAAATTTATTCAAAATAAAAACTGATCTTTGCAGACATACGTTTTCTATGAACTGTGTATTGGACAGCATAAGGAAGTCATTAAAGACTGTATGTAAGCAGCTGTCAGTGGCTTTAGTGTCCCGAATGAGACCATCCAACTGCTTTTCAATCTCATGCGTCTTGGACAGCATTCTCTGAGAAAAGTCTTGCAGGTAGAGAAAAAGCTGTGGGGGGAAAAGCGAGGGAAAATGTTTTCAGTATGTTTTTTTTTTCCCCCAAAAGCTCCCCATTCTGCCCATCTCCCAATTCCATCCATCTCTTCCATGTTTATATTTCTGGGTGGGGTGGGTGGAATTAGGGGAACTGATGCTATTATGACATAACTTAAAAACCATCATCATACCCCAGAATCTGCTGCTAGAGACCAGGTGGTGCTGGTTTTCCGCATCTCGTCCAAGGTCCACGGTCTCTCCCACACCTGCTCATCCCGACCATTATAATTGCTGGGGCCATTCTCCATATGGTCAGCCATAACGGTTATCTGTTGCAACAACACCATGCCCATTACTAAGACGGGACAATTACGTAAACTGAAACCGACCCGTTCAATTAGTTAATTGTGTTCATTATCTCCTGTTGCAACGCCACTTTTTAAAAATTCTGTGTGCAAACTAGTTTCGCACAGTCTACTTTTGCAACCTTGAAAAAAATCCAAGCGTACAATATTCTAGATATTGGGGCACTTTTAACATGAGAAATTCTTTGGAAGATTACACCTATCCCGATTATTAAAATACCATTTAAGGTTGGTGATTATGTAAAAGCAGAGTGGAACTTAAAAATGAAATTCAACATGTAACTCTTTGTATACGTGCACCTGTGATCAGTTATTGTACATCAAATAACTTGACAAAAATGTTTCGAAACCGTAAGCTAACTAACCTTGCTAGCTATCTAGGTGCCTAATTGTTAGCCTGAAGGCGATTAATGACTGTTTTCCTAATCAACGTTTTAGACAAGAGAAAATTGTTGCCTACCAGTTGCGAGCTTCTGTACACGTGAACACAGTTAGTCTCACTGCTAATATAAAATTCTTGTTATTTTTAACTAGACAGCTAGATAGACAGCGTGTTGCTGTTGTCTAAAACTATAAATTCTATAACGGTAGCTCTCTAGCTAACTAACTAGATACGTGTTTGACTTCATCCAAACCCGACGCTTTGAGAGACTCTTCGTTTGATCTTTTGGTAGCTAGCTAATATTTTGATCTATTTAAATAGTTAGCCTGCTTTCGATAGGCTTACACATCTACCATGTATTTTCTTAGATCAACTTGTTTTCTTGCGTACCAGGCTAGGCTAGCCAGTCAGCTGGCTAGCTAGCTAACAATCTCTAGGTAACTCTACTGTATCTAATTGTTTTGGATTTTAATTCTAGATGTCTTATAATTCTATATGCATATCATAGGTCGCACATACCTCGCAGGAAATTATTATGCCCGGGTTGTTATTTTCAAACAAGTCATTAATCCAACAAGCTTTGAGCTGAAAAGCAGCTTGTGATGCTCCGTCTCCCCATTAGTATTCCGTCTGCTCAGCCATGTCCTGTCTGCATAGAATCAGCTGACTCCAAAGTCACCTGACCTACGTATGCAGTCGCTAACTAGCTATTTAGCTAGCCGGTTCATAGCCTCATTTTATAATGATCAGTATCGCCGATAGAAACAGAAACTCCACATGAATCAGTCCCTCAGAAATAGGATCGTGCTTTAAAAATAAACCGCCAGTCATCCTTTTTTTTCAAGTTAATCAAATAACGAAAGATATGTGGTAAAGTGATACGCGATGTATTTCTTCCGGGGTTTGGTCAACCCAACAGTGAATTATTTCCTAAAGTCAGTTCGGAATTGTGAGCGTGTGAACTTTTTAGAATAGAAAATGGTATGACATTTCTGATGTTCATCTTAAAAATGAAAGCAATGTCATACATGAAGTATCCTCTTAAACTGTGCAGAGAATCTTTAGACTTCAGACGATTGTTTGGATGGTTTTGGTTTTTAGCGAGCGAGTAAGGTTCAACTGCTTTGCATCTAGAAATAATAATTCTGATCCTGTATTATTATTATAGTATGCATCTAATTTTCTGGCCAGTAGCATAATCAAGATTCAAAGAGTCTTGCACTGAGGTCCCATAACTGTATTCGTGATAGATGAGGCCGTTATGTGATTGTCACGAGACTACTAAGTTAATTATAGCTACTCCCCTGATTTTCTTGGAAGCCTTTGCAGAATTTGCTGATCTGGCATCTGAGTACTCCTTTTTGTGAGGGGATTTTAATTGTCATCTTGATCTCTCTCTTGATAAACATCCACTCCCTCCCCTCCCTCAGGAACAAGCTGACACGCTAACGTCTACATATCTTGACATGGTGTATTCCGACTTATAGAGGGAATTTCATCCCAAGTACTCATGGTTAATTTTCTTTTCTGCCCCACACAAAATTCATCTTGGAATTGATTTTTTTTTTTTTTTATTCCGACATCTAAACTGTTTCAGGTCCTATCATGCAACAGGGGTAGCATCGTATTATCCATATAACATTGTATAGTCTGGGGACAACAAAGTTAGAGCATGTATTTGATGGACAGATTTTTACTGTCCATTACAGCAGCATGATGACTTACAGAAAAGAGGAATTTTCTAGGCACCTGCAAGTCAGACACTTTCTGATGTAAAATAACACTGATAATGAACAAGTACCATTTCACATGCTGAAATGGCTCTGTCTTCATAAATTACTAAGAAACGTATCAATGTTTTTTATAGAGCCCTGAATTCCAATTCACCTTCAACTTCCCAAACTAATAAACATGTCTGGGAAAATGACCTGGGCATCTCAATTGACAATCTAGACTGGCAGAAACTGTGGACCCACACCATGGTTATATCTATTTGTAACAGAACTATATATACTCAGTTTCAACTCCTACACCGAGCGTATACACCTGTTATAAAGAATAAAATGGATGCCATGGTGTCTCCACTGTAAATGTATCTCCAAGCTGGGAATGATGTCCACTGGTTTTGGTCTTGCAAAAAGCTGCAGAGCTTCTGGTCTGGTATTGTGCATGAACTGATAATTTCAGTGTCCCAACAGAGCTAGACCCTATGTGTCTTCTTCTTGTCTTCTGGACAGTTGCATTGTAAAAACAGTAGAACAAAGTTCCAACACGAAGGCTCTAGGGACCTGTGGCAAGGACTAAGGACAATAACGGACTACAAGAGCCCACCCTACAGATTGGAGAGTGCAGACTCATCTCTGGCGGACGAGCAAAACATCTTCTATGCTTGTTTTGTGGCTGCGGTTAGCAACGCTAAAGGCGCTAACAGTGTTAGTCACACTAACGGTACTGCTGACAGAGGAGAGTGTGTCAGAGATCCGAGTCCCTTCACTATCACAGAGAGGGATGTTCGACAAGTGTTCAAGAGGGTGAATACCAGGAAGGCAGCAGGACCCGACGGAATCTGTGGACGAGTCCTAAAAGCCTGTGCAGGTCAGTTAGCTCCAGTATTCACAGACATCTTTAATCTTTCTCTGACGCTGGGCATCGTACCAACGTGCTTCAAGCAGTCCGTCATTTACATTTATGGCATTTACCTGAAGCAACTTACAATCGTGACTGAATACATCTTGAGTAGTTGAGGGTTAAGGTCTTTGCTCAGGGGCCCAACAAAGGTAACTTGGCAGAGGTGGGGTTTGAACCAGCAACCTTCTGATTACTAGTTAATCAGTGAGCTACCACCATCATTGTTCCTGTCCCCAAGAAACCCCAGCCCGCATGTCTCAATGACTATTGCCCAGTAGCATCAATGGTGATGAAGTGCTTTGAAACACTGGTCAGAGACTTCATCACTTCTGCACTGCCTGAATCTATGGACCCACTCCAGTTTGCATATCGACCCAACCGTTCTACAGACGATGCCATCACCCATCTGCTCCACACAATACTTTCACACCTGAACACTGGGAGGGGTAATTATGTTAAAATGCTCTTTGTCGACTACAGCTCAGCATTTAACACTATTATACCCTCCAAACTCACCACAAAACTGGAAGATCTGGATCTTCACCCATCCCTGTGTCAGTGGATCACCAACTTCCTGACGGATAGATTACATGCTGTGCGTGTAGCCAACATGTCTCACGCACCCTCACCCTCAGCACCGGAGCCCCCCAGGGCGGTGTCTTGAGCCCTCTGCTGTACTCATTGTACACCTCTGACTGTGTACCCACTTCCAGCTCCACCACCATCAAGTTTGCTGATGACAATGTCGTGGTAGGCCTGATCTCAAACAACAATGAGAGAGCCTACCTGGAGATTAGACACCTGGAGTACATGTGCCAGGACAACAATCTCCACCTCAGCGTCAGCAAGACAAAGGAGCTGATTGTGGACTGCAGCAGAAAACAGGAGAGGAGCTACCACCCTGTCCTCATCAACGATACGGCAGTGGAAAGAGTAGAGAGTTTCAAGTACCTTGGAGTTTACATCTCACAGGACCTATCATGGACCTGCCACATCAATGCAGTCACAAAGAAGGCCCGTCAGCATCTCTACCACCCCACTGCGTTTTTTTTTTTTGCACTATACCCATCCAAGCTGCTAACTTTGTATGTATATATATATATATATATATATTTGTATTGTAAATTTTTAACTTCTGCGTATATTCTGTGGACTTGACAGTCAAATAGCATTTCACTGTAGGTTGTACCCTGTATGACTATATATGTGACAAATAAAACTTTGAAACACTTTGAAACAGAACAGAGACTATTCAGTTTGCTGAGCTTTGCAGCTAGGAAGAGCATGTTGCATTTCTGGATGAAGGATGTGGCACAACAATGCAGTGGAATGTATCCCTAATGGTCTTCCATAAGGTCTGGGACCCTTCTTTAAGGACATATTGGAGTGATGTTATTATCTCTCTACTAACACCTAGGTTTTCTTCATTGCCTTAGTCTGTGTTTTTCCTGGGCTTTTTTAATGTTAAATTGCCACTATTTCTTTATAGCATTTTGGTGGATGATGAGGGCAGGATGATGAGTGTCAAGTCTATTATTGTTAATTTATCTTAACTATTTATTTTATTCCCTTTTTTAACTGATCATTTTGTCATCTCACATCTGAGCTGTTCTGTTCATATATTTTTTTATAAAAGATTCAAAGACTCAAAATGTGTTGGAAAAGAAAACGGGAGAAATTTTTAGGAGAATTTTTATTGATTCAAACATTGAAAACTTGGTAAGTCACGTATTTGCAAGTTAAAAAAAAAAATACATTAGTGAGAAAAGCTGAATGAGTGAAATTAATATTTTTGATATTTTGAGCATAAAAGTGGTAAAGCAATAACTAGACAGCTTTAAAACAAAAATAAAATAAAATAAATAAATAAAACAAGCTTGCTGGTTTGCTATAGTTACTCATACCAGATTTAAAACCCCAATGCTTGCCCACAGAGCCAAAACTGGACCTGTTCCCTCTTTCATGGTGATGGTGAAAACAATGATCTGTATCCCTTTTAGCTACAAGTATAGGGTTAGCTTGACCTTCTATCCTTCAAGATTCATGGAAGACAACCATCAAGACTCATCTCTGTTTTGGTGCCCAGCTGGTGGAATGAATTTGCTCCTGCTTGTTCTGTTGTTGTGTTCAAATGCCTAGCTAAAGCAAAGTACTTGAATGTAAACTGGCTTGTTTTTGCACTAAAATGTATAGTAAATGCACTGGAATTGTCTTATAGTGTTGTATTATACTGCACCTCTCAATATCATTTACAGGATCTTTTTGGACTATTTGCTATTTTTACTAGCTAAGGATAGCTTTCCGAGTAGACAAAGAACTTTTGTAAATTACTCTGGATAAAACGTACTAAATGTCATGAATGCAAGTTAAAATTTAACAAAAGCATGATACATGATAATGCAAAATCCTTTGCTATGAATTCTATTTTAGAAGAAAAAGAAAAAAAAAACAAAACAGGACCACAAAAGTTAAAAATATAATCCAAATACTATTATCTTGACCCAAATTAATGAGGAAATAAATTTTCCGTTATTGTGTTTTTGCACACTCACACAGCCACACTGTTTGGAATTCTGTCTGGAGAGAAATAGTAATAGGGTAATTTCTTCCCCTCATTGCGACTCTTTATGAATTTGGCCACCTCTGATAGATTTTTCCGGAAGTTTTCCATTGCATTCTTCACTGGTTTCTCAGTGAAGTGTTCATCAGGATACATGCCTAAGAATAACTGTAAAGAAAAGCACTTCAGAGATTTGTTTACTAATGATGTTATCCATTTCAGCATTAGTCTTTTCACATTTTTTTCCAAGTGGGAGATTTGAATTGGATTGACTGGTGATCTCACCTCATTTTCCTGGAACTGACTGAGGGCCCACACTGCTCCGAGGTGCCAACAGGAGCGGCCGCGGTCAGGCAGACTTTCCACTATGAACTTCACATCCACCTGCCCCTTCTTAGTGGGAGGGGGTTTCCGCATTGTGGGAGGGGCGTTTGGGATCCATGAACACCAGTCAAACTGGAACAGTTTTTGATTTTTAATCATGCGCTCTTATACTTTAAACACTGATGTTCAAAATTTAGTCTAGAAAAAAAAAAAAAAAAAAGAGAATAGGTGTGTGTGTGTGTATCCATGTTTACCTGTCCAAAGTTAATTGAGGCATGTTGTGCTGAGGCAGTGAAGATTACAACCGTCAGGTATTCTACCAGTTGCTCTCGAGACTGTACAGATTTAGGAAACTCTGCAAATAATAATAGATAACTTTTGTCATCATTTCACCCAAGAACATTGTACTCTGGGAAGTTTGTCAATTTGAATTGACAAAACTGTTTTTGTCAATTGGAAGTTTTCAACAATCACCTCTGTTACTTTCTAAATACATATATCCCAAATTTGATATTTATCCTGTCACGCTGAGTACCGGAGAGCTGAAACAGACAAAGCCGGACTCCAACGTGCGTTAGTTTAATGAATTTTAAACAGACAAATGAAGGACAACGCTTACCAATTTCGAACCAAGTATCACGACAACCATAGACCAACAAAGACCCAGTGACACGCACATGCTTATATACACTCATCCTAACGAGACACAGGTGATACGAGTAACACTGACGAACATTCACGAACACCGACAAGCATTCACGAACAGTGACGAACATTCACGAAACCAACAACACACAGACATACCCTCATTCAGACGACACAGACACACCCCCCCCATACGGACACGCCCACACAGAAACGAGACAGGGGAGGCGGCCAGGGCGGCCACCGTGACATATCCTATGTAGCAACATTTTCTCCAAAATATTATTGGATTCTTCATGCCCCTCCTGTATATCATATATACTTGTTTCATTCTCTGACTCTTTTACAGTCCTGTGAAAAAGAATAGGACAACCCATGAAAACCTTTTTAACTTATTTAAAATTGGACATTTGATTTTCATTTGAACAACACTAAGGGATGGCAGTAATGTAACTAAACAAATAAAATGTAATTTATGTCTTTAAAAAATAATTTGTAAAACATCATCATGTCTTATAAATTACCCCCTCCCCCTCCCCCCCATCATAGGGCTCCATCATAGAATCCACTATGAATTCTTCACTCTATCAGAGGGTGCTTGAGGAAAATGTGAGACCATCTGTCCAAAAACTGAGGTTAAAGGGGGTGGACCATGCAACATGATGAGGACCCAAGAACACTGGAGTAAATCCACCAAGGAATGGTTCAAAAGAAAGAAATGGAGAGCCAAGTCAAAGCCCTGATCTTAATCCTATTGAGATGCAGTAGGGTGAAATGGGCTGTGGATGCAAGAAACCCCTCAAACACCACATAGCTGAAAGTATTCTGCATGATGGAGTGCGGAAAACGTTCTTCCAGTTGATATCAGTGACTGGTAGATGGTTATAGGAAATGTCTAATTGAGGTTATTTCAGTCAAAACGGGAAATACCAGGTATTAGGGCATAGGGTGTCGTAAGCTTTTCTTCAGTAAGAATTAGCATCTTTATTTTAACAGTCAAATTTTCATTATTTTTGTTCAGGTAATGAAATTCCATCACCTTTAACTATAGATATTGTCTGAAAGATTGTCTCAAATACTGATATGTCCATATTTCTCAATAACAAACTAAATATTTTAATGGGGTGTCCTAATTTTTTCACACGACTATATTACATTTGATAGACTTGCACCTAAGGTTTATGTTTTTTTTAATGCTTTGTGCCTCTATAAAAGCAGGCACCAAGTTTAGGAGCCTCATCCACCGCTCTCCCTATCTATCCCCCTGCCTTCTTTCCTTCCCTCTCTCTCTGCTTCTTTAGTGTGATCTCACTCCTGTGTTGTTAGACTGATGTTAGACTACAGCTGCCATCCTCATGCTAAAAACCATATCTGGGGATACTCCATACATGGAAATAAACGTCTAGATTCTGAAGATCAATAGTCACCTGACTCTTCGATGCCAAATTTCTGTTTTGGTGTCAAAACCTGGAATGGCACACTGACACTTCTTTGGTAACACCTTTAGGGTTCTGTTCCTTGTAAGACAGGCAAGGCACAGTCATTCTAAGGGATAACTTCTCAGACACAGTCAGTCTAAAGGATAACCTCTCAGGCACAGTCAGTCTAAAGGATAACCTCTCAGGCACAGTCAGTCTAAAGGATAATCTCTCAGGCACAGTCAGTCTAAGGGATAACCTCTCAGGCACAGTCAGTCTAAGGGATAACCTCTCAAGTATTGAGGGAATGTGAGTTCTTTTGGGATTTTGTTACTACTGATGAGAAATCATCAGTGAATTTAGGGAAAGATTCCTGAAAACCTGCATGGAGATACAGAGATGACCAAGCTTAGTGGACTGAATTGCACTTTAAAGAGGTTATAGGTATTTTCCCTCCATATTTTCTCTAAAAATGTTCTCTATAAATATTTTATTAATAAACCATGGACTAGATTAATGTAAAAAGGCTTTGAAGTATGCCATCAAGCATAACTCTTTAATAGAATGCTTACTCATACTACTAGGAGTCCAATTTGCGGGATTTCTGAATCAGTCCATCAAATTGAAGAGTGCTTCAAATGCTCAGAAAACATATGAGAGAGTGGAGAGGTCATTAAATAGCTCTGAATAGAAACTTTCCGACTGAGCAAGACAGAGACTGCCTTAAGTAAGGGCAATAGTCAGGGCATCTGCCTGTAGCCCCTACATTAGGGCAGTTATGTTTCACCAAGGATCAATTTACACACACTGGTCTGTAAATCCTCTGATTACCATATTCTTTCAGGGAATGCTGGAAATGGCAGTAAATCAGAGGCTAATGATGCCAAAGTTGACTACCAAATTTCTAATCAGCATGCAGCATCAGGTGTGTTTTTTATTGTGTGGCCACTATAACACATGAAAAGATATAAGGGTACTTTTAGATTTCTTGCAGAGCAAACATCAAAAGGCTAGCTGTGAAAAGCTAAGCTAAACTGTAACAGAAGGCAGATTTAGACCTGTGTGTTATTCAAGGCTCTAGAAGCTAGAAGCTATGTTATTGACACAAAGGCAAGAAAAAAGTTCAAGCCTTTCAAGACTTCTGCACATTGAATTTCTTACTGACACAGAGTGCAGAAAGCCTGATATTTCCTCTGTCCATGAGCTACAGTGCTGTTTTCTATGCTGACAAACATGGACACGGTTCAACTCTGGTGCAAAAGCTGATCCAAACAAGCTGATTACACCAAAGGGGGTTAAGATAGTAATGCCTGGGCCACAGTGCTTGAAGGTGGCTACACAATCATTGGAGGTCATGGTGAGGAAATATGACTAACAGTTTTTAGAACCTAGGTAGGACAGTCCTTTTCAGGTTCTGTTGATTACTGATTTTGTTGTTAAATGTGAAGGGAAGAAAACTCAGGCACTTGTTTCATACTGTAAAGTGGCTACCGGCTCCACAGAAGCATCAGGGACAGTTGGGTGAGGTTGGGTGAAACACAGAGCCTCAGGGAAGAACTGTGGTTTTTAGGGAAGGTGGACAGATGAAGATTTCAACACACTGTGTGTTGCCATACTGGTCCTCTCTGAGGATCAGATAATAGGGAACCATGGAAACTAACAGTGAAAACAAACAAACGAAAAGGCAAAAATAATTACAATTACAAAAATCAGTGATAAAGAGTTCACAGTGCACACTTCTCTCTTTCTCTTTTTACTTCCCTGTCTCTGTTAATGGATAACAGATGGGAAGCAATGTTAATCAATTCTGTTAGGAGCATTCTTTCTTTAGTTCCTGCATTGTGAAACTCAGGAAATTGTTAAGCCACCAACATCCTTGACATTTTTAGCATAGACCTAAGGGCCTTCTATCTTTCAACATTAACCAAGCATACAGTAATATGATAGTTCAAATAGGCTATAGAAATAAACCAGGTCATTTGGGGGGCAGGTCTATTCACAAGATTTATTTATAAAAATGAGTAACAGTGTAATATTTCTTTAGTGTAGTACTGTAACACAGTAGTTCTTACCACAGTAGTCCAAGTCCTGCATTCCGAAGCTGCAGACGTCTTTAACAAATGCCTGAATCTCATCATCCCGCTGCACTGTCTCATCACTGTCATAGTAGATGTTCACCACATCTGTCACAAAACTACCAAGAAAAACAAAACATCCTAAATGTAATAATAAGGCAAATAAAAGTTCTTCTCATGGATTTGCATTGGTAGATCTGTTATTCGATATTCCCAGTAAATTTCTTTGGCTACCTTTTGACAGTTTCCCAAACTTTAATGCCATCATCTCTGTAGTAGTAGTATGGTAAATCCTCCTGGCTCTCCATGCCACGAGCCTTTATTGTCTCAGGAAAGCATAGAGATTTGTAGGTGAATGTCTTCATGGCCTTCTGGACCAGTTCTACATGTCCACCTCCACCTGTCCCATTAGCCTGTACATACACACACATGCACACACATGCACACACATACACACACAACTATATAAATTTGGTATGCTATAGTTAATAGTTATTTTAAAATATAAAGATTAGTTTTAGGTTAGTAAATAAGACCTAAGTGTTAGAATCAGTAAAAGCAGAGTTATAGACTAAATTACAAAACTAAAGTACAGGCTGAGAGAGTACTACAGATTCTTGCCTTACCTTGTCAAAGAGGCCACACTCACAAATAAGTTGCTCTCGTGCTTTGGTGTTAATTGCAATTGTGAAACGAATGTGTGGTATAAGCAGCTGAAAGTTCAAACCATGTATAAAATGTTATAATTTTTTGCAATATATGAATTGCGATGTGAAATATAATATTATTTTTGTTTAATTTATGCATATTTGTTATGCATGACAAACAAAGTGAAATATACGCACCTTGAACACTGGATGAACAGCTGGCAGCTGTCTGAACATGGCGATGCCAAATACCTCAGATATTAAATGGGTCTTGAGAAGGTGTGTCACAGTTTGGTGTACATGAAAATCTGCAGATCTCACCCAGATCTTGGCCAGCAGCCAGTCGTTCTCATTATCACTGGGAAGAAATATTGGGCTGTCTTCCCCTGGGGTTTGATTAAGCTTTTAAAATATATTTTAGAAAATTACATTATGGTAATATCATAACACTCTGGAAATTAGAAGTAAAAGACAATTATTCGTTAATGGTATGATATACGTTACAATATTTGACCTTACAAAATGAAGCCTACGTGTTATTTAACAGGCTAAAAGAAGGCACATCTGTAGGCTTTTTTTATTTGGGGGGTGGGGGGGGGGTTCTCTGAGAATATTTTTTATGAATGAATATGCCTGTGACGGCGGGGCAGGAGTAGAAGGAGCTTTACTCTCCATAGCGAACAGATACAGCAAATAGCGATTTTAGAAAACCTACGAATTAACCAAAAGCAAAGGCACAGCTTTAGCAAAGCGAAAGTAAGCACGTCCTCAGTGGTAGCGAAACAGCAGGCTACTCGCGTCTGCGCTGGGCGAACGTGCAACGTAGACCGGCGCAACCTGTGATCTTATATAAGGGGGAAAAGGTGGTCAACGAAACAAGGGACGGCTGTGTTTATAAACTGGTGAGGAGAATCTGGAAAGTGATGGGTGTGGTGTGGGAGTGGGCGTGTCCCGCTGCCTGGGTGACCGGCGCACCCTAATAATGCCATTATGTTACTTGGTTAAAATAGAATTTGTAGTAGAATGTGATAAATTACATTTGAATTATACTGTTGCGTTCAGTTAATTGCTCAGCTGATTTAGATGGAAATAATAGGAAGAACAGTGTTATAAATACTGCGTACAGTATTATTAACTACATACCTGTATGGCAATCGGCAGAATTTTATTCTGGCTGTTCTTGTACAGCAGACAAATAGGTGATGCTAAGTACTGAAGAGTACATGGATCTGTAGCATTAGGTGTTATATCTTCCATTAGCTCATAGTCTGCTATATACAAGTTTCCTTCCTGCAGACCACAGATCAGATGTTTAAGACATTAGAAATAAGTTATGGAAATAGACTTTGGTTATACCTCACAAATCTACATTAGAAGTTAGTGAGTTGATTTACCTTGAGTTCCTCCTCCAAGGTGAGGTCTCTTTCCAAGCAGTCAGCCACCATTTCATGTGTGACTGGAAACTTACTGGGAATGTTCGTACACTTCTGGATTATGACAGGGTTACAGCCATTTAAGAACTGATATCCAAACATGAAGTCTTCTTTCCAATGCTGCATCACATACTCTGCTCAAAAGGGAAAAAAACTTGTCAGTTTTATGGTTTGACACACTCAGGATTTTACTATTCCATAACACTGACATGAAAGTAATAATGAATGTTTTAATATTATGAAGTAGAGCCCCATTAACTGATTAACCATTAAACAAATAAGGACTGGGTATCATGGCTCTAGAGAAAGAGTCAAACATTAAACGATACAAGAATCAGCCTCTACCTGAGATGGTATTCTTGATTCTTACAAATATCCGCTCAAAGTCTGCAAAATCTCCCCAGGAGGACTGAAACATGTGCATGAACTGATTTATACACAGGTTCTCTATCCTGAAAGGGGAAGAATGGTCAGATCTGTTCATTTATATATCAGTAATCCAGAATCTAAAAACTATATGAAGGGAAAACATCCAAATGATAAGAATGACTATGGTGGATTTTGTAAGTTATTCGAACTTCATTTGTCTGAAACATGGTTTACAGTCTTCCTTCTGCACTTCCGTTATGCTGATTTGACCTGTAATCTAAATGTTTAGACATAAGTCAAAGGAATGTAGTCAGACAGAAAACCACTGTGTACATTGCATCTGTTCACTATAACCAGCCACTTTTGCCCTTCAGCTTTCTCAAACTCATGCTGCAGCTATGAGCTAAATTTCTCATGCAATCACTCATGCATGTATGCGAGTCAATATGAAACTGATCTCAAAGTTGAAAATGAGAGGGGGAATAGCCATAGTACTAAACGAAGTAACAAAGACAGGAATACAAATCATACACGGCAGCTATGCACACCCACTGTTAAGGTTATCAGAGATTATAGGAGAACTTTAATGTCATAGTTGTCTATGATGATATTCCACTAAAACAGAAATGCTCCAGATTGGGCCGGACATGTCCACGGACTCTATAACAGGTATAGAGTATTCTTAAGTGTTCTTGGGATGTGTTGTGAATGAATGTTATTCTGTTATTCACTGTTCACAATTTTTGGCTATGTACATAAAACATGTGTTGTATGGTTGCCACTTGATGGTTCTCCACTTTGGTGAATTATGCTAATATTTACTATTCATTGATCACGTGTTTTTATTTCAGTTAATTGCTCTTGCTATATATTCCAAGCCACTGATTTCCCCTCCTCATTAGTTATGGTAATTTTTTTCTTCTTATTTAGCTGCCTATGATTTTTATGACATTTTAATGTCCTAAATGCCAATATAAGAACAAGCCATAAGTCATAAGTGAGTACATAGTGAGTATTTGTTTTGATGTGTAGAGTGAGTTACATGCAAATGTGACTTAGAGCTAACAGCACAATAACTGTCCTGTTGGAAAGTGTAGGCCTTGGTTCCTATGGCTGCAGATGTTAATCTGTAACTATGTGAAATGTCGCCGTTCCTTTACGCTCTCACATATCACTCACGCTTTGCTGTAGTTGAGAGCGAAATCCACTCCTTTCTCACTGTCGAACTGGATATCTCGTGGTAGGTCTTTATGGCTTTGAGCATCAATGCTCATTGGGAAGCCTGGATGCCATTCCTTCCACCTTTAACAAGAAACATCACTTCCTAGTTGCAACTATCTGTGCTTAATTATTGGCCAAATTAACGCATATCATAAAAAAAGAAGCAACGTAGAATCGGGCAAACAAATTATCAAGTAACAAGTTCACACAGTCTTAAATGCTGAATATATCATGTAGTTTAAAGAAACTGTTTGTTCAAATATAACTGTTTAATCTACTCTAATTTTGTTATTCATTCTGCATCAGTATAACAATTAATGAAGTTGGAACGAAGCAAATGACTTTGGCCAAACACTGGAGTAAATGGAATTTCATGTATTTAGCGCATGTAATGTAATTTAAGCATGTCATTTAAAAATGATTACTTTAGTTCATGGGTGTTGTGTGTCAGGCAATTTTATATCAGACCTAAAAGTCTTTTGTCGTTGTTCCAGCTCTTTGCGCCTGTGCTGTTTTGCCACCCTAGTTTTATCATCTTGCGGCAAGCGCGCTAAAACACATAAAGGAAGCACACTACATCAGCAAACTAATTCAGCAGTTTAGCAAGTAGCAGGTATCAGATAAAGCAAAAAAAAGACTACCTCTGCCATCTCGAAGGACCACTTCTTTATCATCAACTATCCAGCGAAAGCATGGAAACTCAGTATAATCTCCAGAGGGGGTCTTCACTGTAATATATTTACAGTACCAGTCATCATGCATCCAATATTTCTTCTTTTCAATCTTCACCAGTTCAATCTCACCCAGGTTCTCCCCCACATTGACATCATATGAGTCCACCTTGGTTTATAAAAGTTGAAAGGCAGTTGCTAAATAATTCTAAGACAAACACTAAGGAAAACGTTTAGCAGTCTCTCTGCACATCCCTTATATGATTATTAATATTTTTTTTAAATTATTCTACTTCTTAAAAAACATACTACTTGAGTTGTTTCTTTAGGCAGAAAAACATGTTTCAACTGACTACTATTAAATCTATCATGCGTAAACAAATGTTTATTGCACCTTTATTTACCATTTGCATTCAACCACTTTTACAGTTAATAAACAATAAAGTTCTGGTACTTATTCAGTTATTTTACTGAAATTACTATTTTAAAAAATCAATAACCTAACTCAACATTTAGTGTGTTCTAGACTACAGGACTATCTACTCTTTTTAGAAGCACTAAGTGGTAATTTATAGGAGCAACTGTTTTGCAGACTTTATACTTAGACGCGTTACGCTGTTTCCTGCGTTTAACCTGTTCCCTAACCATTTATAGTCTCTTCTTCATTTTCTATGCACATAAAAATACATTGCAACTTTCAGACATGAATCCTATTCATACCACCAAATAAATACCAGTTCATACCAGTTCATACTGTTCAAACCACCAAATTCTACAACTCAGAATACATCAAAGATCTTACCGCTCCTCTTTCAAAGTCATTATACAGGGGTTTGTCCAGCAGGGTTCTCTCACTGTTACCTTCTGTCCCCACGAGGGTCAGGTAGATGTAATCATCAGTCCCAGCAAACCACTGGGTACCTGTTGAAACAATCACTGTATAGACAGGCATAGTGCTCGTATGTGACAAGGCTCCGTCTTTCCTCGGGTTAACCTCTGCAGCCTCTCAAAGAATGCATTTCCTCTTTTATCATTAAAACATACAGCTATGTCCTACGCAGAGAGAACATGCAAATGCAAAAACATGCCGCACGCTTTTACTCAACTAAGCTCCACCCATGATTTACTCAAATGCAGACGAAAGTAAGTGCATGTTGAAATAATGACATACTTCCTTAAGGTGAGCCACAGACCATAATATAACTTCTAGATGACTTATTGATTGCTAATGCTTAAATAAAATACATTTTTACAAGTTTTCACAAACCACACATCATCTTCATGAGAACACTACAATTTCAGTCACCTGATCTATAACACTACTCAACAGCAAGACTGGCTGAAGTTCACACGATATTATACTGATAAGAACAGATAAGACATCTCAGGAAATGAAGAGAGGAAATAAGACAAGCTGTTTTGCAGAAAATAGAAAATAAGTTCTATTTGTAAATGTTATACAACAACTAAACTTTCTGCTATTCATCTGCTCTTTTGGAGGAGGAATAGTAATTGTGAGGGTGATCCATCCTTTCAATCTGCATATCACATATCTCTTGTAACTTTATTTTCCATATAACTTGGGAAAATGTGTAAAACAGGAAACACAAATAACACAAATAATATTTACTAGTCAAATGAGCCGTCAACTATTACAGCAAATGCAAATAAGTGGACAGAATCTAGAAAGCCTTCTTTCACCACTATGAATGGTATATTTTGGCTAACATACCTACAATATCATGTTGGAATCAAGACATGGGTTGAGAATTTGTGTTTCACAAGAATCTAGAAAAATAAAAATTGAACAAACAAAAATAAATAAATAAATGTACACAAGTAAAAAGGGCATTCATCCATCAGGAAACAAGCTAAGGACATTCATTTATCCATCAGGGAACGGGTATGTATTATGTATCAGAGATGGATACATAATAAAGCTGCATGGCATTATTAAAACACACGGTAAACAAACTGCAACATATTGAAACATACAACACCCTTGAAAAGCTTTGAGCATGTTGTTGTTTTTATATTACTGCTCCCTCACATATACTCCTTGTAATTTTAGACATTCATCTGAACTGACTGCAGGTCTGCAGATAGAAAGCTTGCACCAGCCGTTTACTGTAAAGCACAGTGGGGAGAAACAGCTAGTAGAAAGTGCATTCCTGTATCAAGTCTGGGTGTAAGTTTTGCAGCATGACAACTGAGATAAGGGTGTAAAATGACACACTGTGATGGGAATCTTCTGCTGTATAGGGTCAAACTGTTCTGTTTTTAGGTTCAGAAAAACACTAAGGAAATAACTTCATGAAAATCATATTGGACTCACTGATTACAAACCAAATCAACATATTTGGGCCCAGATAAGGGCTTATGGATAAACATCGGCCTCCTAGAATTCAATCTCTGAATGGCTGCTAGTGACTCTTAACCGCAAGATAAAATGAGGTACTCAAAGGACAATAATCAACAGTCACTGATCATAAGAGATGCATATGAGCACCCTAAGTAATACTTCAAAGTCAAATATAGTTGTATAGTGCTTTTTTTTTTATCAAATCTATTGGCACAAAGCAACTTTAAAGATGTCTGAGTCCAAGCCCCCAGTGAGCAGGCCAAAGGGAACAGAGGCAAGGAAAAACTCAAGAGAACATGAGGAAGAAACCTGAAGAGGAACCAAGACTCAAAGGCAGAAGCCATTTTCCTGCGCTTCACACAGAAACCACATAAGTCATAAGAAGTAAGCAACTGAAGTCTATTCTAGTTTCCTAAAAGTACCTATGATATTTCTCAACGTTCAGCTACATATTTGAGACTTCACATATACCACAACAAATGATGTTTTATGCAAACAAAATGTACATTTAATTTATGAAAGCACAGAACAAAAAGGCATGACAATAATTAAAACATACAAAAATGCGTTTTCACTGAGTAGTTCAATAACAATTTTCCTGACAAAATTCAAACATTACAAACAAAATACATTCAAATCACTAAAATTTATTTTAATCTTTTAAATACAATTACAGCATTAGCAAGGTGAACATTTCCCTTCTTCTCCAAAATACACCATGCGAAAATGATACTAAATTTCATTTTTATGGCATTTAAAAACGGAAACCCAAAACATCAAAACAGTAAGCACATTATCAATGATTGTAATCACCCCCACATCAATGCTCTGTGCTCCTGATTAAACAATTTATGTGACAACAGTTCCTTTCTTCTCTTCGCATTAAAACAGAGGCACGCATTACACTTGAGAAAACAGCAGCTGTATGTAAAAGGCTTGTGTAGCGGGTCCAGGACACTGAACTGGGGGTTTCAGCTCAAGACTAAATCCAAGTGATTCTCCCTAAAAATAATTACATGACTAAGTAAAAAAAGAAATCAAAAAAAGAGGTCTAAAAGTGTGTGTGTGTGTGTGTGGTTATTGGTTGTTTGACTCCCCATTCTGAGGCTGAGGGTTTATTTAATAAACAAAATAATAAATAAATAAAATAAAATAAAAAAAAAGCCACACATTAAAAATGCCTGTCCAAGTGGACACTGGATCCTTCAGGTGATGTAAAAAGAAGATGTTAAGACAACTTTTTCAGTCACAAATCTGGAAAGACGAGGATACTGGCAACCACCACTGCAACATCACTTACAGAAATATAAAGGTAGCAAGGCAGTGAAGTTTCTCTATATCGTTAATCTTATCCGATTGCCTGTTAGTAATTGCTATAAAAATCAAGCTTTTCTAAGAGGTATATACATCATCTCAATTTATCACCGAGTGTGTTTCAACAGAAAGGGAGATGTGAGTTTGGGAATGACATCCTGTAAGCACAAAAGTCTAATACATACCAGCACAAGACGACAGACCACTGTCGATTTGAGTAATAAGGCTTGACACATAAATACTGTCATTACAAAATCAGTTCCTCCATCATTTATTTTCTTTCAGGAGGTGGGGGTTGGGGGGAGTGGGTTAAGGTGGTTCCAGTGATATGTGACTGTTTATGAAGGTTTTCTGATTAGTAATGAATCACTTTCTCAGACTTGATAAGTACCGGATCTAATTCTCGCTCTTATTTAACATGGAATACAGCTTTGACATGCTCACATAATCGATATTTAGATATACACAGCAAACTGAAGAAAGGCTTATTGTGCATTACTTGTTTTACTCACATAAGATACATAAGACGGAACCACTAACTGGTTAAGGCAGGCTATTCAGGGCAAAAACATTATGTTATTAGAGCAAGTACAGAGATTACTATCTGAGGGCATTTCCCCAGACATGTAAATAGCCTAATTCTTCGTTTCCGTAGTGAGAAGCCGGGTGCTGCTCTAAGCTAAAGGTTGCCCAGATGGAGATAGCGGAACTGATCACCAGACTGTACAAGGAGTGCTCCCAGAAGCTTGTTGAAACGTTGTTGCCATGGAGCTGAGGATCAGCCACTGCTGTTCCTCTAGTTTAAGTGTAAGACTTGCTTCATGAACTCGTATGTAGTGAAGGCAACAGCCTGCGATGGTACACAGCGGATATAGTTGAGAGAAAGGCCGCGGTACAGTCCTTTTTTAACCCCATACTGGCTGTGCACATGTTTAAGGGTCCTTGTCAGGGTGCTGCATTTTGAAAGAGGGAGTTAAGGAAGCCATAAGCAAACACATATTAAGAACATTGGGATGAATCAACACTTTCTCTAAATCACAAAATCACTTACAGACATCTATCAGAGTCAGGGAGCACTGCTCCTAACTGCATTCTCCTCCGTGCAACATCCAGAGGATACCTAGCTCAAATAAGACACATTGAAGAGGGGAAAAAGGTTCAGTGCTTCCAAGTGCATAGTTCTTTCATTTTCAGGATGGAGCATTACAAATGTTTGTTTTTTTTCCATGCGTGTCTTTCAAATAGGTTTGTCTATCAAACATGCAGGTCTTCTCTTTCTGGTTCCTTCCCTTCCACATTCCTTTCATTCCATTTCAACCCATAAAAATGTGCTATGTCATAATGCAGGGAACCATTGATTCCTTTGTAATTGTTTTTAACTGTATTTTATACATTTCCATAAATTATTAACGGTTTCCCAGAGCCCATAAATAACAGCATGAGAACAGCTGAACTTTCTTGCAGTTACAGCTTTAGTGTGAAATTACAAATTACAGTAACATATTAAAGCTCCTGAGTGCACTTTTTTTAAGAACATCTCAGTCCTACCAGTCTATCAGTTATTATCTGAACACATGAAGCTAAAAGAAAGGAAAAGCCCTACACTTGCATGCAATTATAGGGTAGGGCTTTGCAGGAAGGCACTGATGAATGGACTCCTAATGTGTTTGCAAAAGACAAAAAATGACATCTTGCACACACCCAATACCAGGAAACTGCAAGAAAGTTGCTGTACTTCAAATTCTACCGTTGAATTCACAATATACTATAAACACGATAAGGTATACACACGATATAGTTTGAGCAATGGCCCCAGCAACCCCTCCACAAAGCAGATTGACATGGGTCTTCAGCACCAGGACATCAGGGTTGTCGAGAGACGGCTTGCCCAACAGCTCAGGGAAGTGAGTCAGCCCAAGACTCTTCAGCGTGCCAAACGTGAAAAAGGAAAACCCTGAAAGAAACAGATCACAGCCAATCTGTTAGAGAAAAAAATACATGTTGCTAAAGGGAAGAACTCCATGTGAAGCTCTATGGAGTGGCAATCAATTTAAAAAGCTTAACCTGCATAGGGGGCCATGCCAATTATAGTAGGAGTTAACCCACGATAGAATCCAGAGATGCCTCCCTCCTTATGAGAAAAAGCACAGTTGGAAAAAGAAATACAGGCAAGAAAGTCTTTATCAAACCCATTTCTTCACTTGTACCTTCAGGTAGATGGTGTGAAAGGCATTTGCTATGCCAGTGTAGCGATGCTCCCCAGTCACCTGAAAGGCCAAGCGAGCTCGGATTACGTCAAGAGGATACGTGCAAATGACTGCAGTCATTCCTGGAGAAGAAATGCAAGCACACAGAAGCAAAGTCATCTGCAGCTTTAAAAAGCCACTCGCTGAACTAAAACCTAATAAACTGTCTCATTTATTTAGGTGGGTGGTAGAGATCGCACACCTGCCAAAGATCCAGCCATAAGACGATGAATATGCCCAGATATACCAAGCTTTGTACTAAGGAACTAAGCATACAAATGAACACAATAGGTTATCGGCCATTTGCCATATGCATGCATGCTATCTAATCTTTTTAAACATTAATGTGAATGAGTTACCTTCTTGTAGTTGTCAAAGGCCATAAACTGAATGGCTCCATATGGGAATATTCTCACCATCATTGCCCCATTCCCTTTGTACAGTCCGAGAAAGCCCTCTTTTTTTGGCACAGCCCTGAGAGTAGCCAAAACCCCTGCAAAGGGTCATTGGATTTGCTTCATATTCAAAAAGCTTATAATGACAAAAACTTGAGCTTCCTTTCTTTAGACATGAACTATCTTACCTAAGTGTTTGTAATGAGGATTATGAGCTTGAAGTAAGATTTTCACTCGATCCAGTGGTGCAATAGTGGTTTTGGCACAACATCCTGCTACACCTATATACACAAAAAACAAAGTGATCCGTTGTATCAGCTAAATCATGGCTACCCAAACCATTCAGTCCCTTAGACCAAAATGCTAGACAATGACCAAAACCACAAAATTAGATTCCTGCAATTACGCATTTGAGGTACATGCACATCATGACACTGGCAAAGCACGAGTCATCTTTCTAAATCCTATAATGTGGGCTCTGCATACTGCAGAGCAAACGAATACGTAAACTGGCTTCCAGGCTCATCCACATCATCTTGTACCATTTACTCAACTAGAAGCTAAATAGAAAGATGTTACCTCCTGCTACAAATGAGCGGAGCCAGTAGTAGTAGTCGTTCTGAGTAGGGCCTTGAAGTTGAGGCTGACCAGCTGAGGATACTGTCGCCTCTGTTGCCATGCTGTTGGTATCAGTACATCAGTATAGCCATGTCTTCAGAGCACACTGAAACATAAAAATCAATTTAATCTACAAGAACAACTGACTGTCAAATTGTTGGAACAAATAAGGACATAAAACGTAAGTAAGAATAATCACAATTAGCACGCTTCCGTTTCATGAGAACCCTCAAACGACACATTGCGAGTACCAAAAAGGGAACTAAATAACAAACCTGAGTCACCTAGCTTAGGCCAGACAGTCGGTGTTACTATGATGCATCAAAAACAACACGATATAAGTGCAGAAAAAATATTGTAAGATATCTGTATGTCAGCAGTTTGCCTGGTTTGTGTATTGCTGTGTTGCGCTTCTCCGTCAGACCAATAATTTAGCTCAATTAAACGGCTAAATAGCTGATTCCAAGTTCACAATTATGTTTTAAACTTTTAGTCAATAAAAGTGTCATTTAATCCATTTAGTTAATCGGTAAATGAGCTGGATAGGTTTGAAGATATTTTTTCTGAATCAGTAAAAACTACATCAACAAAAAGAGTCCTAAGATTCCGCCTAGGCTTGAGAACTTCTGCTTCTAGAAACCAGACATTTTAACGTGCCAGATAACGTTTTGCAACAATGCACCAAGTATTGCGCACGTAAAAGCGAACTGCAGTCCTACACAAGAAGATTATAACTGACTTCGGATGTTGAGGTTACTACTACGTAGTTCTTCCTGGTACAAAGTGTGTAATTGAGTCATGTTAGCTAGCTAAAGAATTTGCTCCGGTCCTGTATCTTCACTTTCAACACGTAACCATTCCGGAACACATGACTTCAATGACTTGAAGAACCGTAGTTAGGTAAATCCACATCAATCATTTTTATACGGCATAGCTAGCTAGTCATGCTAGCTAAACAGCTACATAGCCTAGATAATAGTGTCAGTTTTACAACTAAATTCAGTTTAATTCTGGGTTTAATTTGAATGTTTTCATTCTATACCATGTTTATAGATTGTACATTATACAAATTACAGTTAGTTTACTCACATGGGGAATTCAGGACATTAGTGACAAACTTGCCATTTGCCTCTTGAAATTTCATTGGTTTTCCATCTCTGGTGTCCTTCATGGTTACCTTTCTGTCGCAGAATTATGATGTCACTAGAAAACTAGCGAAATAAGCACGGAACTGGACAAATAATAGCTATAACTGTAAATCTGAAACCGACTGTCAAAGCTAGAAATGTAGCTTATCGTAAACAGCAGGACAGAACAGTCAAATTGTTTTTCTGTATTGTTTTTGTATGCAGTTTATGAACAGTTGTAGTGTCGTTTCTTTACCAAACCGGGGAGCTCTGCTACTGCTGCTCCTCTCACGAACAAGAGATAGAACATTCCGCCTGTCAATGAAAAATAACGACTCTTTATCTCTGTATTACTTTTTAGTGGCTACGTTAGTAATACGTTAATTTCATCAAACACCTTCTTAACACAAGTGCAATGTCCCTCCGTGACTTTACTTTAGTATATAAGACATTCGAATGTGCACACAACTATCCAAAAATGGAGGCCTATTGTATACAAAGTATCACATGTTAGACTGAACGCGCGCTAGTTATCATATCTAAACCAACCCAGGTTACAGTAAGTAACCCTCCAGATCTAACGCAAGTGTTTTAACATATTAATAATAACAATAATAGTGTTATGACGCAATAATTGTTACAGAACTGCTTTGTGCCATCACAACTGAGAGGTAGTTATATATACAGTATATGATACATAGATAGATAGATAGTTTTTAAAAATGTAAAATATCCTATCCATCAGAGCTTCACAAAAGAGAGCTTCACCAGCTCTTCATTCAAACCACCACCACAGGGTGAGCTCTTTTCAGGGATCAGTAGGTAGGCACCTCCCTACTTTCAATGAGGTACGCTCAATACACCTCCTAGAGGCTCGGCAGTGTGGACTGGCATCCCAGCCTCACCCTCCTCTAAGCTCGCTCCTAAAACGAAACATGCCACACCTCTTCAAACCCAAACCTAACAGGCACTTCTTAGCCACTCAGATCCATGCAGGCCAACCCATATCCAGCTGCACTGTCACTGTTAATGCATGCTCAGTGCATCTAGTTCCATCTGGATATACTACAAAACACAGTTACCACCATCTTCCCATAGATCCATACTGTCCAACCCGGTAACTTAGGCTGTATCCAGTCTCACTAGCACCTTGTAGTCTAGACTACTGTAGTAAAAGATGTAAAGATATTCAAAATTGTAGTGTAGTATGCAAAGTTTCCAGAGAAACAGGATGAACAGAAGTGGGACAGAAGTCCTTCATCAGCTGTGCAAGCAAAGTATTTCTGAATTTCCAGGAGGAGGAATTTTAGAAAAAAAAGATATTTAATTCACAACATTTAGGACCTCATGGAATGAATGTTTCAATTTACACATCTACCCATTTTTTCTCACTGGTTCCTCCTCCTAGAAATTCAGTAGAAAGACTTATCAGTGCCTGTATTTCTGTCAGACTGAACTACAGCAGTGGTCGAATTACCTTACATCTCAAAAAGTATCATTAGACAGCTGCAGCTGATTCAGATTGCTACAAAAGGACATGGGCAGACCACTCAAATTCTCAGATCCTTACCCTGTTTTCAGGTTATCTAGAAGATTGTTTTAAACATTTTAATACTTGTTGCAAAATGGTTTAAGACATACGTATATTCCAACATAATAAGATTCCAACATAATAGGCTTCACAATTTTGTTTGCAAGTGGTGACTAGAAGGATTCAAACATTGGAAAATTAGGAGATACATTCATGGGTAAGGTTACTGGAAATGATGTCAAGCCATGATGCCATGATGTTTAGAAGTTTATTTTATATCACAGTGGTTAAAGCAGGACACCTTTGTCTCAGAAGAAAAAACATGATTTAAAAACGTCGAAAACTTTGAATATGTTTAAACGAAACTGCAACTGTTCAACAGAATGTAAACACGAAAAAGTATCCTAATGAAGGGGGTTACATATCGACATGAAGGTATTTTATCCTTGTATTAATTATTATTATTATTGATATTATATGTCGATTAAGAACACCAAGTAAGTAGTGCGTTGTCAACGCAATCCAGTCCATATTTTCCTGCCATCCTCCGAACGTCGATTTGACTCGAGACCGTAGGTCGTGTTTGGCACGGGGGTTGCGTGAATTGATTGGCTTAAAGGGGATGCACGTTTTATTGGGGTGTTTCACTTTGTGGCAACATGTCATCGTTGAGAGTTAAATTATAGAAACTGGTTATTGTACTGTTCAAGCGTATTTATAAAGTTATGATCGATCGACTAACTTCCCAAATTCGTTAAGGGAAATGTTCAAGGATCACCGTCTCTTACAGGCGTGGAGTATTATTAGCAGTTCAGACAGTGCAACTGTCTCTCCGGTATGTAAAGTATTTGAACTGTCTTAAAAGTGTACGCACTAATCTACCACTATCGTAAAGTGTTTTTATTGGGTTATTCGGATTCTTTGTCGGAGTGAGTTTTATAGAATGTCGGTTTCGAATGATCCTGAATAAATGTTGTTGCTAGACGCTGCTGTAAGCTTGTAGCAACGATAACGGATAAACGAGCAGTTAGCAAATGCTACTTTCGCTCACTTACAGTAGGAATAGAAGTAGTGAAATTTCAGTTTGAAATATTGAAAATCTGAATACCCATACTAGGGAGCTAAAATATTGACAAGCTATTAGGTGCAGCCTTTCCTTATTTAGACAAAAAGTTTTTAACCTGGGCTATATTATAGAAATAATGTCTCTAGTGGTATCTTACTATGCTTTACTAGGTATTCATTTTAACTTGGTGTAAATTATATGTAGAGTGCTCACTAATTCTACACTATAGCAGTTTTTATCTGCAAAGCACAATAATACAAAATACAATATAATAAGAAGAAACTGCACTAGATAATTAGGATAAATAACTGCATGGTTGCAAAGATTATTTTCTGATTATAATACATTAATCTTTTTTGCAGGTATGTCCCTGTGAAGGCCAGACATGAAAAGCTAACATAATTTTTTGGACCTGAAGATCAAAAGCTATATTTCTAAGATACTCAAATCTAGAACTATTATAATTGTGTCTCTCATGCCTGCTATCCCATCTTTAAGTTTTGGTACTCTCATTAATCTTAGTTATGCCTCATACTCCCAAACCACCAAAGAAGGCATGTCCCCCAGTGAAACAAAATGTTAGGAAGTTTAAAACACTTACTGATAAGAGCCGAACAATAAATTCAAGCAAGCTCAAGTGTACAACCACACACACTAGGCAAGTGAAGGCCAGAAAGTCCACAGCAAAGAAATACACAGCCACAGGGGTCCAGGACAATGCTGTCAGCAAGCTCACCATTAAAAAACTAAAGGGAAGGGCAAGAAAAATCCAGAACACATTCAACATAACAAAATCTATCAGTCTTAGGCACACGCGTAGCTCCGTGACCCAACATGGCTTGTTTGCAGATCTCACTGGCAAAAGGAGGTCCACTGAAAGCAGTCAGTTGTTCAAGAGTGTCCCACAGGAAGTTGAGCCTCCCAGGAGAGTGGTCACAAACACAGGGAGAGACCAAAAGACTAGGGAACAGGATACTCCGAACATCTCAGAACTTAGTGATCCTGAAAGTGATGACGAACAAAACGAGACACTTGGACCCAATGCAGGGGTTCTACCCATTAACCTAAGCTCTGAAGAAAAAGACCTGGAGGAGCACAGGGACTTGCTTGTTCACAAGGCTGCTGAGGTTGAGAAGGAGAAAGTTGAGGTCACAACAGAAATGGTACAAAGTGAAAGCAGCCCAGTGACCACTGAAAGTTCTGAGAAGAAAATTACAACCGAGTCAGATGAAATATTTGTGAAAGTATGTGAGCCAGCCTCTACAATGTATTTTGTTTGTAAACCAAATACCTCAGGACCAACAGAACCGATTCTCCTACAGCCATGTGGCATTGTTTCGCAAATCACTGTAGAGGGCTCTTCTGAACTAGATGTGTCTGTGATGTCTGCTGGATGCGAATATCCCAAAGATTCAACAGCACTTGAATACACCACAGATGCTTGCCAGGAGGACAGAGAGTCCTGTAGCACCATAATCATAAAGACCAAAGATGAGGATGATAATGTTGAGAAGACGAGCACGAATGAAGGCGTGCTGTCACTCCTCTCACTGAGCACAGGCACATACAGCAGCCGTTTGCCTGCTCTGGACTGCAGGCCTCAGACTGCAGCATCTTTTGAAAGCAAACCCTCCAGCAGCACAGAGAGCACCCAGTCCTCATTTGACACCGAGTCAGAGGCTGGGAGTTCAGACCTTGCTCAGGAGAGCAGGCCATCACGTGCTTATCCGCTTTCAGAGGACAACAGACAACACTGTTTAGGCAAAGCTCGGGAGAGAAGGGAGGGGAAGAAAAGGCGGAGGTGTGGAGCTTGTGAACCGTGCCTCCGCAAGATCAGCTGTGGACAGTGCAGCTGCTGCTTGAATCGAAAGACAGGACATCAGATCTGTAAGCTCAGGAAATGTGTCAAGCTGAAGAAAAGGCCCTCTTTGATCTCTTCTGACGGGGTAGGACACATGACGGCTCACTTGCACACCATGCGTTCCTTTTTGCTCACCATAGCGAAATTGAAACATAACTGTACTACATGTACATATACAAAATAAAACTGAGCAATAGGTTTCTCCATCCATAATTTGATGTTCATTTAGACCCTCTGGGTTTGTAAAGTAGTAAATGTAATAAGGAGAGAAGCTTTTAATGTGAAAAACAAAGGTTGGCTCTTATTGACAGTGCTATTATTGGAAACACATGGGTTATAGTTGAATATTGAGTACTGTGGTGCTCTTGCATGGCAACACACACTACCACTGCTGTGAGCTGAGTAAGAAAACCCTATCACATGTGCTGCTGGTATCTCAGTGCATGGTGTGAGTGCATCTTTGTGTATAAGTGAATGACAGCCTTCCAAATGCTAAACCTCCATGGCACAGTGTTTCTTCCCTCTTCTCGTTTCTTATGGTGGAGAAACCTGGCAGTCCTACCCCTTGAGCTGAAAGCTGTGCTGAAATCCAGTGCTATTCTGAGCATGCCATGTCATGCACCTTCTGTAAAACTTGCTACAAGGTAAATGTGAGAATTCTTCACCACCTGTCTGAGTCATTACGTGGGCTTATTTTTGAATGTAAGCAGCTGAGGGTGTTGCTGTACTGGTGTGGCTGCGCCTCCTTTAAAATCGGGGATGAGAATAGGATTAGCATACACTAGGTAGAAGTTTGGAAATATTTTTATTGGTACATAAATATTTTATGCACGCGTGTTCACATCTGTCACATTCGTGGGCAGGAGTCACTTTTGTCAGTGTGTATGGATGTTATAAAATTCTGGAACAGCAGCCTTAAAGTTATATTATTATCATTCACTGCTGAGGTGCTAGAGAGTTAGAATAGTCTGTGGAATGTTGAGTATATGATATATAAATATGTGACCATATGCTGTTACAGTTGTAAGAGAGTCTATTCTGGATTGGAAGAGAAAGTATTCTGGATTGTAAAAGAGAATATTCTGGATTGTAAGAGAGTATTCTGGATTTCCTAAGTAGTACAACTGGTGACTCTAAAATATATATTGTGCATTACTATGACAATTACTGAAAGTACTCCCTGATTATAGAATATCTTGTCAGTAAATTATTCTATAAAATGTCCAAATACACAATTGTCATTTGCCAGTCATTCTTTTATGAATGTAAATGCCTTGTAAATTTTGATTTCAGTAATTCATATTTAATATGGTAATAATTATATTAAACAATAACAATAAAATAATAGTAACAACACTATTAACGGAGACAACAGAGACTGATATATATATCAGATACAGATGGAGAGAGAAGTAGTCAAAAATTACGTTTTCCAGAGAAACAGGACATTTTAGACAGAGGTATGTATACACTGACAAAGTATTGTTTCCCTGGAAACCTTGCATAGTACACTCCAGTTTTATGATATAGCCTACATAATATAGGCTATGTACACCCATCAGCCACAACAGGTGAAGTGAATGACATTATCTTATTACAGTGCCACCTGTCAAGGGGTGGGATATGTTAAGGCCTTGAGTCAACACGCTGTTTCCAAAGTTGATGTGTTGGAAGCACATAAGGATCTGAGTGATTCTGACAAGAACCAAATTGTGATTGATAAATGACCTGGTCTGGGCATCTCCAGAATGGTTTTCTGGGGTGTTTCTGATATGCTGTGATTAGTACCTTCTAAAAGTGGGTGCCCAAAGCTCATTGATGCGCATGAAAAAAGCTTCAGCAGCACAAATTGTTGATAGTATTAATACTTCTTATGATAGAAAGGTGTCAGAATACTCCATACATTACAGTTTGCTGCATATGGAACTGCAAAGATGCAAACTGACAAGCCTCTATGCAGATCCCTGTCTACGGCTGAACATGCCTACAGTGGGTACGTGAGCATCAGAACTGGACAATGGAGCAATGGAAAAAGTCGATCTGGTCTGATGAATCTTGTTTTCTTTTACGTTATGTGGATGGCCGGGTGCATGTGTGTCGTTTATTGGGGAAGAGGTGCGCAGTGGAAGCCAGAGGAGGCAGTGTGATGCTCTGGGCAGTGTTATATTGGCAAGCTGGTTGGTCCTGGCATTGCTGTGGATGTTATTTTGACCTAAAATTGTTGCAGACCAAGCGCACCCCCTCATGACAATGGTATTTCTTTACAGCAGCGGTCACCTACACAGTATTAGGCAGGTGGTTTTAATTTTTGGGTTTTAGAAAAGTGCCATGTAAGAATGAAGTATTATTACTAATCTTACGAGCTTCTGTGGTAATTGCTGTGTTTGGTCCATTTGTAAGGGTTGTGGTCTGTGAGTGTGGATGAAGACTTTCTCCTCACACGTGGCTCCATCATGTGGTTCATGTAGTCTTTCCTTGGGTTCACTGTGTTATCTGTGTTGTGTTATCCAACCATGTACAGTTGTGAGTACATTTTTGTTATACTCATGTATTAATCTGTTAAGATTGCAGTAACGATATGGGTAGGCTTTTTTAATATGGTGGGTCTGGTAATAACGATCAGCTAGTGAGACGGGGAGAGCAGAGAGTGCATGGCGTGAAAATGATTCAAGAAATTGATTTTTTTTCATCAGAATACCTCTATTTGAGGCTAGTGAGTATCTATAATACTGTAAATGTAGATTGTTGATTTGTCAACATATAAAAAAACATAAAAATATGTAATGGACAAAATTTGATTGTAACTATCATTTATCATCTTTATATCATAAATTGATTTAGTGTAATTAAGGATAATGTGTGGATGTGCATGAAGGAGAGAGAGATAATTGTGCAACCTGACTTTCGTTACTAATGAGGCTTAACAAGTTTGAGATGTTCAACAGAAGGGTGTGAGGGAATTGTTTTGACTTTCCAGACAGGGAAATCAGGATCAGCTTGTCTACACACCTGCAGTGCCACTTACTAGAGCTCAACTGTCAACCATAATTCATTCTTGCTGCCAAGCAAGATGACAGTTGTACCTACGAGTATATATTGTACAAAATAAATAGGGAATAAAAGTAAACAGGAGATTTTAAGTTAACCTGAAAACACTATGTTGTGATGTGCACCTGGAACGTGAAAGTAGAGGGGAGCACAACGATGACTCCCAGTGAAATGTGTGCTTCTCCACAGCCCTTGTTTATGTGTTCAGGTTTAAATGTAGTCGCTTAATGGTTGGTTCAAGAGTTCGTATTGAATTCCTTTTGTCATGTCTTCTTTGTTAATTACTGTGCTGAGAATGTCTTATGTGTGTTGTCCTATTGTACTGTTGGTTTTCTTTTCTGCGGTACACTGGAGTCAAAAGATGTTACCCCTGAGCTTGAAGAAATCAAGTGGTGTAGCAACACATTTGAAGGCAGAGCCCAAAGGAAGGGAGTACTGAGTACTAACCCCTCCTAAATCGGTCCTGTCAGTACGAGAGCAAGGTGGCTGACTGGGGAAGACGGTGAAGGAGCAGCAAGACTTAACAGCAGAACGCAGGTGGTGCCTGGCAACAGAGAGATGTTGTTCACCCATCAGCCATGCTACAGTGGTGAGGATGCCCAGAAGCTATGTTCCACACAGATATGAGACACGGAGAACTGAATTATCCTTAGCATAAAGGCACAGGTCAAGGAGCTCATGAAGGAGATAAAATTCTGAGCAGCTCTCTAGAAAGTGGCAGCAGAACACCTGGTGTGCTGGTGAAGGAAGAGTGGAGACCATAACCGTCAATTTTATGAACCTGGCCAGTAGGAAGCAAAAGTGCGGCTGCTCAGTGAGGGATGAACAGCATCCAGAAAGAACATTTCTCAGCCTCCAGAAAGAACTGTCCCTCAACCTCCAGAAGGAACATCCCTCAGCCTCTAGATGGAACATCCCTCAGCCTCTAGATGGAACATCCCTCAGCCTCCAGAAAGAACATTCTTCAGCCTCCAGAAAGAACATTCTTCAGCCTCCAGAAATAACGTTCTTCAGCTCCAGAAAGAACGTCTCTCAGCACCCTCAGGTAGAATGACCGTTGCCATAGACTTGCGGTTGAGTGCAGTTCACAGAGTGTTCACTGACACAGGCTTGTCCATGTCACTGCCATGACTAGGCATGCTGCATCACACTGAGAATGGCACACCAGACGGCTGGAAAGTGATGTAACATCCAACTCTTGTCTGTCACCTGCAACCCAGTGAACATGAGTGGAATGAAGCGGTTGTGGGGGGGGTCTGAGCCAAGTGCCCGAGTTCTGCCTCACACCTATACAGCCATAGCCATGCTTGACTTCAGGAAGGAAATGCTGAGCTTAAAGGGGAAACAAGTGAAGATGTCTGCAGTGTGAGCAAGACACCTCTGGAGGAGCCGAACATGTAGCATCAAAGCCGGCTGGTCAGAGGCCCAACAGATTTCACAGGTGAAGCCACTATTGCTAGAGGAACTGAGCACACAGTGCTACTGCTGGTTGGTGGGTCCCTGATGGATGTGGGTACCGTACATGAGCAGCCCCCTTATCACCATCGGCAACAGAGATAGCAGAAGGCATGAAGAGCAGCAGCAGCATGTAAAGAGGTGGTTCACAGTGTGTGAGCTGGAGTAACAGAGAGGATCAGGTTTATCAGAGGGGAAGAAACAGCGGCCATGGGAGCTGCTGTGCAGCTATAGTGACATCTTCGTTGTCAATGAAGCACAGATCTGACTCTGTCCTTACCGGCTTCTGTTGGTTAAGAAAGAGGCTACAGAGCAAAAGTTTAAGAAATGGTAGCTGTGGGAATCATTAAATATAAAATAGACCATGGCTCTTGCCAGTGGTTCTGGCAAAGATAAAGGATAACAGCTGGTGTTTCAACGACGTTAAAAACCCTGCCTCCCACGCATTGATGACACCTTGGATCAGCTCGTCAGTCTGCATAGTTCAGCTTGCTGGACTGGAAGAGTGGATATTGGCAAGTGGTACTCACTCCATATGCCAGAGAGAAGATAGCAATCATTCTGAGCACAGGACTGTGGAAGTTCAAGGTGATGGGTTTCGGGCCCCAGTAATGCTCCGGCCACGTTTGCTTGTTGTTGTCCAAAAGAACCGGTGCATCATTCATTTA
Organism: Sternarchorhynchus goeldii; assembly: GCA_028565775.1. Taxonomy (NCBI): domain Eukaryota; kingdom Metazoa; phylum Chordata; class Actinopteri; order Gymnotiformes; family Apteronotidae; genus Sternarchorhynchus; species Sternarchorhynchus goeldii. The sequence goes on from JAOXYF010000009.1 coordinate 9,236,293, forward strand.
TATGATGTGCTGTTTCCTGTGCTTAACCTTGATGGAACACTCGCACACCTGGAGCAGGTATTCAAGGCTATTAAGTCTGCGAACCTCCTGCTACACTTTTTAAAGGGCTGCCTCCTTCAGCGGCATGTGTGACGCTTTCTGGGGACGCATTGTGCAGAGCCAGAATTGAAACAGGCCCAGGTGCACACAGCACAGTGGTGCCCCACGCCGTGGAAATGCACTGAGCTTTTATGGAGCTCTTTGGGTTTGCCCTCGTGTTCACAGGATTGGTTTGCCGATATGGCCACATTGCTACATGGTCTCATGGTAAAGAGATCTGTGTTCCACTAGAGTGAGGAGGCTGAGCGTGCATTTGCTGCACTCTGTGCTTGTGGACACAGATGCCATCAGTAAGGACTTCAACACCTTCCTCTTAAGTCTTTTTTAATTCATTTCTTTAATGAGAACGTGATTCCATCTTTGTGGTGTGTTTTTCTGTTGGCTAACCTCCCCCAAATACTTCTGTAGTATTGTCACGGTAGCTCGCATGTTTTGCTTGAAGAAGTGTACATTTAATCTTGAGTTTTCTTTACTTCAGGTGACTTCTGTAGCTCATTATATGGCTAGCTGTACAGTGTTCAGTCTCCTATGACTTTGTTAAGTGTTTGAATGGGTCACAAAGACAAAGATGCTGTGGCTAGCATTATAAATGTGGCAGGGCTTCACGGTGAAGGGACAGTGAAGATGGGGGCTGAAGGAGTTCAGTCATGTCTGGTTTCAGTCACTCCTGATAGGATTCTGTGGCAATATTGTAGAGCATAATTTCATACTGTGACCTAGAGACACTGGATGATTTGTGTCACAATTCTGGAATCTGACATCTGTGTCCTTTACTAAGGCAGGCTTTTCTATAGTAAATACCTATTAATGAAAAAAGTACTCAATACCATATGAGCATGTTTAGGATGAACATGCTAAAATGACAGCATCATACTTTCCAAAAAATAAAAAGACAAATAACCTTTTGCCATTCTCTGTGCTTATTATAGACATGCATTTAGAGGTGGTACAAAACCAAACATGTATTATTAATGTTCTTATTTGTTGATTTGTAAAGCTCTTTTGAAATAACTTGAGATGTTCCCAACTGTGTTCATTTGTCAGCCTGACTCTCTTCATTCCTGACACTATCTGATTAACTGCAAAACAGAACTGTCATGGTTGCCATGGTTTCATCCTCTATCACCTTGACATCTAATACTGGAGCATGTGTCCAGCCTCTCAGGTCTGAAACGTGTGTGTTCAATATAATAAAGATGTGTCTTCACAATTATGTGATTCAGTACACAACATTATTTCTCATCACAGGTAGATTCTGTTCGTCTGCTCTCTAGTTTTACAGCCAAACAGCCACAAAATGAATAAACTATGCGTTTGCTTACTCTGTGACCATGCTCTTGCAGACTAGTTGTTTTTGACATCAGAAATGTTTAAAGTTTACACCTATGATGTTCAGTTTACACCTATGCTGGATGAAGATCTCATACAGGGTAGGCTAATTTCAGGTAGTGTTGTCCCTCTGCATTTAGAGGTGCTTTTGTCTCTTATCCAGAGCGACTTACAAAGTGCTTAGGGATACTTGGAATATCATTAAGCTTCATTATGGCCGCCTCCACATACCCAAACACAGACACACACACATTGTCTTCTATCTCCTCAACAGCCTTTAAATGGACCTTGAAGTTCTACACAGATCCTAGTGCAACGACAATAACCGAAACACAAACATATACGTGCTGCTGGCGAACCCAATCCACTTTCTGTAGTTCAGACATGGAAGGAAGTCCAGTAGAAAAAAAAGACTATGTGATTTTTTGCCCCCACCTCAACCCTGGCCACTGCAGCTCAGGAAAATGCCTGACACTCAACACTGTGATACTGCATAGTCTGCAATCCTAATCAAACACACCCAGGACCAAATATCTGGATAATGAAGTGTGCGGTATTGCCAGTGTAGATGTTTTTGTTATTACAGCTACTTTGTCTCAAAGGCACTGGTTTAAAGTTAAATGTGTAAATATAGGGTTTCCCAGCAATACAGAAAATGGAGAAAAAAACAGTACTTATGTGACAGTAGTTACTCATGGCAGTAGTTACTCATGTCTGTGTGGCTGAGTGTGTGTGTGTGTGTGTGTGTGTGTGTGTGCGTGTGTGCCCGATGAGTGCGCAGGACTGCTAGGAATCTATGGTGGCAGAAAGCATTCATTGGAATCGTGAAATGTCAGACGCATTGTGAGTGTGCAGCGGGATCTTCTGCCAGTAGGATGATCGCATCTTATTCTCTCAACTGCTGTTAGCCCACTCTCTGTGCAGAGGCTAACCACATGTGAAAGCACAAGCCAATTCACAGAACATTTCTGGACATCACAGCTCTTTGAATTACTTAATCCATGCAAAAGGATAAGAGCAATGGCCTTTTGTTAAACATGGATAAAAGTTTGAGATCAAAAGCATTCAAAGGCTTTTACTTGAGTCACCTGGAGGGGGGAATAACCCCACACCTTTGCGTAAAGACTGAAACTTGTTAATGAATGCAGCAGATGGTAGCCATGTCCTCTGCCCACAGATGGAAACGTTAGGAGAAGCTCAGTGTCTGGACTGTGTGCATGCCAATGTTGTAGGAAAGCTGTATGACATATGTAGCTTATTGTAATGTTGTATCTGTGGGAACGTATATAGTATACATGTGTACGGTGAGGATTTTTTTGAAGGGTGACCCAGAAGCATGCATTAAGAAGAAAGCCTAGTTTAACTTAAATAAATAATTGCATTTTCTCTGATGAAAGGAAAATAATAAGAGAAAATGTCAAATATCTAATAATGTACATCTGAATCAGAAATGTGATACAGTAATATCAATAAGCTAATATGTATCATTTTAACGTAGTTGTAGTCCACAACAGCGAGGCAACAGTGTTAGGCCTCTTACGGAGTATTTTGAACTGCTCCAGGTGTACTGTGATTTTATGGTGTATTTTACCAATTCTATGGTATTTGATGTGCTGTGAAATGATGGATTAGCTTACAGACATTAATCTAAAGTACAGGGCTTTAAATTCTTCACACTTCATCAGTACTCCCTTTTCTGCTTTCCTTTTATCCTGGTGTGTTATCCTGTGTTGATGTTTGCACACACATCATCCTAACTTGGAAGGCAGATGCAGTGTGTAAACTGCTGCTCAAGCTTCACAATGTCCTCCTGACTGATGTAGAGGCCTGGTGTTGCCCGTATTGATAGTGCCTAGTGGATCTACGAACTATGCCTGTATTTGGGCAGTCAATAGTAAGCCTTTAAAAAGAAGGGGCTATAATATGAAGGATGTAATGGGTTCTGAAGTGAAAGAATGAATAAGTCACACTGCAGATTGGAAACAAACAACACTTTTTTTGCTTATTAGCTTTTTAAATTTTATGATTGACAGTAATTTGCTGCTTTCCAAAGCTTAGACTTAAACTCATATGCTTTTGTACACATTAGAAGGCTCTTGGACCTTTGAAATCATATTAATTAATCATGTTCACTTGGATAATGCATGGTTTTATTGGTTCTCAGTGCATTTTAGGGAGCAGTGAGGTCCTATTTTTCCTTTCTAGCTTCACCGTTCCTGCTGGCTCATTTAGTGAGATGCATGCTGGTCTGGATGTTAACTGATGAACTGTCCCTCCATTTCAATACCTTCCATCAACCTGAGAATGATGGAAGAGGCCTTGACTGGTATATATGGGTTGGGAGCCCCTCCAACCACCTGACACAAAGACGTATCACTGTTGGTTCACTGGTATGAGCTATTGGTCACTAGGTGACATGTAGACACACTGCAATGGCTACTGTACTACTCATATCCAATGACAACCTCTTAGCTTGTAAAGGTTTTGTGTATAGAGCATTTAAAGAGCAGGATGTTAGGAGAATCTCAGAGCAAAAAGTGTTAGGAGCACCTCGGAGCCAAGTGTGTTAGGAGCACCTCGGAGCTAAGTGTGTTAGGAGAACCTCAGAGCAAAGTGTGTTAGGAGAACCTCAGAGCAAAGTGTGTTAGGAGAACCTCAGAGC
>JAOXYF010000009.1:9240482-9253944 GCA_028565775.1 Sternarchorhynchus goeldii
AAGTGTGTTAGGAGAACCTCAGAGCAAAGTGTGTTAGGAGAACCTCAGAGCAAAGTGTGTTAGGAGAACCTCAGAGCGTTTTTTGTACGGAAGAGGCAAAGGCCGAAGACTGTGTTTAAAGGACATCACCAATAGTCAAGGAAATGAAATGGTTCCTTTGGTTAGTGTGCAGTACATGTGTGCAACAGTAATTTCTGGAGAAACCAAACAACCGAGGGAACTGAGATTAATGGCTTTCAGATCCATGAAAAATAAATATTTCTAAAAATGGTAGAGGATCCTGTGCACTGACATATGCCTGCAGAGTTTTTTATATGCTGCAGAGATCATATTTATTTGACCATCTGCTCTTTTACACAGATAAAGGAGCCACTTGCATACACATATCCTACTCACAATCACAAAACTTAAAACTGTAAAACTCTCAGATAAGGTTACAAGAATAGGTGTCACATAGACTTTACAAGAAAACATGACACACTCCCAGCACCTATTCAGCTAAACTGCAAAAACATTTGTGCTGGATGTAATTTTCTTATTCAAAATGAAAAGTGTCACATGATATCCGGATTGGAGATTCTATGTGCTGTTTGAAATATCAGGGTTCGTTTTCAACTAAGTGAATTATATATGCCTGGGTACATGCATCACCATGTAAAAAAAGCCCAAATGTTTAAAAATTCTGGTATTGACATTCAAGCTATATCATATTTAACTTTATCATTACTCATGACCTTGAGGCAGTCAGAGAAATCATTCCCAGGTTCGCCCAGCCTTGCCCCTGTCTCAGGAGGCGTCTCACGATCTTATTTGTTCAGCCAGCTGCAGCGTGAAGAAGGGCTGCTCTCTCACGGCTGCTGATTCACCACACGACCCAAACCCAGCTTTGTCACTCATCAATGTCGTCATCGCAGAGCACGCGGCAGCAGTAGCCAACACATCGGGAAGGGTGGGGGCGGGATGCACATTCACAGAGCGCTACTCTCAGATTTAACTCAGAGTCTAGCAGCAAGCTTTGGATGACACACTGTACTTTTAATATCTTCACTTCTCATATATATATAATTAAATAGATGAATACTCTGATGTTATATGTAGATCTAAAAACATTTTGTCCTAAATATGCAAACGTTACAACTTACAGGATTTTTTTTAACACTGATGTGGGTTAGTCGAGTATAGGTGACTTAACTAGTTTTCTATATAGTTAATGTTTTACAGCTGTATAATGTGTAGATTGCCTTTATCCTGTAATTCCTATTCTCGTCTGACAAGTTCAGCGGTAAAGTGACGTTGAGTGAAGGGTAAAACCTGTCACTCCAGCTTCGTTCAAGGTCATTCCACAACTGCTAAACAAATGGTGCAACAAGAGCGCACTCCTAACAACCTTCTCTTAAGAACACATCACCTTAGGTGTCAGGTAAAAGCTAATCTTGTAATGAAAACATGCGTTTGAATGAGGATTCTTTTCTTGCTTTGTACCAACACAGACTGTGTACGACGAGCTGTTGTGCTCCATTAATGTATTCTTTGCTGGTTGTTTACACCTGACGAGATGTGTGCAGTGTAAGTGCTTAAGGTAAGATTCTAATAACTAAGCTGGCAAGAGCGGCATTCATAGTGTGTAAGCCATGGAGCAACACTGATATCATGTTTCCGTTTGAACGTTTTCAAGGGGTGGTATAATAGATAAAAGTGCCGGTGGTGCTCTCTTGCCCGCAGCTGACCTCCGTACTGAGCTTGTGTGCAGATTTCAGTGAATGAAGGCTGGGGTTAAACCTCAACATGTAGAAGGTTGTAAGAGAAGGCTCTCATAGCTACTCTAAACACAGGTCCCAGGGGAAAGTCCACAGGTGTGAACAGGTGTCTTGTATCTCTCTGCTGTGAGAGTGAAGGTAAGAGTGGGACACCTTGGTTTAGTTTTCTTTTTAAAAACATACATGTGGAAAAACTAGGCATATTTTGGGTATTCATTCAAATGAGCATGTAAGCCTAATAAGAACTTTATTATATATCAAATGGTAAGGTGTGAGCTTGCATGTGTGGTGTCTGTTTGTTTTTCAAAGACTGAATGAGCATGCTGTGATTGTGTGGGTGTATCTGTACATGTGTGTGCAATCGTGTGAGATTCTGAACTATATTTTTGCCTGCAGAATCAGTTTTTGTGGTAGTCATAGCTCTCTCCCTTTGGTGCTTTGAACTCCATTCCGGTACTGCAAGTATCCACTCCACACTTTGACTCTCTCCATCGTACGTACTTGTAGAGTAAGAGCCCGCATAGGGGATCCTTTGTTTAGGAGGGTCTAGGCATGGATGATAATTTACAAGCCGCTAATGTCTCCACGCGATTGGCTGCTGGGGCTGTGTGCGCGTCTGTAAGAGGCATGCGTCGAGCGTCTGCTGCAGAGCCAGTCTGTAGCTGCTTTGCTCCACACTGATCATGAGAACCCGGTCTGCTCGCCCCTTTTCTGCCTCTACAGCCACTCATTCTTCTAAAGCCAAGAGAGGCAATATGGCTACCTTTTAGGATTATGTTGCCTAAAATTGAGGGTCTGCCTCTGAGGACTGAGAAGGTACAGCACCGGACTAGCTTTTAATGGCCATTGTCTCAGCCAAGACATTCATTGTGCAGTGTGTTGTGGCTGTGGGTCTGCTGGCTTGCATTGTGTGTCTGTCTGTTTTGTAGTGAGCATTGCATCAGTAATGTGTTATGTCCGGTCTTTTGGTTCTCTTTTTTTAGGTGAGGTGCAAGAATCTCTCTAAACTTCGGAAAAAGGGCGTTCCCAAGGTAACGGACACCCACTTTTTTGTGTTTTTTTTGTGTGTTTTTTTTTTTTTAACCATATCGGTTCATGCAGTATTTGGGTCTTTCCTCTTTTGTGTTTTTTTTTCCACCCCCATTTCCAGAACGTTTGTGGCACCTGCTGCTGTAGGGATGAAGGAATGCTCCGTTTAGTCTGTTTTCTCCTGAGTTCAGTGAGAGAAGTTGAGAGACAGGAAAGGTGTGCAGTATGAATGAAGCCACTATGAGTAGCTTCAGAAACACACTCACCAGGAAGGAAGCATGCTTTTTTTAGAAGTCACATTACAGTAAAATCTCAATGCTTTGAAATTGTGCACGCAAAGCAGTAGTTGCACATCACTCTTTGATGTGTTTAGAGAGGGCAACGGGAGCCTTACACTCTTTTGTCATGTCTAGTTAAAAAAGAAGGGCAAAGTATTTTTTCTTTGACTTTCGAAATAAATAGTAACTTAAAAGTCTAAAATTTACTAACATGTAGGTCTGCATGTTGTCACTTTGATGGTAGTAAAGTTAATTGTGAAACTGTCTAGTGATATAGAGGTAAAAACAAAGTTTAGTTTTATTTTCTAATTGCGAATGAGAGAACTCCTCAGTGTTCGTAGATAGTGAGATATAGCTATTAGGTCTCTCCTTCTCTCTGTTTGGGTTGGATATCCCTCTGTTCTAACTTTCCCTGGTAACGCTTCCTAAGGGAGGCTTCTTAGGATTCTGTAGGCAATACGTGGTCAGTTGCTAGGGATGTGTGTGTGTGTGTGTAGTGTGTATGGTGGGTGTTAATGTATGGACGATGTGAGTATGTGTGTGTGTGGTGTGTAAGGGGGGTGTTAATGTGTGGACGATGTGAGTGTGTGTGTGGTGTGTAAGGGGGGTGTTAATGTGAATAAGGGGATTATAAACAGTTACTACACTGAAAGGTATTCAGCATCAGCAGTGACTTTTGGGGTTTTTTGAGCTTCAGACACAACAAATGAGGGCCAAAGAAGGAGAGCCAATGCGGCCTGAGACTGATGGGTGACGTGCTGAGCATGAGCAACTCATTTCCTTTATGTCAGGCGATCAAAGTGAGCGTGGCTCAAGAACAGCTTATATCAGTATCAACCAGAACACTTAATACAGTGATATGGCCTAGTAATTCAAGTCCAGTTAGGATAATGAGGTTTCGACGCATTGAGAGCTTGATATAAAAACACATTTTTCACATTTCTTAGTGCTCTTTCATATTTGAGGGATTTTAGGAAATACTACCATCATATTGGGACCCATATGTATTGTAAATGTATTTTTATTAAATACATTGTAGGCTTTATATTGTGCAGAAACTACTGATTACTACTACTAGCCTGTGTATGAATTTAAATTTTACATGACATCAACATTGTCATTTCATGGGCAGAGGTGTTTTTTCCTAAACATTCTGTTTTGCTTTAATGTTTGAGCAATTCATCTGTATGTGCCCCCATTTCCCCCAAAGGTCTTCCTCCATGGTACAGTAGCTCAGCTCTCATTTGTAGTTCTCATCAAGCATCATCAGTGCTGTTCTTGGAAAGTCTTGTTATTTATGTAAGAATTCTATGAAGTATATAAAGTAACCCAACGTAAGTCAGGAGTTCAGGTCAGCGGAGGTTGCTGATCCTGTCTGATGATCCCACCACTGGATGTGGTACAGAATCTGCACTACTCTCAGTCTGGAGTAACATGAAGTTTTATTACGTCATTTTACATTTTACTCCATCACAAAAAAAAGAAAAAAATCACCAGAGGACATTAGAAGCTCTAGAAGCTATTCAAATATAGAGTGAAATCGTTTATTTACACTGGTTACCTATTGTGACACTGTGTTCCAGGATACATGGTTATGAAAACAAACAACTTGATAACACACCAAGAACAGGCACAGATGGCCAGCTGTTTTCACTGTTTCACTTCTGGATGAAACATCAGAGAAGCTGATTGCCGTTCTCTTCCCTTTTTTGTCCAGCAGTAACAGTTGCAGAGGCTGCCATGTTGTTGCCTCACTCTCAATTTTTGTCCCCTCTAGTAAGTTGCATCACCCTGTGTCTTAGCATGAGGGTTGATCAGAAGTGAGTTCTAAGAATACAATAGTTTTGGAAAGACTGTGTTTATATTTAAAGTCGCATTGCACTTTTATTGCTACATCAAAAGACTAATGTAGTGTGTGATTCAAATCCTTAGTAGATAATAAAAGCACAAACTCACTCTAAAGCATGGAATGTTGTAGTCTTTATTTGACTGTCTTAAGCATTTTGTGTTTTGGTCCAATTTTTGGGAAGCGCTAAAATGATTTTCTTTATGAGAGGTACTTAAGTTACTGTGTGAGGTGAAGGGAGTTTCTGCCTGAACATTATCATAGGGACTCATAAGGACTTCAAAGGTAGCTGCCGCTTTTCACACCCTCTCCTGTGGAAACACCAGTTAGGTCCTGTATATCATTTAAATTATTGACATAAATAACACGTGATAACACACCAAGAATCACCTTGTTTTCATTCAAAAGTGATATTCACATTTTGGGTGACATCTGGATATAAAGTAGTTTACATGTCTTAAAGATGTATCAGTGAACCTTGAACCTACAGTCATATAAAACCTAAGTCCTTTAGTCCTTTAATGGATTTTACAGAGAAAGGTCAAAGGTAAAATGGTCACTGGCTACTGTTAAACTGCCAGTGATACTGTTGTCTTATTATTATCAGTGTCCTGAACATGTGTACTAAGTCTGATGAAAGACCAGATATTCAGTAATAAAATCAGCCAGTAATCAAGATTTGTTTAGAGCTACAAATATTAAGCTGTAAATTATGCATAGTATTTGTAATTGTTGGAAAAAGTAAAGCTGAAGGTATTGCAGTTGTTTTTATTAATATTTTCCCCTATGAATTCCGGCTGTAGTGGCACAGACTATTTGCTGAGGAAGCGAATGGTGGATCACAATATGTCATCGGTCTGTCCTATGCCAAAACTTTCTAAATCATCTTTCTATTTTTCTCTTGCCCAGGTCGAGTCAGAGGGCATCGCAGTAAATGGCACTAGTTCAAAGCAGATGGAAGGGACATTTGTGGCGCCAGAGGAAGAGGCGTATGACTTATCTGGAGCACATGCAGCTCCACCCAACCCGCCCACGCCCCTCCACCCTGCCACAGAGCCGACTGGGCGAGTGCTCTGGCCTGCTGTCAGCAAAGATGCACTTTCTGCTGACCACAACTCTTTAAGCTCTCACAATGGTGCTAAACAATTGAAACCAAACATAGAGAGAAACACAGATCTCGCCGTCTTACAGCCTGAGGCTCAAGGGGCTATGAACATGCTTGGCAAAAGCTTGCCCTCCACGGAACTTCCTGAAAACATGGTTTCTCTCAAAAAGATCAGACTTGAAGAGCCATGCATGGTGACGGATATACAAAACACATTGCACTTGGATAACAGTGACTGCTATAAGGATGCTCTGTCTACACTAGCTGTCGTTTGTTCATCCATCACTCATAGGAAGCTTTTGGAGGAGGAGTTGGTTGGTCCTCTGGGATCAGATATCTGTTCTTTTAAGGCTGAAAGAGTAGAACAACCACAACAGAGGCTTTCACCCCAGGAAGGGACTTCTAAAAGTCCAGCATGTACCAAGTACCCTAATCAGAAAACCTCAGTTGCACTGTCTTGTCCTAATGTCCAAGCTCTGGTTGAGCATAGGAACATAAGCATAGATCAGGCCATAGCTATTGAGGCCTTGACCCAGTTGGCAGTTACCCCAGAAACAGTGCCCTTCATAACAAAAAATCTTGGTCAACAAGAAAGCACACCACTGTCAGATTTTGCATCAAGCGGGCAAATACCTCTTCAGGATGCTAAACATGTAATGGAAGTTCCCTCCAACAAAGTCTCAGTAATCAGTTCATCATTGCATCAGACTTCTGTTATTTGCAGTCCTTTGAACAGACAGGACAATTTCACCCATCACAGCACACCAACCGCACACAGGCCCTCTTTGCAAGATCTCTGGAAAGCTGGCTCAGAATGTGAAAATGTCTTGCACACCCCAGAGAATGGAAGAGTCAGTCAAGCACTTTGTAAACCAGATAGGTTAGATGGCACTTTTAAAAGGTTTAAGCATGTTGAAAAACCACAGAGCACAAGGAGGAGGGATGAAGTGGAGGTCGCTGCCCAGTTGGTTCAGCTTGCTTTCATGATTGAATCACGTCAGAATCGAGTGTCGTCTGAAAACAGTCCCCCCAAGGGGATGCCAGTTCATGCCACAAAATACAGTCATCATGCGATTGGACAGCATTTTAAAAAGCAAAAAAAGCCAAAAACCACCCCTGCAAATCCCCGGATATCAAAGAAGAGAGCTGCAGAGAATGCAGATTGTAATCATAGGATACCACTAGCCAAGAGGACTCCGAATGGCAAAACCCCTTTCAAAACAAAGGGTCAGAGGTCAGCCTTGCAGAAAAAGGCAAACCTGCACTCCAGGAAGAACCTATTTCTCCCACAGGCTCAAATCGACCTCAAAAAGTGCTTAGCACATGCTCAGTATGAGAAAAGGCAGCTGTCCCATTTCAGTAACTCTCTCAAAAGAGAGTACTTAGACCAGCAGGGTCTTATGAGCATCCAGAACGCTGTACATTTCAAAACAGATACTGCAGCACTGAGTCATATTCATGGTAACCAAGCCCAACCAAACAGACATTGTCATAGTTTTACAAATGGTCACCTTGGTGCTACCCATGGCCAGAGGCATGAATGTGAAGAATATTTGACTTCTCAGGTATCAAAAACCTACAGTGTGCTAAATCATGGTGCTAGATCACAAGACCTGTCTGCTATGTCTAACCTTCCCAGTGGAAACACATTGCAGAACCCAGGGAGGTACCATAACATAAACAGTCTGAGCTGTGAGGCACAGCAGACCAATCAGAATGCATATTACAAGGTGGAGACATCTGGCCCTGTCACCATTTTGTCAACGTCAGCTGAAAATATTAAAAATGGTGATGTGGAATCCCCTGAAAAACACACTCCTACAAAGCACGCACTCAGCTGTTTTTTAGAAACTCCCTTGAATTACTTGGACATCCGAACCAAGAATTTACTCAACACCCCATCAAAAAAAAACTTGGACCTCCCCTCATGTGACTGCATGGGTAAGGTTACATATAATAATCTTCACAATAATGTTTAAAAAGATGACTTAAAAAGATTAAAAACATAATTAGCAACACAGTTTTTAACTCTATGAACTGATCTTTTATAGGTGAACCTATATCTACGATATGCACAATAATGACAATGAGTCATTGTCAAACGTTGATACAATAAGTTGCATCTTTTCTTCACATTTTAGATCAAATAACTGAGAAAGAGGAAGGTCCACTGTACACACATCTTGGATCTGGGCCAACTGTAGCATCAGTACGAGAGATGATAGAGGACAGGTAATATATCGATTGTAATATATTCACAAAAAAAGGTACGGAACAAAAAAGTGGCCTGACAGTTTGACTCTCACCAGTGGTAGCTCACTGGATAAGTCACTTGACTAGTAATCAGAAGGTTGCTGGTTCAAACCCCACCTCTGCCAAGTTTGCCTGAGCAAAGCCCTTAACCCTCAACTGCTCAAGATGTATTCAGTCGCTTTGGATAAAAGCATCAGCCAAATGCCATAAATGTAAATGACCTTCTGCAGCTGGGCACGCTCACTGCTGGCATGTACTGAGACGGGTTGTTTGGTTTGTTTTTAGCAATTGTGGTCTGAATGATACTTCTTTGGTTTGTTCTGCATTCGTTTCAGGTATGGGGAGAAAGGCAAAGCAGTGCGTGTGGAAGTGGTAGTATTTACTGGAAAAGAGGGGCGGAGCTCCCAGGGTTGTCCAATAGCCAAGTGGGTAAGTGATCTATGGAAAACACTTTCACCCCCATAAGGTTTACATAAGTACCTGCTGATGTGCTGGAGAGTATTGTAAGAGAGTCCTTCCTCTCAGGTAATCCGTCGGGGCAGTGAAGAGGAGAAGCTACTGTGTCTGGTACGCCAGCGTGCCGGTCACTGCTGTCAGAATGCGGTGGTTGTTATCCTCATCCTAGCCTGGGAGGGGATCCCACGTGACATGGCCGACAGACTGTACCAGGAGCTCACCCAGACCCTCTGCAAATATGGATCGCCCACAAGCCGCCGTTGTGCCCTTAACGAGGAGTGAGTCAGGAACAGCACACAGCAGAGAGTGGCCATGATTCATACACTCACACACACACACACACACACAAACACGCTTTTTTGTTTTGTTTTTTTTGGCCCATGTTTACACGATGATAGCGGAGGACCACCAGTTGTTATTTGATTCACATCAAATGTTACTGTCCAATTAATGTGCTTCCTTTCGGCCGTCGTTTTGTCTCCTTAGTCGTACGTGTGCTTGTCAGGGTCTGGACCCGGAAACCTGTGGAGCCTCGTTCTCATTTGGCTGCTCGTGGAGTATGTACTTTAATGGGTGCAAGTTTGCCCGCAGCAAGGTGCCGCGAAAGTTCCGGCTGCTGGGAGACTTTCCTGAGGAAGTGAGTTAGAAGCTCAGCTGGATGCTAAGTGATCTAAGATACTTCTTATTTCTGACAACATGGACCACTGCTAATATGAACATATCTGGTGTAGTCTCTAAAAACTAGAAAAAGATTTGAATACAATGTGATATACGATAATAAAATGTCATTTTTTTCCCCTTCGTAATATAGTTATTTGAACTTTTATGTTGAAAATGTTCATGTAAAGCTTGTTGCCTCCCAGTGGCCATAAATAAGTCAAGTCAAGTAAAATGTATTTATATAGCACTTTTTACAATGAACGTTGTTGGGTCCAAGTCCCTAATGACCAAGCCAGGGGTGGCAGTGGCAAGGAAAAACTCCCTAGGTGGGGATAAGGAAGAAACTTTGGGAGGACCAAGGCAGCCCAGCTAGTGGCAGAACAAATTCAGGCAGCAGTAAATTAGTGGTAGAGACATCCTAAGGAATGGTGCTATTAGTCTTTATTACATATAGCAAACTGAAACCAAATCATGATGCATTGCCATTTTTCTGATTTTATCAGGAGGAGAATTTAGAAAGCAACCTACAGAATCTGGCAACAGATTTGGCTCCCATATATAAGAGACTTGCCCCTCAGGCCTATCAAAACCAGGTAAGAATCACCTATACAGAATAATTAAACTAAATAGCAGTAAAATGTTGTGTGACTTATGGTCACAAGCTCTGGGCAGTGACCGAAAGAACGACACTGTGGATACAAGTGGTCGGAAATGAAGCTTTTTCTTCAAGGTGGCCAGCCTCTTCCTTAGCTCAGCAATCTGGGTGAGGACTGGAGTAGAGCTACTGCTCCTGAGGTGGTTCAGGCGTGTCCATGGATTGGGGAGGTCTGGGTCTCTTTGCTTAAGCTAACCCTAACCCTGACCCTAGTGGTGGAAGATGGATGGATTGATGGAACAGTAAAATGTACTATAAATGTAATATTGGTGTGATATAAAAAGGTGTAATATTGTCAGCTATTGAAAGCTAATGCTATGTCTGCCCAGTTGTACAATTATTTCTACCTTCAGAACGTGTTTTTAAATGACTGTTACTCAGTACTCTGCATGTGAAAGGGAACCGTTGACCTTTGACATTTCAGGTGGACGCTGAGGATTCAGGCCAGGACTGTCGACTGGGTAGAAGAGACGGTCGTCCATTCTCTGGCGTAACAGCGTGTCTGGACTTCTGTGCTCATGCCCATAGGGACACACACAACATGAGCAATGGAAGTACTGTGGTAAGCATTGCCTCACACATCCCCAGCTATCTTATACTGGCATTTACCAACATAATGCTCCTTTTATTTATACTAATATCATTTATATTACTGTCATTTATACTACTATCATTTATACTACTGTTTCATTTATACTACTATCATTTATACTACTGTCATTTATACTACTATCATTTATACTACTGTCATTTATACTATAGTTTCATTTATACTACTATTATTTATACTACTGTTTCATTTATAATACTATCTTTTATGCTACTGTTTCATGTATACCCTCTGGCTTGTCTGGGTCTATGTGTGTGCATGTGTGTTATCCGTTTCACTCATCTTGTTAGTGTTGGTGTTTGACGTTCTTAGTCTCGTGTGTCTCCAGTTTGTGTTCGTGTTTAACATTTTGACTAAAAACCATTCGACCATGAAACAATGCCTCTGCATCCTGCCTGGACCTCGCACCTCTCTCACTAAGTGTTACAAATACAATGTAAAAATGTAATATAAATATATTACATTGTAAAAAAAAAATCATTCATTAGAAAAAATATAATTACAATAATGAAAGTAAAAACACAGATTTTTTTCTTACATAAAAAAAAAAATCTCAGCATGATATGACCAGGTGTTTAGGCTCAAAGATAAAAAGCTGCCGTCCCTGTGTGGCCTGCAGGTATGCACTTTAACGAAGGAGGATAACCGTGCAGTAAGAAACATTCCAGAGGACGAGCAGCTGCATGTCCTACCTCTCTATAAGATCTCAGAGACTGATGAGTTTGGGTGCGTGGAGGGCCAGTGGGCCAAGATAGAAAGCGGAGCACTGCAGGTGCTCTCGTCCTTCCCGAGAGAGGTACGTCTGCTGGCTGAGCCCGTCAAGTCTGCCCGCAAGAGGAGGCTGGAAGCCAAGAGAGAGCGTGAGAGGCAGAGCAGCCAGGACAAGAAGCAGAGCAGCCAGGAAAAGAAACAGAACAGCCAGGACAAGAAGCAGGTTGCCTCTGGGAAGGGGAAGAATGAGCTCCTGAAAGGTAGCAACAGTGACATCTGCCCTCTAATGACCTGGGCTGCCTCGAATTTTTGAGATGTTTCTGATAATGGTGCTATAACGCTCTCAAGAGCTCTTATAAATCCCTTGTAGCATGAACAATTGCTAAAATGAAATTACCCTTTTGATATTAGATTTGTTTAACTGCTCATTTATTTCCAGTGCATTCTTATGAAAATCTAATTTACTTTATAGGTTTCAAAAGCGCTTCTTCTGAGCAATCATCGTGTTTCAAAACGGAGCTGCAGAGTGACATTTCTCCTATGCGGGTGAATCCAGATGTGGGGAGACCCTTATCAGACTTACCAGCCACGTCCAGTCCTTCTACCAGAGCATACTGTATTCCTCAAGTGAGCTCTAGTAGAGATACAGCAGCACTTTCTCCATCCCTTCATCCAAACCCAACTGCCTCTGATTATGGCTATGCTGCCAAGCTAGCCCAGAGCAACAGACCTCCCCTCCTCCAGCATGGCCAAGGACCTGGTGTAGTGACACACAGCTCTCCAGAATTCTCACATCAGAAACCATGCAGAAAGCAGCAGGGCTCAGATGGTCCCCTGGGAATGGAGGCACAGGGTTTCCATGATTACTGTTCTACAGTGAAGTCGGAGTCTGAGGAGGTGCATTGCCTCCAGGGCGGAGCCGCACCCAGACCGATCTCACCGCCCCGTGCCGAGAGTCTCCAGAGCCGGCTGAACTTTCACCAGGCGTATCTGGGCCTGGACGACCACCATGGGCCTCCAATGATTCCACGCCCCCTGACCCCTGAAGAGGTTAAAGCTGAGCAGGTGTGGTCAGACAGTGAGCACAACTTCCTGGATGGAGACATCGGTGGCGTAGCAGTGGCCCCATCTCATGGTTCTGTCCTTATTGAGTGTGCTCGGCGAGAACTGCATGCCACCACTCCCATCCTGCAACCCAACCGCAGGCACCCCACCCGCATCTCCCTGGTCTTCTACCAGCACAAGAGCCTTAACGCACCTGGCCACGGCCTGCTCCAGTGGGAGGCTAAGATGGCAGAGAAGGCCCGTGAGAGAGAGGAGGCCCAGCACTTGGGACTGGAGCCTGGAGCTGTGGCAGCCCTCCACACTGCCAAGGCCAAGAGGTCAAAGGTAGCGGAGAACGCCCCAGAAAACAAAGAGGAAGATGCCTGGCAGGAAGAGAGGGAGGAGTTGCAGGTGCCTACTCGCCAGTCACTAACAGTTACCTGTAACGGTGCCGTCACATCTGCCCCCTACACACTTACCCATGTCACTGGACCTTATAACCGCTGGACATGACAGTGGCCACTGTTAGCTAATGTCTTACCTCAGTCAGTTCTCTCTCTTTGAGACCTGTTTTGACATGTGCTCTTTTTTTCATCTGTGCTCTTCATCTCAGCTTTTAAAATGATGCTGACTACCGTTTGTCAGTTTTTAACTGTGAGTTTTGGTGCATATACATGTCTTTTTTCATTGTAAAGAGAAGGTGCTCAAAACAGATGTTAATAATCTGGTTTTATACAAAAAGAGGGAATTGGTGCATAAAAGATGTGACTATTTATTCTGAACATTTTCACACCTCTTGTGTGTAATTTCTGGTCCAAGAGTGTTTGCAGAGTCGACTGTGTCAGCCTATAAGCAATTTGTGTAGTAAACACTCAGAATTGACATTGTACAATGTGTGTAGTAAACACTCAGAATTGACATTGTACAATTTGTGAATTCTATTGTTTTTTTTACGTTTCAACCTTGGGTGCTGTCATTTTAAATATTCAGGTGTTGCAGTTTGTGTCATTGTATCAGTAACATAGTTTGAATAACCACAAAATTAGATTTTATATATA
>JAOXYF010000009.1:9254044-9307352 GCA_028565775.1 Sternarchorhynchus goeldii
AAAGTATGTGTGAAACAATAGTTTGTTAGATTTGAATAAACATGTAGCATTGGTTTTATCATACAGTGACGAGAGTAATGAAGGTACATAAAGTCTGAATTATGAAAAATGATTTCCATTACACATCACATTGTTTGAAAAAGCACTTTTAAACAGCTTGACCTTTGTGTATACATTGATAAATTATATAAACATATATATATAAAATAATATTCCAGATGAGTAACTGCAGTGTACTGTAGGAGGACAGTAGAGATGTTTTAAAATGTAGTGAAGTACACAAGCTTTCCAAAGAAACAGGATGTTTCAGACAGAGGTCCTTCATCAGCTGTGAAAGCACAGTGCGTCTGCAGAAGCCTTGGAAACCTTGTGTACTTCGCTACATTTTCATCTATTTATCTATCTATCTATCTAGATAGATAGATAGATAGACAGACAGACAGACAGACAGATAGATAGATATGTGAGCAACCTCCTTCGTCCAGTGTCTGTAATGTATTTGTTTGGAATTCATCCATGATCATTATCCATGATTATTTTTTAGACCATGTTTATCAAAGCAATAATCATGGAAGATGCATTTATGCTGCATTTTGATAATGTGTCAAACCTAAACCATTTATTTCCTGGAACTTACATAAAAGATAATATCACTGTTCCCCATGATTTAATTATTTCAACTCCCAGAGTGAAACATGACTTGAAAATAGTCTTTTAGACATAATCAGATGTAATATTTTAGCATTTAAGTGTGATAAAATATGTTTGAACAGTTTTATTGTATGTTTCTTACTGGTGCTTTTTGAAGACCTAAAATTAGATCATTTTATTTTTTATTGTTGAGAATGCTTTTTATTTTCAAATAATTCGTCATGTCTTACCATTTGTACCTACTGTAAATGGCTGCAAATTATTAATTTTTATATCAATATAATTGTTTTTTAGTTTATTTTTGCTCAGTTCAACAGAAAGCCCAATTTCACAATTATGTTATTTTTTTCTGTTTGGAAATGTCTGTGTATCTGCTATGCTCCAGTTAAGACAGACAGAAATCTTTTGGTGGTCTTCTATGAGATTTACATTAGACATGCATTGCTTACATTTAGAAAATGCTTGGTCTTTAGGGTGTTTTTACCTTCTTAAGGTGCTAAAGGTGTACTGTATAAACCTTCAATATTACACTGCGCTCACAAAGCACTTCGTATTCTACAAGCACTTCATGTTAGCTGTGTACAGTCTGTAATAGTTTCTTTGAGGTCTACACTGCATTTTTTGTTCTTACTGCAAAGGCAGTGAAAGGTCCCATGAAAACCAACATTTAGGGGAATATATATATATATATATATATATATTCACTATAATTCACTGCAATTAGAGCTAGTTTTGATGAACAAGGAAAAAAGCACAAATAAATGAGAAGCATCCATAGTAACAAAAAGCTTTTGTTACTCTTTGTGAGGAAGTGACTCGATGCTAATATAAAGAATTTAAATCCCAACATTAACTAATTATTTGCAGTTATTGATTTTCAGTTATTGAGTGTCAGTTATTAATTCAAGAATATGCTGTTCTGTTTACAGCATTGTCTCTTGACTTCAGATTTTATTGCAGTAATACATTACTGTAAAAAATACTGTAACAAATTGTGTCCTCACTTCAACCCATTAGTTAATAATTACGGTACATTCATATTAACGTACATTTGAAGACATTAGAGATCTTTAAGTGCAGATTTATCAGTGTGACACCCTGCCCTCAACCCCAAAAGTTAACAGGTTAGTCATTAACACGTAAGAGAGACTGCAGTTGTTGACAAATTAAAAATTGTCAAAAACTACACTACCCTTAAAACTAATGACTTAATTATTACTTAGTGAGATGTGCCATTTTGTTTTAGCTGTAACCTTTTCCCCCCAATTAGTCTTCCTTTCTCAGGTAGTCAGTATTCCCAAACATTTTTAGAAATATCAGTTTGTCTTCCTGATTAATTTTTCAATAATCTTCGGTTTGGTTTTTTTTTTTTATCATTAGCGTCTTTGACAGCATGCATAGTATTATTAAGTATTGTTTTTGAATTTAAAATGGTAATGGCGGAAAACATTACAGGATGTTGTTGTATAATATGTAATTTATACCTTCTATCAGCTGTACTGATGTTTTGCTGCATTCTTAGTTTTTATAAATATGATTTTGAAAACAAAAAACAAAAGCACCACAGCACCAGCTTTTTAGTCTGAGGTTTTTCTTCAAAGAAATAAAATGCAACGTATGTTATGTGAACTCTGTGAGTCTATTTTTGCCTATAAATGTGCACTATGTACTAAATTTTGCTCTATTTTGTCTATAAATATCCACTGTATGACCATACTCCTGGGCAGTATTTCTTTACTTGTCTACTATTGACTATGCAATCGTAATAATTAATAGGCAATACATATTTACAGATGGTACGTTTACATGCTAGTCATGTCAAGTACTGTAAAGCATTAATTACTTGAAGGTAAAAGTAGCTTTCAACAGATGTATAATTAAAATATCTACCACCCCAAGTCAAAGTCAAAGTTATAAAGCGCCTGTAAGCAGGATACAATATGCAGCTAATTAAACATTCATATATATATATATATATATATATATATATATATAGATAGATAGATAGATATATACATGCGAGTGATTAGCATGTGGCTCTGGCAGGCTTATCTATAGCAGCACAACTAGGGTTATGCTGTGAGTTCACTCAGATATTGTGGGGCCAGACCACTTATACGTCAACAAAGAATTCTAAAATCAATTTGATATTTATGCTGAGAGAGCAGGACTAATGTGATCAAATTTTCTAGCCTTAGTTAAGACTCTGATACATTGGCTGATACATTCTGTACAAGTTGGAGTTTCTTTAGGGACTTTTTAGAGCATCCAATTAGAAGATCATTACAGTAGTCTATTCTTGATGAGATAAAAATGTGGACCAGTTTCTCTGCATCTGATAAGGAAAGTAAATGTCTCATCTTAGCAATGTTAAGTAACTCAATTTTGGGAGTAGTATTGGCATCATGTGGATTAGAAGATATATACAAGAGAGTATCACCAGCATAGCAATGGAGTCTAATACCATGTCTGCAAATAATAATGTCTGTCTAATGGTAGTATATATGAGAATAATATGGGGCCCAATACAGATCCTTGTGGGAATCCATACAGTGCTTCCCTCTTATGCCAACGAGTGTCTCCAGCCTATCCAGCAGAATGTTGTGGTTGATGGTATCAAAAGTCGCACTAAGATCTAAGAGTATAAGAAACGAAATGTAACCTTTATCAGAGGATATTAAGAGATCATTAACTACTTTAGTCAATGCAGTTGTGTCACTGGGGTTAGGGTCTATATCCAGACTGAAATAGTTCAAGGACATGATTTGTCTGCAGAAAAGCACAGAGTTGCAAAGAAACTACTTTTCTCTAGAACTTTGGAGATAAAGGACAGAGTAGAAATTGGTCTGTAGTTGGACAGATCATGGGGATTAAGATCTGTTTTTTTAGTTAGTGGCTTAATGGCTGCAAGTTTAAATGATTTGGGGATGTAGCCTAGGGTCAGACAAGAGTTAATAATAGTGAAGAAAGGTTCTATACTAAGCAACTAATAAATATTAATAAAATAATTATTTATAATATAGGCTACATCTTGAATGTAGGCCTAAGCTACTTCTGTTCTTTATACACGTTCCTATGTATGGCCATTTTACTACTGCTTTTCATGTTAAAGTAAATAATAATGTGTTCGCTTGCTCTTATATTTGTTCTAAACTTGTTCAATCTAGATTAAACCAAAAACATGTAAATTACTTCATTAATGTAAATCAAAAGAAATGGAAACGTATTAAAGAGAATGGAATAGGCATTAGAATGTATTAGTGGAAATAGATAGATCGATTTAAAAATCTCTTTAAGAAGATGGGAACGATGTAGTTCAGTTTTTTTGTTTGAGCTAAAGGTTAGTAGCTAAATATGAGTCATTCGTTTATTGTAATGCCTCTGGCTACGTCCAATTATTTTAGCAAGCGTGAGCTAAGCAAGCTGCCGTAGATTTTGAGTCGCTGTATGACGCATCAGAGCCGAACGGGCAGAAGAATTTTACAGGCAAGATGGCGACTTCGGAGCCGGTAAGAGGGAAAGGGGTACACTGATTTAGGGCGTTCTTGTGATCTAAAATGGGAATTGTAGTGTATCCACTTGTTTGAGTCGTCTTTTTTGTCAATATGTGCGCTTGTACATATCCATTTGTATCAATGGTGGATAATATACTATATAATGCCTTTTGGTGAACACGGGGTGTACGATCTGCTTCTTAACTTGCTGCTGAATGAGCACTAGTGCTAGCGAGCTAACGTTAGCCAGCTAGCCAGCCAGGCAGCTAGCTATCATTCAACTGGACTTCGTGGGGCTTTTGCAGGTGACTTTGTTAGCAGTGATAGAAAGGACAGCCGTTACTGTTTACTCCTTGATCACATTTGTGATCGTTGGTCGTCATATTGGTTTAATATTGTATGTCTGGTAAACGGGTTGATTTTTTGCAGACGCGTCGGCATGTAACCCGTGAAATCCAGACAGCTGACACGTGTGTGTGTGTGTGCAGCTAGCTGCTAGGTCTACAGGCTAATACTAACTATGCCACCCTTGGCTCCTGTATCGATGCTAGCCAACCCCATCTCGCTTAGTTTTCTCATTACAGTCTGTAAGATATCTAGCCAACTACATGGATAAATTTAATTAGGTATTTTTTACTCCATAGTGCCATTTGTTATCTAGCTTGCTAGCTAGCAAATGTAACGTTATATGCGTTTTATTATTGAAAGACGACTGCGTAAACAGGGTGGTGGTGCTCTAACGCAAGGTATGAATTAACAAATACTAGGTTGCTTGCTGGCTAGCGTCAGTAATATAGCTAGATTAGTGAGATTTTTTTTTTTCGACAACAGAAGATTTGTTGCTCCAAAACCTCTCTGA
Organism: Sternarchorhynchus goeldii; assembly: GCA_028565775.1. Taxonomy (NCBI): domain Eukaryota; kingdom Metazoa; phylum Chordata; class Actinopteri; order Gymnotiformes; family Apteronotidae; genus Sternarchorhynchus; species Sternarchorhynchus goeldii. The sequence continues at coordinate 9,259,049 of JAOXYF010000009.1, forward strand.
TGTTGTATGTACGCCAACGTGCTCAACCCGCGTTCCAGGCGGTGCCGGTTGTAACGGTTATCCTATTTCACGTTTGCATCTTCATGAAATGTTTCTTTATGTCTTCGCAGTTTCTAGTGATATCAACCTAAAACTTCCTGCGATATCAGCGAAAACGTCCTGGAAAAGAGGAATTACATTAATGATTTACCCCACGTTATATACAAATTAGAATTAGTTGCCTAATTAATATTTTGCTATATCTAACGTCGCTTATTTCTTTTTACTGGATTAGTCATTTTAGGTTAAGACGTGTTGTACCTTTAAGTGGAGTTGTATCCCATTCGGCCACACTTTTTTTTTTTTAACATATTAAAAATTCTGAAATACAGGATATGTATTTTGTATGTTAATCCACAAATTGTTTTGTCATCTAGCGAGGAACTGAAAGTGAAGAAACCTCAAATGACAGTCCTACACTAACTGTGGCAAGTCCTGACCAATACATTAAACACCCTTTGCAAAACAGGTAACAAAAATATCTTCCTGTTGTTCAGCCCCTTTAATGTTTTACTACACATGTTTCTTCTTCAGGCGCAGGGAGCCTCATTTAACCTTTTAATGCATTCAGATGGAGAACACCATATTTCATTTAGCTACTACTGGCAATCTAGATAAGAGCAAATGTCACATGTCTTTCTATTTGCAACCAGGATTTGAAGTTTTGCTGCATTACAGAGTTAATAGTTGTTAAATTAGGATTGGCTTTCTACAACAGCTGTCATTTTAGCTATAATGACATGCTGTTGCTTTTTGTCTGACACCTCTAAGAGTCATATTTGAGCAAAGCAGTGGCTGTCTGTTTGTGTGATGCAGGCTAGTAGGAAGTGCTGACCACACATGTTGAGTTGTCATTTTCCAGGCGCATTGGCCTTGTTACACATTGCTCACCCTCCCACTCTCTTGGGACCAGTGAGAAATCACACTTAGGCGCATAGTCACTGTGTCCTTAGCTTGAAAACGGTGCGACTTCATTTTTTTTTTATTATTGTTATTTTTTATTTATTTATTTGTTAATTTAGTTTTATTTTCATGTTTTTTTGGGGGGGGTTTTTTCCTATGGAATATGTATGAAATTATTGGAAGTGTTTATCTATTGGACTAATTGTTCAAAGTTCCAACATCATTTATTTTTTGAAAACTAAACAAAATTATGTGGCTTGTTAAAGGAAAATGGTTCATTTTATAGAAATTTTCCAACCATGACCTCTCCCCATTTTTATGAAGGGTAGCAGGGTTTATGACCTCTCCAACTCTGGTTACTGTCAATGTGAACAAACCTTACTGGTCCTATATCGTCATTCGTATTTGTTGGATTCAAGCTTTCAATATTCGGTTGTTTTTGAAAACGTCTTATAATGTATTGTTATATACATAATCAAAGACTGTGTATATTTTCAGTTTTCCTAATAAAGGCTTTTCACTTTACATAATGAGATATAGGGACACAGCACAGACCAGTGTTTTTTTGGAATAGATGAACATGATAAACAAGAGATTTTAATTTGATTATTTAAAACCCCATTTCAAACTTCTGCTCCCTCTTCCTCTGCAGGTGGGCACTTTGGTATTTCAAAAATGACAAAAGCAAAAGCTGGACAGAAAACCTGAGACTGATCTCGAAGTTTGACACAGTGGAAGATTTCTGGGCGTAAGTGTCTCTAGATTTTATGACCTCATAAAATTAATAGCCTTTTTGAAAATAAATACCAATAGTACTAAATTTCAACAATGTTAACCTTATTAAACCTTTTTTTCTGTGTGCCATTTTAATCTCGCAGGTTATACAACCATATACAGCAACCCAGTAAGCTTGGATTTGGCTGTGATTACTGTTTATTTAAGGTATGAGGGACTTTGTTAGTCACTTGACATGTTAAAAATACAAAAAAGCTTTTAGTATTGCTTAGTTAAAAACTTTACAATCATTGCAAACAGGCATCGTCTGGAGTTCTTAATTAATCTTCTTGTTGTGGACCCTCTTTGTGTCTCAGGATGGCATCAAGCCCATGTGGGAGGATGACAGGAATAAACTTGGCGGACGGTGGTTAATGACCCTCAGCAAACAGCAGCGACACAATGACCTCGACCGCTATTGGATGGAGACAGTAAGTCCCCGCCCACTACTTTCCCTTCTGCATTGAACTAAAGCGAGGAAACACCTCTGTGTCTTATTCACGTGAACACTTTGATATTTGTCCTAATTTTGGTTTTCTTGTGCTTTGCAGCTTTTGTGTTTAATTGGTGAGTCCTTTGATGAAGCCAGTGAAGACGTGTGTGGAGCTGTGGTCAACGTTCGACCGAAGGGAGATAAAATAGCCATCTGGACATGCAACTGCCAAAATAGGGAAGCTATTATGACAATAGGGTGCGTTATCCTATTTTTGCTTGTGAATATTTAAAGCTTTTGGATTGTTTTTGCCATTTGTTTATCTTGTTTTATCGCTCATGTCGGTACTGCTCACGATGTGCATTTGGTTTATAGATGCTTCTGTTTTCTCCTCCCATTCAGGCAACAATACAAAGAGCGCTTGAATCTCCCCATTAAAACCCTCATTGGATACCAGTCCCACGATGACACCTCTAGCAAAAGTGGCTCAACTACAAAAAACATGTATTCAGTTTGAAGAAAACTTTCAACTTGTAGGTTTAAAAAATTACAAATTTACATCATATTAATACATTTTGAGTTGTCAACTACTGTAGTGTCCTTCCTTTTTAAAGAAACAATGTAAAATATGTAATTGTGTAGTACTTACCCTTCCTAAAGATCTACTTTCAAGGGGTGGATCATGTCCAGTGTTTTAGATCTGTGAGGAGGACTGCATCAGCTAAAGCTATATGAATCGAGCTAGACAATTTTAGGATTCATGAGTTTAACTAATAAAACTTCCCTAGCTGAAGAGGTTCTAAGGCTTAGACTGAAGACCATGCTTTCCTTTAACCTTTCCTTTTCATCATAGTTCTTGTTGAGAAAAGTGTTAAATACACTAGGGGAAAAAATATATAGCAAACTTAATCCACACACAGGAATTTTATGGGTCACAACTCTTTTAACATGCTTTGGTTGGAGGTGTTTGGCATGAACTGTGATTGCAGAGGCACTTGCAGACTGACTATCTTAAAGGTTTGTAACAGATCAGCTTTGGTTGCTCTCCAAGTTTGGAATTTGGACGTGTGACCATTTATTGTTTCAGCTATGCTGAAATTGTGGAATCTTGCTTGTAGACCTGTTTTCAACTTTTGTTAAGCCCATATCTATTTATGAAATACAGTATATGCATTGCAGCTGAACTACTTAGAGAATGACTGACTGAAAATCAACTTCATTTACCTTTGTTCCTTTTATTTTTGAAGTAGCAATGTGAACTACTGCTTAATATGGAACCTTTTTTACAGTGTACACAGTAAATGGTTATGTATTCAAGCTTTTTAGGTGTGCTTTTCACCTTTCACATCTTAACAGTATTCAAAACATTTTCTATTTCGCCATGATGGGTGAATTCAAATGAAGAGGATATTCGTTGTGAAATTATTTTGCTCATTACATATCGGTTTGAGATTTCAGGATGTACATTTACCTTCTTTTGAGTAAAGGTCGAGTGCTTTGCATTAACTGTGATTTGTGCTGTTTCTTGTCAGTACAAACAGTATTAAATCCTTTTACGATTTAAATGTAAGTCACTGTTGTGTAATTAAACCATTGACATCAGTCACATCTATTACTCTGCTTCCACTGACGCTTTAGTTCCTCGTTCAAAACAAGTGCTTTTTATGCATCATGCATCACACATATAAACCTGTTTGCCATATGTCACTGTGTAAATATAGATTGTAGAGAAAATAAAAAAAAACCTTCAATCTATTGAATGCTATTTTGAATCTGAATAGTTTGTAGGTATTATAAGCTGTTCAAGGAAGCAAACCAACCATTGACTGGTGATTAAGACTGAAAGTAATGTTCAGGTGCTACGTAAGGTTTTTGAAAGTGCAAGTGCTTAAAAATGAAATGCTCTCAAGGCTGTGATCAGTTCTGTCAACAGACTTTTGAAATGCTGCTGAAAATTATGAAGTGAGAATGAGTTCATTTCAATGGCGCATTCATTAAAATGCAATTTCTTAAAAAGCAGTAGGTAGAGATTTACATATGGTTTAATACACTGAAAAATACACATTTAAATGTTTCGATAGCATAAAGGTAAAGACTTATTAGCCCATCAGCTTACTGTCAGTTTTAGAGCTTAAACAGCAGTACACCTAATGGCCTTGATGCATCATGTAAGTAATCCATTCTATGAAGTGAAACCATGTAAACATTTTTCTTAGCATTTTCCATTTAAATTTCTAGTCAGGAGCTGCCAAAATAGCCTTGGATATGCCCTAGATGTACAGAGAGTTATTAATGGCTATGCTTCCATAGTGGTGTTCCTTGAAAGAATAAGTTGCTGGGTTACAAAATTATCTGCTGAGAGGTGGATCGTCAGGCTTGTTCCTGAATGAAAACTTGAGATTAGTAGTTACTTAGTGAAGAAAGCCATCCGCTAGGATTACAGTTTGCAATATGCTTAAACTAAAACCATGTATCATAAATGCTTTTGCAAAAACAAGCCTGAATTTCCCTATAGTTAGACGAGATAGAGATTGGTGTCAGTATTTTTGTCAAAAATTGAAGAAAACCTTTAAACAGTGAGTACCAGCCCATAAGTACTGACTATGATCTTAGAGCATATCACCAAATATTCCACAAACAAGGTACAATTTATTTAAACATTAACATTAGTATTTACATGCACCAATTATGGTAATGACCACACCACCACAGATACAACTAAACGGTTAAAATTGCTGTTCTGGTTGTTGAATTGTTTACTAAAGTGCAACATTTCAGAAGCCATTCTTAAGTCTCATGTTGTGTGGAAGATATTTTATTCTGTAAACACAGATGGCAAAACATACCAGCTGACCTGAACTTGAGATATCCAAGGACAGAGTGTATTTATAATAGAGAGTTTCTGAATGGATGTTGCACCACACAAATTTAAAAAAATATGCCTAGACTTTACACCACACTCTGCTTTTGACATTCACTTTATAGGAGAAAGATTTTCTCAACATGGACTACCGTTAGTCAGTAAACATACAGTAAACATTGCACACATTTGCACGTGTGCATGTTTGTTTGACTCACAGGTTGGCTTACAGACAATCATAATTGATCATCTCACCATACTTATTGCTTCGAAAAATGACATCACATTAAATTCCAGAAGCAGTTTCTTTCCTGAAAGTCAAGATTAGTTTAACATATCTTGATATGCCTATTAAAGTAAAGTAAATTATGGGTGAAACAGAAAATACATAATCTGACGCAGACAAAATGTCGACCATCAGGACAAAATGAGAGGCTTGTTTTCGTCCTTCACTTCAAGTAGTACTGAGAGCATTGCTGAGGTGAAAGAATAAAACTCAAAAGCAAAACTGAGTTCAAAGAGCTCTAGGTTCACGCTGAGCGTCCACTCAAAGATGGCAGAAATGTGCTTGTAGTAGTCCTGCTTCTGGACAAAGAAAATGCAGTCTGACACAAGCAAATGTTAAGGAACAAGGTATAAAGAACTTTTTTAAAAGTAACACACATTTGACTGACTTCATCATCACTAAGAAAAGCAACAGGAATTCTTGACTACTATAGTTTCATGGCTCATGAGCTTCCATGACCCTTCACTTCTAATAAGTGTAAATAAAAACTATTTCCACTATAGTTATGTTGTATTACTGTGCAATATTCTTTCTGACATTGTTAACATCTCCATCCATAGTGAGTATCTAAAGCAATTATCTGTCTATCAAAACTTTAACAGTAGCACATGCATTACAATAATACCATCACATTACTGGTACTAACAGGATACAGAGAGTGGTCACTATGACTTGGATGGTGGAGAGGATGATGCGTAATGGGTACAGGAAGTACTCCATCCCAGTGAGCACACAGCGGTTGGTCAGAGAGGTCAGCAGGACGGTATAGAAGCAGATACACACAAAGCTCAGAGCAGCACCTAGATAATGCAGCAACACCAGCTCTCCCGGCTACAAGATGAACACAAGATGTTCTTACGGCCATATTCTTACATTTAACCATCATGTTTACATATGAGGTCATCGTGTCATTTATGTGAAAGCAATACATTGTCAACAACGCTATAATATATTGCTACAATTTGGTACAATGTATGCAATGTATGTGAACAAATCAGATACACAGTTTTTAATGTAACAAATTACAGTATTGTTGAATAACACACACACAGCTGTACCTACATAGGTACATTTTTCATAGCTGAAAAAACCTGTTCAGGTAGAGTTTAGATTTTGGTCACACCCATGTTTATAATTTACGATTGAGGTAAACTGAAAAAAATGAAGTGATTTTCCAAACCACTTTGTGTAAATCCAGGAACCTATCCCAATGGTAACATGGGTTCTGGAGATCTACCAGCAGGTAAAACAGACTTTAATCTTCTCCTGAATATTAGCTGCATTAGGCTAAGGACTAGACTGCAGGAATGCAGCTCTCTAGGCGCAGGGTTGAGCCCTCCGGGCCTTGCCAATGACTCACCAAGGCATTATGTAAAATTAGCTCTACAGTAACACTGTGGTCATTTTTCAATGAACTAAATGCTTAAGCAAATATGCCCCATGGTTTCATCCCTGAACCTGAAAAAATACCACCACACATATAGAATATCTAGCATTTCACATTCTTTCACAGAAATCCATATATGTGAAGGCTACTATATTAACAATATTCATATAACTCTATATAACTCTACTATATTTTTATACTTACATTACAGTTTCCAGCCATAAAAGCCCCGATGGCTGAGACACAGCCGAATACCATGGCAAATTTACTGAGGAGGGAGTGGACGCTGTTTCTGTCCAGGATGTGTGCATGATGAAAAATACAGAAAACCAGGACTATAGAAAAAGAAGATGGATACAGTATAACAGGGCTTACTTCACATTTAGTACTTCACATTTGTTTTGTAACAACATGTAGTTATAAATCAACTAGGTATTCAAGTACTTTCACTTCACGGTTCCCCTCTTTATTTGAGCTTATTTAAATGAACAGGTCCACAAATCTGTGAATTTTGAACTGGTCTACTCACATAGGAATGAAGCAGCATTGATTGTAGCACTAAATAGGGAATTTTCTGGAAAATTGGTCCCACATGAACTGTAATGTGATTAAAATATTAATATAATCAAACAGCAGGAATGAGGTAGGTTACGGCAAATCCAAAGTAGATAAAAAACATCAGGCTAACCTTATGGTAGGGACATTATTCTGTGTGCAACATATCCCTGTTTCATTAGACAGACATGAGTTCCTGTATTCCCTAGACAGAGATTTTGAAATAAATGCAGGAAAAATGTATTTTGACATGATTAAATATTTTCAGTCATGAAAATGTGAAAATTATTTCTTTAAGACTATCACATACCAGTTACTAAGTGGACAGACATGGTTGAAGCGTAATGCAAGTCCATATCTGTAGAAAAGAAGCATGATATGACAAAGAAAAACATGACTAAAAGAAGACATCTATTAAACTTTTCTTCCCACGGTAGCTTGCTGTGACTTTCCTCCCAGTATACAATCTTATTTATTGTTTCCAATAAACTGTGTGCTCACTGACTTGGAGTGGTTTAATAAATAACCCGGATCTCACTGATATTGACTGAGTCATAAGTGTGCATCCATACAGAATATGATAAATGGGTGATATTATCAAGAAATTAGAGGATAATAACTACTCAGTTAAATGAACATATCCACTACTGTTTTCTTTTTGTGATCTCTGACATCACATGCATGAAATGTCAGCCTTTAATATTATGATGTACATAACCGCTCACATTCATGACTTTTTTTGGTTCTTGATGGACTAGTTTTACAGCAATCCTAACTATTAGCATCACTGCCAAGCGTTATTGTCAACTAAACAATTTTTAGTATTTATTAACATCACAATCTAAGATAAATCTAAATGAAACTTCTACAAGAAGAATGTATTTATGTAATTCTGTCTGACTCTATGGGAATTTTGACACTCTCTCCATACAAAAAGCATATTCATCCTGTTCACTCACAATATTTGTAGTTATTGAAGGAAACCCAACCATTTTCAAATATCAGAGAAAACAACATATATTTGCCAAGAACTAAATTACACTGCTAAAAGAAAGAGAAACTTTAACTTACACCACCCAGCACCCAATGAATGATACAGCAGAGAGTGAAATGGGTAAAATAATCCAGATGCCCATGTCTTTTTGGCAGAGATGCTGAAGAGTTCAGAAGAGATGTAAAGATGTAAAATGCTCTTCCAAATGTAAATTAGCCTGCCAACTTCATTGTGCTCCTCATATCATCACCCATATAAGCATAAAACTTTACTCCAGAACACCCTTCGCCATGTCTTACACCACCCAGCTTGTGTTCTCACCTTTCAGCTTTAAATGTAATTTCCCCCTCTAACCCCTCCTTGCACAACATTGCCTTTACACAAGCAGTCATGAAAAAATGTGGGTTGGGCCAACTCAATCTTATCTCATTGTTTGCTTAAACCTATTGTCTATGCATATTTAGACCCAAGACACAGTAAGAAAAATGAAATTCATGCAGTGGGTTTTCTTTTTATCTCTGAAAATTCATATACTGAAAGAATAAAATAAAATAAAATAAATAGACGTTTAAAAAAACACTTTTCGACGAATAAAATATCACCTTAGATGTCTTATAGGGAATACCAACGAAATGTTGGAAAAATAACAACCTGTTTAATAAATAGTGTTTTGTATTTGACAATAAATAAATCAAATCAATTAAACCAACATAGTAAAAACCATTGCACGTCATTAGTGATTTATTAAGGCCCTCCGAAGTAGTTGACTAATCAAATGCCATGTGAAAACAGAACATGTAGTCTTTCTTTCAAATACTTTGCTTGTGAGGGATTTTGAGTTTTGTGTTTTTGTTTGTTTGTTTTAATTAGTAGGCTATTAACATAACATATGGTTTGTCAGGAGATAAATCCCCCTTAACTAGCTATTAACTTTGGGTCCTTAATTTCAAAACAAACGATATGGCGGCGCATGTAAGATGGAATCTTTTGCAACTGCTGCGGTTACAGACATCTTCGCATTCACTTAGGTTTGTAGAAAACCAACCCAGTTGCCTAGGTATTCATAAAGACTGTTCATATTGTTCAGACGTTACAGAAAAAAGTGATCATTATCCAGTAACGTTAATTATGCAGCGAAAAGTCTACTTAGGAAGCAAGTGATAATAACTAGCTAAACAGCGTTAGCTATGATGCATGCCACGGCATCTAATGTAAAGTCGATTGTCGTCCAAGAAGAATAATAATTGTATACACGCGCAAAAACAGAACGACCTCTAGCTCATCTCAAAAAAGCTTAATCGGTTTTTAAATAACCCCATTATTAGGACCTGCAGTCCATCAAGCAAATAATAGCTAGGTTGAAGACGTTAGCAAGCATTAATAGCTCTAGCCAGTTATCTAGGTAGCTGTTTTCACAGTGACATTAGCCACTGTTTGCCGCACGTCTCCGTTCGACACTGACTGGGCTTGAATTTTTCGTTTCAGTCGTATCATCAAAGTTAGGAGCCTTTTAAAGTTACTTAGTTCTAGGTCTGCTTAGTAAAAATGTAATTAGCTAGCTAGTTGACCTATTTTAAAATGCCAAGTAAGACTTTCACGTAACTACAGTACAAAAAAGGTTTCTTTATATTTGAATGTATTTGTGTATCATTGTAGCGAAAATAAATAAGTAAAGGGGTGTATATGTGTCTAGTTCAATTTCTGCCCATTGAATAAGTAGCAGACGACTTTGAATTCTTATGTATGGAGTATTTGCCATTATTCAACTCTGTTTTAGCGCCAAAGCTATCAAAATACATGTTTAAATGTTTAAAACAGTCCAAAATTGCAGATCGTTAGCTCTGACAAAATAACAATAATAAAACAACAGTTCATTGGTAGGTAAGAGATCATGCAATCCCACAATCATAATTTAGATGTTTACAAAGCTATCACTTGCCTCTCGAACCACCTAAGTTGTATCCCCAATATGCCTCTGCTGTCAGAATCAGCCAGTGAATGCCCATCCTCCATCATACCATCATATCTATTCTTTACACTTGTTATCTAATTCACCTTGCTCTGTCAGTGGCAAGCGAGGAGAGGATAGGTGAGGTGTTGGATTGTGGTTGGTTAATGTAAACTTCAGTCAAGTAGGCAACATATGTTTCCAAATGTGGTAACTTAATTCATTTTTTACCTATTTAGCAAGAAGCAGTCCATTGTTGGATTGCTCAACAGAGGCTTTGGCATGACAGATCAGCTGCCCCATGTGATTAAAACTTCCCACTGTTGTCCCTGAACATGAATGAATTATAGGGAATCCAAAAGTGAATTTCATATTCCTCTTTGAATGTTTTATTTAACAGATATGTTGAAATGTCAAACTGCAACAATGTAAAGTAACACACATGCCATGTATTTTTGATTCCATTCATCGTTCTGGCTTATGTGTCTAATTTTTTACATTAATAAGTTAGTTAATATTTCAAGGTAAATGTGTAAAAAGACACTAATCAGGAAATCCTGAAACAGACATGTTTTCACATGCCGTACTATATTAACAAAGACCTGCCAAATGCAACATGACTGCATTCCTGATATTGTACAATAGGTACAACTTGTTAACTTGGCTCATGCTTTATAAGGTCAGGCTATGAGTTTAAGAAAGGGAGCATGCCCCTAACACTTCTTTCATTGTATTCCTTAATAATGTACACATTTCATCAGAGTTTGTTGTTCTGGACTCTCTAATTGTCACTTTAAATACATTAGAGGGACAAGGAAAACCTCTTTTCACTGTTCATTTTCAGATGAATGCCTTGTTCCAACAACATAAGATAAGCCAACAACATAAGCTCTTTCCCTGTAGGTTTTCAGTGAAAGACAGGAGACAGTCTTATTCCCTATGGTTGGTCCAGCAGCACAGACTACAGCTCCAACAGCCATATGACAAACCATTCTCAGGTGTGACACTTGTTTCTGCTCTCATACATATGGTTATCTGTACTTCATCGGTGATCATCCTTCATAAATAAGAAACAAAATACAAGCATTGTAGCATTAATAGAAGCATTTTAGGTTCACTGCACTTTTATTTCATCTGATTAGTCCAGTGGCTTTCTGAAGATGACATGCTTTGTTTTTGCAGTGCGATGGCTGTCAGTTTTGACAGAAGATACACCAAATCCCTGTAGTTTGAAGTTTCTTCCTGGAAAGCCTGTGTTGGGGACAGGAACTTTAGATTTCCCGACACCTAGTTCTGCTGAGTGTTCATCTTTAGCAAGGTAAACCCTATAGGCCATTTCCTTGGTCTTGGATTAACTGCAGTGCCAATGGTTAATAACCACTGTAAACTCTTTTTGGCTTTAGTCTGGCTCTGGTAAACTAGCCCCTTTAAGTACATTTCTCCTTCTCTGCTTTCTAACATGTCGATACATGTTCTGTACCTGTTTAGATTACCATTCTGTGATTTAAAGAATATTAACACACTTGTGATTATGAGAACTACGGTACTGATGTCAGACAGAGACCCAGCCATCACAGCCGAGAATCCAGCGGACCTTATCTGTACTTATCACTTAAAATTATTCTCTGTCATATTGTCCTTGTCCTTTTGATTTTGCTGAAGTGCAGAAACAGCAAGTACTGTCTTAATGTGGGTGTCAGGAATTTCACTGATAACTAATTTGAGTTCTTAATGTCTTCTCTCAAATACAAAGCATGAAGGACTATGGAGTGTTTCTTAATATGTTTCCATTGTATTTGCAGGTGTCTTTTTCAGATTGAAGGGGTGAAGAGAGTGTTTTTTGGCCCAGATTTCATCACACTTACCAAGGTATCTCAAACATAGACATTACATGAATTAATGTGTGTAATCTTGAATGTGTCGTAATAGATATCAGTGGATAAAACTGGTGCATGCTTAATACATTTTGTATCTGATTGGCTCATAAGACGGATGATGATGTGGAGTGGACAGACATTAAACAGAATGCAGCTGAAATCATCGCTAAGTTCTTTGAGCGTGGAGAACCTGTTACAACTGGTGTGACAAATCCAGAGAGCAGTAAGTGAATGCCAACACGGTGAAGTGGAAGTGCTCTGTTGGTTTATATCATGCCAAAGCAATGAATGGATGGTCATTTTGGGATTAATTTTCAAACAGTTAACCATTTTATTTTCACCTGTTTTTCTTAACTTTGTGCAATAACTTTGTCATTTTATGTTGATTGCATGTTATATATATATAATATATTATTTATTATTTTGTAGGTATCTTAGAGGAGGATGATGACATTGTCTCAATGATTAAAGAGCTTTTAGACACACGAATCAGGTAATCGATATGCTGAAATAATGTTGATCAGAGGGAAAGGCTAAATTACCTAATTTTCCAAATCTTAATTCTTAATTTGGCAGAGCGACTTACAAAAGTGCTTAGGGATACTTGGGATGAGTTGGATGAATTATTTTGGGATGAGTTCAGACAGTACAGTAGAATCTAAATGTCCCTGCATGTTTCCTACCTCTTAGGCCTACTGTTCAGGAAGATGGTGGTGATGTCATCTTTAAGGGCTTTGTGGATGGCACAGTGAAGCTGAAACTGGTTGGCTCTTGCACGGGCTGTCCCAGCTCCACGGTTACCCTGAAAAACGGCATTCAGAACATGCTGCAGTTCTACATACCAGAAGTTGACGATGTAGAGCAGGTGCAAATCCAGTTTTGAGTAATACGGAATGGCATCTCAACTACTTTCAATTTGTGTCACTGAGTGCGTGCAATGCATCTTTTGAACTGACCTGTTTTTGTTTAGGTGGAAGATGAAGTAGATGAAATCAGCACGAAGGTGTTCTCTGAACTAGAGCAGAAATTGCAAGACTCATGAGCCCACATATGTGTTGTCTTCACACAAAAATAAAATCTTAAAATAATTATAACAGATTTTTGAGCATGCATACAAAACAGCAATATGCTATAATTACAGCCATCCAAAAACCTCTAGGAATATTTTTCTTTTTACCCGTTTATCCGTTCTCTAGTGTTTTAATCCTTCAACCATATAACCATAGAAGAGTCACCTGAGCAAACATGTATAAAGCAGAATTAATTTCAAGTTACAAAATATTTTTTAATTAAATATGCTTCTTAAATATCAGCATGCCAAATCATTATAATTTACATATACAGTGCCCTGCAAAAATATTCAGCTCACTTAAAGATTTATCTGGATTACAGATGACACTTTGACTTATTTTAAAGTTAATCAAAATAAAGTGATATTGGTTTAATGTATGAAAATCCCTGTGCTTTGACTCCTCTAGGTTCACACAGATTACACATATTGTCACAAAGAGTACCTGATCATCTTAGAATTGGCTTCTGTATGTGCATCATTGATAAGGTTGGTTCCACCAAGTACTGGTCTGAAAGATTTAAATTCTTATGCAGGTTTGATTCAGCAAATCTTTTGACAAATAATAAATTATGACTGAAATATTACTTTAGGAGATTTTGGTTTGTAATACTGTTTGTAATGCTGGCTGGAATGATCTGTGTCATTTGTAATCCAGATTTAATTACATATAAGGGATTTGCAAACACTATAAACAGTAATGGAATTAGTGTCGACTGGTGGATGTGATGTGTTTTCATGGTTGATTTGTTCCAGTTTACTTCAGATAAATGCATAATTGTTTGCTTCAGAGTACAACTTGATTACTACCAGATTTTATTTGAAATTTAATTTTATTAAATCTAGAAAATTTAACATGAATATATTTGAAAATGACAAAATATTGCATTGGTTGTAAATACGTGGGAATTGACCCATCATTTGTCCATGGAATATGAAAAGGAAACTAGAATTCATAATGCAAGTAATACAGTGTATACTGTACTTCTTCATGAATTATAACTTTAAAAAAGACTCCAGACTACCAATATTTATTTTGACATTTGAATGCAAGTGTGGATATTATCCAAAAGCAAGATTTAAGGAATTTAGTAAGATGTTTTGGTAAATATGAAATCTGTAGACCAGATTTTTTTTTCTGTTATAAAATTACTGTTTTATCTCTGTTTGCAAGCCCATCTACAACAGCTGAAACCAACAGATGAAACTACCATTGGTTTGGCAGAAAGCATTTGGTTGTTATGGTCAATCTAACATAAAAAATGTGATGTTTAATGTTAAGGTTTTGTCTGCTCAAAGTGGGATAGAATTCAAGAGTCACACTTGTGTGGATCTTTTATCAATTATCTAAGCTTGGAATTCAGTTTAAAGATGCAAAATAAAGTTTAAGAACATTTCATGAGGCTTTTCCTTGTTTTGAACTTCAAGCACTCCCAAATATATGTAAAACTACAAATATCTGAAAGATCTGAAGTAAATTTAATAGTGACGCTCTTCAAAGGTACCGATTCAGATTAATCGTTCAAACTACTATTACGAAATCTTATTCTGGTTATTTGCTTTGCGTCGTTTTAACGAAATGCGCATGCGTTGCCAATCGTAACAGTCCCGTATCTGGTCAACCGGTGGAACATAGGACAGAAGGGTAAGGTGTAAATACCATCGGACGGCAATTAACTATGTGCATGTTTCTTTTCTGTTTCTGACTTGTAGTTAGTTAGTAATCGTGATTTTCTAAAATATTTTGTTGAGGTTGTATTATCGCCATAACCCGAAAGTCCAACAATAGCTCCAAGCTAACTATGCAAGCTAATCCTTGGGCCTCAATTAGTGGCTTCGCTTGCCATCTAGGGTAACTAGGTAGCTAGCTAACTTACTAGCTAGCAATATAGCACGCTCAAATAACTGAGCTAATGTTCCACGCTTAGCTGTTTGGATAGTTAGCCTGCTGCAACCCCCACAGCTTTTGCTGACTTGACTTTTTTAACCACTAAAGCAGCTTTTCAGTGTAAGTACCTAAATACACAACTTTTAAGGGTTTTCTTTTGAAATGCAAACTTAAATCAAATCACTGTCGTTTGCTTACCTGACGTTTGAATCGACAGTTGCTTAGAAGCTAGCTAGCTGTGTGGCTTGTAGCGTTAGCTAGCTAGCTAAATTAATTAGCTAACTATACAAGATAATTTAGCTCATGGTATCTTGGTGCATCTGTATATTAACACTTGTTAGCTAGGTTTCAGGCCCAGTATAATACAGCTATGTTTACTTCAGCGATCCATATAGCTAAGCTACAGCTAGTTAGTTAATCTGAATGAGCTACAAACTAGCTAACGCTACGTCTGTCGTAAACTGTAGACAGTAGCTAGCTAGCTACATGCATTGTTTATTTTATATGGAAAGAGTCAGTCAAACCGGCTAAGGATTTTGCAGTTTGCCTCACTACCAAATTTGTATTTACAACAATAACATCTGAAAACTACTCTAAAAATATCTAGCCGGTTAGTTCGCTATTTAGGTTACTGTCCACTGAACCTGACAGTATGAGCGCTTGCTACCATGACACTTTAATTAGGTTAAGTAAACCTAGCTACCTGCATTTCGTTGTATTAAATACTTGTAAGATTTAATACAGTGATAAGTACGACCACCATTTGAACAGGATTATCTGCTGCTGGTCCATCAAGCTGGTCTCCATGGCCCAATTTGGGGGGCAGAAGAACCCTCCGTGGGCGGCACAATTTGCCGCAACAGCGGTATCTCAACCTGGGCACTCGGGACAGTCCCTCGACCTGAACAGTTTACACTGTAAGCAAAACTAAAATGTGATCTAGATTATGAATGTACTCGTGCATATCAAACACTTTGAATATGGGAAGACTGACTGCTGTTAATCCGATTTCTGAATCGTTCCAAAACGATTTATGTTGTGCTAAATAGATCAAAATACTGCTAAATAATACTGCTGTCATGTTCCTTGGCAAATGTACTCTGCTCTGCTTTGTGCTTGTTTGAGTCTGATTCAGTCTCTTTCTCCTTTAATTTGTGCATTGATTTTGCTAGGCTACATCGGCAGTTCTTAAGGCTACTTATGGCCTGTTTTATGTTTCTGTAGCGCTAGGTGTTCAGCAGCCGTCTCTCCTGGGTGCATCCCCTTCTATGTACTCGCAGCAGTCTGCCTTGGCTGCTGCTTCTCTCAACACCCAGTCAGCTGCCAATTACCAGATCTCCCAGCAGACTGCAGCCCTCCAACAGCAAGCTGCGGCAGCAGCTGCAGCTGCGTTGCAACAGGTGATCTCCTTTACTATGCTTTGCTTCATGCAGGCTATAGCGAAACCAAAGTTCACTCCACTGTATTGAAACCAAAATTACACTGTTCATCTATAATGCAAAGACTTCAAATTGCTAATGGTCATGCCTTCAGATAGTTAGCGGTCACGTGTTATGATGTTAGAAAACGCTGCTGGAATACTTCACAAAGCGGGATGTCACCTTGTTGAATAATTTAAGACAAAAAAATGAGGATTATGGTTCTCACTTTAGGCTTAGTTTACTGAGAAATCTTGCTTTCTGAAATATCCCCTGCTTTTCATCTTCATTATAATTTATGTAAACAGATGCTGTGTAGGTTGAGGTTGTACTGCAGTATCATCTATGACATAGTTGTAACCCTAATCCCTCACCGCTGCAGTGCATATCCTGGAGTCACTAATGCATGTTTAATTTTAGTCTCAGATCAATTCAGCTCTGCAGCAGTATCAACATCAACAGCAACATCAGCAGCAGCAGCCGCAGCCGCCACCTCAAGCTCCCCCACCACAGCCACCCCCCCAGCAGACCCTTTACAATGTCCCTCATCAGGTACACATGCTTCCCCAGTGCTTACGTCAGTCTGATGAACACCTATCCAAACACCCATACCCTTCTCCACCAAGAGCAGAGGTGGGTAGAGCTACCTTAAATTGTACTTGAGTAATTGCGCTTATACACTGGGTAAACACTTCATTTCAGTTATGGCGGTTCTAACCGCCTCTGGTCTTGGCTGAGAAGAGGAGTTGAGGATTGAGAAGAGTTACTTTAAAATAATTGCTCAAGAACAAAAAAGAAGTTAAAAAAAAGTTTGTTACATTTTTGCTTTACTAAAAGTATCTAGTAAAAAGACTCAAGTAGTGAGTTACTTCACTGAATTTCATTTAATTAAACAAAATAGTAACTTTTTTTGCTAAATAGGTACCTTTTTATTGTAATTTTATGCTGAATTTGTATGAGAGAGAGAGCACTCCACTTCTACATTGTATGATATTGATCACAAGGTCTTAAATCTATTTAATTGTGGGGTGCAGTCAGCAATTTGGTTCATGCAAAGTACTTAGACAGGTCTTTAGAAATTCTTTAATTCTTTGAGTTTCTTGTTGTGGAACTTGTTGGGCAACGTTGGAAGAAAAAAATGAATATACATTATTTAGAAAGGCAAATATATACATGCAGCGTCAGTATCTTTTCCTAAGTGTTGTCATTTTGTAGTTACCTTGCATGACTTTTTGAAAGGGTTCCACAGTTCATTGGGTGCTTCCTACATGGCTGTTGATCTTCTTCACCTTATGAAACAGCCGTTATACTGACCCCTAGTGGTCTTTCTGTATTAATTCTGTTTTAAGTATGGCTGCCTTTATGTGGGAGACCTACTCTATGGAGCATGAACAGATTCATTTGAGGACTACAAAGCAATTAATCTCCTGTGAGCTGTATTTTACATTAAAATGTAAAAACAGTAATCACTTTCGTAAATAGGTTGCTGCTTTTAAGAAATTCTTATTGCTCCTTTAATTTCTTCTGTATGTGATGGCAAGAGTTTAGTATTAATTCAAAAAAGGTTCCCTAATTGCATCTGAGCATTATTTTAAAAAATGGGTACAAATGTTTCATGATCTTGGTGTGCTTGTTATCAGTTTATGCAATAAGAAGCTATAATCCAAACTAGTTTTGTTGTAGTACCAAAATCTTTGTTTCAATACTGATACCAGGTTATACATTTTCAAGCCAATACTGAAATGATACCACGGCATAACTTTTGTTTCAGTACCAAATCGCAAAATTTACATTCATTTCCTATAAAAGGCAAAACAGTGTCATTATTGTGCTGTATTTCAAACCTGGACTACATGTACAATGAGAACAATAAATAAATGAACTTTAAAGCAATAGCATTTAAGGTAAAATGGCAGTAGCTTAATTCGTGTTGACTAAAATAGCAGCATTATCTCAAACTGTTTAGTTACTTCCAGCCTACACTCAGTTTTTCCTGTGCAATCATTGGTTTTCTTTCCTCAGTCAAGAAAGCTATTGTCAACTGGGCTATTGAGCTTAATCTCAATTCTGAACAACCTCTCTTTTTCTAAATAGATTATGGTCATAAATTTGTCAAAGCAAAGGGTCTAATGAGAGATTACCATACCTAAAAAACATTTTGATGAGAGATAACCTAGTATTAGATTATGATATGTTATAAGCAAATGTTTCACTGAAAAGGTTCAGTGCTGTCTTCATACAGTATATATGAATTTTAATGGGTAATGGCAATATAAGATTGATCGTGACTTTGCCATAGAGAGAGACGTGGACATGTATTCATTTATTTCTGTTGGGTGTAGTGACTTGCTTGCTAGCCTGGCACCAATGCAGGAGCAAAAACTCAATCTACAGTTACATTATTGTCTCCAACACTTTTATTTGTGTAATGAGTCCAATTAGATTGGATTTGTTTGCCAGGAGGATGTATGCAATGAAACATTTTGCACATCTCCTCAATGATGAAACGTGTATACAGACGACATTAAAATTACAGGACACGCAATAAATATAAACCTGTATGTTTGCAACAGTTTCATTATAAGCATTTAACATTAGATCTTTAAGGAACTCTTATCCAAATTGTAAGTATTTCTTCCGGTAGCTGCAATTATAATAATCCCGTTAATAACTTTAGTGGATTCTGGTGGTTGTGTGTTAGGAGACTAATTACTGCTAGTAGCAAGGGTTAAAAAAAAACTTCCCTAACTCCCAAACTCAAGGTTACATCTGCCTTGAAAATCACAGAGATTTGTATCTTGACAATACTAATATTGTCAGACGAATGCAGACTTGGGTAATCAGTAGGTAATTTGGTCTGCAATTTTTGCAGGGGAGGAGGGAGAAAACACCAACATGCTAGATCTTGACAGACAGAATTCCACAGTAGCACCCATAAAATAAGAAGTGAAAACGGTTTTTGTTCAGTCCCATCAGGGCTATTAGCAACACTACACATGCTATGTAAGAATATGTACATTACTACTGTGGATTAGGGTTCCACACTGTCACCTGGCTGTTTGAAGAAAGGTTTGACCGGCAGATGTTTGGCCAGGTTTGATGTGTTGCTCATGTTTGCTGCAGCTCATATTACAAACTCGGGCAGGGCTGTTTACCACAATGATGGTATTAGCAATGACACAGATGTCATCATTGTGATTTAAAGAGTCAACTCTTATTATCATGTTCTAAAAGTATCAGTGGTTTTCAAATGACAGTATAGTACCTCCCGTCCGCCCTCAAGTCTCGTACCACAGTACTGGTATACTGTTCAACACCAATCTCCAGCCTGAAGCATTATAAGTCTTGGCATGCCTAGGTTTTTTTTATTATTATTATATAAACCTCCATTTTAGTAACTGGTTTAGAAATCAGTGTGTTATTGCTTATTTGCACTCAAAGTACTGAACATACTAAATGGGGGGGGGGGGGGTTTGCAAATGAATTTTTCATGACCACAAACTCAGTATAGCAGCCAGTGAACACTTTTGGCCATGTGTTAAATGGTGATATGTTGTCTCGATGTGTAGATCACTTCTACCACTTGGTTCTCATTTCTGCATTGTTTCTGTCTCTTCTGTTCCCAGCTCCCTCAGCCCCAGCCAGCCCTGCTTTCACAGGTGATCTTCACTGCTATATTTGTTCAAACTAATGTTCCCACAGTTGGTTATACGTGCTCCATCGTGCTTTTGCATTCAAGAGACATTGAAAAGCCCCACTCCTCTCTCTTTAGTTGGAGATATTATATAAAAAATTGTATTTAACTCTGAGATGCATTAACTGTGTGTGAGATGTGAAATATTTCAATGGAGATGTCTATAAAAGAGAGAGAGATTTTAGCTTCTACATATTTTTGGAGTAACGGAAATCTTTATCAGTGATTTTTCCTTCTATCTCTGTGCCTTTCAGTTTGATAAGTGTCGTTTATGTTCCACAGCCTCCTGTTGCTTTGCCTACTAGTTTGAGTTTGTCAAACCCGCAGCAGGCTGCCCAGATCACTGTCTCGTACCCAACCCCTCGCTCCAGCCACCAGCAGCAGACCCAGCCCCAGAAACAGCGCGTCTTCACTGGGGTCGTCAACAAGCTGCACGACACGTTTGGCTTTGTGGATGAAGATGTGTTCTTCCAGCTTAGGTGAGGGGTGACCATACAGCTGGGGTTTACTTCATTTGTTGATTCATTCCTGCTAAAAAGATACTGACACACAAATTATGAGTTGCACTTAATCTAGTGTTTTCATTAAGTATTTTTGTTGCGTGTTTAGTGCGGTGAAGGGAAAAACGCCACAAGTGGGTGACCGTGTTCTAGTAGAGGCCGTCTATAATCCCAACATGCCCTTCAAGTGGAACGCCCAGCGCATTCAGACTTTACCTCAGTTGCCCAACCAAACGGTGAGCAAGCCTAGTTTATCAAACTGATTTTTCACAATAATTCCAGTCAGTATATCTCATCCTCTTTGTCTTTCAAAGCGTGCCATTGCAGTGCTGTTGATTTCTGTGTTCTTGATCTCCATGTAGCACCAAGCTCCCCAGCCCTTACCTCAGGTTTCCCCACAGCTGTCAGGCTTTTACTCTGAGGCAGGAGTGCAGCGCTACTCTGACATGCATTCTGCGGTGGACTCGAGACCGAACGTAACCCTCGCCACTCAGGCATTCCTATCCTCTTTCCCCGTTTCTCTGTCTAATGCTGTTCTTTCACTGCACAAACAGGTGGTAGTCACAGTTCTTCAGTTTCTTTTCTGTCTGCCCGAGATGAGTTGCTGCTAAAATGTTACTGCTTTCTCCTTCTGTTTTACAGCTCTAAGCTTGTGTGTTGGATGACAGATCTGTGTTTTCTCGCCTTTCAGTTTTTGGCTAATCAGTGGTGTCTGTGAAATTAAGGCTAGGAGACTGGTATCTGTTTAGTTTTATTATTTGTTTGTTTGTTTGGTTTTGCTGAAGCATTTATTGGCCCATCACATTTGCCGTATCTTAGTTTTCAGCATGTTAACATGATGGTGAGCAACTGCATGGCACAGACTAGCTGAAGTTTTGTTCTGTGTAACTAACCTGTACTTGAAAGTGAAAGAGACACATTCTGCTCCAGGATTCTCAAACTCAAGCAGTGGAAAATCCTTTGCACTTTCTAGTTTAGTGTTTTCAGGTGTATTTGAACACCCCCCCCCCCCAAAAAAAAAATATGCAGTGCTGCTGCCGTCCAAGTCTTGGATTTGAGAACCATGTTCTAGTCCTTCCAGAGAAAGTTGTCTAGTGATATTTCCTAGACCTGTCAGTGCATAATAAGGGGACAGAGCAAGAATCTTTTCTGCAAAGAAAAAAAACGTTTCATTGATTTTTTTTTTTTTTTCTTTCTTTCTTGACTCACCATGGCTTCCATTCTTAGTGCATATTTAATGCAATCCTATATTTCTATCTTAGCAGGGCCCAAAAGTGATAACACTGGTGCTGTGACTCAATTTCTTTCTGGCTCTTTCTCCTTTAACCGTTTTGTTCTGACGGGTTACACTGCACCATAACTCACTCAGCTACTTCTCCCTCAGAGCAGGTCACTCAGCCTCATGTACTGGGAAATGAACCAACAACATTTACAACTTTTGGTTTACACACACTCTTTGCATACTACAATTGATATTTAATACAAATTATTAAAGTGATTTGTACTTCACATAGAAGACCACCCCCACTGTAAATCACCTAGTCCCACTTTATTTAATGTAGTCCTTTGAGGTGATTGAGCAGATCCTGATCTGTGCCTGTGTGTTTTTTTTTCTTTCTTCCAGAGCCAGCCTCCTGGGCCCAGCATGATGAAGCCTGGCCCTTCTATGATCCAGTCTCTACCTCCGCCAACCACCTTCAGTGTGCCAGCCCAGGCCCCACCCTCCTCCCTGCTCCAGGCCCAGCTCTCTGCAGCCTCTTTGGCTCCGCTGCTGCAGAACCCCCCACAGCCTCTCTTGCCTCAGCCACCCCCAAAAGGTAGGGCACAAAGAGACCGAGTGGGCGTAATTATAGAGTTGAATATCCCGTGTATTACACTTATAATTGCTTTTGTATCTCGTGTAGATTCAGTGTTTTCAGGGGGGCTGCTGCAGCCTCCAGTGCGGATGATGCCCCAGCCACAGCCTGTCAGGCGCATGGACCCCTCCCCTCGCTTCCCCAGCCGCAGCGACCGACCTGAGCTCATTCTAAGGAAAGACGACCGCAGGTCAGCAGCCGGTCACCAGTGTTTCACTATTGTACTTGTCTTTTATAAAAGGCGCATGCACACTGTGTTATTTAGTCATGGGACCATAAGGGCTGGTCCCAAGGATTATTTGCAGTTAGTGATAAAAACACTGGCCTACTTACTTGCACAAATTAAGTGATTCAAGTTATTGGTTCCATTATTGAATGTCAATTATAGGAAAAAAATATTTATGTTGTCGTTATTGTTATTGTTGTGTAATTGTAAGGAGCCCAGCATAAATGGTGGCATTCAATTAGGTAATTGTTTAAAACTACACTGTGAACGGAGCTTTATTTTAGCAGCTGAGATATGATGACTGTGGCAGTTGTAATTAGTACCTAAATGTGCTTTGTGATTAATGTTCATGTAGTCGGGAGAGAGAGAGAGAACGGAGAAGATCAAGGGAGCGTTCTCCAACACGCAAGCGTTCAAGAGACCGCTCACCTCGGCGAGATCGCTCTCCAAGACGGCCTCGCAGAGTCGTCCCACGTTATACTGTGCAGTTCTCCAAGTTTTCCCTCGACGGGTAGGTCAAGTTGTTTGTCTGTGTAAACGTGCGGGGGATACTGTTCATTTGTAACGAGCCCGTGTGGATCTCCTGATCTCTGTCTGTAAGGAAAGTGCTCTTTGTGACCGTGTCCCTTTCCTGCATGTGCACGTTGCCTGCATGCGTACACGCCCTGTTCAGGTATAACTGTGACATGATGGAGCTGCGACGACGTTATCAGAGCCTCTACATCCCAAGCGACTTCTTTGATGCCGTGTTTACGTGGGTGGACGCCTTCCCCTTGTCGCGACCTTTTACCTTTGGAAACTACTGTAACTTCCACATCATGCATAAAGAGGTGGACTCTTTGGTGAAGAACACAGCTGTACTGGACCCTCCTGATGCCAACCACACTTACAGTGCTAAGGTGTGAGCAACAATTATCTATAAACCCAGTTCTTGATTGTCTGAGCTGTCTTTAATTTTTCTTTAATGAGTGGTTGATGCTTTTTTTTTCTTCTTATTCTTCTATTTTTTAAATTCAGTTTTTCATGTTTTGTGTTTATATGCGAGTATTAGCTCAACATACCTCTTATGTATGGTGTAGGTCATGCTGCTTGCCAACCCCAGTCTGGAGGAAATGTATCACAAGTCTTGTGCCCTGGCTGAGGACCCTCAGGAGCTGAGAGACTCATTCCAGCACCCTGCACGCCTTATTAAGGTACAGCCACATAGCATTTTTCCCACCTAGTCAGATTAGTCAATAACTATGTCACCCTTTCACCTCCACACTTTTGGTCTTCGTGTGTCGGAGTTTGACATTTATAAATCCCTCATCCTTCACAAAAATACAGTATGTTAGTGCTAGACACAGTGACAATGGTTTAGTCAGTAGCGTGTTTAGAGATTGTCTAAATGGCTTACAAGCCATTATACTCTGAAGTTGACTGGATGATGGTAGCACAGTTGTCCAGTATTTTTAATCGAGGTACTTTTTTTTTTAAAGATCTGATTTCCTCCAGTAAGCTCAATGTAGCCAGAGTGTAATAGTGCAGAAAAGAGCAGTGGAAATACAAACATGCACATGACTGTAGGTGGTCCTATTGAAGTGGTGTGTGGGTGTGGGTGGGTGAGTGTGTGGGTGTGTGTTCGTTCTTTTCCATTGCCGAATGCTTAGCTCTGTGTAACAAGCACCTTTGATGTTCCCCCTTATCGATCATCACTCTTTAACAAAACCATCCTATGTCTGTTGATTCCTTTTGCGCTGTTTTTGTTGATAACCTCATAATTGGTTGGTTTGACAAGTGTTTTTTTATGAACCCTTGTTCTTAGTTCCTGGTTGGGATGAGAGGCAAAGATGAGGCCATGGCCATCGGTGGCCACTGGTCTCCCTCGCTGGATGGAGCAGATCCAGAAAATGATGCCTCAGTCCTTATAAAGACAGCAATACGTTGTTGTAAGGCTCTGACAGGCATTGATCTGAGTTTATGTACCCAGTGGTAAGTACAACTCCCTTCTAACACTCCTTTTTCCATGTTTGCTTTTATCAGTACTAAACCTAAGCAAAACTTTAAAAAAAAAAAAAAAAAGACAACTGTCCCTGTGACTCATTGCATGGTTTTGACAAAAAGCTGTATCTCCTGACATGTTGGAGGCTTTTTTTTGTAAATCTGTACTTTTTATTTATTTTTGCTCTTTGTCTTTATTTTGCAACGTCCTTTTTGCTAATGTGCAAAGCAGTCCTGCCTCTATATCTGTGTGGTGAATGCATTTAATCTGTTGCTCGAAAACCAGAGCCGGAGGAGGAGTCGCCACCATTATTTTCTGTTTTATATGACCTTTGGTTTGTGTTAAATATCTTACATATTTAACTTGCTTTCACTGTGTCTTTGAATCTGTCTTTCTCACGCCACGGTGGTACGTAAGCTATCCTGCACAAGCATCCAGTTCAAACTGACGGTTGCTAGGGGCAGAGGGCTTGGTGGGAGGGAACGGGGAAATGTTCAGAACGTCGTTCTTTGTTTATTGTGTCTGTCGGTTTCCCCAATACATGGCTGCCGCTCATCCTGAGAACCTACTGTGGAGATCTGCAGACTGTGTTTTCATGCGCTTCATTCTGGGGTCGTCTTACCACAAGGGGGAGGCAGGGGGAGTGGAGCTCTGTGTGTCTGTATTGAAGTGTATTGGGGTTAGGCCTTCTGTGATGTCTGACAGAATGTTTCTTTCCAATGCACTTCTTCCTTTGCGACAGGTATCGTTTTGCAGAGATTCGCTATCACCGCCCTGAGGAGACTCACAAAGGGCGGACAGTTCCCGCACATGTGGAGACAGTGGTTTTATTTCTCCCGGATGTTTGGCATTGTCTTCCTACCCGCTCAGAGTGGGAAGGGCTGTCCCGCGGACTCAAGGAGCAGCTGGCAGAGAAACTCTTGGCTGAACGGAAGGAGGCTGATGGAGAACAGGCACTGAACGCTAATCCTTCTCTTCTCATTTCCGCTTCTCACAGGCACAGGAATAGACACACAAAACATTAAAAAAACACACAGAAAAACACGAGTATCACAGGCATCATTCAGAAAGCCCCTTTCTACCGTCCCTGTGTCTCATCCCTTTTCCTCCACCCCCTCCATCCCCTCCTGCTTCCTCTACCTGCTCTCCCAGCACCGCCCTTGCTCCACCACCCCACCCAGCCCGCAGCTTCACACACAGCGGAACAGTTTAGGCCCTACTTTAATGACACTGCTTCAACTGGTAAAACAGCTTCCAGCGCTACCTTTTATCCATAATCTGCTGAGGGAAATCATTAATGATGTGGAATCTAAAAAAAAAGAAGCATCCTATTTGGATCCCACAGGACGCATTAGGGTGTACACATTCTTTCATTCTGAAATTGTTCAGATTTTGTAGATACATGCTGGAATCTGGAGAACCAGTTGTGAGAAAATGTGTGTGTTTTTAGAATGTTTTCTTTTATGATTGATTTTATATTTCAAATCAGTATCTGTTGAACTCTGAAAAGCTCCTTAGGTTCTGTCTCTTGTCTGTCCCTTTTTTTCAATTTGACACAATTCTTGGATTGGACTAGACTTATGCACTTGATTTTTCCAGGGAGGTTGGTTGATCCGAGGACAGTCCTCTATGACTAGATGTTAAAAAGGAGGGGGAAAGGAGTAAAAATCAAGTTGCAAAATGTAGTTATAGGGAACCCGTACACTCATTGAGTTTGGAGACCATCTGAGTGCATCTGTCTCATTTTACATTTCTTGGACCTACTGTCATTGATTACCTTTTTGTATTCCACAGAACTGGCATTGATTGGCTGATGGGTGGGGTTTGGATCTGTTCTAAAAGCTAGAGAGCTTCTACTGTATCCTAGAAGTGTTTTATTTTGTTTGGTTTTTTTTTTTTTTTTTTTGTGTTTTGTTTTGGTTTTTTAACCAATCGAGACCTCAGTTGGAGGAGACGATGAGAGACAGTTGTGACCTTGCTTCTTGCACGGATCACCTTTTGTTTCAGAAGCTTAAAAAGCATCAGCAAGGTGCTTTTAACATTTTGCTGTTCCTCTCTTCTCTTTCTCTGACCTCGTGTAGGAGGAAGAGGAGAAAGACGAAGATGATTCAAAAGAGGTCACAACACCCACTCACTGGTCCAAGCTTGATCCCAAGTCCATGAAGGTAGGCTGCCCATTCACCGGCTTAACATCCTTGCTGTACTTTCTGTTGAGAAACCTTTTTAAAATTAGAGGTGTGTGTGTGCGTGTGTGTGTGCGTGCGTGTGTGATGTACACAGGTGAATGACCTGCGCAAAGAGCTGGAGAGCAGATCTCTGAGCTCCAAAGGGCTGAAGTCTCAGCTAATAGCTCGGCTCACCAAACAACTGAAGGTGGAGGA
This sequence comes from Sternarchorhynchus goeldii, assembly GCA_028565775.1. Classification (NCBI taxonomy): domain Eukaryota; kingdom Metazoa; phylum Chordata; class Actinopteri; order Gymnotiformes; family Apteronotidae; genus Sternarchorhynchus; species Sternarchorhynchus goeldii. Next base: position 9,286,118 of record JAOXYF010000009.1, read on the forward strand.
GCAGGTGGAAGAGTCTAAAGAGCCAGAGAAGACTGAGGTTGCCTGTGTGGAGGAGGAGGAGCCGTGCAGGACGGAGGAGGACCGAGAGGTGAGACTCCCTCTAGAAAATACATATAGAAGAAAATTATTGTTTAAAAGTGCATTGACTGTTTCCAGATTGATTTATTTGCATTCTCAGACTGATGTTTGTGCCTCCTTCAGGAGGAGGAGCGTAAGCGCCAGGAGGAGCAGGAGCGGCAGCGTAGAGAAAGGCGTTATGTCCTCCCCGATGAGCCCACCATCATCGTCCACCCAAACTGGGCAGCCAAGAATGGCAAGTTTGACTGCAGCATCATGTCTCTGAGTGTTCTGCTGGACTACAGGCTGGAGGACAATAAGGAGCATTCCTTTGAGGTTGGGAAAATGACTTTTCTTTCTGATCTTTTCAGATGGTTTCACACTGTTGATACCCTGTTTGTTTTAATTTATCTGAATTTATGACTGTTAGTAATCTTTATTTTCAAATATTTTTATTTAAGACATTTTAAAGTTTAGCTCTGCCAATAAATATCCTGTGCTCCCTGAGGAATGATGATGCTGTGATTTTGAGCGTCCTCTAATGGCTGTTTCCTGTGTTACCGGTAACATTTTGGGTAACATTCAAAAAGTGAAGTTGTTTTACACCTTTTGTAAAAAGATTTGCGTTGTTGTTGTTGTTGTTGTTGTTTTTAGGTCTCGTTGTTTGCTGAACTTTTCAACGAGATGCTTCAGCGAGACTTTGGCTACAGGATCTACAAAGCTCTCGCGGCTCTTCCAAGCAAGGACGAAAAGAAAGAAAAGAAAGAAAAGGGTAGGAAGGAAGTGGAGAGGAAAGAGGTGGAAAGGAGGGAGGTGAAAAGGGACAAGGATGAGGAGAACGGTGAGCCTGCCCCAAAGAAGCAGAGAGAGGAAGAAGACAAGAGAAGGGTGAGTGGACCACTGTGTTTCCAGGTTTACTTCTGTGTGCATGTAAAGAGTAACATAGGAGAATTCACTTAAGGGAGGAGCGGGAAGCCTGTGGCCTTTCCGTTCGAACACGGGTTAATGGCGCCCGTTGATATTGTGTAGCAGGATGAAGACAAGGAAAGGGTTCTGAGGAAAGAAGAGTCCAAAGATGAAGACGATAACGAAGACGGAAGCAGTAATAACAACGCTGATGAATATGACCCAATGGAGGCTGAGGATGCAGAGGACTATGATGATGATGGTGTGTGTCGCACCCGCTTCGAGAGGAACGAAACTCGGAGAGACTAGTCGAGCTGTGAATGGAGACGAGCATGTTTGTGTCCACTCTGCGCATAAATGCTGTTGTCATTCTCAGATAAAGATGATGAAGACTCCAATGGGAGGGACAGGAGAGATGACCGTCGAGATGACAGGAAATCCAAAGATAGAATGTCTAAAGATAAAGTAAGTTGCGTGGGGTACGTGGCGTTTAAAAGTTTGACACTAATAAAAATGTGCTTTTGTGACACTGCTGTCTTGTTTTTAGGATGAGAAAAAGAAGCACATGGTGACATTTGATCGAGATCTTCTGATGGCTTTTGTGTACTTTGATCAAAGTCACTGTGGTTATCTATTAGAAAAGGACCTGGAGGACATCATGTACACATTAGGCCTGCATCTATCCAGAGCACAGGTACTCGCTTTATAGGCACACTGGTGTCAAACTAGAGTACGTGAATTAGTGTTCTTATAACGAGGTTGTGTTTTAATTATCTTACAGATGTATATCCTTTCTTCAGTTTAGGCTGAGTGGCATATGCCAGAGATGGTTCTCATATGCTAAGATTGTTTTGCAGGTGAAGAAACTGTTGAACAAGCCAGTTGTGAGAGACAACTGCTACTACCGTAAGTTAACCGACAGACCCAAAGATGAGCCCAGTCCAGCAGGGACTCCTGATGCTCAACTAGAAAACCTCCTAGGTAAGTAACCAGTTGCCATGAAGCTGCAACTATGGAAACCTTGGTTAATGTAACAAGCAGCTTGTAACTACTCAGACAAATAAGACATTGAGTAGACCATATTTGTACATAAGGTGTGAAATAACACTGTGCATCACTTGTGATCCACAGGCAACAGGCCTCTTCTACCCAATCAGAAGTCGAAGCGAGAGGCGGAGGACGGTAGCGAGTCGGGCAGTCTTATTGTTTATAATGGTGCTATGGTGGATGTGGGCAGCATGTTACAGAAACTGGACAAGAGTGAGAAAGCCAGAGAGGAGATAGAACAAAAGCTTATGCAGCAGGACACAAAAATCGGTAATGGCTAAGACTGGGTGTGCAGTGGTACTCTTTATAGACGTAGATTTTTAAGAACTAGAAGGGTTCCCACCGATCATTGAATTTTTAAACATCTATTCCAGACAGGGGAAAGTCAGAGAATTTGGTCCTTTTTTGGGTCAAGTCAAGAAATATTAGGACATTTTGTTTGTAGCATATTTGTGGTTTTATTTGCTTATCAAAATGTGTGTTCATGCATTTCCCATATTCTATGAGAGCATACTTGATTACTTGAGATTACTTGAATTTTCCACACCCTTTTAGCAAAGGCGTCCTGTTTTTCTGTTCATTATGCATCAATATTTATGATATTCAGGGTTTTTTTTTTTTCCCAGTGGGAAAAATTAAATAATAAAGTAATTTCGCGTTTAACTTAGTGGGAACCCTGAACTTGGCAATCCTTGCTTATAAAACGCTGAACTACACTGCTTGCTTGTTTTATTTATTTTCCTTTTCCAAGCAAAGGTTTGCTTTGGTAAATGCTGCTTTTCCAATCATACCACTTAGCCTTGCTCTGGGTTGGGTTTGTGATCTTTTGTTCAGTTTAACAGCAAACCATCTTTAGCATTTGCCCTCGTCATATGCAAGGAAGTGGCTAAAGCAGTGTTCTGTATTCCAGACGAGGATGTTAAGCATATATCAGAGCTGGACTCGGCCAACCGTAGTCTAATGAGAGAGCTGGAGCAGGTGAGGGCCAATTTGAAGGACACTGAGAAGAGCCTACGAGCGTCAGAGCAGCAGAGGAGCAGTTACCAGGAGCAGCTCCACAGCACTGTCTCGAGCCTCAGCACGGTCATGAAGGAGCTACAGAGCATTTTGCCCAATGTAAAAATAAATTCTCACTTTCACTCTTTGGCCTTGCCTTCATGCTGTGATGTTTTATAGCTTGAAGTTGCTTGTCTTCTGTTCATAAATGTTCTGTCTGTTTTGGTTTAGGATGACCATCCTGAAGACAGTGACCAGCAAGCTCAAACTAACGGCTCAGACGACTGAACTGCCTTTTACATCTGTCCGTGGCTTTTTCTTCCTTTCACATCTGTAAATAGGCACTAAACTCAAGCTAATTTCTTTTTAGATTTTGCCCCCTTTTTGTTGCCATGTACAGAATTTTAAAGACTGAGGAATTCATTATAACTTCATTTTCCTCCTAGTTCTTTGACCTAAAATAATTTGACATGCTAGATTTTTTTTCTCCCCAAAACATCTTCCAGCTAAATGGTAAGCAGTACAGTAAAAAATCTAATTCATGTGATATTTAAAAATCTTGTTTTAATATTAGAAACATGCAATTGATTTAGAAGTACAATTTCTTCTCAAGTAAAAAATTACATTTCTTCCAATTCCAGTAATGTTTTTCAGGGTGTTTTGTTTTGTTTGTTTTGCTGTGCTCATCTCTTTCTGTCAATGTTCTACATAATTTGGGCTAGTATGCTTAAGTGTTTAATTAGCAATAATGTTATTTATGTCTAAAGTAGAGTTAAAAAAAACTGTTTTTCACTTTTCTGGATACATCTGTAAATGCATGCAGAACCAGGCTCTGAGTGAAAAGCTCTTTTTTTTCTTCTGATGTCAGATTGGTAGTCACAATCTTTGTCAACACTTTGCTAACTTGCTGCTATCCTGTTCTTGATACGCATCTAAACTAATGCACGCATATTCGCTTTTAGCCCTGACAGTTGAGTTTGTTTGTTCAGTGGTCTTTAATTAGTCCTATGAGGATGGCATTGTTGTTTTTTGTTTGTTTTTTTTTTGTGAGTTTGAAGAGCGATTGGCGACACAAAAGCTTAGCTATTATTTTGATAGAGCTGTTCTCAATGACCGGAGTCTGGTACACTCTGCAGAAGAATCTTACCTACTTTGCAGAATATTGCAGAATAGTATTTCGTGAGATTGTGATGACCTGGAATTAAAACAGAGCCTTCCCCCTCCCCCTCCCATCTTTTTCTTTGGTCAGTGACCTGAAATTGGGGCTATAGTGGGTGGTTTATGCTGAATGGAAAACAGCCAAACTTAGTAACAATGAGCCCAAAGCAACCAAGTGCATATTATTTTTCTATTCCAGATGTACTATTATGGGTTGTCCTGTGTTGAATAAAAGTGGTTCATTTTAACATTTCATTTTCTACTTTCTGGACCTTTTTGTTTGTGGTCTACTGTTGCATAATAAGGAAACGCCCTCCTGTAGATGGCAGTAGTTGTCTGGAAAAAAATGTCCATTGTTGCAAATGAAAAAGCTAAACACAAGTAGCTTTTGTTTACAGTTTTAAATCAATTTATACCATGAAACCACCAATACAGAAAGTTATACTTTTTTAAACATTTTTTCTGAATGTCTAAGTAAATGAAGCTGTTTAGAAACCAACAACCTTGGCGTCGGTAGATAATGTTTATGTAGTATTCTTTTCAAAGCAAACAGTACAGAAATACTGTTCTTCAAACCTGAGGATGCAAGTGTTCTTCCTCAATAATTATGTATATTTCCATTCTTGTTAACCCTTTCTCCTCCTTGGGGCTGTAGCAGACATCACATGGAGGAAGTGATTTCAGATGTGATGCACTACAGGGACTACAGATTTCAGGCTAACAAAAGAGGAGCAGTGTTTATGCAGCTTTTATTTTGTATGGGTGCACAATGTAAGGAAATCATTTCTCTCTTCCAGCAAAGGCATGTCCTTTTCCTTGCCACTTTTGTGACTGTAAGCCTGCTGCATACCAAGGATTTGTGTCTGCTTCCTGCAGTGAATGGGAAGCATATAATCTCCATTCCCTCCATCCAGTCCAGGTGATAGGCCACTCAGATCAGATTAAAAGTCACCCCATCTGGCACGTGAAAAGTCTTTAGCTTCATTCTCATGGGACCCGTACGTAATACTAAATGAGACTACCATGCTTATTAACCGACAATGTCGGGTTGCAAAGTTTAATATTTTACAGAAACCATCAGCACTGGTCCGATGATCCATGCCACAATGTCACTCCACAGTCCAGCTGCAGCTGAGGCAAAGTGTTGTGAAATCGGAGTATGCGCAGGTAACCATACTCTCTCTTTGAGACAGAGGGCTTTTGTGTCCCCACCTTCTCTCAGCCTCACAGACCTGGAGAGCATTCGGTACATCAGACAGCCACAGGACAATCAGCTCATTTAACACAGACTTAGTGCGAGTTTTTTTTTCTCTTCGTATTCTGGGTGGGGAGTTTAGATGCCTCTGTTGACACAGAATTAGAGAAAAGATTGGGTTGCAACTCGAGCTTGATGGTGCATCTTATTCTTTGAACGTGGAGAATTAGAAGCTCTTAGATGTGTTCAGCTGCATATTTCTTTGTTAGTTGTGTGGTTTGAAGCGCACTGGCACAACAAACAATATTATACCCCTTGTATGAAACAGTTCTAAATAAATTTGACGCTTTATTCAAACATACCAACAGCGTTTGGTGGAGTAGCTTGGCATGTTGAGGCTTTGAACGTGCTGATTGTCCAACAAATCATTACACGTCTCCTTTTGTTTCTCTAAGGCTTTCTGTTGCTGCAAGGCTGCTTATAGAGACCAACACTGCTCTAGTCAGGCCCTATTAACCCCTGATCTCCTGATCTGTGTGTCTGCATTGGACTCCTCCTCTCTTCTTCCCCTTTGTTTCCACACAGCCGTGCTTTTTTTTTTTTAGTCAGGCCCCACACAATGCACAGCCCCTCCCCTCCTCCCAATATCCATGGCAACGTTGTAACTATCATGAGAACGTGGAGTTTACCATCCTTGGAAATGCTTGTCTGGCCTGTTATGGTAACTCTTCACAATATGCAAGCTTATCTGTCTGTTTGCACTTTTTATTGCTTACCTGACTCCCTGTTCTAGTATGAAAAGTGCTCTGCTGATTTGGAACTCAACAAGGGCAGTATGTCAAAATATATGTATTCAGTGATGAAACAGATTTCTTTGTTTTTAATCATGACTAATACTTACAATGTGTACTTAAAAAATTCCCTTTCATATAACATAGCGGGTTCAGTCTGGTTTGACATGGATGTGGTAATGTGAGCTGTAACCAATGTACAAAAAAGAAAACAAAGATCCAGTACACCAAAAGTCAAACAAACACAAAAACCACCTACTTATGTGATGTTTGATACTTTAGGTCACAGATACATGAGAGAAGCCATTGATGGGCGTCTTTAGCCGTGCTTTTCTTATCACCAGCCCTGGGCCCCTGCGATGTCTGAAGGGTCCTTATGTGCAGGCCTGCGTCTGCTTGGCAGCTCCAGGAATAAGCAAAGTGGTGTGGTTGTTGAGGAAATTATCCCGTTTCCTGGCTCCAAGGCCAGGGAATACAGGGTTACAGTGTGAGAAACCTATGCAGTTGTTTTTGCCTGGCCCCTGGGCATCTCCCACTGGGAGCACCATGCCCCTAGGTAGTCTATAGGACAGGGCCAGATGCTGGCACTGGAGCTTGCAGGGCACACCTACCACATTCACCCACAATGCTGATCCACAAAATATTGTACCTGCAACAGTGAATAAGTGCAGTGTGTATTTACTGTATGTGGTTTGCTTTGAGACACTTGAGGCACACTCGCCTCTAAAACCTTTACAGTGCTGGAATCAGAAACGGATTGTGATTACCATGCTCTAGAGCGTGTTCACGGGGGTGCTATTGTGGTGGTGGGTGGAAAAAGGCAGTCTTGACACTGCCTGTTGCCTTACTGGCTTTGAAATGTGTGATGTGACTCTTACATATTCCTTCAAACCTCAGTAAGGCGTGCAATTTGGAGAGGAAAGGGCCTTGTTTGGGATAACTGTTTAACACACTTTCATGTATGCACGATGCAACAATGTGAACAAACACAGGAAATCAGTTCTCCTTTCCTTCCACTCTCCAAGCTGCATCTGAAAATTGTTGATGGTTCTGCTGTTTAACTTGTTATAAAAAGGTTATCTTGCTGCCAATCCAAACAATGAGGTTCTTCAGAATAAGCCTGAAACATGCATTTCCTAAAGAAAGCTTGAGTAAGTACAGTAAATTAGTGCCATGTTCTACATTATGAAATTTTAGCTTCTGCAAACCTGTTGAGGTATTTGAATAAACCACATCTCATTTACCGACTGAATAATAATAAGAATAATACGAATAATAATAATAATATACACTGAGCCTGTTCTCTATCTTACTGATTTGCAAAGGGCTCAAACGCTACAGGAAGTCCAGCAAAGGCGTTTCCTGCATGCTTCTCTGGTGCAGGATAACTGGAATCAGCAGGACACCCTTTAAACTTCCAGCATTGTTAATAAATGCCAGTACCTATGCTGTTTGATGTTACTCGTTCACAAGGCTGCTGAATGTGCTCAGAAGCTGTGATCACACAATTCTGCATATTAATGATCCTTGCTGTGGCAGCGAGGTAGCAAAATGACACTATATACACTGTCTGATGAGGAATAAAGAAAATGAAAGCATGCTGCTTTCATTTGTTCAGTCTTTTCAACATGCTACTGTACTCATTCATTCAAGACAGGGAACTTTAATTGATGCTGTAATGCTTGCCAATTCTGGCAAAGTTGATGTTATATTGCATTCATGCACATTTGTTCAGACAGCCTTGGCAACCCCTCCATGCTGTATTCATGATGATGCTCCTTATGAGCTGAGATATGCATGTAAAGTGCAGACCCACCTGGCTGCAAACAACAGCATTATCAAAAGCCATGGTGATGTATAGCTGCTCTTTCTTGCTTGTGGTGTGGATTCAAAGCTATAAGAGCAGTCTGAGACCTGTTCCTCACACTGCCATAGTTAATTATACTTAACCTATTAATGTCAAAACACTGCTATCTAAATCTTGGTAATAAATGTATACTCTTATGTTAACATCATTTTTAGAAGATAAAAAATGTGAAAGTCTTGAGTGACTTCCAGCTTTCCATCTACTAGATGTATGTTGAATAATGTGTGCAAAGTGTTCTTAGTCAATATAAAGGGGGTAGGGGTAAACTATGAAGCAGTCTTGGTTTCTTACATTGCTGGTTAAATTATGTACTAGTTTCCTTGTACCCATTTAGTTTTTGAGAGCACCATTCAGAAGAACATTGATTCCCCCCCCCCCCAACCAAGTCATGTCTAATGGCTCTTTAGCCTGTTAGCGGCCCCTCATACATCAGTGAACACCATAAAGATTTAACAGGGAGCGGTGGACAGTGCCTTTGATCCAGTTTACAACCCAGTGCTTACACATGCACACATAATAAAAGGGAAATGAGGGTGAGACGCTTCATCCAGAAAGAGTAAATTCAGTCAGAGCACATGCATATAAAGCAACTCAGATACATCTCTACAGTTTCATTTACCAAAATGTCATGGAAAAGATTCTGAATTCAGGACTTCTTCTTCTTCATTCAGTTGATAATTAGCACTGAACTGAGTCTGCCTTGGAGAAAGGTTGTTTATAGCTATAAATATGTTAAGTTAAATATACATGTTCATTAACTTTACAGGTCAGTCTTAGCTGAGCTTAGTGTTTGACTGAAAGGAATTTTCAGTCTAATTATTTCAGGTTTAATGGTGTCTAGTAAACCACTCCCAGTGACAAGTATGTTCATAAGCTTATTGATTCACAGAGAACAGCCCCATTATACTCACATAGTATGAAGTTTTTTTTTAATACTTTACAAAGGCATTATTCTAGTACTATATACTATATACACTTTAGTGGCTACATAATAATCACAAAACCAACTCGGAGCCTATATCCAAACATAAAACAAATGAAGCACAATTTAACTTACACTTGTGAAAAAAATAAATATATTGATATTGATTAGAGATAGCTTAACTGGGTTTGTGGAGAACTAAATTTCTATTAACTGCAGATTTGGACACGTACTTAACATATGTGAAATTAAACTTGCCATGTCCAGGAAGACATCACAAATGTGATAAATGCATTTAAAACTAATTGTTTTGGCATATTTCTGAAGTGGGTGCGACTCATCATGCCTGCCTCTAATAGCACTCAAGAGTCTGATTTACAATGGGAAGATGTGATGTGCACTTTACATGCACAGGGGAAACACAGCATCCTGTTCCATTGGCACTTATCCCATGGCAGGAGCTACACACTCATGTGGGGTGTCTGTCCAAACATTATGCCAGATCAGTAGTTCTTCCATTTCAAAGAGCTGAGGTGTAAGGTTTGTATGAGGTGGATTGTAACAACCATTGGCTGTAAAATTGTAAATCAGATGGTGGACTGATTTCCTTGCTGGAACTTGCATAGACAGACTACAAACATTATGACAGAATTCTCCAAAAGTATTAAAAACAATTTGATCCATATAACCAGAATAGGCTCTAATACCCCCTCCCCCATTCCCTCCCACCCCAGGTCTCCCGAGAATTGGATTAAGCGATTTAAAGGAATGAGTGAATGACTTTATTACCAGCCACTTGTACATGGTTATACTATAATAAATAGAGACAAAATACAAAGATCTGTCAGAATTTCTGAGATGAGTCACTTACGTGTATAATTTATATCGTTATAGCTAAAATAATTGTCCTTTATTAGCCTACACATAGCATAAACTGAGAAGCCTTCTAGGCACTTTTTGTTTTGACGGGTTTCATCTTACATTCCTTGATCTGAATAATTAGCGTTATATCTACAGACCAGTGTAATTAAAATGTTGACAAATCTAATTAAAATTCAGCAGTTAAAACATGCAGACCTACTCTTAGAAAATTCTTAAGAAATGATCAAAGTAAAAATCCTATTTTACTCAGGATTTAGTATTTTATCCCGTTATTGCACCTGCCCTGCAACATTACGTTGTACACGAACACGCCTATGTTAACAAATACAATAATTTTATTGGTTTGTGACGAGCAGACTCCTCCTCCACTATCGTCAGAACCACTGGTTGCCTTGGGAGCGGAACACCATACAGACGTGAACAGTTAACAGGATCGGATACTCGAACACCGGAATGTGACACCCTAAAACTCTTCTGGAAAACAAAAACAATACGCATTTGTTAGGTGAAGTATAAGAAGGCTTCGGTTTTGTTCCTTTTTAGACGAACATCAATGTGCTGAAGAGAATCAACAGAGAAGTAATGTCACAACCGCAACGGGTGGTTCAACTGTCAGCCGCTTCGCTGGCTGTAGTGCTGGGTAAGGACGACGAAAGCCTAGTAGCTGGCGGAGAAAAATGCAATGCCACCAATACGAACGGTCAAGATATTTTCACGGATTTTAAGTCCCAAAATTTGCGTAGCTTCTGGAATAAAAGACTTGTGAAAGCAGTGGCTGAAGTTTATTTCCAGGGATGGATGGAGAATTCAGTGCTCCTTGTTCAAGGAAATGTCAATAATTTGGATGTGTTGAGGGAAGCGTGGATGCGCAGGGCACTGAGGTCACCGAAAGGATTCACTATCAAAGCTGTGGGTAGGTTTTCAAAAATGTTCATGTACACTTATGCACCGCGACTCTTTTCTTTTTGGCAGTATCGAGACCCTAAACACTACGAAGTGAGGCATATGACTAAAGGAGTTCATTTTCTTTGCGAAGCTATTGACCAGAGCAATGTCTACATAAAAGTAATGCACTGGGAAGCTCCATGAATAGGAAACTTGAAGGTTTGCTAACATTTCACTTAGCTATTGCAAGCAAGACTAGAGGTAAATTGCCTGAAAGTCTCCCAGTAGGGCTGCATGTCAAGTTCAGTACACAAGTGATCCAGCTTGAATGTTTCGATCAGTGTCAAATTTGTATAATGTGAGGACATACGGTATTTTACTGCACCAGCAACTGTTCTTTTACATCTGGCAACTTTCTTGTAACACATCTCTTGTAGAAAGTGGTACTTATTTTTTTGTTTGTTTTTGGTCAGGTCACATATTCAAGCAATGATCATACAGCCCTAGCTTCCCTCATCAATATAGACGGTAGGGTCTCTGTAGGATCCCCTATACAATGCTTGTCTTTCTAGTCTCAGTAAAACTTTATTTGGAGCTCAGTGTATTGAGTGTGCCTGTGACCAACCTGACCAAGCAGTTTCTTTGGAGACCTCAATGTGCCTGAGGCATAACTGTGTGCGTGCAGCATTACTGTATTATATCCAGATGACAGGAAATATAATTTCAGTGGAGAGTAGTCCCCCCCCCACAGACATCACCTACACACACAAGCAGATACACCTCCAGTATGAACCCACTTTATGTAAATTCTACTCTGAAATCAGTGGTTCAAGGAAAGCAGAAGATGTCAACTCTGAGTAGGAACACTGAAGATCCATTACCTGCATTTTGACTACAGGGACAGTGGTTGAAAGTGTGTTCTCTGGATGCATGTTAATGTGGTGGCAGTGTTGTAATGCTGTAATGGCAGTATGGCTGTGGTCCGTCACATATGGTTGGTGCTGCAGGGTTGTTGTTGGTTCATGTACACAAAGTTGTCAATGATGTGTGAGAGCAGCCATTTGCCCCTGCTGTCAGGGCCAGGGAAGGTGGGGGTGAGTAAAAGCTGTGGGTATGGGTGTGGGGTGTGTGTGGAGGGGTATAAGGCTGAGGAATTTGAGAGGCAAGACCACACAGTGGGATTGGATGTTCTGGTTAGAAATTTCAACTCAAGGCTGGCAATTCTTGGCAGATACAGACATACATATATACACACACATGTTTTCTTGTAACTTCAGGTCAAATGTAAAGGAATTATGTTGTGCTGGGATGTGAGCTTAGTGTCAGTGTAGTTACCCGAATTATTTCCAGCGCAGAATCTGTCTACAAGGCCAGTTTATAGCTTTAGATCACAAACGCATGTCTCCTGTCCGCATAGTACATTTCTGTTTCTCTATTGTGCTTAGACAGAGATTAGACATTTTGCTCTGTGAAAGAATTTGCTGCCTTTAGGTAAAAAGTTGTAAAAAAAAAAAAAAAAAAAAAAAAAAAAAAAAATCATTCATTCAAGATTTAAGCATATTTTGTTAACTGGAGCTTACAACAAAGCATCATAATGGAATTTTGTTGGTGATATCTAATTTGTTAATATTTCCCCCTCGGCATTTTAGTTTTCAATGGATTTTTTACTTTTTCAAAATAGAGCCACATTATCATAAAAAATCTGCAAAGGCCTGCTTGTTCTAGGCCTGTGTTTAGTCAGCAGGAGCTGGTTAGTGCTGGCCTGTGATTATCCATCAGTAGACGTGATGATGAATTAGTCCCTCTCCCCTCATTCTGTGTTCTTGATTATCAGTGTACATTAAGTGAAAAGATGGATTGTTCTCTGAGGCGACTGCTGCTTGACCCAGCTGGGTGAGGATGAAGAGAACGTGTAATTATTATTTTTTTGCGTGTGAGAACAGACTCTTGTCCCTGATACTCAAATTGACCTTTTCAGCTCAAGTTGAAGTGATGGTCTCTCATGTCTTTCCTCAAAGTTCTTGTTAAAATTTTATTTACTGTACTCAAATTAATCTGGTCTCATTTCTTTAAGTTACAGTAGATCAGACTGTCTGAATCTGAACATGCAAGAGCAACCATGCAAATCAGGACTCTTGGCATCTAGACTGGGCTTGTTGTCTAAATGGTCTATACATTTATTTTCAGTGTATATAAGAACATTTAATTATTAAAATGCTAGCTAGGTAAGATTGCATGATTATCTTGCTTTTTTTAAGAATCACTATTATTGATTCAAAAGTGATTCGGTCCACAGGAAAGTTTTTTAAGTTTAATCACATGCTGTACATCACAGTAATTGTGTCTGGCATGCTTTAATACTCTCAAGTGGAATATATGTTCATCAAGACCATCTCTGTGTTGGGTAATTTGAGGCTGTACTCACAATGACTCGCTGGGACATGCATTATTGAGTGGCTCCACATCAAATACAAATTCTAAGGGGGATCTAAAGGCAGAAACATTCTTCTGCACCCCTACTGGGCTGTAATGAGGTGTCCAGTAATGCCTGACACAGTTGCACTCAGTGTTACATTTAAGGATGTCATGCATGTTAATGCATGTTCTGCTTTCAGACACCATTTATGTAGCTAATTATCATGTTTTCCAGTTCTTGTATGGAACTGCAGAGATTTTATTTGCTATTGTAATAAGTGGTCAGTGTTACCTACCAAGTATTTTACAGTAATCTCTACAGTATATCATGTTATTTGGGTACTTACCCCTTGACTATTGTTGCTTGAAAGTCAGATTGTTCAAATTCCGATTATTATGTTTCGTGAATGATTTATATAGGACTGAAGGGTCATTCATCAAAATGCCAGTGTTTCCTAGATCTCAGCATATTAGCCATGACCAGGCTTCATGCTGGTCTGCTGAATCCAGAGGGGAACATCATATGGCGCTTATGCACTGAAGGGAGCTCTCACAGTTAACTAGGCATCAAAGGTCACTGCTCCCTATCCTGTCCTCATGGAGCTTGTTTTAGACCTTTGCAGATAAACACAACAGTTCCAGGTGTGCCCCATGCACAGAGGAAGCCCAATTCAATCAACATGTGCCCATAATAGAACGCAAGCTTTCTTACCTTTATTACAGAACAACCCACTTTCCTTTCTGAAATAACAATGAGGACCAAAATAAATATATTTTTATCTGTTGATGTTAAAACAACATAAATAAGAGTCACAAAATATCAAGAAAGCTAAACGAATGAATGAGATGTAAGAAGTCTTGGGATAGAGTGGAGAGCTGGATCTGGTTTCTAAGAAGTCTTCCACTGGAATGTTTTCTTGTGGTAACCAAACACCAAACCAGAGTCTACCACAAGCAGCTGTGGGTGGTGCCTCTTTGACTTCACCCTCTTTCTTCAGTGAAACCTCGTATCCTTTATCCATCAGTGTAGTTAAACAACCTTGAAGGCGACCAGATGGATGAGTTTGAGCTATTAGTCGTGATCGCAATGCTGGAGATTTCCCTGCCTCAGAGGCTGTGTTTTTTTGCTACGTAGACATCGTTTTCTTTAAAATCTTTTCCTGTGACTTTGGTTACCTTAAAATTCCCAAGCTTAACTATCTTTCTAACTTGAGACATGATATTCCTTATTTAGAGTCTGAAAACCTACTGGCTGTTTTGAAAAACTATGGATGAGTGTACATGCATGGCCATGCAGTATTCTGAATGTGTTCTGAATGAGTAAGTGGAATTTGTGCAAGCTGTTATGATTGTCTTTTTCCTCCCAGGATGCAGCTGAGTCTGACTCCTTTTATTACCTCAGATATGGAAGGCAACCTTGCCCTTCTTTCTAGAACCTGACCTTTGTCTAAAAGGATGCTGGACATCGTTTGCTGCATCCTTTTCCTATTAGACAGGAATTTTTAAGAGATCCAGGTTGACCTATTTGTGATGCACAAGTGACCAGAGACCTGGGCCTATAAAAACACATGAAGGGATTAGCTTGCTTCCCTGCAGTTAAGCAACTGCTCTTCTTGATTTTAGTGAATGCCTCCTTGCTCCTGTTTTAATGTTGCTTTGCTTCTGGGAGGTAATATCAAGTACTCATATTCAGGAGGAGAGCTCCTAAAAGAGTCGTTATTATATTTGATGCTCAAAGCTACATTAGTTTCATGCTCTTGTTTGATCTAAATTGTTATATTGGACTTTTAACTCCAAGGACTGTCAGAATTTAGACCATGATTAAGTAGTTACAATGACAAAAGCCACCCAGTGTATGGTTAAAAAAAACCCTGAATCTGATGTAGCTCAGTCTAAGTTGGAGGAAATGGGCCTCATCTGGTGTGAATTACTGTCATGGGTCGTGATTAGTGGTGTGCAAGTGCTGTAAATGTGGACTCCTTCAGCTTCTGGAGGTGAGACCAGCCTGAAACACCTGGAACATCTAAACATCTCGGGGAGCAAATCTTGTAAAACGGAACCCCCGTCATCTTTCTCAGCCCTCCTTCAAAAAAGTGTGACTTGTGTGAGTAAGGACAGAGAGGTAATGTTAGCTACACTTTAGTGAGTGTGGGAGTCATAACATTTTATTTTGAAAGGACTTCAGAGAGCCTTTTGATCAAATCTTGTGTATATGTTAAGTGCTTTAGATTATGTTACAGTAAAACTGCTACTGTAAATTGGCATTCATAAGTGACCCCCCCCCCCCCGCCAACCAGCTCTGTTGACTCAGGAAATCACATGTTCCAGCACCCCATGCTGAATCAACTGTTCACATTTCCACCGTAGCAAAAAATGCTGGCTATTTTTATTCAATAGTATTACTGTACCATAATTTCAAATTCTCGCTGTACCTCAATATACAGGCATATCTTGTATCATGTCTGTTAATAAGGGGAAGGAAAATAATGAAAAATATATAGAGATATATAAAAATATCTATCTATACATATAATTTCCCCAATATTATGTTTGTGTTATCTAATAATTAATTTAGTAATTAGTTATTCTCAGGTGTATATGCTAGGCAGGCATGAGGCAAAAGATTGGTACATGCTTACAAATGTCTGTGGCCTCCTTTTGTGTAACCTGATGCCAGTTGTTATTCAAAGGTTACTTCCCTGCACTAAACTAGTCACTGGGACTGGCCTGTTGGTCATGATTTTCTATCAAGAAAAACAGAAACTCAGAGTTTATCTGTATCAGTTCTGACTTCATTTATGTGTATACTGGCTGTTGTGTAAAGGGACTGCAACAGAAGTGGCAAACGGAGAGACGCAGAGAACACTTGTATGCCTTTGCTTTGCTATTTCCTTATGGGAAGAAGAAGATAAAGCGAGTAGTCAACACACTGGTCTTTACCTACAATTTGAGGCGTCCCTTTATTATGTACAGTATTGTAAACATTAAAATGTTTATTCAGTGATGGTAGGGATGCTTTGAGTGTCGAAAATCAATGAAATGGTTAGGTAATCTAAAGTACTTGGGTTTTTCCTTTTGATTGCACAAATGTGCATATAGCCTAACTGTAGAGAATCCTTTGTGTCAAAACTCATATCAGTAAAACCTTGTAGGGTGGTTTCCTCTGTTAATCAGTACACAAGTCCACATAATGAGTTCCAGGATGCTAACCTGTTAATGTTGTCTTTTTATCAGATGAATCAACGTAATGTAAAGTTACTCAGACATGTTCACTTAGTGGGATAAAATGTAACTATGGTGCTAAGCTGAGGGACACAAAATAAAAAGTAAATCCATGTAAAACTGTGAACTGAAGAGTTTGTCTCTATAATAGTGTTCTCCACACTATTATATTACCTTTATTAAAGGTTTGAGCAGAAATGTGCACAAACTTGACAAACCTGCAAAAACTGTCCAAGCTGATCCACTAACAGGAACTATAAAGTACTGCAGCTTTGAAATGAACACGCTTTGTCTGTTTTGCAGGCTTGCCTTAATGAATATGCAATTTCGAGCCAGTCTGCCTCAGGGTGCACAATGGTGTACACGGCAGTGTCAATATAAATGAGTTAATGTACCACATGTGTGGTAATGTACCAAGTCTGAAAGTATTTTTCAGAATGGAGATTGCATGTGTAAATAATATGACTGAAGGGCAGATACTAATCTTTTTTTGAGCGAATTGCAGCTGCTGTCCTCATGACGAGGAAGGAGAATACGTGCACATCTAAACCAAAACAATGAATATGGAAAATAATGAATATGCAAATTCCATTATGGTTTTATGTTAATTTTTTTGTTCCTCTTCCTATGTCTTGTATATCATCTTAACTTTCTTTATTCTTTTGTTGTACCCACAGCGACAAAGGAATATTGCTTTATTGGTTTGTTTGCCTTTAAACCTGAAGCTCTTCTATAGCTATTTGTGTTCAACCTATACCTCTGTTTCTTGCCATCCATTAGATATCTAAAGGTTTTTTAACATACAAGTTAAATTAACTAAGTTCTGTGAAAGGGAACCAGCTGCAAATTTCTTCAGTTCTTTATGTGTTCACAATGCAAGTGATCCTTAAGAGGACTCGGATATCTTACTGGTCCTTTTTAGCACAGATTAAATCTCAGACCGTATCAGGTATTGTGCAAACGTTTGAAGAACAGTTTTGGACTATGGGTTGATCCACAATGGTTTGTTTGTTTTTCAAGGACTTTGTTGATTCCATAGCCATTCCATAACTACACTTTGTTTTCGAAATCTCCATTCAGCATTTATAGTTTGTGGCATTTCAAGCCAATGCATGTCTGTGCATTGCTCCCACTGTACACAATCCAGTTAAATATGTCAAGTTCTTATGTTATCTTTTCTTAACCAGCTCCCTCTCTGGAGAGAAATCACAGCCTGAGAAGTGCCCCTGAGTTTGCTTTAGTCGTCCTCTCACCATGCCTGCAGCTGCTGCCCACGTTTGGGTTGGTGCGGGTGGACCGATGGGAATCAGTGTTTGCGGTCGTGATGAGGAATGAACCTTACCACATTAAAATCCTGACTTTATTAGTACAAGGACATGTATCAAAGGGGAGTTTAACACCCCTGTCCCCCCGATGAGTGTGTTAAATCAACAGTGCTTTTGCAAGTTAATTACCTCTGTGGTTTGCTCATGTGAAGTCTGGCTCTCACTCTCACAGGCTGATGACCAAATCTCCTTTAGTTGATGCTGAGTAGCTGTGTGCTCACTGTGTGCAATTGGTTTTTTCATCCCAAAGTGTGTCACAGTGCCTAAAACAATAATAAAATTGTTTTAGTTTAATTTGTGCTTTGGACTACTTTTATCTGCTGGATGGCCAATCAGCCTTTGCTTTTTTGAGCAGTTCATATGTAATGGCTATATTCTCTTTAAACCACAAAGTAAAATTACAAGGTAAACATGATTTGTTTTAAAGCAACATAGCATGGTGATAAAAATAAACCCAGTAATACTAACAAAAAGTGTGTTTGTGTAGGGACGGGGGGCATGGATGTTAAAATTAAACCACATTTCTTTTTACCATGACAAGAATCTGTATGGCCATATTCCTATAAACATACTTGTACCAGCTGTTCATGTGACTACTGGTAATGATGCACTCGCAGATCTTGAGATCTACCACCAATTATTCAGCATGATTTGTTAGTTGAGGTCAGTATGTAAGCAATTGGGCTTGTGTGGCAGTCTGGATTATAACGGTTATAAAGTAATAATATTAAATGTCAGCTAATGGCATTCAAAGAACCAAAGAATAAGCAAGCTTTACTTGCTTCTTTACTAAGAAGCTTTACTCTTTTTACCCATAACATTTTGATGCTTCCAGACAAACAAGGTGGGGCACAAGGGCATTGAATTTGCTAATTTGCAGTTCTCATGAACACATGCTTTTGTATAAAGCCATTGTTTTAGTGGATTGTTTGCATCTTGGTGTTTATAAATGTGAATTTATAAACACTTGTGGGATAGTCATATGAGTCATTCTAATTTTAAGGCTGAAAGAATGAGAAATATAAAATGGGAATACAAAAATGTTCCCTGAAGCTCAGTGTTTGTGACACAAACTACAAATGCTTAAGAGTTGCTGGTTTATTACGGAAGAATATCCACTCTGAATAGAAGTTGCTGTTGACTTCTGCCCCAGTCTCCTGCCACCCCAACAATGCTTTTGTGGCGTGCTGTACAATTACCATGGTACCTGTTTGGATATTCATGCTGTAACAAAGGTCTTAATGTCTGAAGAGCAGCCTCAGGTTACAATGAACACAGGATCTTTTCCCCTGGAGAGAGGAAAGTGACATTTACCCACGGTGGCCATCGGACCCTATGACAAGCTGAATTAGAACTTTAATTCAGTCATTGCAAGATGTTTTTACACCTGTAAAGTGCAGGCACACGATGAATTATGTCTTCTGTAATGTTGCTGTTGGTGGCACATGGGAGAGTTGGTCTAGGCACTTTGTTACATTATATTTCAGAAGTTATGTGAACATCTTCCCTGCGGAGACAGTGTCTTCAGAACTGGAAGCAGTACAGACTTCCAATAGAATGTACAATTGCATAAAATGATTTCCCTGATGCTTCAAATGCAATTTACAAAATTTTTTGGCAATGCCTTCTTATTGAGAGTGGAAAGATATACACAATATACAAGAAAACATTTAAAATGTTTTAATGGCCCCACACCCATCTTATAGATAGTCTTTGACTAGGATTTAAAGAATTTGTTTATGTTTCTGGTATACCTAGTCAAAAATTTTACTTTTGTCTTCTTCCAGTTTATCCTCCATGGATATGTAGCTTTCTAATCCATAAAAAAATCTGGAAAATTTTACCACTTTTATGTACCTACTGGCCTCTGCACATATGCAGTTCACTGAAAGATTTATGTGGAATATGTGCATTATACTTTCCCATGATCCCTCTCAGAGTCCAGGATAGAATACGCCCTTAGGGGAGAAGGAGAATAGAGAACGAGTATGAGAGAGCTTTTATTCTACACACTCTTCTGGGACAAAAGACTTGTTAACAAGACTTGTTATAACAGACACTCTCCATTACCTTCATATACCAGCAGAATTGGTAGACTGTCACTGTACAATTAGTATTGCAGATAGTTACATGTAACAGTTATTCAAAAGGGTAAAAATTGAAAACCAGGTGAAAGACTTCTCTTGTCTAGGGAATACGTCAAGACAAGGTATCCTGTAAACAAGCACAAGTACAAGGGTCATAAAAACAAACAAACGTGCCTCTTCATCCATCAGGCCTTTTAAGGAATTTGTGTAATATACCTTAGTTCTCTATATAAACAGAAAGTGCTCACTCAGAAAAATCCTACAAGCCATGTTGTTGCTGTATTTTCTGTCTGTTCCCTTTTGTATGACTAGCTAGGGAGTGGCCTCATTCAGCTTTCAGCCTGGAATTGACAACTGCCTGATTACATTTTTATGTTCTTTATCCCTCCAGTGCAGCAGGTGCCCAAAGCCTGTTAGAACATTAAATAAACTTTTGAATACATTTCTGCTGGCACATTCTACTAATGTAAACCCTATGTCTGAAAAGAGAAACGCATCTAGACAGGTTTTTCTCCATGATATTATGTCTTTTCTTTATCTCTAACCCATCCACTGACACTGTACAGTATTACAGTAATATTTTTGAAGTACTGTAAAAATGTATTTACAGTGGTTCTGATGTCACGGTCTAATAACTAAGCTTTTGATATTTACCTCATTAAGAATTTTCTGTTTTACTAAAACTGACAGATGTATTGAAATATTTACCTGTAGTTATGTTTTATGCCTAATGCAACAAAATCCAACTCGCTCACAAGTGGATTCAGAATTCTTTTATGTTTTTTGTCCTAGTTTGAAGGCTCAGAGAATAATGTTTTATGTGGTGTCTTGAGAAATTCCTAAAAACAGACAACCTGGGCTCAAGAACTTTTTTTTTTATTTTTTATTTTTATTAAATGAGAAATTTTTCCACCCAATTTTTTATGCTACCTGCCTTCTTCTGATGAATGAGCTCACAGTCACCCATAATAATAATAATAATAATAACAGTATACATTGTATTTCTATATTAATAAACATGAAAAACAGAGCCATGGTTGGCCTGTGGCATCTTTGGGGATCAAACTTGCCATCTCTGCTAGACATACTATTGATGTGTCTGTTTCAGCCAGGAATGTTTACCATGACCAAAATATATATCTGCATGGATATTAAGTCTTTCCTGTTGTTTTTTTCTTAGGTGACTTGTCGCCAGTGCAGATGTCACCTATCTCACAGTCTCATTTCATCCCACTGTCTGAGGTGTTATGCTCCGTCATATCCGACATGAATGCTTCTCATATCATGGTCAACCAGGAAGCACTGATTAATCACATGATTAAAGCCCATCCAGGTGAAAGACACGCACATACATGCACACATTGGGATATATGACCTCTGTCCAAAAAACTCTCTTACTACAGTACAATGGTACGCTGCAATTACTCACCTGGAATCATGAAATATATAATCTATAATATATAATACACATACGCAATAT